>JAVJIF010000426.1:0-600000 GCA_038442645.1 Agave tequilana
AAAGCTGGGTGCTCGAACCTCGGAAAAATTCTCGGTGTTTGCGTCTGGTTTTACTTTAATTCTTGCTTTATATTCATTGCTTCATTTACTTGCTACATATTCATTGCCAACATTGTACTTGCTCTACATATTCATTGCAACATTGTACTGCTCTACATATTCATTGTTATATACACTTGTTTCATATTCATATTGTCGATCAAATACTCATACAATAAGATTGAAATATGCACCCAAACCTCTTATCTAGAGGAATCACGAGGAAGAAGTTCAGAGCCCTTCACGGGGTATTCGCCTTCTAGTCTTGTTTTGGGTGATCGTTGCATCACAATTTTTAATTTGTGCATTGATTAGCATTATCACCTATTCACCCCCCTCTAGGTGATTTCAAAGACTAGTTCGTATTCTTCATTTTGGTAGAGTTTTCAAATATGCTAAACTTATTTTCAAACTTTATTTTGAAAACCCCTACCATCGATGGGTGGTTGGATGGGCGACCATGCCTTGTATGCTCATAATGAAAATCAATTTAAACATGTGTATGAAAGAGAGGTCTTTATGAGTTATAAACTTGATTCTCATTGTGTTTTCAATTGGTATCACAATTGATATTTATTTTGTGTACTCATATTTGTTTCTATATATGTATGCTTCAACTTCAAATAGTATCAATTTCGATTGGTATTTAACTTTTCATACATATATACATATATGAATGTGTTTTGATTGTGTTACTATATTATATCTTTAAGCACAAATTTGGTTATGCTAAGCTTGATTTACTCTTTAATGATAACTATTTTTCGATTGGTATCTTATATAAGCTTATGCATCATTTTCATTAGTATTTCATAAAGGAGGAGAAAATTCATGTTTTACCTTTCAATTAGTTTTGTTTACAATTGGTATCTTACTCCCACTCTTTATGTTGAAAAATGATATCTTAATTTCATTTGGTTTCCTATGCTCCTAATGAAAATTATTTTCAATTGGCATATGTTTCATTTTCAATATTGGTATCAAGAATTAAATTGACATTATCCTCTATTTGGTATCTCTATTGCAAAATGATTTTAGTGTTAACCAAAAGATTGGTTTATGTTTTTCAATTGATATCAAAAGTGTAAAATATTTTCAATCGGTACCAATTTTACAATTGGTATCAAGATTTCCTATTTGTTTATATCTTTCAATTGATATCAAAATTTTTGTTGGTTTCTTCAAAATGTTTTGTTTATTCTCAATTAGTATCATGATGTTTCGATGTATAGTTTCATACTAAATTGATATATTTTTCAATTGGTATTATAATGTTTTGATTTGTATTGCTTATATGCAAGGGAAACTTAACATCTTCTCTATATATAGATTCATGTTGAATGTATGTCATATTGAAGTAATTGACCTTTCTTTGGTATGTAGTACACGTGTGTAGTTGGAGATTCACATCTCCTTTTATACATTGCATATTATGCTTTATGTGGTTAGGGTTTAGTATCTTTTCATATAAATGCATGTATGCTGGGGGAGTTAACTTCACGTCTCTCATCTTCATGAATGTATATAGCATATATACCTTTATTGTTTTGTTTTATGCAAAAAGGATGAAAAATATTATTTATGCCCTTTATTGTTTGTACCCCTTTGTTGATGAATTGACAAAAAGGGAGAGATATTTTGGAGTTTGATATATGCATATTTGTTTATATGCATGTTTGTTTAAATTTATGCATGTTTGTTTATATGCATGTTTGTTTAAATTTGTTATCTTTTACCATTGGTATCAAAAGCATCTTTTGTTGGTATTGGTATCAAAGAGCATGTTTGTTATTTTGTTGGTATCAAGAGCTTTTGTTGGTATTGAGAGCAACATTTTTTTGGAACATGTTTATTTTATAATTGATATTAAGAGCATGTTATTTCATTGGTATCAAATATCATGTTTATGCATATCCATATTGAGCATTCATTGAATATCTTTATTATTTATTGCTATGCATGAGTTAAGGGGGAGCTTCTTTGAAGCTTAACTTTAATCCATGCATATATAACTCCATGAGTTTTGTCATCATCAAAAAGGGGGACATTGTTGGCCCAGAGGCCCTTTACTCTAGTTTTAATGATGATTAACTCATGTAGTTATAGTTTACTAATAATCTTGTGATATTTAGTTTTAGATATTTGATCAAGATATTAGTAGGTAATTAGCTTCAACAAAGGTATTTTGGAGCTTTCACATGTTGATTTAAGAGCTCGAGCGTCAAGTTCACATTTAGCACTCGGTTGGAGTCAAGCTCGTTGGATCGTGTTTGGATCGAGTCAACTTGGAGACGGAGTTATACAAGAAGACCTCGGTTTGTTTAGTTTAAGTTTGTTTAGATCTCATTGTAAAGATTAGATAGTGTGATATGCTCAAGTTCACAATACACACACAAGTTTCATATTTTGATTTTGGTTTTCGGTTTAACCGATCTTGGTTTTCATGAATAGATAGAATCAAAACAAGTTTACATGGTTTAATGTATATTAGATTTGATCTATATACATCTATGCTTCATATACTTAGAAAAACTTATTTTGATAAGCCTATTCATGTGTTTAGAGTTTTATATTTAAACAAAACTTATTTTTTGGATTTAATGTCAAAAACATAGATATAATATCTTTCATGTATATTGGATTTTATCTATATACAATATGCTTAAAAGTTGTTTCAATATCATGTTTTTGTATTTGCCTGAGTTTTGAAAAAATCGGGTTTTCCATTTCAAAAATTCAAGTTTTGGAAAATACAATTTTTGGTGTAAGGCAAATTTTCAAGAACACAAAAATGATTCAAATTGTTTGAAATATGTGTTGAATTTTTGTTACACATATTTGTATTTCAAAGATATAATAAGAACTGATTTTTGTGAAATTTATGTGATTTTATGAGATTTTTTAGAAGGCAAAAAAAAACAAGTTTTCAATCGCTAAAAATCTGGACTGGCTGTCTGCCGATCGACCAGACCGGTCGACGGAGGTAGAAGTCGGTCGACCGACATGCATAGACGTGCACGCAGCCAGGCTGGTGGGCCGGTCGACCGGGCCAGTCGACCGCCAGAGAGCTTCTGCTCTCTGGAAAAGGCCCCGGTCGACCGGCAGAGAGCTCTGCTCTCTGTATCCAGCTCCGTTCGACCGAGCGGTCCACCGGCCAGAGAGCCGTTGCTATCTGGTTCCAGTCCCGGTCGACCGGAGGTACAACAGTCAGAAATCTGACCGTTGGGCCGGTCGACTAGGCGGTCGACCGGAAGGGCAAAAAATGCCCTTGCCTGCTGCCAATGGGCAGATTTGGATTGGGGCTATATATACCCCATTCCTCTGCTGTTTTAAATAAGAATTTTAAGAGCAAATTTCTCATCTTTACAAGTGTTTTACAGCAAGTTTTTAAAAGAGTTTTGGGCTTAAAGATTTGATCTTTATTTTGTTTTAAAGGGTTAAAAAAACCAAAGAAAAGAAAAGTCTTTGGGAATTGGTTTGATCTTCATTTACATTTCTATCTTAAGTTTTTCCCTAGAGTTTTTCTTTGTGTTTTTGATTTCCAAACTCTTTATTATCTCACACCTGAGCTATCATATCTATCCTATCTATAGGATCTTATTTTTGTGAGAATGAATTAGTTTGTGGCTGTTGATACCACTAAGTTGTAAACCTTCCATTCATTGTGATACCCCTCTAGTGAGAGGTGATTGTGGAATTGGTGTTTATATCCCTCTAAGTGTAGAGGTGATTGTGGTTGTGTGACTAAGTGCCTTATCCCTTAAGTGTGAGATTGATATTTGTTTGGCTTTGTGCCTTGCCCCTAAGTGTAGAGGTTGTATTTGTTGAGAGAGGAGTGTGTACTCCCAAACTGTATTTGCTCAAATCCTCGGTGGAGGTTCCCTTTGTGGGAAGTCATGTATGGACAAGTTAGTAAAAATCCTTCTGTGTGAAGGCGGGGACGTAGAGCTGGGTGTTCGAACCTCAAAACATATCTTTGTGTTTGCGTTTGATTCACTTTGTCTAACTCTCTCTCTTACCTTATACATTATATCATATCATTCATATCTTATATGCTTGTGTTTGTTTGTGTGCCATACTTGTGTTAAACCAAGAGAGCTTCATATAGCACCTCAACTCTTATTCAGAGGAATCAAGATGAGTTAGTCCAAAGCCCTTCACCTGGAAGTCAGCTACACTCTTTGGTCACACTAAGTGTGTTGCATTTAGTTTTTAATTTCCGCATTATTTGTCATTAGATTAGCCTTACACCTATTTACCCCCCTCTAGGTGTATTTCACCGCAAAGTCAGCGTTGTTGATGTTTAGCCCGCTTACTCCCGTCCTCTTCCTCAGCTTCAGGTTACCAGGGGTCCCCAACAACCCGTACAGCGTGACCGGAACGCTGAACGTCGACAGAGGCGACGCGCGTGTCAACTATAGACGCAAGAAGTTGAAACAACTATCTGTCTAGTAGATACAGAACGCGAGGCTCAGGCTCACATCCCTTCTGAGTTACATTAGATGCGCGAAGTTCGCGTTTGGAGACCTAGGCTTGCGTCTCTGAGGCTTCACTTCCCAAATACGACGTTCAGTGGCACGAGGTCTGTGCCTCTCCCCAGAGACACGAGACCCGCTTCTCTACAGCCAAACGCAAGACTCAGAAGGTCTGCGTTTCTTAAGTGCCGCTAGCCGAATGCGACAATCAGCAACGCGAGGTCCGCGTCTCTTCTCATCAAAGGCACGAGACTAGCGTTTCAAAGCCAAAACGCGACAGCTGCATCTGGTGTACAGAACGTGAGCTCTGCTTTTCTGAACCCTGCGTTTTTGAGTTGCGACACAGGGATGGCTCTCAAAAGCTGAAAAGCCATCGAAAACCCGAGGGTAGTCTCTTTGATCCCCCTCTGACAGATTTAAGAGACTACTTGACAAATAAAAGGAGTGCTAATCTGATCGCTCTACCATGTTGCTGTGAATGGCTCATCACAGCAATGCTCTCTAAATGTGACTGTAGTTCACATGCGAGCAAACAGTCAGTATTCAGACGATTAACTTCAGCCTCTCGATCAGACAAAAAGCGTTGTTCTCACATAAAGAGAACCTTCTCTGACACGGAGTACCCCGAAGTCACTGCAAACATGGCAGGTCCAAGCACCGCACCAATCAGAAGTAGGGAAGAACAACCGGCAGTCAGTTCTGACGAGTCTGATAAGGAACCAGGAGTGTACTAGTATACTCGCACCCGGACTGGTCTGGTAGCCCTAGTTGATTATAGTGCCCTAGCCCGGGGCATTGAAGTCAGTGAATCACACTCTGCCATCGCAGAATCCAGGCCTCAAACTCTTTCGTAGAGAAAGAAGCCTTTGCGTATATGACAAACACTCTCGAGGAGACGACCAAGCGCCTGGAACAGCAAGCCCAGATCCAGAGGGAACAATTCGATATGATTCGCACCCAACAAGAATCTATCGATATCCTCAAGCAGATGCTTGCACAGTTGCTCAAAGACAAGAAGAAGTCGAATGCCCAAACATCTTCTAAAAAGTCTAAAGGCAAGCGAAAAGAAGGAGAAAGCTCATCTTTGTGCACATAGAAGAGAAGAAGCAGTCTAAGGGAGGCAATCCAGAGAACAGGGGCATTCATTCTAAAAGAATTAATAAATTAAAGCAACGTCTAGAAGCCTTTACCAATCGGAAAGGCCTTCAAGAAGTAAGAGTAGTCCGGCCTACCCGGCAGAATGGGATCTTGTCCCGTACCCTCCCAAGTTCAAAGCCCCAACTCTACAGGCCTTTGACGGACCGAACCAACATCTACTTCAAGTCTTAAACAGGGAATGTAGTAATAATGATGCCATACTGGCACGTTTGTTCATCGGTATCTGAAGGAACTTGCCTTCGAATGGTTCATGAAACTCCCTGAAGACTCTATAAAAAACTGGGGTGATTTGGAGACGCTTTTCCTTACACGCTTCTTCGAAGATGACTCAGAGGTTACCATGCCAACTCTCCTGGCAACAAAACAATGAAAGGAAAAGTCAGTCAAAGCATTTGTGGAAAGATTTTAGAATATGGCGCTTTGATGTCCTAGCGGTATGACCCAGGCTACCTTGGTGGAAACATGCTGTCACAATTTGCAAATTTCACTCCTAGCCCAGATAGGAGTTGCTGAAAGCCACACCTGAAAGCAATTGGTCCAGCAAGGTGAACAGGCTGAAGAAATTATCTCCAGGGTTAGGGCGGAGGAAAACAAGCCTAGACTTAAAAAGTCAACAAGGCGCGCAGCAGAAGTATCTTTCCAATCAAAAAGGAAGGACACATTGGTGACAGAGATGAAATCTCCCGTCAAATGTCAATCAACCAGAGGGGGTGGTTCTTCAAGTCAGCCGCGCCAACAGGCAGTACTCCTTCAAGGACGAGCACGTCGATTCGTTGTTCAAGTTACTCAATAAGAGCAATAGATTAAAACTTCCAAAAGCTAGACGTCCCGAGGAGGTCGCCGACAATCCCAATTACTGCTTGTATCATAGAATGCTGGGGCACCCCACCAAGAGCTGTTATATCTTCAAAGATATTCTTTAAGCTCTGATCGATGCGAAAGTACTCAAGCTCCGTCCAGAGCAGAAGAAAGTGACGGCTAACATGACATCATTTCTTCAGTTCGAAAATCAGCCTCCAACACTAGTTGGAGTAGTTCCCATCTCGAAAGGGAACTAAGAATGATCAATACAGACCCACATCACCAATAAAAGAAGGGTATTGTGCTTATCCTTATACCTCAGGGATAAATTATGTGGGTTCATCCCGACCTTGTGGAAGGCCAACAGTAGACTATAGTTACCAACAAGAAGTCCAAAAGCAAAACAAGAGCTTCTCCCTGCAATGTGTTGTGTGCCTTTTCTCAGGAAGAGAGACCAATGTCCCCTCACTAACCAACTTAGAGGAGGAGAAGATCGTCCTTGTCGCAGAGCTGAATGCACCACTCGTGACCGAAACTCGTTCGGGACAGTCGTACTTAAAGAAGTATGACGAGTTAGTGGCAAATCCGCCTGGACCTACTTCTGAGCCAACAAAGCCCTCCGCAAAATAACTTATGGAGAAGCAGAAAGAGCTTCAGTATTCCAAAGCTCTCCCAAAGGACAAAGCAGAAGAAATGATTGAGGTTCACAAAATACAGAATTTCAGAACTTTAAAATAGAGAATGCAGGTGCTCAATTCTACCGCGATAGCAAGTGGCTATGCGGGTCGTGATCAACAAGGAGGGACTAGCGATGAAAGCTTTGTTTAGCAAGTTCTCTTTTAGGCTACAAAGTATAGTTAAAATTTTTCTTTTAGTTCTTTAAAAGAAAATGAAAAAAAGAGAGTTAAAGTTAAGTGAGGAAGAAGATGGTAGATTAAGAAGATGGAAAAATTAGAAATGATATGTACAAAGAAATGGAGAAGGAATGATAAAGAAGTGGGTGTTGTTAGTGTTGGTGATCTAAACTAAAAAAATAAAAGAAAAGAAAGAAAAGATTAAAGAGATACTTACCTCCTTTGGTTGATGACTTACCTAGAATCCTTGCATGTTCTATCTTACTTCGGAGGCGTTCAATGCATAAGCCATAAGATCGATCTTAGTTCCCATTCGCATTACATCATCAAGACGAATAAGAATGAAATGATACGGAGTCTTAAGGAGGAGAACATCATCATGAAATATCGTTGGTACTCACACAAACATTGTTACACTGATGCTTTTAGATTCCTTTGAATGCTCATCATAATCAAAAGAGGAAAAGTAGAAAGAAGAAAAAGGAAACAAAAGTAAAGACAAACATAAAAAAAAAGTTACCTTTTATTGCTTGCAGAAATGATGGAAGAAAGGAGGAGGTACATCGGTATCACTCTTAATATAAGCCTCTCTCTCTTACTTACATGAATCTCAGTCTAAACTATACTTACAAAGAAATAAAAATTATATGAAACGAAAACAAAAACCTACACTACAAAGAATGAAAAACTAGACTAACTCCTACCTCTGCATGGTTGTCCACTTTTTGCCTTTGAGATTGCAGGTATTTATAGAAGAAATGCAGAGGTTAGAGGAGTATGAAGATAGGGAAAGCTGGCTATTTCTGAATTTGAATCCTCCCTTATCTCCAAACTTGATTTGATGTGAATATTCAGTTCTGATCTGCAGTTTGTTGCCGTGTTGATTACTGAATATCACTTATCAAATAACATAATTAGAAATAGTGATCAATAAAAGAGTTGTAGCCCTATAAGTATGCTTTCTGGATCATCTTGAATCATTAGATTTAAGATTCGGTAGCGAAAATTATGATTCAAATGCTAAAATGTATCCAGTCAGAATCTGAGTCAAACTTGCTTCATCTCATCCGTTGATCTTCTCTCTATCCATTTATCTCTCTGTATTTGATATTATCCTCGGTTGATCTTTAGCTAACCAAAATAGATTTATAGAAATCTGAATTTTATCAGTTTCTATTTGGTGTTATCTTTTTGATTTGCTCTGATCTTCAGTTGAACATTGGCCCCAATCCTTCATTTGTTCTAACTAGATCTGGGATCATCCTCAGCTAACCAAATAGATCTAGTTACATCTAATTTTAATTGGTATTTATTTGGTTTAATCCTCTTTCTCTTCATTATTATCTTCTGCAAAATAGATATTTAAGATAAGAAAATTAACAGATTGATTACACGATAAATGTAGGAGTGTAATGAAAAGAAACAAAACATATGTACAATCACACCCCCCACACCTATCTTTTGCTCGTCCTCGAGCAAATCAACAAAACAAAAAATTATTAGACCACTTTTGCTGTCACACAATTGCACTGAGCATGTGCAACAAGCCGTTAAACCACTAGGTTTCCCCTAGAGGACGAGTTTTATCTCGTGAGGGTTTTCAGTGGATTACACCCACAAAATCCATAAAGAAAGAGAAACAAAGAGTTAGTATTTTCGAAAAGCTTTTTGAAAGAGAAAAATATTTGAAATATAATTGTAAGATTTAAGTAATCTATAAGTTATAGGAAAATTGAATTTTTCATTCCTAAACTTAGTCGCTATTCAAAAATTTGTTATCAATCAAAGTAAGGAGTCAAATTGTACTTCTCATCTAGTCTATTACTTTACCCTAAGTCATATGCACCTTGTGATCGTGAAAATTTTGACTAAGGGTTCTTTAACTCTAACTCTTATGCCTTATATATATATATATATATATATATATATATATATATATATATATATATATATATATATATATATATATATATTGTTGGCCCAAAGGCCCATCACTCTAGTTTTGATGATGATCAACTCATGTAGTTATGTTTACTAATGATCTTGTGTTTAATTAGTGACAGATTTGTTATCAAGATCTTAGTAGGTGTGGAGCTTTAACAAAGGATTTAAAAGTCAAGTTTTGGAGCTAGCACCGGTTTGATTCACGAACCTATGCATCAAGATCACATCAAGTACTCAAGAGGAGTCTAGCTCTATGGATCGAGTTTGGACCAAGTCAAGAAGATGAGAAGCCTTCAAGTGAAGACTTCAAGAAGATGAAGACTTTTGTCTAGGTATAAGATTTTTGTTTTTAGATAAAATGTAAAGGATAGAGTAGTTGGTGGATTGCTCAAGTATATATCACACACACACTCTTGATAGATATGTTTTCATAAAAGACTTTTTTAGTTTACAAAAGATTTTTATTTTGAAAAATACATGTTTGGATTTTGGTTTCATGTTTACCAAAATCAAGTTTATGCTTATTGTCAAAAACATAGATATTTCATCTTGATTGTGTAGTGGATCATATCCATACACACTATGCTTTAAAAGTATATCTTGTTTTTGTATTTGATGAAGATTTGGAAAAACATGTTTTGGAAAAATATTGTTTTAGAAAAACAGTTTTTATCATGAGCTAAATATTTTCAAGTTACAAAAATAGTCCAATCTTTTATAACATGCCTTGATTTTGTGCAAGCATGTTTGTTTATCAAAGTATATTGGTAAAACTATTTTTGTAGATTTTTAAGTATTTTATGGGATTTTATTTGAGCCAAAAAGACAAACTTTTTAATCCCAGAAAAATTGTTTCAGGCTTCAGATAGTCGACTTACTACCTTACTAGTCGACTAATACTGAAGTCGGCCGACCGGACGGTCGACCGACGTGCACGACGTGCACGCCTTGTCCTGGCAGTTGGCCGGTCGACTCGGTCGGTCAACCGGAACTGAGAGCAGTGCTCTCTGTTCTTTTGGGTCGACCGGGCGGTCGACCGGCAGGCTCCAACGGTCAGATTTTTGACCGTTGGCGGTCGACCGGCGGGTCGACCGGCAGGTCTGACAGACCCCAACGGCTAGTTTTTGACAGCCTATAAATTTGAGGGTTTGGTCATTGTTTTGAGCTAAGATTTTTGGAGACTTTAGAGCCAGTTTTTCCTACTCTTTTCAGAGGTTTTTCTCCACAAAATTTAGAGCCAATACTTTCAATTAAAAGGAGAGTTTTTATCAAGAGTGTAAAAGTGATTTCTTTGAGTTTTCCTCCACCACTCTCATCCTTGTTTTTCTCACAAACACTTGAGCAACCCACTAAGCTATTCATTCTATAGGAGTGTTTTTGTGAGAGTGTTTATTGGTGATCAAAGTGTTTAGATCACCAAGAGATCATTTCTTGTACTTTGAGGAGACGGACGTGTGTGTCCGCGTTGTTTCGAGTTCGGGTGCGAACTCCGTGTTTGAGGTGCGGCCTCGGCAAGCTTGTGGGGCTTGCGTGTGTACGGGACTAGGGAGTCCGAGGGCTTGTAGGTGTTGCGGCACCGAGGAGAGATCCATTGGGATCTTGCATAGTGGAAATCTTCGTGTGTCGAAGGCGGGGATGTAGAGCAAGTGTGCTCGAACCTCGAAACAATCCCTTGTGTTTGCGATTGCTCTCTCTCTCTCTCTCTCTTTGTCTCTTTGTTTATATCTTGCACTCTCTTATTGTCTTTATCATTTACATGCTTGATATATTGTGTGCATTATTGATATACTTGCTTGGGTTTGTTTGCTAATACTTGTATTCAACCAAGAGAGCCAACGCGGCACCTCAACCCATTCAAGGGGAATCTAGAGGAGTTTGTCCAGAGCCCTTCACGGGGAATTCGGCAACACTCTTGTGTTATACGTGGTATTTAGTGTAAAAGTTTTATTTTGTCATAATTGCTTTTAGCTTCCGCATTATTTGGCATTAAGTGATCATTACATTACCTATCACCTATTCACCCTCCCTCTAGGTGCTTTTCATATATATATATATAGGCATTAAGTGACCATTACATTAGCCATCACCTATTCACCCTCCCTCTAGGTGCTTTTCATATATATATATATATATATATATATATATATATATATATATATATATATATATATATATATATATATATATTGGTGGTATTATTCCTTAGTTCTATTAGGCTTTCTAATCTGCCCATGTAACGAGCCTTTAATCGATGACTCCAAAACAAACTATCTTAGGGCACCGGGTGAGAAAAAAACCCCAAGGACTTAAGATCTCAAGCAAACAAGCCAACAAAATTAAGGATTTCATTATATGAACCCCTTTTAGGCATGAATACTTATACTTTATTAGACACAAATACCCAGCTTAATCAGAGAATTATATATATATATATATATATATATATATATATATATTCTCAAACTTATCTAATCATCTTTCGTATAAATACTAAGGCTTGCTTAGGCCAAAGTACCTAGCTAATCAATAATTAGATTTGTTCATCTTTCATAGATATTTTTTTATTTTTTTTATATAAGACATAAGAATCTTTGTTTTTGAACCCTAAATATGTAAGTGTATGAAGTATGCATATTTCATTAAGGTAAAGATCAAGACTAAATTACTTTGACAAATTATCTTCCTAACCCTAAAAATCAAACAAATAATCTTATTTTGACCAAGTTTAAGAAATTCTAATTTTGATTTTCCTATTCCTTAAAATTGACTCAATTTCTTACAAAAAATATGTTAAAATATTGTTTCTATTTTCAAAAAGTTTTTAAAAGTAAAGAAAATGTTAAAACAAATTTTTTAAATAAAAAGAAAAACCTAAGTTATGTTAGAACCCTCCCCACGCCTATCTCATGCGGTGTCCTCAATGTATGAATTAATGCATAGATGCATGAAAAAGAAGACAGGGAAGGAAAATACTACCTTAAGGTGGTGGTTCCGGTGGTGGTCTAATTGGTCCACGAAATGCGGCCCAATCGACTTTTCGTGGAGTTCGGAGGAACCCACCAGAAATTTCTCTAATATAACCCACTAAAATGATATATACATAAATGATTTTTATTAATTATTTGACCCCATCTAATTTTCAAATTCCATAATTAATTTTAGAGTCAATTTTGTCAACCGCCTTGTTCTAAAATGGAGTGTAAAAAGATAGAATGATTGACTTGGACTTAGGAAGTACGGGAACTAACACCGACTCAGGAAAGTGACTTAAGTTAAGTAAAGGTTCAGGAGTCGAGATTGGTTCGGGAAGTGGGTCCAAATCAAGAAGTTAAAACTCAAGTCCATATTCATTTTCCCACAATGGAATGTGACTTAATATTGGTGATTCAAGTTCAAGAATGACAGGTGTGGAATCAAAACTGACTCTAAAATATTACTCAAATCGGGTAACAAAACAGGAGTCAATATTGATTCGGGAATTTGAACTGGATCACAAATTTGAGAATCTAGGTCACATTTCTTATTGAGTTCAATTTCATAAAAATGAGAACTTGCTAATTTGTCAATGGGACTTTCAAAAGTATGAACTTGATCAAGTTCAATAAAATGATCATCAAAGATGGGCGATTCAATTTCATTATGAATTGGCACAAGATCCAATGTTGACTCGGAAAAAAGATTGAAATCAGGTGAAGACACCGGAGCCATTATTGAATCAGGAAGTAGAATTGAATCACTAAGTTGAGGTTCAGGATCATATTCATTCTCAAGTTCTATTTCAGGAAAGGAATAACTTACCAAACTGTCAATATCATTTTCAAAATTTAGAGTTTGGGCAAGTTCAAATGATTGTGTTAAAATGGAACCTTGTTTTCTAAAACAACATGACTCTTCAGCTCTAACAGAATGGTTAACGACATCAGAACTGGCCAAACGGTGAGAACGTAGAGTTTGGACCATCATATCTATGTCATGATTACGAGCGTTTTGAGACTGAGTCATGGCTTCAAGCATCTTTTCATAGTTGATTGGTTCATCATTTTGTTGAAAAGATGAAGTGTTGTTTTGGATTTGGTGGTGAAATTGTGAGTCCATTAGATTTTGTGATTTTTGTTTGGACTCACGCATACTCATTTTCAAAATTGATGGTTTTCTATTTTGGACTGGTGGAACTGAGTATGAATCTTGAAAATATTGTGGACAAGGTGGATAAGGAGGACAAGTTGGTTGAAAATTGAACTCGGGGGAGGTGAATCCCCATTAACTCTGTGAAGAGTTGAAATTATTCTGGAAATTATGGTTATAAGATTGGGGGCATGGGTTATATTGATTCGGATAAGACCAATCCGGCACACTAGGTTGGTTAAAGTTATGATATGCCGGGTTAGTAATATCCGAAAAAGAGGTTGGTGTGTAATATGAATTACTATTAAAATTGAAAAAATTGTTGTTATAAGCCATATCACACAATAAAACACAAACAAAAAAAAACAAACAAATAAGCAAACGAAAAAAATTCTAAACTAAGTTAGGATAGACCTATGACCTAGACGACTCCTAACTGGTTAGACTGTCCATGAGAGGTATAATGCAAACTTTGACCACAAGCTAATCTGCCAAGTCAGGGCAAGATTGGTGGGAGATTATCCGTCAAAGACGTTCCTTAATTAAGTATCCACCAACCTTCGGGCTTTCGGCCCTTAATCCCCTTCCTAGACTCTGATTTGGCAGGAGTCAAATTCTAACACCTTTCCCCTTAGGATAATCTCCTAATTGAGTCCGAGATGCCCCTAGGGCCAACGTCTACTAATTTTTAATTAGGCTTGGGTTAGTGAGTGAGGAGATTATTTGTAAGCTAAGGGAGGGTAATGACTTCCCCACCTTATCTTGTTCATAGGACAAGCCCTTAAGATTGATTTAGTGCAGTGTACAAGAAAAGCAACACTTAAGCAATGTAAACAATCCAAAAGTATTCTTATACTAGATGCTATGCACACGTACCTATACTCCAGCACTCTTCAACAGTAATGAAAAATGTAAACGAATTAGACACGTGCCTAAATGCAAGTCTAAACCATTTTTAGCATTTAACAAACATCATTTTACTGTTGTGTTAGAAATGTATATATAGTGAGTCAAACAAGGAAATAAATAGCTACAGATTTAAACTTTGCAATTCAGCTAACCTGCAGAAAATACAGGTTAGTAGTTCACTCAGATTGCCACAGGAATGTAGCAAATCTGAGGGCTTCTTGGATCTGCTTTCTTGAGCAGAGTTCAAGGCCACTTATATGTCCACTGCAGCAAAAATTCCGTGTTTGTCAAACCTGTACACCAAGAACAAAGAAGAAAGTTAATCAAAAATGTAAACCTAAAAAGAGAATAACTTACCGTCCCTCCCCGGCAACGGCGCCAAAAATTTGATTGAGGTTTACAAAATATAGAATTTCAGAGCTTTAAAATAGAGATGTGCAGGTGCTCAATTCTACCGCGATAGAAAGTGGCTATGCGGGTCGTGATCCACAAGGAGGGACTAGCGATGAAAGCTTTGTTTAACAAGATCTCTTTTAGGCTACAAAGTATAGTTAAAATTCTTCTTTTAGTTCTTTAAAAGAAAATGAAAAAAAGAGAGTTAAAGTTAAGTGAGGAAGAAGATGGTAGATTAAGAAGATGGAAAAACTAGAAATGATATGTACAAAGAAATGGAGAAGGAATGATAAAGAAGTGGGTGTTCTTGGTATTGGTGATCTAAACTAAAGAAATAAAAGAAAAGAAAGAAAAGATTAAAGAAATACTTACCTCCTTTGATTGATGACTTACTTGGAACCCTTGCATGTTCTACCTTACTTCGGAGGCGTTCAACGTATAAGCCATAAGATCAAGTTCAGTCCCCATTCGCATTACATCATCAAGACGAACAAGAATGAAATGATACGGAGTCTTGAGGAGGAGAACATCATCATGAAATATCGTTGGCACTCACACAAATATTGTTATAATGCTTCTAGATTCCTTTGAATGCTCATCATAACGAAAAGAGGAAAAGTAGAAAGAAGAAAAAGGAAACAAAAATAAAGACAAACATAAAAAAAAAGTTACCTTTTATTGCTTGCAGAAACGATGGAAGAAAGGAGGAGGTACATCGGTGTCACTCTCAACATAAGCCTCTCTCTCTTACTTACATGAATCTCAGTCTAAACTATACTTACAAAGAAATAAAAATTAAATGAAAAGAAAACAAAAACCTACACTACAAAGAATGAAAAACTGGACTAACTACTATCTCTGCATGGTCATCCCCTTTTTGCCTTTGAGATTGCAAGTATTTATAGAAGAAATGCAGAGCTTAGAGGAGTATGAAGATAGCGAAAGCTGGCTATTTCTGAATTTGAATCCTCCCCTTATCTCCAAACTTGATTTGATGTGAATATTCAGTTCTGATCTGCAGTTTGTTGCCGTGTTGATTACTGAATATCACTTATCAAATAACATAATTAGAAATAGTTATCAATAAAAGAGTTATAGCCCTATAAGTATGCTTTCTGGATCATCTTGAATCATTAGATTTAAGATTCGGTAGCGAAAATTATGATTCAAATGCTAAAATGTATCCAGTCAGAATCTGAGTCAAACTTGCTTCATCTCATCCGTTGATCTTCTCTCTATCCATTTATCTCTCTGTATTTGATATTATCCTCGGTTGATCTTTAGCTAACCAAAATGGATTTATAGAAATCTGAATTTTACCGGTTTCTATTTGGTGTTATCTTTCTGATTTGCTCTGATCTTCAGCTGAACATTTGCCCCAATCCTTGATTTGTTCTAACTAGATCTGGGATCATCCTCAGCTAACCAAACAGATCCAGTTACATCTGATTTTAATTAGTATTTATTTGGTTTAATCCTCTTTCTTTTCATTATTATCTTCTGCAAAATAGATATTTAAGACAAGGAAATTAGCAGATTTATTACACGATAAATGTAGGAGTGTAATGAAAAGAATACAAAATATATGTATGATCAAGGAACTTTAGCACTTTAATGCTTTGATGTCTTGGCTCAACTAGCTAACATCCCGACCAGGATCACTCTTTTCGAGCTCCTAAGGCTGTCAAAGTCAACAAAAGAAGCTCTGAGAGAATTCTAGCCGATGCTGAGATCTTCATGACCCAGATCACAGCTGAGCCGCAGAAGAAAAATAAGAAAGACTATCCCTACGACTTTCAAAATGCCCCCTGCATTACCTTAACGCCAGACGACATGCAGGTCAAGGAGAAACATGATAGTCCCCTGTACTTCACAGGGTACATTGGATCATCTAAAGTGAGCTACATTCAGGTGATCTAGGATCCGCACTGAGCATTATGCCTCGTCGGGTCATGCAACATGTAAGGATCCCTACCTATTGATTGAGCGCCACCCAAACTACCATCTATAGTTTCAACGCCAACGGTACGTGCCCAATGGGGAAGATCAAACTCATATGTCAGATTAGGGATTTGACATCTGAAGTGACGTGCTATGTGATTGACGCCGACACTTCATACAATTTGCTGCTGGGACGATCGTGGATTCATCGTAACTCTATTGTCCCCTCTACTCTCTATCAAGTCATGAAGTATATTAACAGAGATGGGAAAGACTGAACGTTGATCGCCGAGAGGCATCCGTTTAAGAGGGTAAAGAACTATCTCAGGGACTCCCTCCTATACCAGGATTCTCTGGAGATGAATGAGGATCCACAGCTAGAGGAACCAAACTCTGGTAATGAAGCTGATATTGAACCAGAGGCAGAAAAAGAGTACCTGTGGGAATTAAATCCACTTGTAATAAGCACTAATAAGCTCGATGTTGACAACACGGCCAATAATGCAGGTGAATGCTATATTAACGAAGAGTTGAATTTGGCTTACTTTTCTATGTTTGCTTCATTCAGTGCTGTCTGACACTAGTACCGATGTAGATGATGACCCCTGGTCGACAATAGGTGCTTTGAGATTATTGCATGTACCGTGAGGTCATCCCTTACGACGTATCAAGACGTTAGTGATGCACAAGAATCATTATTCATGGTCCCAGTAAGATGCAAAGGCTAAAAACTAATTCTTTTTGGAAGAATCAAGTCCGAATTGATGCCTCATGAAGACTCAAAAAGCGACAACGAACCTCCTCAATTCGCCCGTTATGACCCAAATGTACTCAAAATGATGGAAAATATGGGGTATGATTTAATGAATGATCCTGGCTTGAACTTTGGCAAAGGAAGGAGAACACTACTTTGATTCTTCATTCCAAAAGGGAAGACCCCTGATTATTATCATTGAACCCGCAGGGGGTTAGGCTATGTGTCAACTCTGATCCTGTCAGCCTCTGAGTCGAAGGGTCATTATATTACTAGCACTCGTTAGGCACGTCATCGTGGGAGTCAAATGTCAGTATCGGCGACATCTTCAGAGAACTTTTAGTAAACATGATTTCAACAAGCCACCTAAAAGATGGAGATGAAGAAATGATCCGGTCGGATACAGATCCTTGGATCAGACACCTAAACACTCTCTGGGATATTTGCTTCAAACAACGTGAACCACCCACAGAGGATAAGGTCACCTAGATTAATCTAGGAGATGAGGCTAATCCTAAGCCCGTCTTTATAAGTGAAAGCTTATCACCCTCTGAGAAGGAAGATCTGATATCTCTAGTGCGGGAGTACATAGATGTATTCGCTTGGAATTACGAGGACATGCCTAGGCTTGATCCTCGAGTAACTATGTATCGCCTCAACATTAATTTGGACGTGAAACCAGTTAAATAGTAGCAACGACGGTTCCGTCTGGAAATAATGGAAGCAATCAGTCGGAAGTCAATAACTCATAGACTCTGACTTCATCAGGGAGGAACAAAACCCTGATTAGGTAGCCAATATCGTCCCCGTTACCAAGAAAAATGGGAATCTAGGTTTGCATTGATTTTCGCAATCTAAATGAGGTTTGTCCAAAAGATGAATTCTCCTTTCCAATCACGGATGTCATGATCGACAACACGTGTGGGTTTGAACAGATGTCCTTCATGGATGGATTCTCGGGATAAAATCAAATCAAGATGTACCCTGGTGATGAAAAACATACATCTTTTAGGATGCCTCTGGGGGTGTAATGCTATACTGTCATGCCCTTCGGATTAAAAGATGCGAGAGCAACATACCAAAGGGCAATGAATGCAATTTTTCATGAGTATATACTCAAAATAGTGGAATGCTAAATTGACAACATTGCAGTAAAAAGTCGTGCCAAGGGCGATCACATAACAAATCTAAAGATGGTGTTTAATATTATGCGGGCGCATCAGCTGAAGATGAACCCCACTAAATCCTTCCTGGGGGTAGCCAGTGATAAATTCTTGGGGTTTGTGGTTACATCCAAAGGAATCCACCTCAACCTAGAGAAAGCCGCGCTGTCCAGGAGATGCAACCTCCAAGGAATCTCAAGAAGCTTAGGGGTTGCAAGGGAGACTAGCGTACATCCGGAGGTTTATCTCAAATCTCTCGGGAAGATACCAACCATTCACCAAATTAATGAAGAAGGGTGTCTCATTCATTTGGGACGATGCTTACCAACGAGCGTTCGAGGAAATCAAGCGGTACCTCACGCAACCACCTATCCTTATAGCTCCGGTGTCAAGAAAATCCTTCCTGATATACGTCCGAGTGACGGATCATTCCTCAGGAGCTTTGTTAGCCAAGAATAATGATCAGGGATTGAGCAGGCAATCTACTATTTGAGTAGAACTATGATCGGAGCCGAACATTGGTACAACCCGATTGAAAAGGAATGTTTGGCGTTGGTGTTCGCCGTCCAAAAAATGTGACAATAGCTGGTAGGTCAAACCATACATGTTGTATCAAAAGTTAATCCTTTAAGGTTGCTTATGACAAAGCCATCGTTGCTAAATGGTCGACTGGCGAAATAGGCCACACTGCTTTCCCAATATGAGATGCAATTCCTATCGCAAAAAGCCGTGAAGGGACAGGCGGTGGCAGATTTCATGGCTGAGCATCCAGATCCAAGAGTAACCAAACTTTATGAAAATCTCCCAGACGAGGTCGCTAAAGTTTATTTGGCCCAGACATCTTTCGAAGGAAAAGTGTGGCAACACTTCTTTGACGGTGCATCAAGAACGGGTCCGCGAGGGAATATCGTGGCAGGAGTGGAGGTAGTCCTTGTCTCCCCACAAAACCATGTAATCTCTCATGTATTCTCATTAATCGAGCCATGCTCCAACAACGTAGCGGAGTACAATGCTCTTTTGATCGGAATGCAAATTGCTGACGAGATTGGCATTAAAAATCTTGAAGCATACCGTGACTCTAAGCTCATCGTTAACCAAGTTTGTGGGGAGTACGAAGTCAGACATGAAGATTTAGTATCCCATTACCACACAACTATATACATGGCCGAAAGTCAGAAATTATTACATCGACCATGTACCTCGCCAGCAAAATGTGCATGCAGATGCACTGGCATCTCTCGCTGCTTCATTGGCTCTTCCAGTTGGAGTAGTAGAGAAAATATTCGTCTACAGTCATGACTTGTATTGTCCAAAATTCACTTTTGAAGATCACTAAAAGCCGACAGGAGACTCTCAAGTCAAAGAAACTCTAGAGACTTTAACAGGTCCAGAACTCAGGGACTGGCAATTTTTGTACATCGACTATGCACTGTACAGAATTCTTTCTGATAACCCCAAAGAGGCAGCTGTTGTTAAAAGGAAGGCCCCTAAATTCTACTATAATGTGATCACGCGAACATTGTACCGCCGATCGCATGATGGGATCCTCCTCCGCTGCCTGTCACAGAAGGAGGCACAGGGGCTACTCAAAGAAGCGCATGACGGCATGTGTGGAGCTCACAGGCTGGTCCAAAGCTTGGGGATGACTCTGAAGACTAGGGTATTATTGGCCAAAGATGATCCCTGACGCCATCACTTACGCCAAACGATGTCATGCCTGTTAGGTCTATGATGACTTCATCCATCAAGCACCAGGACATCTTCACTCTACAACTTATACCTGGCCATTTGACAGGTGGGGAATGGACATGGTTGGCCCTATCAGCCCACCTTCATCCTAAGGATATCGGTTCATCTTAACTATATACTTCTCTAAATGGGCTAAAGTTATTCCCTTGAGCGAGCTAAAGATAACTGACGTGATCAAATTCGTTAAATATCACGTCATTTACTACTTTGGTGTGTCACAACGGATTGTCCACGATAATGGGCCTCAGTTCGTCAGCCAAGCCTTTCAAAGATTTTGCAAAACCTTCCGAATTCAGAGCGTATTTTCAGCGGCATATTATCCAGCCGCTAATGGCCTTGCAGAAGCCTTCAATAAGACTATTGGAAACTTATCAAGAAATTCGTCTCGAAAAGCCAACGTGACTGGGACGACAAATTAGGTGAATGCTTATGGGTCTATCGTATGACGGTTTGAACCCCTATGAAGGCTACACCATTCTATCTGGTATATGAGAGCTGTACTCCCACTAAAAATCCAGATCCCATCTTTACGCGTTGCCTTAACAAGCAGAGATGACAAATGAGGAGAAGCATCGACTGCGACTCCAAGAGCTGGAGGCTTTGGACGATAAACGCCTACATGCTCAACAGCAAATCGAGCTCTATCAAGCTCAAAGTATCAGAGCCTTCAACAAGAAAGTCAAGGAGTGGACTTTCAAGAAAGGTGACTTTGTCTTAATCGTCAGCAGATCCATGGTAATGGCACATAAGACAAAAGGGAAATTCTAACCTAAATGGGAACGACCATTTGTAGTGGAGTCAGTCTACTTAAATGGAGCATATCGCCTCATAACCCAGATGGTGATACGCTCAAGATGCCAATCAATGGTAAATTCTTGAAGAAATACCATCCTTGATAGCATTCGTCTTCTGATCAGGTTAATACTACACCTCTGATCAAATTTTAGATCCAAGATGTTTGGAAGAACACCAAAGAAGAGCTTCTTTCTTCCTCCACTGGAACACATCACGATCAATTGACGTCGAGCCGATCGAGCACTGGTTACATCATGATGCATGATGTAAACATTGAAGAAGAAACAAAATACAAGACTTCGATTTTAGCTTTGTTACTCTTCTCTAGTGTACTTATGGACATCTGACGCCTCCGACGGCTAAGGATAGAGGAAAATATTGGCTTTTAAGTCCAAAATAAGTCCTCGATAACTTATCATGCTGAGGGGAATAGCAAGGCTAGCCTAACTCAAATGGCAGTTGGTAAAGGCACACCAAATCCGTTGATAGCTGAGGTTTTGCTAAAAATCCTAAGGGACTTGGTCTCATTCTCTCCTCCAAAATCTCCTACCAATTCTCTTCCAAAAAATAGTAGGGCCACAAAAATACCTGGATTCATTTCTCCAATGAAATGAGCTGGGACTTGTCACGTTAACAGTAAACCTCTGACAAACTAGATTTTTCGATCCCTAGTGGATTCAGTCAAGTTAATATTAAACCTCTGACAACGAAACTCATAAAAAAAAATCTCAATTGTTATGTTAGTATTATACCTCTAACGGTGAATCTCCCATGTCCCCAAGAAATTAATGATTATCACGTTAATATTACACCTCGACAATTCATTTTGTTTTACACCAAAAGTCCCCTACCAATTCTCTTCCATAGAGTGGTAGGACTACAAACGTAATCATTGTTAAGTTTAATACCACACCTCTAACAATGAAAAATTTCAATACTCCCCAGCGAGTACAAACGTCACTTGTCTCTCCTCTACATGGAGTCACAAGTCTTCAAACTTGTCAAGTTAACACTACACCTCTGACATTCCAAACTCCACTTGTCAATTCTCATTAATAGAATGACAAGTGCTTAAAATTACTCATATCGCAAATTAATTTCTGTCAAGTTAACACTACACCTCTGACATTTCAAACTTTACTTGTCAATTCTCATTAATAGAATGACAAGTCCTCAAAATTGCTCATATCCCAAATTAATCTTTGTCAAGTTAACACTACACCTCTGACATTCCAAACTCCACTCGTCAATTTTCATTAATAGAATGACAAGTCCTTAAAATTGATCATATCACAAATTAATACTTGTCAAGTTAACACTACACCTCTGACATTCCAAACTCCACTTGTCAATTCTCATCAATAGAATGACAAGTCCTTAAAATTGCTCATATCGCAAACTAATTTTTGTCAAGTTAACACTACACCTCTGACATTCCAAACTCCACTTGTCAATTCTCATCAATGGAATGGCAAGTCCTCAAAACTGCTCATATTATAAGTTAATCCTTGTCAAGTTAACACTATACCTCTAACATTCCAAACTTCACTTGCTAATTCTCATTAATAGAAGGGCAAGTCCTTAGAATTGCTCATATCGCAAATCAACTCCTGTCATGTTAATATTACACCTCTAACAAATTACTGTTACGTTTAACACAACACCTCTAACAGTGATCAAGTTGCCTGCCAAGTTCAATATTAAACCTCTGACAGGCACTTTTCCTCAGGCTTTCATATCGAAGCTGAGATCGCTGCTAAGTTTAACATCACACCTCTAGCATCCAGTCCAATGTTAAGTTAAACAATACACCTATGACAATGACTTTCCCTTGAACTTCCCTATGAAGTCGAGATGACTAACGCCAAGTTAAAAATTTACACCTCTAGCATTATCTTCACTGCCAAGTTTAACACTACATCTATGACAGTGATGTTTTCAGTTTTCCCAAATGAAGCTGAAATTCCCATTGAGCAAAGTTAATATCACACATCTAGCTCACATTCTTGTCAAGTTAATACCACACCTCTCATAAGATCTGATTCAACCTGTTAAGTTAATAATACACCTCTAGCGATAAAAATTCTCCTAGATTCCCAACGGGTCTAGTCTCACTGGTTATTCTCATCAACAGAATAGCAGGTCCACTCAAAAGCACTGTTAGGTTAATATTACACCTCTAGCAATGTTTCCATCAAATCTCCAGCTGATTCCTAGTTACATTAATAATAAACCTTTGATGAATACTCAGTTGTAATCCTCCATGGGGGTGAAAACTCTACTTATCATTCTCATCGGTGGATTGACAAGTGCACAGAAACTATCCCATTTCACTTGCTAAGTTAAATATCACATTTCTAGCAAGTCAAGAGTTGCTACTTTTATTTGTCTGATTTTCAATGCAAAAAGGAATTCAAGACATATAAAAAAAAAGTGTCGCTTTTATTGATATTCAAGCATATGAAAGTGATACAAGGCGCTCTCTTATACAATAATATTGAGTGTTACAACAAAGAAGTACAAAGAAGTCCCTCTCGCTCGCACTCACTCCTCAAAACATCGCACTCACTCCTCAAAACATCTACACCTCTCCAAATCCAAGATGTCTGGAAGAACTTCAAAGAAGAGCTTCTTTCTTCCTTCACTGGATCATATCACAGTTGATCAGTGTTGAGCCGATCGAGCGCTTGTTACATCATGATGCACGATGTGAACATTGAAGAAGCTCACCGTTAATTGGGAACAATGGTGTTTCTTGAGGTCGAAATGCAAGTGAGTATTCTGATTCCACCCGACCAACTGGTGAAGGCTGTAATCCTTTGCTTAATGGCAGATTTTGCCACCAGAAAACTGGATCTTCCTTAATCAAAATTGGCAAAGGGAGGATCCGAGACCTTACTGGTGACGTCCTCTTTCATATGGCCTTCAAAGCCGCTATACCCACCACCATACCCATTGTGACCAAGACAAACCCAAGGCATTGCTGGTGTGTCATGTCCAACAAGGTCTTGACGGGTATCAGTAATTGCGCAGACCCTCCTCGCCTAAGAACTAGAGCTTTGATTTCCCGAGTGCTTACCGACTGAACAAGCTGGCCGGTCAAAATATTCTCCCATGAGCCCAGCAAAGATGCAGAAGACTGACTGAGGCTACCAGAACCTTGAAGGAACAAAGACCCAAGGGATAAAATTTTGTGAAGACAGGAACAGAAAATCTGAGGTGCAAATGCAAGACTGAAGTCATGAACTCCAGATGCGGAGTTAACCAGTGCAGAGAATATGGATCCAAATGCATTCTGGTTTTAGACTTGCGTCGAAGATCTGAAGACGCGAGGCATAAATCAAAAATGCAGATGTGGGTCTTAAAAACTACCCGAGGTAACTTCAAGATGCAGAGTTCGCCACACTCGCGTCTGAGATGCAGGGGTCTACACATCCGCGTCTAGAAGTCTCAAAAGAGCAGACTTAAAATTCTCTAAGTCAAGAACCCCAAGTACGAGCTTCATATACAAAGCCTGTATTTCAAGATCCAAATGCAGAGTTTATCACACTCGCATTTGAAGAATTTGTGACTTAGATTTTTAAAGTCAATAAGCTCGTGTTTTGTCAAGAAGTCTGAAAGGCGCGTCTACCGAACACAGACGCATCAATTAGATTTCAAGAGAAAATCAGCAGATAGAATCTCTTCAATGGATGGGGAAGACAAAACTTTAGGGGGACTGAGTATTTCTTGGCAAAAATATATATATAGTTCATACTCAAGGAAGAATTCTCTAGAAGTTGGACTTCACTTGTCAAGGCACGGTTTAGGGGCTGGACTTTATGCATCAACGCACAGCCGTAAAAGCACTTAAAGCAATGCTTTTTGATCTTGAAATCACTTGACAGTGATAATTTTCAGAGAAGATTGAAGGAAAACATGGAAGCTTTGGGTTCTTACTGTTCATCAGAACACATGCCCTTGAAAGGAAGACAGACAATCAAGATGAAGTCCTTTAGAGCGCACGCTCACAAAAGAAAACAGTTTAGATAAAGGACTGTTAAGAGGCTAAGGCCTATTTATAGGCAGGCCATAAGACTTATAATTAATGGCATAAAAATCAAAGCCATCAGCCTTAATGCCTGCATGGACATCAAATCTAATGCGGAGGTGACACGTGGATCATTACTCCGGGAAACACCAATGACACAAATCCCTAACCGTCAACTTGGTATTAAAAGATCCAACAAGATCTTTAAGATGGATGGCATGTAACTCTTCAGAGTTGTGTCCTAGAGTTCACGTGCATTCACAAGAAATGAAGGTTGCATCCCAAAGTCCGCGTTCTTGCACAGACTTAAAGGCTGCATCCTTTCATAAGAAACCACAACTGCGTCTCATCAAGCGATCCAGAACTGCATCCTCTTAGTGATCCAGAGCTACGCTCCTCAGTAAACCAGGATCACGTTACACAACAATTCAGAGTTGCATCCTGAAGTTCATGTCCATTCACAAGACTTGAAGGCTGCGTCCCGAAGTCCGCGTTCTTACACAGACTCAAGAGCTGCATCCATAAGTCCGCGTCCTTTCATAAACCTGAAGGCCATGTCCCCTTTATCAAGAACACAGGTTTGCGTCTTAGAGCCGCGTCCTCTCAAGGGGCCAAAGTCACACCTCTCTTGAGCCAGATCTGCGTCCCTAAACAGCTGAGATTTGCACGTCTTTCTTGATGAGCCAAAACTGCGTCTCCATCAACAATTCAAAGTTGCATTTTTCATGTCCGCGTCTCAACTACAAATGAGAGGCGTGTCGTAATCACAAACTCAGTGCAGCCTGAGTTTATCGTTCATGACCGTGCCCTGAGAAAACAACCAAGGACTGAGTTTTCACAAACAGTCAAGGGTTGCGACTATGAAAGCTGAGTTCATCCAGGCAACAAAGAGTCTGTCTAATTCTCAAAGACAAAGAAAGGATAAAGACGAGACAAGAATTTGATAAATTTTATTTTTTTGACTTAAAAATGATAAAAATAACACAAACAATCTTATTTGACAAATGGAGTGTTATGAAAAAATGGGGAAATACAAAAAGAAGAAGGAGGCTAATAATCCTGCTCCACTAAAGAATGGATCTGTTCCCAGAGGCGCTGCATCTCTTGCTGACATGCCTTCTCGGCTTCCGCAAGAGCTTGAACTCACAACTCTTCCTCTTACAAGAATCTCTTCATAGCCAACTGTGACTGAAGAGACTCCAACCTGGAGGAATAAACAACTAGGTTTTCTTGAACCTGTGTCTTGGCAGTCTCTTCCAGCTTCTTTCTAGCGACTGCAAGTTTCTGATCGTTGACTTGAATCAAGGCTTGCGCCTTAGCAATAGCAACCTGAGCAGTAGTGATAACTTGCTCCGCACTTTGGATAATGACCTCGGATTCCTTCAAATCGTCAACCAATCTTTGGTAGTCGGTATGGAAGTGCTAGAGATTATGGGCTTCTTTAGCCATTTGCTCCTCTATCTTTTTTTGCTCGTGTTCTTGAGCGGCAAGGAGCTTACCTAGCATCGACCGAGCCTCATCCATCGAGCTAGTCTTCTCCAGGGTCTTTAGCTCCCGCAGGTATATCCCTAGCAGTTCAACCAACATCAGATACACCTTAGCTTGCGCAGGGCTTCCAGTATGACAGATGTTCTTGATTTGATTCTCAAGAAGCATTCGAGCAAACTCGAAGGAACTTCCCTCAGAAAGGACCAACTCAATGCAAGACTTCATGGAGGCGAAAAATTGTTGCACCATTTGATGCGCCAGTTCTTTCATGATGTCAGTAGTCGGAGACAACCCTGCCAGTGCACTATCGGATCCCATCTCTATGACGGGATGAGTAACACCCACAGAAATGGGAGTTGACTCAACTTGTGCAGGGACGAGACCGACAACAGAATCTTCTGACAATGCGGCTGAGGCTAACACCTCCAGAATGTCTGTTGTGGTAGCTTCCACAGCAACAGAGGCAGCAGAAAACTCTACAGCATTGGGCTCACCGGCCGAAGTTTGAATTGTGATATCCTCTGCGCCAATGCTTGCCGTAGGATCCTCTACTTGAGCTACTCCAGTGCTCTCTGCAAACCATAACATTAATGTTAGTGATAATGATGAAAAGGAGAGTATTCAGCACGTTCGTACTCTCTTACCAAGTTGAGGATCTAAAGATGGCAAATCTCTAGATAAGCCACTTGGGGATGAGGGTTCCCCGATCTTGGTGGTTGCACCCTCATGAGGCACCCCGCAGCGGGAACTTCGAGTCCTTCCTGTTGAGCCAGCTCCGGATCATCTCCTCAATGCGAGAAGAAATTGTGGCTTCACTATCGCCAGCTGGCACTGTAGAAAAAATTCAAAAGGAAATGTTAAAACACTTTCCTAACCTAATGGAGGAGAATAAAAGAAATACCCTCAGCGGTGGCAATCTCTCATGTCGGCGAAACTATCGCAAAAACGTCCCCTGCATCTCTTCCTCTGATATATGCGAAAATTTTCTCATATCGGGAAGAGTGGGTTTGTCACCGAAGTCGACTTCTTCACAAGAATAATATTCACGTTCCTCGGATGACGAAGATGACAATCGAACCCAAGAAGCCTCAGTGATCAGGGCTTTACAACTAAGTACCCCGGTAGTAGGGCTGGTTTCAATAACCCGCGAAGTAGGCATCAACACGCTAGGAGACCCAGGCTGTTGCACCTCCTCTTTTCTCTCTTGAGCTAAAGAGGGTCCAGGCTAAGTTGAGACTCCCAGAATCTCAGCATCATCCCTCTCTACTAAGTCAACTTCAGGCCGTTCGACCCCTTTGGCCATGACGGGTTCACCCACAGGCTCTCCCTCTGTTAGGATCGTAGGACCTCTACTACGCAGACCGTGAGAGCGAAGAGACGGGACTGCCTCCTCCTCCTCTTTTTCTTCTTCTTCCTCATGCTCCTTAACACCAGGAGGGACCACTTCAGGCATCTGGGTCAAAACTTCAGCCTCAGATCTTCCCCTAGCCTTCTTCAGGCTGGGCTCACCCTGCGAAGTGGAGCCACGAGGATGTTTGGTCACAACTTGCTGACTCCTTTTGGTGGGTTGCTACTTAGTCATTACTATCCGAGGCTCCGGCTCTGCTGCTGCTATCTCTGTGTGGCTGACGTCCCTCCTAGACTCGCTCCCTTCTCCTTCTCTGCTTCTTAGGACTCGTTAATCCTCCACATCCGGCAGCCCTTGGACCCCAACTTGGTTTGTATATGGATTTGATAAAATCACCTAGAGGGGGGTAAATAGGTGATTATGCTAATCAATGCACAAATTTAAAAAATGAGATGATGCAATGATCACTCAAAGCAAGATTAGAAGCCGAATACCCCGTGAAGGGCTCTGAACTCCTTTCTCGTAATTCCTCTAAATAAGAGTTTAAGGTGCGCAATGCAATCTTATTATGAGAGTATAGATCGACAATATAGGAATGAATGAAAAGCAAGTAAATAACACAAGTAAACCAATCGCAAACACAGAGATTTGTTTCGCAGTTTGAGCTCTACGTCCCCGCCTTCACCCAGAAGGATTTTCAATCCACTAGAACTTCTACAAAGGATTACGACCACTAGGGAGTACCCAACTCCTCGATCACACTCCTCTAGTCCAGAGGTAGTGGACCCACTAATATAATAATCACTTGATGATCAAAAGACCATAAACTCTCTTTTAAAAACTTTCTTTACAAAAACCCTAGAGAATAATATATAAGATTGAAGCTCAAGGTTTTGTAAGTGATGTAAAAATAGAAGAGAGATTTTAAGAACCAAAAATTTTCAAAAAACTTTTGAAAATAATAGCCCAAAACTTAAACAAAAGCTCTTTCTCAAGAAAACTCAAAACTTTTGATCTTTGAATTTGTTGTTGTGAAAACCTCTACCCTAATGACCCCTTTATATAGGATTTAGGAAGAGTAAACATAGAAAATTTTTACCTAAATAAAAGTGGAAGAAATTAACCCTCTAATAGAGCTAACCATATTTTTTTAAACTTAAACACGTTTTAAAAACATGTTAAAAATCAGCCTCCAGAAAATTAGCCATTACTGCCAATCTGGCAGATTGGTCAACTTTGAGTACATTTGTCAGGCCGTAAACGTCCGAATTCAGAATTAGGTACATATGAATAATTTGTAGATCTTTAAGTTTTCTTTTTAATGCAACTAAAATCAACTCAAAATCATTTTTTATTAGAAAGATATCAATAAAATACTAACAAGTGTCAAATCAGAAACTGTAAGCTGTTTTCAGAACAAGAATAGAGTTCAACCAAATATTTGACATCTTTAAAATTTGAATCTGAAAATTATTATTGAATATGAAATTTAGATCTGAAAGCTATCTTTGAAATGTAAGTTAAATCATGTTATTTGAATATAAGAATAAAAAGTTATGATAACAACTATAAAAGAGTATCAAGCAGATCAGCAGAACTAAAACTGGTTCAAATCTAAAACTCGATATATGTATTTGAAATCCAAAACCGGTTAAATCAAAAACCAAACGTATTTCAAATGTATATACTATTCTTTAACAAACTAAAAATATAAAAACTTTATAGGAAGGTGTCTCTGAATCGCGTTGCCAAGCTAGAGCCTCCTTTCCTATGAAAGAGTCCTCTTGAGTCCTCTTGTGCCATCAACCTTTTAATATGCTTTAAGCGACAATAACCCTGCAACATGCTTAAAGCCATCAAGAATTGTACAAACCTGAAATTCATTCTAGAATCTTTATTAGTACTAAATAGCTTTTGTATGTTTTGCTATCATCAAAACTATATAAATGGATAGTGTAACCTTTTGGGCCAACATTTGATGCCCCTGATACATGAAGTATTTATTCCAAACCCGGGCACCTGATTCGCCATGAAGTACCACGAACAAATGCCAAAACTAGCATAAAAGTTAGGCGTCTTGTGAGGAAGAGTAAAGATAGCTCCAGTTCCCCTGCTGCGCTGTAATACGAGGCCGGGCTCCTTCAAATAGATTCCCACTAAAGCGAAGGCATGGATTTGGGTTGCCAATGTATAGCTGGTCATAACCAAACTGTCGGGCAAACCGACAAGGCATATAAGACTCCAACGTGCAGGAATTCCCTTGCCTAAACACCAAATACCCAGGCGGATGTTGATTGGCCACCAAAAGACACCACAGGATAATCGAGTGAAGCCATCTAGGGTTTCAGAACCTATAAATTTGTCCCCATAAGATGTATCATGAATCTTGGGGAAGCACCTATCTAACTGATAGTTGTTCCATTCAGAATCGTCTTCCGAATATAGAACATAGAATATTGCAGCCAGCTTGACTTCTCCAATCGCTGCATGTAGGGTGTGAAACCCTCGGAGGGATATACCGCTATCATTAATGAAGGGCAGTGCATAACAAACCAGGCCATCAGGTACGTATATGGGAGCTCGACCCTAGGATTGAGAGTCTTGACCAAGAGACGACCGTTAGAATTCGTAACGGGGTGCCCCTCTGCGTTCACAATGACTTCCACTTAGCAGAAGCTCTTTACTAATGCGCGCAACCCGCTCTGTATCCTGGCTACCATCACCGAAAGGAGGGCGATAGACTTCCCATGGGTAAGCAAGACTGTCAGGTACACCACATTGGTGACGATCATCTCATGAGGTAGCATTGGCACTACACATCGCTTTAGTCATAACATAAGGAAACCCGCCAACATAGCCCGATCAGATATTGGATTTCTGGCTTAATGATGGAAGCTCTCGAAGATCGTGTCTGGTTTGAAGATGTCTTCATTAGACTCGGTGCTGTAGGAATTAGTGGAGGCACTGATTCTTTCAAAAATTTCCTCATCAGTGCTGGGAGCTAGCCTGGACATCAGGGTAACCGTATTTACTCTAGGGAACAGATAAGTCGCCCAGGACATCTGCTTGACTCCCCCGTTCCTCCATCCGGTTAACTACACGCAAATGTGAAAGTGTCACAACACTTCCCAATACGTCTCGTACACTAGAAGATCGCTCTTTTTCAATAGATGCAATTCCTCGATTGACGGAACATACTCCTCGTATGGGGCATCTCCAATCACTAACCCTGAGACTTCATACATCTCATAAAGGGCGAGTCCCATTTCCCCCTAGGGGTGAAGAAGGTGTAAGTCTCTAGATTGTAACGCTCGAGGACAACATAAAAGTGTTGCGTGCTTTGCGGAAGGCCATATTGAACATCTCTGACAGCCTCATACAGCCTAGCCTGTAGCAGAAGGTCACCAAGTCTACTAAGACAAACCCTACCATTCTACACCACGAGTGCTTGTCAGTAGAATGAATCCAGCCAGTTGCATGAAATTCAGAAGGAAAGTCACCCTTACCTCCAGGAATTGTTGAATGAAGGTGGCTCCAAGCTCGGGGTCTCTCCCTTCGGGTACTCAGTCCTGACCAAGCCAGGGTGCAACCCTAACACAGACCTCCCATGCCCGACGGTGTAGGCTTCATGGACATCTATCTTGCCCAAAGGGACTCCAGAGTATGGCTTGACCAAGTCCCAATCCATTATCTGACGCATAGACATATGCTGCAGATAGGCCAGAGGATATGTCCTCTCCATGTTCGGAAGGAAAAACTTTCTATCGCCAACTCGGCGGAGCCATTTGCAGTTCCCATCATAAAGGGCAGCTTCATCTTCTTCGATTGAGTCATAAAAGAAGAAGGCGGGCTTCCTCAGTAGAGCGTGGGAATCTGACTCAAACTGGCCATCAGAAAGGAACTCCCGAAGTGTCAGCATACTAGCCCTATTGACCCTATCCTTTCGCTCCCTTGACTTATCAGTAGTCACAAGAGCAGTCCTCTGGAGCGCAAAGGTCAAATTTAGGTTAGCACCACCTATGTGCCCAAAGTGGCACTTCTTGGTCAGAGGGCTAGAAGAATATCGCACTGCAAAGAAGACAACACTTAATCAGAAATCTAAAGAAAAATGGCTAAGTGTTTGAAACTCAAACGCAGGAATGAATCCAGAAGCAAAAATCAGCAAAACCCACATCTAAGCTCAAAGGACGCGAAGCTTGCATGAAGCCCGCATTTTAAAATCCACAACTTAGAAATTTTTCTAAGTATTGGATTCAGACGCAAGACTCAGTGAAACCCGCGTCTGACCTTAAAGACACAAGCATAACATGAAGTCCGCATCTGAACCTTCCTCACTTAGAGGAATTCTGAGTATGGGGATCAAAATGTAAGGCTCAACGAGGCTCGAGTTTGACAAGCAGATATAGACTCAAGCTGATGAAGCAAAGACGCGGAGGTCATCAAACCCACGTCTTGCCTACCCATGCAAGAGCCGCATTCGAAAATCAAACACGAGCATGAGTCTCGCGTTGGCGGTTCACATTCAAAAGGAACTTAAGAATTAAGAAAACTCTTTAAGCCCCTTTAATGGTGAAGCCAGTTCAGATGGTTTATTACCTAAAATAAGGGCCTCCTGCATGGAAGGACCACCCGTTTAAACCTCTAGAGCAACAGCGCTCGAAGATGAGATAGCATGTTTGGTCTTTGGTGCCATTTCAACCGTGAATCAATGTTAAAGATAAAGAAAAGTGAAAAATACTTTAAACTTTTCTTACTCTCGACACAAGACTCAGTGGAGAAGAAGAAGAGTCTAATGATGACTCTTAAAAGACTGTTGTCTTTTTATAGGCACAATGATCTATAGAGATGCGCGGCGCATGTCTCGAGGCCCAATCTTCGCCCGACGCGTGGCACGCGTCTTGAACAGACACGAATTTTGCGTGTTAAGGGAAAGACGTCCCCTCAATTCTGCCAGACACGTGGCAACGCACCCAGAATGTTGGTCTTGTGTTTAACAAAGCCGCGTCCCTCCAAAGGTCACGTCTCTTGAGCAGAGTGAGAGCTGCATCTATTCAATAGAGTGAGAGCTGTGTCTTCACTTCAAAGACCGCGTCCCTCCAAAGGTCGCGTCTCTTTAGCAGAGTGAGAGCTGCATCTAATAAATAGAGTGAGAGCTACATCTTCACTTCAAAGACCACGTCCCTTCAAAGGTCGCGTCTCTTCAGCAAAGTAAGGGACGTGTCCCCACTTCAAATGAGGACTACTTCTCTAAAGCAATATGATCTCTGCGTCTATAAGACTTGCATTCAGTCTTCGCTTCTACAATCAGTTCAACAGTACACTGGCACAAGTAGAAGACTATTTACCTCCAGTTTAACGTGTTGGCCCAAAGGCCCATCACTCTAGTTTTGATGATGATCAACTCATGAGTTATAGTACTAATGATCTTGTGTTTAATTAGTGACAGATTTGTTATCAAGATCTTAGTAGGTGTGGAGCTTCAATAAAGGACTTAAAGTCAAGTTTTGGAGCTAGCACTGGTTGATTCACGAGCCTATGCATCAAGACCACATCAAGAGTTGAGCTCGTTGGATCGTGTTTGGACCAAGTCTAGAAGATGAGAAGGCTTCAAGTGAAGACTTCAAGAAGATGAAGACTTGAGTCTAGATTTGTTTTTAGAAGATTTTATTTTTAGATAAAATGTAAAGGATAGAATAGTTGGTGGATTGCTCAAGTATACATCACACACACTCTCTTGATTTAGTTGTCTTTTCATAAAAGAATTTTTAGATTTAGAAAAGACTTTCATTTTGAAAAGTATATTTTAGTTTTAAAACATAGATATCTTATTTGTGTAGTGGATCATATCCATACACACTATGCTTTAATGAATTCAAAATATCTTGTTTTTGTATCATGAAGAAGTTTGGAAAATAAGTTTTAGAAAAATACAAGTTTTCAATTTAGCCAATATTTCCAAGTTACAAAAATAGTCCAAATCATTTGTAACATGTCTTGATTTTGTGCAAGCATGTTTGTTTATCAAAGTATGTTGGTAAAAATATTTTTATAGATTTTTCTATATTTTATGAGATTTTATTTGAACCAAAAAGACTAAGTTTTTAATCCCTAGTTCAGACCTGACCTGGCTTCAGCCGGTCGACCGACCCGGTCGACCGACGTGCACATACGTGCACGCCAGTTCTGCAGGAGGGCCGACCGACCGACCCGGTCGACCGTCCAGAGAGTTCTGCTCTCTGGAAAGGCCCCGGCCGACCGCACGGTCAACCGGACAGAGAGGTTGCTCTCTGTATCATGGCTCGGTCGACCGGCCGGTCGACCGATGGCTCAAACGGTCTGAAATATGATCATTGGCCGGTCGGCCGGACGGTCGACCGACAGGCCTGACAGAACCCCAACGGCTAGTTTTTTTGAGCCTATAAATTTGGGAGTTTGGGCATTGTTTTCACCAAGATTTGGAGAGTATTTTTGAGCCAGTTTTTCCAATCCTTTTCAGAGGTTTTTCTCCACAAATTTGAGAGCAAATATTTCCTATCAAAAGGGAAGATTTTATCAAGAGTGTTAAAAGAGATTCTTTGAGCTTTCCTCCACCATCTCTTTCCTTGTTTTTCTCACACAAACACTTGAGCTATCCATTGATTATTCATTCTATAGGAGTGTTGTAGTGAGAGTGTTTATTGGTGATCAAAGTGTTTAGATCACCAAGAGATCTTTTCTTGTTTCTTGAGGAGGCGGACGATTGCGTTCGCGGTTGTTTCGAGTTTGGGTGCAAACTCTTGGTTTGAGGTGCAGCCTCGGCGAGCTTGTGGGGCTTGCGTGTGTACGGGTTAGGGAGTCCGAGAGCTTGTAGGTGTTGCGGCACCGGGTGATCCAGTGGGATCGATTATAGTGGAAATCCTTCGTGTGTCGAAGGCGGGGATGTAGAGCAAGTGTGCTCGAACCTTGAAACAAATCTCTTGTGTTTGCGATTGCTCACTCTCTCTCTCTCTTTGTCTCTTGTTTATATCTTGCATGCTATTACTTGTCTTATCTTTACATGCTTGATATATTGTGTGCTTAATTGTTATACTTGCTTGGGATTGTTTGCTAACACTTGTATTTAACCAAGAGAGCCAACGCGGCACCTCAACCCTTATCAAGGGGAATCTAGAAGAGTTTGTCCAGAGCCCTTCACGGGGAATTCGGCAACACTCTTGTGTTATACGTGGTGTTTAGTGTAAAAGTTTAGTTTAGGTCATAATAGTTTATACTTCCACATTATTTGACATTAAGTGACCATTAGATTAGCCATCACCTATTCACCCCCCCTCTAAGTGAACCTACAATTGGTATCAGAGCTTGGTACTCTGATTTGGGTCTTACAACCTAGAGTTAAAGATCCTCATTTTTAGGCTAATCACAATATTTTTTGTACACACACCATGGACTTCATGTCACCACCCACCTTTGACATTCTTAACATCCAAGTTTGGAAGGTTAAGATGTCTTTGCACCTCAAGGCCCTAGGCATTCATGTTTATCTTGCCACTACTAATAATGCATATTGTTTAGATGGTAATAATTTTGAGGCTAATGCAAAAGCCCTTCATGCTTTAAAGTCTACCCTAAACGATGATTATTTATCTAGGATTTCTAATGTTGATTCGGCTTTTGTAGCTTGGAACATCATCACCTCCCTTGACGAAAAGGATCTATATTATGCCGGGAGCGATTCGGATGTTGGAAGCGACACCTCCAACAAGTGCTATATGGTCCAAGGGGATAACCCCCTTGAGGTAACTACCGAATCCGAGGATGAGGATAATAACATGTCATATGATGAGCTTGCTTGTTTTTGTCAACAATTACTTGAAAAATATGACATGATTAAGAAAAATAATAAAATTTGAAAAAGGATTTTGATTGCATGCTTAAGGAAATGATTCTGATGGTGGTGATGCTGATGAGTGACCTCCCCTTTGTTGATGATGTCAAAAAGGGGAGAGTTATTTGGAGGGAGAGTTAGGGAGAGTTAGGAGAGAGAGATATTTTGTGACACTTTGTTATTTTGTTGTGTTGGACATCGTTTATTTTTTTTTGTGTTGTGGACATGTACCTTTTGTTTTATGTATTTATGTCATGTATGAGAATCATTTCCTTTATCTATGATATGACATGAGTATTTGATATCTTTTGTTGGCATGGATATATGATTTTTATATATGCTTGTGTTGAGGGGGAGCTTCATTTGAAGACTCTACCCAAAATATCTTGTGATAACTACATATGTTTTGCCATCATCAAAAAGGGGGAGATTGTTGGCCCAAAGGCCATTATCCCGGTTATTTTGATGATAGCAAAACGTATTTAGTTATGTATTTAATATTCTTGTTTAAAAGAATTTCAGGTTCAAGAAACAGGTTTTGACGACTCCACTAAAAGACTCACACATTTGGAGTTCGCCCAAGATTTGCATTCCCAAGCTAAAGCACATAGGAAGCTTCGGGAATATACGTTGAAGAAAAGATCAAGAACAAGTCAAGACTTTGCTAAAGAATCCAAGATTTGTATTCTGTTTATTTTCATTTTAGATATTTTGTCAAAACTAAATAGTAGAAGTAGAGATATGGGATATCACACACACACATTTTCTAGAGTGGTTTATGGCTTCAAAAAGACGTTCTAAATCCATTTCCAACTTAGTTTTTATATGAACATATTTTTGGAAATACGATTTTAGAAAGACTATAGTTTTTGAAAAACATTTTTAAGGAAAAACAAGTTTATATCAAAAAGAATTTTTATCAAACTATTTTACCATGATAGAAGTATGACACATGCTCATACTCTATGTTTTTACAAGTCCAAAATATTTAACCTAAGACCCAAATCCAAAAAACCCAAAATGTCCTGGTTCTGGAAGTTCTGTTTTTCAGAACTCACAGTGGCCGGTCGACCGGCAGCTCTGACAGACCCCAACGGTCAGATTTTTCTGACCTCTATAAAAGGGGGTTTTGTCATTGTTTTGAGCCAAGATTTTAGGAGAGCTTTTGTCCAGATTTTCCCATTCCTTTCAGAAAGTTTTCTCCACAAAATTTGTGTGCAAATACTTCCAATCAAAAGGGAAGATTCATCAAGAGAGTGTAAAAGTGATTTCTTGTGTTTTTCACCATAATTCTTTTCCTTGCTTTCTCACAATCACTTGAGCTATCCATTGTCTATTATCCATAGGATTGTGTTGTGAGAGTTTGTAATTGGTGATCAAAGTGTTGTAGATCACCAAAGTTTTCATCTTTGTTCTTTTGAGGAGACGGGCAAGTGTGCTCGTGGTTGTTTAAGGGTTCGGGTGCGAACTCTTGTAACTAGAGGTGCGGCCTCGACGAGCCGGTGGGCTTGTGGTGTGTAAGGGACTAGAGAGTCCGAGGGATTGTAGGTGTTGCGGCACCAAGGAGAGATCCGGTTGGATCGTGCATAGTGGAAATCCTTCGTGTGTCGAAGGCGGGGATGTAGAGCAAGTGTGCTCGAACCTCGAAACAAACCCTTTGTGTTTGCGATTGCTCACTCTATCTCTCCTTCTCTCTTTGTCTTTTATATCTTGCATTACTTTATAGTCTTTATCTCTTATATGCATGATATACCCTTGTGCTCATAATTGCTATACTTCCTTGGGATTGTTGTTAACACTAGTATTCAACCAAGAGAGCCAACGCGGCACCTCAACCCATTCAAGGGGAATCTAGAGGAGCTTGTCCAGAGCCTCGCAAGGGGAATTCGGCAACACTCTTGTGTTATACATAAGTGTTTAATTAAAAGAAGTTTTATTTGGTCATCTTAGTTTTAATTCCACATTATTTGTTCATAAGTGACCATTAGATTAGCCATCACCTATTCACCCCCCCTCTAGGTGATCTTACAATTGGTATCAGAGCTAGTGCTCTTGATTTGGGTCTAACAACCTAAGAGTTAAAGATCCTCCTTTAGGCTAATCACAATATTTTTGTACACACACACCTCACCATGGACTTCATGTCACCACCCACCTTTGATATTCTTAACATCCAAATTTGGAAGGTTAAGATGTCATTGTACCTCAAGGCCTTAGGATTTCATGTTTATCTTGCTATATCTAATAATACATATTGCTTAAATGGTAAGAATTTTGAGGCTAATGCAAAAGCCCTTCATGCTATCAAGTCAACCCTAAATGATGATTATTTATCTAGGGTATCTAACGTTGACTCGGCTTTTGTAGCTTGGAACATCATCACCTCCCTTGGCGAAAAGGATCTATATTATGCCGGGAGTGATTCGGACGTTGGAAGCAACACCTCCAACGCATGCTTTATGGTCCAAGGGGATGACCCCCTTGAGGTAAATTCCGAATCTGATGATGAGGACGTGTCATATGATGAGCTATCTACTTTTTGTCATCTATTGCTTGAGAAATATGACATGATTAGGAAAGAAAATAAAAATTTGAAAAAGAACATTGCTTGCATGCATAAAGAACATGACTCATTTAGAGATAACATTGCATGCTTAGAAAAAGATAATAAAAGTTGAAAAAAGAAATTTGATTGCATGCTTAAAGAAAATGATTCTTTTAGATCTAAGATTGCATGCTTAGAAAAAGAAAATAAAGATTTGAAAAATGAGAATGTTTCCTTATTTTTAAAATTGAATGATCTTTGTGAAGGAAACAATATTTTGAAAAATGATATTGCTATGGTGGAACAACAAAAAGAAAGTATTTTACAAGAAAATAAATCTTTAAAAAGAAAATTTGTTGAAAAAGAAAAGGATAATGTTTTTCAAAAGAAAAAGAAAAATGATTCTTTATCTCACCATGCTTTACATGCCACAACTAATGAGATTAAGAATTTGAAAAATAAAATGGATGGTTTGAGTTCAACTTTGAACTCTTGTGCTTTTAATCATTCTAGGTGATTTCATAAAGTTGCATGCTTAGAAAAAGAAAAAGAAGATTTGAAAAATTAAAATGTTTCCCTTATGTCTAAATTAAATGCTTTGTGTGAAGGGAACACTATTTTGAAGGATAAAATTGATTTGGTGGAAAAACAAAGAGAAGTTATTTTTCAAGAAAATAAGTCTTTAAAAGAAAATTTTGTGAAAAAGAAAAAGATTGTGTTTCTAAAAAGAAAAAGAAAAATGATTCTTTATCTCATCATGCTTTACATGCCACCACTAATGAGATTAAAGATTTGAAAAATAAAATGGATTGTTTGAGTTCAATTTTGAACTCTTGTGCATTTAACCATACTAGGTTGGAGTCAATGTTTTCAAAGAAATAAACTCCACACATTCATGCACAACATCATCATGCATATGCTTATGTTGCACGTCATGATCACACTCCTACACATAAGCATCCTAAGGTGTACACATGTACACATTGTGGCCGCAAAGGCCATTTAGCAAAATTTTGTTATGACAAGTTGCATCATTTTAATTTTGCTAATAATAAGAATTTTTGTGTTCCTTACAAGACTAACCCCAAAGGACCCAAGAAAATATGGGTACCAAACTTCCCACCTTGTGTATTTGATGTAGGTGAGGGCTCTCACAAAACGTGAGAGATTTGGTGCCTTGATGGTGGGTGCACTTGAACTAAAAGGACACATATTTGGAGAACCGCTATCAAGGAGGTTTTGGTGGGAAAGACCACCATGCTTGGAGCTTTGGAGTTAGTAACAATCTCTAAACTCCTACTTTTTATGTACATACTTTTTACATATATCATATTCATAGCATGTTCATGTTTTTTTTGTTCTTATGTGCTTCATGTGGTAAAAACATGCTTAGATGTAGTTTTTATCAAAACTTGTATTATTCATGTACAAATAGTGAGTTACATTTGATTTATATATATTTGCACTTCATGCTCATTTGTACCCACTATATGCACATGTATAGGCTAGTTTTGATGATTTTCTCATTTACACTTGTTTTGTCAATTTTCGTGTTTTTACTTCATGTATATGCATTTTTATTCAAATCTAATAAATATACATGTATATCCTTTTTGAGTCTCTTGCCTTCATGCAAATACCTTTAATAGACTCTTTTATGTTTGGGATATGTATGCATATTGTTAGATTTAGATAAATCATACATATACCTAGAAGTGTGCTTTGTTTTTATGAAAAATGAATGTTCATGTTTGATTAAAAAAAAAATTTATGATTTAAAAATGATACTCACACTTTTTGAGCTTCAAAGTCTATTTTTATGAAAATGCTATTTACATGACTTTTGAACACTCACACTTTATTTATTTTGTCATGACTTAGTTTCATGGACATATTTTTGAGCTTTATAGACTATGAGTGTAAAATTTTGTGTATTTAGTTTTGTTTCATGAAAAACATATGATTTATTGTATTTGAAGGATCTTTAACTAGTTTTTCAAAAATTAAGTTATACTAGTTATTTATTCTTCAAATTAGTAGTTTATGAGATATCCACATGATCCTACTTTACTTCAATCACTTGGATAAATTCTTTTGTATTCTCAAGATTTGATGCTTCATGAATTGAATATTAGTTTAAATGTTAGTTTTTGTCAACACTAGGATTTATACTTGTACATATTATGGGTCACAAATAAATCTATATATGGTTGGGTTTGATTGCTTATTTGTGCCCATTAGGTGTGCTAGTATAGCCTAGGGAGTCCGAGAGCTTGTAGGTGTTGCGGCACCGGGTGATCCAGTGGGATCGATTATAGTGGAAATCCTTCGTGTGTCGAAGGCGGGGATGTAGAGCAAGTGTGCTCGAACCTCGAAACAAATCCCTTGTGTTTGCGATTGCTCACTCTCTCTCTTTGTCTCTTGTTTATATCTTGCATGCTATTACTTGTCTTATCTTTACATGCTTGATATATTGTGTACTTAATTGTTATACTTGCTTGGGATTGTTTGCTAACACTTGTATTTAACCAAGAGAGCCAACGCGGCACCTCAACCCTTATCAAGGGGAATCTAGAGGAGTTTGTCCAGAGCCCTTCACGGGGAATTCGGCAACACTCTTGTGTTATACGTGGTGTTTAGTGTAAGAGTTTAGTTTAGGTCATAATAGTTTATACTTCCGCATTATTTGATATTAAGTGACCATTAGATTAGCCATCACCTATTCACCCCACCCTCTAGGTGAACCTACACAACGGTACACCAACGATCAGCTTACAGCACTGAGGAGTCTGGATTGCGTATCTAGACACTCACCATAATCATTTCTAGCGGCTTCAAAGGGTTTTTTTTTATAGTACACTCACAAGACCACATTCAAGACAAGATCAAGATCAGGGTACCTCAAATGATTGTCAGTCCAATCATGAGAAGTATGAATTCAACCAAAATTTAAAGTATTTCGAAATCGGTCTCAGTCAACTGCGGAATATCGAAAACTTTAGAGGGGGTTCTATAGACTGTTCAAAAATCACTAAGGACAAGTCATCAGAAATCAGAGTCCAAACTCCAGACGCAAGGCTAATCATAGCCACTAGCGCTGCACCAACACGTAGAGCTTGAAAGCTACATCTTAGCATCACTGCAGTATCAAGACGTGAGGGTCAAAACCCGCATCTCTACTTCACCGCAATGACCAAGACGCAGAGCCCGAAGCCCACGCCTCACATAAAGCTTTACGCAGAACTTGAAGCTTACATTTCAACCAAATAAGAAGCTCAAGCATTACCTCAACGGCTAAACGCGAGACTCGAAGCTCGTGTTTCAACTACAGAGGAATCCTGGGTCTCTGTTATAACTGCCCTCATTACTGGGTCAATTACTGCCCACGTAATGAGGGAGTTAACCCCCATTATGGAGAATTTTTAGGGGATAGTTCTATCCCTGAAACCCCTATAAATAGCTCAGTTTGCTACCAAAGAGGGGTCAGGATGTTTTGGTAGATTTGGAGAATCTTAATCAGAGCTTCTAACTGAGAAATACTTAAGAGTTAAACTCTTCTAACAACTTGTTGAGTACAAGTTTGTTTTTGCCTCAAACCTCTTTGAGATTTTATTGGAGAGGAGCTGCGCTACTCCGTCTATAGTCTGAAGAAAAGATTCCCAGAGGATTATGACGCTCACCCGGTCAACAGAAAACAAGATTCACTTTCCACCATCACAATAAGAACCCAGCATTAAACAAAGAGAAGATTTGAGCTTGAACATCTTCTCTCTCTTGTAATCGGAAGTTTTTTTTATTGTTATTGTAACTTTCTTTACAGTCAAATAAAGAATTTACACGCCCTCAAAATTTTCCTACCAAACAAAAGCTAGTTTTCTTTGATTTTCTAAAAACATTGAAACAATGAGAAGAAGCAAATTTGCCCAAAAACTTATTTAAAAACTCAGTTGAATGTAAAAAAATTAGCTTTTCAAAAACTTATCGAAAATCTTGCCAAAAACCTATTTATATAGGCAAAAATAAAAACAAGTCATTAAGCTCAAAACACAGGTGTCCGTCGACCGGGCGGTCGACCGCCAACGGTCATATTTTTTCACCATTGGGGATTGTCGGTCGACCGGCTGGTTTACCGATGAAATCAGAGAGTTCTATTAGGACAGTCGGTCGAGCGGTCTGTCGGCCGATCTCCTAACTCTCATGGGCTGTGCACATTGGTGCACGTCAGTCGACTGCTCGATCAACTAGCTCTAGCCATCGGTCGACCGAGCGGTCGACTAGCAGCAGTCCAAAAACAATTTTGAACAGATTTTTAAAAGACATTTTGAAACCTATTTAAATTCAATAAATTCCAACAAATTTCAAAAAAATAAGTTCATGTAAATACAATGTGGCACAAATATATGTGATAAAAATCAACACATATTACAAACATATGAACTATTTTTGAGACATGAAAATTTAAGCTTAAAACAAAAGTTGTATTTTTTTCAAAAACCAAACTTTTAAATGGAAATCTGATCTTTTCAAAACTTGTATAAATACAAAAACAAGTTATTGAAACATATTTAAAGTACAATGTGTAAGAATATAATCCAATATATATAATAAATGATGTAGACTTGTTTTTTGATAATAAGCATCGAAATAAGTTTTGATAAATACAAAACATAGACACATGAACTAAACTCACTAAAATAAGTTACTTAAACATTTATAAAGCAACAATGTATATGGATGAAATCTAATAAATGTATAAACTAATGTAAACTTGTTTTGATGAAATCTATTTATGAAACCGAAAAATGTATACTTGATAAACTGAAACTTAAAAACACACAGAAATAAGTTTTTATAAACAATTGAAGCTCTAATATGTATGGATAGGATCCATCACATATTCCGAACTATAAACTTATTCTATTGAGATGAAAATCATACAAACATAAACTTGTGAAACAAAATGGTTAAACTGAAAAACAAAACTATTGATCTTGAAGGCAATATTTAAACTTCGTGTGTGTGTAAGCTTTAGCAATCTAAAACTAATCTATACCTTACATAAGATATAAACTAACAAACGTTAGACACAAGTCTTCTTGTAGATCTTCTTCTTCAAGTATACTTGATCCAAAACACGATCCTTGAGCTAGACTTTTATCTCGAGTATTTGATGCGATTTTGAAGCTTGAGCTCTTGAATCATCATGTGACAGCTTCAACTTGACTTTGAATCTTTTTTGTTGAAGCTAAACATCAACTATAATCTTGATCAATATCTAAAACTTGATAAATACAAGACCATTAGTACTATAACTACATGAGTTAGTCATCATCAAAACTAGAGTGATAGGCAGTAGATTCTAAGATTTTTATTTGAAAATAGGATTGAATTTCTTGAATCTGATTTCTCCATGTACCTTAAAATAATATTTACTATTTTGAGAATTTTTGGAGATCTTTTCGAGTTACTCTATTTTTTCAGCTTTTCTGATGTTTTCAGTATTTTTCTAGATCTGGGGTTTGTACCCTAATATTTTTATTTTGTCTTTCCTTTACTTTTCCTTTCCTTTCCTTTCCTTTTTTCTTTTTCCCTTTTTCTCCACCAAAACTTTTTCTTTTCTTTTTCTTTTCTTTTCCTTTTTTCTCCTCCACACAATACCCCTAAAATATCTTCTCCCCTTCTTTTTTTAATTCCCCTCTCCCCTTCTCTTTCTCTTTCTTTTCTTTCCTTTCTTCTTCCCTAGCCCACAACCAACAACAGCCTTCCTCCCTCCTCCTCTCAAATTCTCTCTTCCTCTCCTCTAATTTCTCGCTCTCCCATCTCAATCTGTATCTCTAATCCCTAATCTTATTCTCTCTCTTCTCTCATCTCAGTCTGTATCTCTAATTCCCAACACCACCCCCTCCAAGCTTCCTCTTCCTCCTTGGGGTGGCCGGCGGCCACCCCTGGGCTGGCGCACGGCCAGCACGCCACCGGTGGCTGACGGCCAGGCGCGACTAGGGGGCCAGGAGGCCCCCCTGTGCATGAATAGAGAGGGGGCAGCACCCCCTCTCTTGTGCTTTCTCTCTTATTTCACTCTTACTCTCTCTCTGTTCTGTCTCTCTCCCACTCTCAGTTTCTCTCTCTGACTCTCTCTTGCAGTCCTTCTCTCCTTCTAACTGATTCGCTTTCTCACTCCTCTCTCCTTTTTCATTCTCTCTATAAAAATTATATATATATATATATATTAATATATGATAGGCGTGCACATGTTTCTAATATTTTGGGGATTTTGCGGCTTTTTCGAAGATTCTTTAGGCGAGTGTCCTTACCTCGTTTTGTGTTTCCCTACTTCAACGGGTTGAATTGTATTTCTAGAAAATTTGTATATTTGTATTTTCCCCATGTGTATTTGTATTAGTGTATTGGTGGATTGTATTGTATCAATGCGAGTGTGAACTGTATTCTGTGGACTGTTGCCTGTAAAAGTGTAGATGATATTATATTTATGCATGTGTGGGCACTAACAGTGCGGGTACCCTTGTACAGCCTAGGGGATTTTGCCCACTCCCGGGATGGCTACCCAATAGGTTTTAGGCCTTGTACACTTATGCGTTTTGTGGTAGCTACCGGGAGTGCGCTTAGACCCCGGGCTTACTCTAGCCTTCGGGCTTTCATTTAGCCTATTCCTAAATTGGCTACCCAATAAGTTTTAGGCCTTGTACCCTTATGGGTTTCATGGTAGCTGCCGGGAATGAGCTTAGACCTTCTGGATCTATCTTGCTCCACCTGATAGGTATGCTTAGCACTTAGCGCTTTATCACTAGATTCGCCTAAGTGAAACTCTGCCGGATTTTAGACTCGCATTTTAACTGAGTCATCCCAGTAGCTTCGTTGAGCTCAACACTATTTATTGTTCGTACCTCCAGCTTGCTTAACTCCACTTGAATGTTTGCTTTCTTGCTAATTGCCTGCTTGACATTTTATCTATTCTTCTATTAATGATTGTAAAGAGTTTAAAATCTTACTTATACTGTTTTTCAGATACTACATTATTTTTTGATAATCGTACTAATATCTTATATCGGTATTATTTTTCTGTATTGCTTGACATGCTTTCACTTGATGTGCTAATATTTCCCGTGCTGTCACTTGACACCTGCCTAATATCACCTGACCCCTGTCATACTATCACCTGACATCCGACATAGCATACCTGACTCTTATAATTATCACTATATGAGAATGATGACATGACATCTTGATATATCCTAATATATTCCAGTAAAAATTGTACTCTTGATACACGTGTATTCCTGATACTCCTGACTTGTTCCTACTCAATCCTGCAATCTGATAATTATCTAATAAATTATAAAAATAGGACAACTTACATCGGGTCCGAGGAAACTGATAGATATCAATATATTTGTGTTTTACAGTGGTTTAGGTATGTTGTGCAACTAAATCTTCTGTTCTACCTGAGGGCCTCCAGGTGGCCGAGAGGTGCGTTGGCTCTCTACCTTTCTGGTACCATCCAGAAAGGGCATCCTATGAGACTCTCTTGTACGCCTTGCGGCTAGTTCCATACACCAGACACCCTAGACCGTGGTCCTGGGCATGCACGGGACCTGCTATAAATATTGTTCATTTATACCCCCGTTGGTTTCCAATAACAACCTTACTTTACTTAGATGTGGATATATTGTGCTGGAACGCTAGTCCACATGCCTAGACATCTGAGTAGCACAAGTAATAATAACGTTTTGCAACTCGAGTCGTATGGACCCGTGAGATATATGGTATATAGATGAGGGTTTCCTTATTTAGATTATTCCTTCGACGTACTTATCTCATGAAGCCGTAAACTGGGTTATACCATTAGTTGTGCCGTATTTATTTTCATCGGGTTTTATTTTCTATTTCTGGTTTTATTTTTATTGTTATAACTTTCTACAAAGGATAAAATGTCAGCTAAAGTTAAATATTTGAAGTAAAAACTAGGAGAGAAATGATGTTACATACAAGATAGGCAAATCAGCTATATCTTACTCTGACACACTATCAACCGCTCATGAATAAATTACCTAAAATATCCTTTAGATTAATTGAAAATTTTGTACAAGCACAGGAGTACACCCATTTAGTATGACATGATATGTCACCAGCTGCCCATGATTGGTGATGTAGGAGGTCAAAGAATAAGCCAAGACAAACAACAGGTCAAAATAACATAACCTGTCAATAGCTCTTCTTTTGAACTATCGATAGACATTTTTCGAGAGAAGGAGTTTTCAGATCGGTCGACAGTGTCCTCCTCTTCTGGCCATCAATAGGTTTTTCCCCCAAAATGAGGGTCTGGCAGTTTTCTTCTTGGCTGTCAACAGTACCCTTCAGTTGTCGACAACCCTATTATGTAACAGAATATCTGAATTTGTTTAGGATTCTATTTTGGGTTCAAAATTTGGATTCTTATAGATTTTACACTTTCTTTATTTTGAACTTTCTTTTACTTTATTTTGAATTTAGCTTTTATAGATAGAATAAAATTTTTATAAGCCTATGGCCTTTGTATTCTTATTTTGAATGAATCTTTTATTCAACTTTTAATCAATAAACTTTTGAGTATTCCTTATATTTGCGCATGGATTCGAGTTGTTCTCTTGGCTAGTGAATTCAGGTCATTCTTGCTCATAGATTCGAGTATTTACCCCTATCTAAAGGCCTTTCCAGGATTCATCAGCACTAGAACAAGATCTAGCCCACGTCGCTCGTCTTCTTCGCTTTTCCGTCTGCATCAAGTGGTATCAGCTTCGGCGAACACTCTGACGATGGCCTGAAACGATGAGCAGCAACCAAACTTGTCCACAAGGATGGATACTTTTGAAGGAAGGCTTAGCACTCTTAAATCAATCATGGATGTTATCGGCCAGGAACTGAGAAGATCTCTCTCTAGTTTGATGATCAAAACATAGTCGATGGTACGCACCGAAGTGGGTTGGATTTGCAAATCACCTAGAGGGGGGTGAATATGTGATGGCTATAGGTTGATGGCAAATAATACGGAATAGAAAACTATTTCTAGCAAACTAACAGGTAACAATATCAATAAAGTAACAATGACACAAGAATATAAGTAGCAATATGAAATAAAGTAATGATAGATAAAAGCATATGCATAAATATTTCCTCCATCCATCCAAAACCACCAACCTCCAAATAAGATGATTCAAACACATGAATAATAGATCAAGTTTTTATAGCTAAAGCAATTTTCAAAATAAAAATAAAAATAAAGATACCAATTAAGCTAAAGCAATTGTCAAAATAAAGATACCAACAATTGTCAAAATAAAGATACCAATTATCAAAATAAGGTTTCCAACCATAAGTACCAACATAAATATATCCATCAAACAAGAAGTCATAAACGAACATGAAGTCAACACATGAAATGTGAAGTCACTATAGCAACTAAAATAACTACTTCTACTGCCCCTTTTTGTCATACTTCAAAAAAGGAGGGAAGTCAAGCATCTCCTTCATCTTCATCAACATCGTCATCGGGCTCAATAACTAGTGAAAAGCCATGGAGGGATCCTAAGGAGCTGTTCAGGGATCAAAAGGAGGACCAGTCAGAGGAAGAGCCTGCCTATAAGCATCAAGAACTGGAACTAGCCAAATCATGCCTGGAAAAACTATAGTCGCTGCAACGTTGAAGATATCTGATAGAGGAGCACCCATAAAACACGTTGTTCTGTTGCTCGCTCCGAAGCACTTCCTGCTTTGCTAAGATCTTCTCTGTGGATGAAGTGATGCTTAGAAAAAGATCGCTCAACTTTGTCATGATACCTGCATATGGATCGACAGTTGAAGAGGAGGAACCGGAGGCAAAAAGTGGGGTAAGAGGTGAGGTAGAATAGGAAGGAGCGTGCGCATGAAGATCAACATGCTTCCTCTTCAAGAGGGTGCGATCGATATCAATAGAAGGGACTACAGTTCTCTCATCAGAAAAATTAATCTTGAAATGCTTGAATAGACAAGTAAGAATCATCCTGTATGGGAGATTCCTACTAGAAATCATCAAGTGATTGGAAAGCATGACATCGATGATGAGACGAGGGATATTCACTTTAATGCCTTGCAGAAAGCAATAAATGAGAAGGGGTACACAACCACATCATAACTATATTCCTCTGATTTAGGCAGGAGATTATGACAAAAGATCTTTGCGAGGACTTGAGCAGAAAGTTTGTAACGCTTCACCTCCTCATTCCTCACAAGGCTCGGGTTATCATCATTATGGAGAAGATAGAGACGGTGAGAGCATTCTCATTGTTAGGGTACTTAAAATCATGAAGGTTCATGTGAAAGATTTTTATGATATTGATATCAACATTCTAGCAAATCCTAGCAAATCTTTCAAGTGAGATATTGTTATCAACAGTCCTAATACAAGATTTAATAAGATTGTCATAGAATGAGATATTAGAGTAGAAGTATTGAACCAATTCAAGGTAGACTTGTTCCTTAATAGTTACAAAGTAATCTAAATAGCAAGCTTGAGAAGGAAAGTAAGGGTCAAGTGGTCAAAATCAGCTAAAACAACATATTTACTAGAGATAACTTGCTTGTTACAAATGATAGAGTGTTCAAAGCATTATCATATATAATTCATCTTTAGATCTAGATTAGGATTCGATTTTTTTAGATGTTTCAATCCTTTAACGTTTAGTGGACATGATGAAAGGGTGAGACGATATGAATGAAATAACGTGGAATAATAACACAGATTAGACGTAATTCATAAAAAAAAAATTGAGTAAATCAGAGAAAAAATGATAAAAATTTCAGAAAGAGTTTACCTTGAGAAATCCTGAAATTCCTTCTCATAGAGGTTGTAGGTGAGTGATAGATAGGAGATCTAGTAATAGATAGGAGATCTAGAAGAATTATGGTAAAAATTTAAAAGAATTGGATGAATTTGTAAGAGAGAGAGAGAGAGGTTAGGTAGAGAAGAGGGGAACGGTAGAGGAAAAGGAAATGGGAACTAGGGTTACAAACAATAGCTTGATATATATATATATATATATATATATATATATATATATATATATATATATATATATGCAGATCCAAACCTCGGACGACCGCCCGGTCGACCAGCCCCAACAGAGAACATTGACAAGCATGTTGGTCGACCCGACTGGCCCAAGGCGCAAACCAAATGACAAGTAATCTCAGTTGACTGTCCAGTTGACCAACAGAAGGGACAAGTCATATGAGGCTTGCTCGGTCAACCGGTTGACCGCTTGGTCAACCGAAGCAGTTCAAACTGCTCCCTCAAGAAAAATAAGTTACATAATAAAAATTTTAAAAAAATTTAGAGATAATTTTTAAAATTATTATAGCTAGTGATGGACATCTAAAATCAATCTTTCGTTTAAGAGATTTTATAATAAAAGTAATTTTTAACAAATTTATCAAAAATATTCACAAAAATTTCATAAAAATCATACATAGTTCTATTTAGAAATTAAGTCTAATAATAAGAAATGGAGCCTTATACCCTTACGGGCTCTGAATGCGACCTCATACTTTCTCTCAATAATGAGTTGAGGCACTCTTTACTTTTCTTATTTGAATTGCTTAATTGTGAATTAAATGCTAAAATAAAATTTTTATTTATCTTAAAATATCAAGATACATACAAAGGCATGATATTCAATAAGATGAAATAATTATTAAAAATGAATCATAAATCAAACAATTTGTCATAATAATTTTTCTTACATAAGAAGATAATCGGATAAAGAATGGTAGAGCAAACAATAGAAATTAAATTATCATGAGTAAAAGAAAAATCAATAGATATTTCGTATAGTGCCAAAAAAATTGTTAACTATGATCAAGTAATTGTTATACTATTCAATCTAAACAACACAGAGCTAAAAGGCAATCCATGCAAGAATATCAAATCTTGAAAATTTAAGATATTATCGAAGTTGTTACCAATATAAGCATATATTCTCCAAATAGGTGGTTTTCTCCCACCTTGCCAAGTTGATAGTGATGCATTCACATGGTAGATCCCTTGCGCTCTAATGTATCCACCACCAAGGCACTGTTTTCTCCTACGTCTTGGAGGATGACCCGCCTACATCAAGTAAGTTAGTGTGTTTTTTGGTAACCAAATCATTTTGGGTCCTAGAGGGTTAGTATTTTCTCCAACTAAAACATTTTTGACTTTCATATTTAATCTAGAGTAGCAAAACTTAGCTAAATGATCTTTGCAGTCACAATGTGTACAAGTGTACACTTTCTCATACATATAAGCATGTGTGTGATGTGTATTGAAGCATGTTGTATGTGTGTGCTTGTCAAGAGGTGAGTGTTGGCCCAAAGGCCCATCACTCTAGTTTTGATGACGATTAACTCATGTAGTTATAGTATAAATGATCTGTTCATTAAATTTTAGATATTTGATCAAGATCTTAGTCGGTGTTTAGCTTCAACGAAAGATTCAAAGTCATGTTTTGAAGCTAGCATGTGTTTATTCGAGAGCTCGTGTTTTAAGATTGCATCAAGTACATAAAGAGGAGTCTAGCTCGTTAAATTTAATTTGGACCAAGTCAAGATGAAGAAGAAGATTTTCAGGAAAAGATGTTCAAGACTTGAGTCGTGTTGTAAGGTTAAATTTTGTTTTTAGATAAAATATAAAGGACAGATTAGTTATAAATTGCTCAAGCTCATATACATACACAAAATATTTTCAAAACATTTCCTGTTAAATAGTTTTGATTCTGAAAAATATCGTTTCAATTTTGAGCTTCAAAGATTATAAATATTTGTTTCATGAATAGAGTTCATCAAAATAAGTTTACATGATTTTCATATGTATTGAATTTTATCCATATACACTATTGCTTTATATTGTCTAAAAACTTATTTGATATTTCTAGATCATGGTTTTAAGTTTTGTTAAAATCAAAACTTATTTTGAGCTTATTGTCAAAGACATAGATATTTCATCTTTTATGTGTATTGGATCATATCCATACACACTATGCTTCAAATGAGTTTAATTATCTTATTTTTGTATTTTAACAAGTTTTGAAAAAAATCATTTTTCAATTTGAAGATTGATTTTGAAAAATACAATTTTTGTTTTAAGGCTAAATTTCTATGTTACAAAAATAGTTAAATATGTTTATAATATGTGTTAATTTTTGGTCACACATATTTGTACTTCAAAGTATTTTAATGAACTAATTTTTCTGAATTTTTATTAGTTTTAAATAAAATTTTAGGGTTTTAAAAGTCCAAGCTTTCATACCTTTTAACTCTGACCTTGGGCTTTTGGCGGTCGACCGGTACGAGAGGTTAGTCGATCGAGCAGTCGACCAATGTACACAGAATGTGCACAAAGCCCTGGCTTGAGGGCCGATCGATCGAACGGTCGACCGATCCAGAAAGCTTGCTCTCTGCGTCTGGCCCCGGTCAACCGAGCGGTCGACTGACGAGAGAGCAGTGCTCTCTGGTTCTTGCCTCGATCGACTATAAGTCAACATCTGGGTGTGATCGATCGGGCGGTTGGCCAGCAACCCCAATTGTCTGAAATATGACCATCGGTCGTCGACCGGCCGGTTGACGACAGGTCATCTGGCCTGGGTTTTTCCCTAATGGCTAGTTTTTGTAACTCTATAAAAGGGGACTGTTTTGGCCAGTTTTCAACAAGATTTTAAGAAAGTTTTTAAGCCAGTTTTTCCCACCTTCCTTAGAGGTTTTCAAACAAGTTTTTGAGCTTAAATTCCATATCAAAAGGAGAGTTTATCAAGAGAGTTTTTCTTAAGTTTTCTAAAGCACTTTCTTAAGTTTTTCGACCACAAAATTTATCTTGTTTTCTCACACAAGCTTGAGCTTTTCATAGCCATATCTATCTTATAAGATCCTTGTTGTGAGGAGTGTTTATTGTGATCAAGAGGAGATCATAAAGTTTCTATCCTTGTATTGTGAGGAGTTGTAGAGGTTGTGGCCTCGGTGAAGAGTGTTTTGTTATAATCAAGTGAAGTAATCACCAATTGTTCCAGCTTGTGGTTGGAGGAGTTGTAAGAGGTGCAATCTCGGTAAGTTAGTATGCTTACGTTTGTTGTTCTTGCGGGAATAAGTGAGAAACTTGCGGGTCTAAGAGTTCTTGAGGGAGCTCGTTGCAGGTGTTGTGGTACCGAGCGATCTTGCGGGATCAATTATCGTGAAAATCCTTCATAGTGTTCGAACCTCGAAACAAATCTCTAGTATTTGCGATTGCTCATCTCTCTCTCACTTGTGTTTATATATCTTACATGCTTTTATTTTTCTTCTTTATATGCTTGATATATTTATACTTAGGGGCCGTTTGTTTCGCGTAAAACTCCGTAATTCGTAAATGACTTACTACCCAGTTACAACTACGGCGTTTGTTTGGACCGTAATTCGTAAAAGACTTACGTAACTCAACTAACACTCACTTGCAACCCAGTTACCACTCACTTACAGCCCAGTTACACTTAATTTTGTGGTCATACAAATTTGTAATATTTTTTTATATTAATATTAAATTTTTTTAATATTTAATTTTTTTAATATTTAATTTTTTTAATATTTATTTGCAGTATTAAAACTTTTAAAATCACCAAATAGTTAATTTTGTGGTCAACTTTTCACTTACGACTTATACATTACGACAACCAAACACCGTAAAGTACAATACATTTTCCCACTTTACAATTTTATATTACCAACCAAACACCGTAAAATTTACATATATGTATTCGTTTACAATTGTAAAAGACTTTACCAATTACAACTACGAATTACGGCCAGTTACGACAACCAAACAGACCCTTAATTGAATACATGCTTGGGTTGTTTGTTTGTTCACACTTGTATTCGACTAAGAGAGCCATAGTGGCACCTCAACTCTTAATCTAGAGGAATCTTGAGGTGTCAATTCAGAGCCCTTCACTGGGAATTCGGCTACACTCTTGTGTTATACGTTGTGTAGTTTTAGTTTGCATAGTTAGTTTTAATTCCGCATTAGTTTTGTATTTGATTAGCTAGTCACCTATTCACCCCCTCTAGGTGACCTATAATTGGTATCAGAGCTTGGTGCTCTTGATCTGAGTCTAACAATCTTGAGTTAAAGATCCTCTTTTCAGCTAATAATAATATTTGCATAAACACACATGGATTTTCTTACACCTCCTATGTCTGACATTCTTAATCTCCAAACATGAAAAGATAAGAAATCTATGTATTAAAAAGCCCTAGGAATTCATGTTTATCTTACCACCATTAAAGATTCTTATTTTGTTAATGGCAAGCATCTTGAGGCTAACACAAAAATCATCCATGCATTAAAGTCAACCCTAAATAATGAATATTTATTTGGAGTTTCTAATTTTGATTCAGTTTTTGTAGTATGAAACGCTCTCATCTCCCTTGGGGAACAAACGCCACATCATATGGAGAGTGGCTCGGATGAAGGAAGTGATGCTTCCAACATGTGCTACGTGGTCCAAGGGGATGACCCCCTTGAGGTAAATTCCGAATCCGACTTTGATGAAGATATTGATATGCCTTATGATGAACTTACATCATTTTATCAAAAAGCTTCTTCAAAAATATGATTTGTTAAAAAAGAAAAGGACTTAATTTTAAAAGAAAATAAAACTTTGTTAATGGAAAATGAATATTTGAAAAAGGGAATTTTTTCTTATCTTCAAAATTGAATGTAGTTTTTGAAAGAAACAATTCTTTAATAAACAAAATTGATTCTATTTCAAAAGAAAAAGAAACTATTTAAATGAAAATGAACTTTTGAAAAAGAAAATTATTTTAAATGAAAAGAAAAGATTTCTATTTCTAAAAAAAAAAAGAATTTTGTTTCACATATTTCTCATAATAATAATGTTATATATTCTTTTGATAAAAATGAGATTCATGCTTTGAAGAAGAAAATTGATTGTTAGGACTCCACTTTGAGCCAATATACATTTATTCACAATAAATTAAATTTTATGTTTTGCAAGAAATAACTTTCACATACTCATGCATATACCCTATGGCATACACATGCACACCATGATCATACTCATTCATCCATGTATGCTAGAGTGTACAAATGTACACATTGTGGCCGCAAATGCCATCTTGCAAAATTTTGTTTTGATAGATTAAATATTTCAAATTTTGCAAATAAAAATATTTGGGTTCCTTATAATGCTAATCCTCGTGAAACCAAAAAGATATGGGTATCAAAATCCCCACCTCATGTATTGATGTAGGCATGGGCTCTCACAAGACGTGAGACAGTTGGTGCTTTGGTGGTGGATGCATTGGAACTTGAAGGACAGACCCATTGATGCATCATTATCATGGAAGCATGGTGGGAGGACCACCTCATTTTGGAGAAATGAATTGGCTACATCGTATTGGTAACCATTTCATCCTCCACTTTTAAAATGCTTATATGCTAGCGTAAGTAACCTGGACTCTATCTTATGTTATTTTGTGCCTATAGTTGAGTTGATTAGTTGACTAAACTATGCATATATTTTTGAAAACAATATTCATGTTTTCAAATGATTTTACATGCCTATCTTGTGATTCATGTTTTGATTTATATGTTTATATCATGTATTGATATGTAAATTTTGTTGAAACTTGTGTTATACATGTATAATTTTTGAGTTACATGCTATACATGATCTATTTCTTTTATGTACTCAATTATTTATTTGATTTTATCTTGTATGGCCTAGTTTTGATGATTCATGCATAAGTATATGATATATCATATTTTTAAAAGAAATTTCTAGTTTTGATTTTTGAGCTTCATTGCCTTATCTTCATGAATATGATATTCACATGATTTTTGTGCACTCACATTTTTTTATTTACTCATGACCTTGTTTTGATGAGCTTATATATGAGGTTTATAGATTTTGAGTGACAATTCTTGTGTTGTATACATATTTCATAGGATATATGTTTGGTTTCATGTTTTAAAGGATCTTTAACTAGTTTTTTAAAAATTATATTAAACTAGTTATTTATTCTTCACTTGGTAGTGTTTTCAACTATGTTAATATTTTCAAATCTTATTTTCGAAAACTGAAGGGAGTTGGTTGGGCGACCATGCCTTGTGTGCTTTATTGAAAATCTATTTATCATGTACATGATAAGGGTGGATGATAGGAGTTATACACATACTATCATGAAAATTAATTTTTGTATACTCATATGTGTTTCTTATATATGTATGCATCAAATTTCAATTGATATTTTCATACTGAAAATCACCTAGAGGGGGGGTGAATAGGTGATAATGCTAATCAAAGGGCAATTTAAAAATTAAAGCTATAACAATCACAATCAAGAATCACAAGATGAATGCAAGCAAGTATGATGAGCAAGTAATAAGTGTAAGAAAAGTAGAGTAATAATTGCAAGAATGTAAACCAATCGCAAACACAAGGATATGTTATCGAGGTTCGAGCACCCAGCTCTACTCCCCGCCTTCCCCAGAAGGATTCCGACCACTTCCACTATCACAAAGATCTCAAATACAATGGAGTACCCAACTCCTACAATCTCAAGAACAAGTAATTATCTTGGTAGTCAAAAGACCACAAACTCTCTCTTTCAAATATCTCTTCCCTTACAAAGGTCCTTAGAGAATATTGAGTAGGAATGAAGCTCTTGTGTGTAAGGAGAAAGAGAATTAAATCAGAGAGTATTTGAAAAACCCTTCAGAAAATCAGTGAGAAATTCAGCACAAAAACCAAGAAACAAGTCTCTTTTGAAAGCCTTAAACTTTTGAATTTTCTAGCAATAATTGTTGTTGTCTCCAATCTCTCCCCAAACACCCCTATTTATAGGAGAGGGCTAGGGTTTAGGGATAAAACATATTTACTGATGTTTAGGAGGTAATTAGATCAAAATATATCCTTAAACGTATTTTTAAACACAAAAGACAAAAATAAACAGCTCTTAAAAATCTGCCCGTTACTGTTCAAACGGCTACATCGGTCGACCGGGCCGGTCGACCGGTAGTACAAAATTCCGACCGTTACAGGTTATCGGTCGACCGACCCGGTCGACTGATACAAACTGTGACTCAAAAATAAATATCGGTCGACTGCCCCGGTCGACCGACAGACATGCACACGGATACGTGCATTCTGCCAGGACCTCGGTCGACTGGTCTGGTCGACCGGACCAGCCTGACACAGACTCGGTCGACTGTCGGTAGACTGCCGGTCGACCGGATCAGGTCAGAAAACGAAATAAAGACAGAATTTTGAGAAGAAAAATATTTTTAACAAAACTATTTTAAACAGGAATTCAGTATGTAACATAAAAAGAAATTTGTAGAAGAAAGATTTTGTACTAAAATATTTTTGTATATTTTATAGGAAATAAACTAAGAAATAGTATATGCGCAAAAACGTGTGTGATTGAGCTTCAAACCTAATCTCTATTCTTTAACAAGCTATAAAACTAAAAATACAAAACCTAAGGACCTCTGAGCAATCTTCACGTCTTTGAGCCATCCAATGCCTTGCTAGTGCCTTCTCTTCTATGATCCTTCCTTGATGAGCAAATTGCCTTCCTTGCTTTGTGGAACTTAGAAGTTCTTGCAATAGCTAAGCGAATGGTCTCTAAACATGGTACAAGACCTGAAACTCATCTTAGCAAACTTGTTAGTACCAAATAGCACTAATTTGGTTTGTCATCATTAAAACACAAAGCAATTGGAGAGTGTAACCTCTTGGGCCAACAATCTCCCCTTTTTGATGATGACAAAACAAATAGGCTATTAACAAAAATATAGGGTAGGAGAAAATTCCCCCTCAAATTATGCTATACATAAAACACAAGAATATGCTCTAGATACCAATAATTGAAATGATGCACCAATTATTTAAACCAATTAAAACAAATATATAAAACACAATATATAAAACACAAAAATTGCTCTTGATACCAAAAATACCAAAAACAACTAAAACACAAGAATTTATTTAAAACACAAAAATTCATAAAACAAAACATATAAATTCATATGGAACCAAGACCAAATGAACTTATTTTTGTCCATGTAAACTTATTCTCCCCCTTTTTGTCATACATCAAAAAGGGTTATGAAAAACATGTTTATTCAATAATACAAACATTAAGTTCTCCACAAATAAACGAAAATCTAGCAAAATCAAGAGGTTTAGTGAAAATATCGGCTAGTTGTAAATCCGTGGAAACATAATCAATATCTATATCACCTTTCTCAAAATGATCTCTAAGAAAGTGATATCTAATCTCAATGTGCTTGGTCTTACTATGTTGATTTGCATTCTTGGTCATGTGTATAGTACTAGTATTATCACAAAATATTTTTATATGATCAAAGTGCAAATCAAAATCAAGGAGAGTATGTTTCATCCAAAGGACTTGTGCACAACAAGCCCCCGCGGCAACATACTCCGCCTCGGCGGTTGAGAGAGCTACGGAATTTTGTTTCCTAGAGGACCATGAAACAAGACAATTATCAAGAAATTGACGTGTCCCACTAGTACTCTTTCTATCTACTCTACAACCCGCATAGTCGGCATCCGAATAACTAGTCATTGAAAAATCTATAGTTTTCGGATACCAAAGACCCATTCCAATAGTGCCCTTAATATAACGAATAATGCGTTTTACCGCAATAAGATGAGACTCTTTAGGACACGATTGAAATCTAGCACAAAGACACACACTAAACATGATATCCGGCCTACTTGCCGTCAAATATAAAAGACTTCCTATCATGCTTCTATATAATTTAATATCAACATTTTTACCTTGTTCGTCCTTATCAAGCTTGGTTGTAGTTGCCATTGGAGTGTTGCAAGCCTTTGATCCTTCAAGCCCAAACTTCTTTACTAGCTCCTTTGCGTACTTGGCTTGGTTGATGAAGGTTCCGTCTTGCAATTGCTTGATTTTGAGTCCAAGGAAGAAATTGAGCTCACCCATGGAAGACATTTCAAATTCTAGTTGCATTACCTTCTCAAAATCCTTGCATAAAAGCTCATTAGTAGAACCAAAAATTATATCATCAACATAAATTTGCACAATTAAAATATCATTATCAACATGCTTAGTAAAAAGAGTTGTGTCTACTTTGCCTTTAATAAAATCATTTGAAATGAGAAAACTAGAAAGCCTTTCATACCAAGCTCTTGGAGCTTGTTTCAATCCATACAAAGCTTTATCAAGTTTAAAAATAAAATCGGGATGAACATGATCAATAAAACCGGGAGGTTGAGAAACATAAACTTTTTCATTAATAAAACCATTTAAAAATGCACTTTTTACATCCATTTGAAAAAGTTTAAAATTTTTAAAACATGCAAAAGCTAGTGTCATCCGTATGGCTTCAAGCCGTGCTACGGGTGCAAAGGTCTCCTCAAAGTCAATTCCCTCAACTTGAGTGTAACCTTGGGCCACTAACCTAGCTTTATTCCTAATGACATTTCTGGACTCATCCATCTTGTTTCTAAAGATCCACTTAGTACCAATTATTGGTCTATCGTGGGGCTTAGGAACAAGGTGCCAAACTTGGTTGCGCTCAAATTGATTGAGTTCCTCTTGCATGGCAAGCAACCAATATGGGTCCGTCTCGGCTTCGAGAATGCCTTTGGGTTCAAAATGAGAAATGAAAGCAAAGTTACCACATAGGTCATGGAGTTTGGAGCGCGTTGTGACTCCTTTAGATGCATCACCCAAGATGAGCTCCTTAGGATGATTTGTAGCGTATCTCCAAGCTTTAGGAAGCGGTTGAGTGCTTTCCTCCTTATCCTCTTGAACTTCACCAATAGGGTCTAGCTTTTCTTCTTGAGCGGGTGAGTCCTTCAAGGATAGTCTCTCCATGTCTTCACCTAATGGTTCAATCTCTACAACATTTTCAACAACCACATTAGATTCTTCAAATTTAACATGCATGGATTCTTCTATGGTAAGAGAAGATCTAATGAAAACTCTATATGCTTTGCTAGTAGAGGAATATCCAACAAAGATAGCCTCATAAGCCTTAGCATCAAATTTACCCAAATTATCCTTAGTATTCAAAACAAAACACTTGCATCCAAAAACTTTAAAATATGCAACATTTGGTTTTCTAGAATGATACATTTCAAAAGAAGTTTTGAAGAATTTTTGCATAAATAAATACGATTCGATATATAGCATGCGGTGTTACGGCCTCGGCCCATAAATATTGAGGGAGGTCATATTCACTTATCATTGTCCTAGCCATCTCTTGAAGTGTTCTATTTTTCCTTTCTACTACTCCATTTTGTTGTGGAGTTCTAGGACAAGACATTTCATGCTTAATTCCCTTTTCATCACAATAAGTCATGAAGAGTTGGTTAATAAACTCACCACCTCTATCACTCCTTATTCTCAAAATCGAAAAACCCTTTTCTTTTTCAACTCTTTTTCGAAAAATTTTAAAATGAGAAAAAGTTTGATCTTTATTTTGTAAAAAGAAAACCCAAGTAAAACGGGAGAAATCATCAACCAAAACAAATGCAAATCTACTTCCATTTAAACTCTTAGTTTTAGTTGGTCCAAAAAGATCCATATGAATTAATTCTAAAGGCCTAGTTGACATGATATCCTTGATTGGTTTAAAGGAAGACTTGGTTTGTTTCCCAAGTTGGCACGCACCACAAATGCGGTCTTTCTCAAAATTCAAGCAAGGTATACCCTTCACCAATTCCTTTGAATTAATCCTAGAAATATGGTCAAAAGATGCATGTCCTAATCTTCTATGCCAAAGCCAAGAATTTTCATCAAAAGCATTCAAGCATTTAGTAGAACAATCTAAATTAAGCATGTCAATGATATAAACATTATTATCACGAAAACCGGTAAGAATACAAACATAGGATTTAACATCAAAAATCTTGCATGAGGAATCATCAAAAACAACTTTAAGTCCACGGTCACAAAGTTGACTAATGCTAAGCAAATTATGTTTCAAACCATCAACTAAAACAACATTCTCAATAATAGGAGATGCACCAATTTGAATGTTACCTATACCGATGATAGTTCCTTTGGAGTCATCCCCGAAGGTGACGGTGCCACCTTCCATGTACCTTGATAGGGTTGTGAAGTTGTTGATGTCCCATGTCATGTGTCTCGAACAACCACTATCAAGGTACCACCGCTCCCTACGTCTTGGAGCTTTGGTGTGCACCTACATCAAACAATTTAAGACTTGATTTTGGTACCCACATTTTCTTGGGTCCTCTAGGGTTAGTGTCATGAACCCAAACAAGATTATTTGTTCTATTTAGTTGATCATAGCAAAACTTAGCTAAATGTCCATTTTTACCACAATATGTGCATCTATACACTCTACCATATTTAAAAGCATAATGAGTGTGTGATTTGTGAGCATGGGCATTGTGAGCATGAACATGAGACGTGTTAGGTGTAGTGTGAGCATGAGGAATCTTAGCATGAGATGTGTGCTTTTTAGAAAATTTTTCTTCAAGTTTCTTAGTATTAAAGGCACAATCTTTTAAAACTTTTTCAAAATCATTCATTTTGGATTTAAAAGAAGAAATTTCTTTTTCATCAATAATAGGAGATTTTGCCTTACAAGTACTCTTGTAGGCACAAAATTCTTTTTGCATGGAAATGAAATTAGAAGAAATATCATCTTTTTCTTTAGAAACAATGGCAAGTTGATTCTTAAGAAAAGCAACTTCTTTTTGTAATTTTAAACATTCAAGTTTCTTGTTATCATAAGTTTCAGAAAGTTCTACAAATGCATGTACTAGAACTTCCTTACTTACATCATCATCTTCATCATCAAGGGATTGAGAGGTTACCTTGGGTGTGTTTGCCATGAAACACATGTTAGCTTGATCCACCTCCTCTTCGGACTCGCTTTCCGAATCCCATGTAGCTTTGTAGGCTTTCTTCTCCTCCGGCTTCTTTGGCTTGAAGGAGGAAGTCATTTTCTTCTTGAACTCCGGACAATCCGCCATGATATGTCCGGGTTTGCGGCAATTGTAGCATATGATCTTCCGCTCCTCTTTGCCTTCAAATTTTCTCCGGAAGTTGAACTTGTTCTTTCGGTACAACCTCTTGACATTCCGCACAAGTAGAGTTAGCTCCTCATCTTCTTCTTCGTCATCTTCATCGTCATCATTGGTGGATGAAGTCTTGAAGGCTATGGATTTCTTCTTTGAAGTAATGGCCTCTTCTCTTGCCTTCTTCTCCATCTCATGGGTCTTTAGGTTCCCAATGAGACTAATGATGTCCATCTCGTCCTTGTCGTTCAACTCCTTTAAGGTGGTGGCCTTGATCTCCCATGAAGAAGGAAGAGCCCGTATCACTTTGCGCACCTTTTGATCGTTGGAGATGACGTCACCTAATGAAGAAAGACCATTTGTAATTTTAGTGAAACGAGTAATCATACAATCAATGGATTCATCATCTAGCATTTTAAATGATTCATATTGAGACCTCAAGAGATCTATCTTAGCTCTCTTGACTTGTGAAGTCCCTTCATGTGTGACCAATAAGTGTTGCCAAATCTCATAGGCGGATTGGCAATGAATTACCCGTGTAAGGTCATCCTCATTCAAGGCGGTTAATAGGGAGTTTTGGGCTTTGGAGTTAGCCTCATATTCTCTAAAGTTGAAGTCGGTCCAAGTGCTCTCATCACAATCGGGTGCTACATAGGGTTTAGTCAAGGACTTGGCCACTAAGCTACCCAGAGATTGCAAAAATATAGTCATCCTAACCTTCCAAATTGGGAAATTAAGTCCATCAAATTTAGGAGGGGTTTTGATGTTATCGGCCATGTTTACTAGTGTATGAATGGATGAATGAAAATGTTGATTAGCAATATTTTAAGGATCTCTCTATGGATGTTAAGCCAAACCTAGAGTCCAAGCTCTGATACCATTTGAAATCACCTAGAGGGGGGGTGAATAGGTGATAATGCTAATCAAAGGGCAATTTAAAATTTAAAGTTATAACAATCACAATCAAGAATCACAAGATGAATGCAAGCAAGTAAGTATGATGAGCAAGTAATAAGTGCAAGCAAAGTAGAGTAATAATTGCAAGAATGTAAACCAATCGCAAACACAAGGATATGTTATCGAGGTTCAGCACCCAGCTCTACTCCCCGCCTTCCCCAGAAGGATTCCGACCACTTCCACTATCACAAAGATCTCAAATACAACGGAGTACCCAACTCCTACAATCTCAAGAACAAGTAATTATCTTGGTAGTCAAAAGACCACAAACTCTCTCTTTCAAATATCTCTTCCCTTACAAAGGTCCTTAGAGAATATTGAGTAGGAATGAAGCTCTTGTGTGTAAGGAGAAAAGAGAATTAAATCAGAGAGTATTTGAAAAACCCTTCAGAAAATCAGTGAGAAATTTAGCACAAAAACCAAGAAACAAGTCTCTTTTGAAAGCCTTAAACTTTTGAATTTTCTAGCAATAATTGTTGTTGTCTCCAATCTCTCCCCAAACACCCCTATTTATAGGAGAGGGCTAGGGTTTAGGGATAAAACATATTTACTGATGTTTAGGAGGTAATTAGATCAAAATATATCCTTAAACGTATTTTTAAACACAAAAGACAAAATAAACAGCTCTTAAAAATCTGCCCGTTACTGTTCAAACGGCTACATCGGTCGACCGGGCCGGTCGACCGGTAGTACAAAATTCCGACCGTTACAGGTTATCGGTCGACCGACCCGGTCGACTGATACAAACTGTGACTCAAAAATAAATATCGGTCGACTGCCCCGGTCGACCGACAGACATGCACACGGATACGTGCATTCTGCCAGGACCTCGGTCGACTGGTCTGGTCGACCGGACCAGCCTGACACAGACTCGGTCGACTGTCGGTAGACTGCCGGTCGACCGGATCAGGTCAGAAAATGAAATAAAGACAGAATTTTGAGAAGAAAAATATTTTTAACAAAACTATTTAAACAGGAATTCAGTATGTAACATAAAAAGAAATTTGTAGAAGAAAGATTTTGTACTAAAATATTTTTGTATATTTTATAGGAAATAAACTAAGAAATAGCATATGCGCAAAAACGTGTGTGATTGATCTTCAAACCTAATCTCCATTCTTTAACAAGCTATAAAACTAAAAATACAAAACCTAAGGACCTCTGAGCAATCTTCACGTCTTTGAGCCATCCAATGCCTTGCTAGTGCCTTCTCTTCTATGATCCTTCCTTGATGAGCAAATTGCCTTCCTTGCTTTGTGGAACTTAGAAGTTCTTGCAATAGCTAAGCGAATGGTCTCTAAACATGGTACAAGACCTGAAACTCATCTTAGCAAACTTGTTAGTACCAAATAGCACTAATTTGGTTTGTCATCATCAAAACACAAAACAATTGGAGAGTGTAACCTCTTGGGCCAACACATACATATATATATGATTTTGATTGTGCTGTTTTATAATGTCCATACATATTAGCACAAATTGTCTTCTTGCTAAGCTTGATTTAGTTCTTTATGTCAATTGATTTTTTAATTGGTATCAGATACAAGCTTATGTATTATCTCAAAAAAAAGGAAAAAGTTTTTTTTAACTTAAAATGATTTCATATTGATATAAGACAATAATTATGTTTATTTACAAGTGGTATCAACATTTATTTTCCCACCTACAAGTGGTATATCAAAATTTGTTTTGTTACAAGAAGTTTCAAATTTTAAATTTAAATTGGTATTAAATTTTGTCTAAATTTTCAAAATTTGTTTGATATGTATTGCCTATATGCAAGGGCAGCTTAACATCTCCTCTATATATAAATTCATATTGAGTGTATTTTACATATTGAGGAGCTTGACCTCTCTTCTTTATGTGATACACGTATGTAGGGGAAGCTTAACATCTCCGTCTATACATTGTATATTATGTTTATGTGGTTAGGGTCTAGTCATCCCTTCTCCATGTAATGCATGTATACAGGGGGAGTTCACCTAACAGTCTCTCCTCTTCATGAATTTATATTACATATATATTTTTCTTGTTTGTTTATCTTCACCCCTTTGTTGATGAGTTGACAAAAAGGGGGAGAATAATTTAAATAGTTTATATATGCATGTCTAAGATTTGTTGTTTATGCATATGTGTGTGTTTTGTTATGTGCTTATTGAATATCTTTATTATTTTTCCTATGCATAAGTTAAGGGGAGTTGCCTATGGAGCTTATCTTTAATCCATGTATATATAACTCCATGGATTTTGTCATCATCAAAGAGAAAGAGATTGTTAGCCCAAAGGCCCATCACTCTAGTTTTGATGATGATTAACTCATGTAATTATTGTACAAATGATCTTGTGTTCATTAAGTTTCAGATATTTGATCAAGATCTTAGTTGGTGTTTAACTTCAACGAAAGATTCGAAGTCAAGTTTTAAAGCTAGCACATGTTGATTCAAGTGCTCGCATTTCAAGATCGCATCAAGTACTCAAAGAGGAGTCTAGCTCGTTGAATCAAGTTTGGACAAAGTCCAGATGAAGAAAAAGATTTTCAAAAGAAAATTTTCAAGACTTGAGCCATGTTGTAAGTTTAAGATTTTGTTTTTTGAAAAAATGTAAAGGATAGATTAGTTGTGGATTGTTCAAGCTCATATACACACACATACAAAATATTTCAAAATATTTCATGTTAAATAGTTTTAATTTTGAAAAATATTGTTTTAGTTTTGAACTTCAAAATTATACATATTTGTTTCATGAATAGAGTTCATCAAAACAAGTTTACATGGTTTTCATGTGTATTGGATTTTATCCATATACACTATTGCTTCGTATTGTCTAAAAACTTATTTGATATTTCTAGTTCATGTTTTAAGTTTGTTAAAATCAAACTTATTTTGAGTTTATTGTCAAAAATATAGATATTTCATCTTTTATGTGTATTAAATCATATCCATACACACTATGCTTCAAATGAGTTTAAATATCTTATTTTGTATTTGAACAAGGTTTGAAAAAATCATTTTTCAATTCGAAGATTAATTTAAAAATATGGTTATTGTTTTAAGGCTAAACTTCTATATCACAAAAATAGTTCAACATGATTGTAATATGTGTTGATTTTTGATCACCCATATTTGTACTTCAAAGTATTTCAATGAACTTATTTTTGTTGATTTTTATGAGTTTTAAATAAAATTTTAGTGTTTAAAAGCTTCATACCTTTAACTCTGACCATGGGCTTTTGGCGGATGCCCGATCGGTCGATCAAACCTGAAGTCAGTCGACTGAGCGGTCGATCGATGGGCACAGAACGTGCACAAAGCCCTGGCTTGAGGGCCGGTCGACCGATCTAGAGAGCTTGCTCTTTGGATCTGACCCCGGTCGACCGGCCAGAGAACTTGCTCTCTAGTTATTGCCTTAGTTGACTGAGTGGTCGACCGATAGGTCAAGACCTGGGTGCGGTCGACTGGGCAGTCGATCGGTAATCCCAACGGTCTGAAATATGACCTTTGGCTGGTCGACCAGCAGGTCTGGCATGATTTTTGCCCCAACAGCTAGTTTTTGTAACTCTATAAAAGGGGGCAATTTGGCCAGTTTTTAACAAGATTTTAAGAGGGTTTTTGAGCCAGTTTTTCCCACCCTCAGAGGTTTTCAAATAAGTTTTTGGGCTTAAATTTCATATCAAAAGGAGAGTTTATCAAGAGAGTTTTTCTTGAGTTTTCTAAAGCACTATTTTGAGTTTTTCTACCACAAAATCTATCTTTTTTCTTACACAAGCTTGAGCTTTTCATAGCCATATCTATCCTATAGGATCCTTATTGTGAGGAGTGTTGGTTGTGATCAAGATGAGATCACAAGTTTCCATCATTGTATTGTGAGAAGTTGTAGAGGTTATGGTGAAGAGTGTTTTGTGGTGATCAAGTGAAGTGATCACCAAGTGTTCCAACTTGTCATTGGAGAAGTTGTAAGAGGTGCGGTCTCAGCAAGCTAGTGTGCTTGTATGTGTTGTTCTTGTAGGAACAAGTGAGGAACTTGCGGGTCTAAGAGTTCTTGAGGAAGCTCGTTGTAAGTGTTAGGCACCGAGCGATTTTGCGGGATAAACTATAGCGGAAATCTTCATAGTGGTGAAGGCGGGGACGTATAGCAAATGTGCTCGAACCTCAAAATAAATCTCTTGTATTTGCAATTGCTCATCTCTCTCTCTCTCTCTCTCTCTCTCTCTCTCTCTCTCTCTCTCTCTCTCTCGTGTTTATATATCTTGCATGCTTTTATTTATTATTCTTCTTTAAATGCTTAACATATTTATGCTTAATTGAATACATGCTTGGGTTTTTGTTTGCTCACATCTGTATTCAACCAAAAGAGTCATAGTAGCACCTCAACTCTTAATCTAGAGGAAGCTTGAGGAATTAGTGCAGAGCCCTTCATCGGAAATTCATTTACACTATTATGTTATACGTTGTGTGTAGCTTTAGTTTGCATAATTAGTTTTAATTCCGTATTAGTTTTGCATTTGATTAGGTAGTCACCTATTCAACCCCCCCCCCTCTAAGTGACCTACAGTAAGTTTCCTTTGAGTTTTGCTCTTTGAAAATATAGAACTAATCTTATCCATGTCAAAAGTACATTTCTTCAAATTGAAATCCAAAACTTTAATACAATTTTGAATGTTCAAAAATTCATTTTGTCAAAAACAATATTAGGGTTTTTGCCCTTGCAAATAAGTTTGTGATCATCAAAATCCTTTTTGGTCTTTTCGAAACAAATTGTTAAATCATTTTTCTCTTTAGCAATAATATCCAACTTATTTTAAAAAAATTCATTCTTCTTTTTCAATTTCTTATTTTGATTTTTTGAAACTTATAACGTTCTTGTAACTCCTCAAAAATATCTAGCAAGTTTATCCATAGTTAAGTCAACTTCATCTAGTGATGTTTCAAAATTTACCTTAGATGCTTCATCATCATTTGCCATGAAGCAAACTTTGCGGTGTCAACTTCTTCCTAGGATTCGGACTCCGAATCGTCCCAAGTGGCCATCGGCCTTCTTCTTCTTAGACACTTTCTTGGAGGTAGTAACTTGTAGTGAGGGGCAATCTGTGATAAGATGGCACTTCTTGCAATGATAACAAGACTTATCTCCTCTCTTTTTCTTTCCAATTTTCGTGTTGCCTTGACCTTCGAAAATTGTTCTTTCTTCTCATGTTAACATCTTGCCCACCTTTCTAATGAGCATAACAAAATCTTTTTCTTCATTTTCATCTTCTAGCATGGATGGGAATGCTCTAAAGGCGATAGATTTCTTCTTCGGAGGCTTCTTTTCTTCTCGTACCTCCATCTCCATCTCATGTGTTTTGAGATTTCTTATGAATCCAAAGAAGTCTATTTCCTCCCTATCATTGAGCTCCTTCAAGGCTGTAGCCTTCACTTCTCATGATTTGGAGAGAGCTCTAATAATCTTCCTTATCTTTTAGTCATTGTCAATGGAATCACCTAAAGAAGAAAACCCATTAGTGATCTTCGTAAAATGAGTAAGCATTAATACTTTCATTTTCAAGCATATAGAATTTTCATATTATGAATATAAAAGATCAATCTTAAATCTCTTCACTTGGTATGTACCCTCATGAGTAATAATCAAATCATTTCACACTTCATATAAGGATTTGCAATTAATCACACAAGAGAGATCATCATCATCATTTAATGCTTGTGTCAATACATATTGTGCTTTTGCATTTGCTTCATAGTCCTTGGCGGCTGCTTCAGACCATGTATCTTCATCACCGTGATGTTCAACAAATTTTTTGGTGATGGCCTTGGCTACTCTAACTCCTGGGGACTTAAGGAATAAAGTCATTTTGACCTTCCATATAGGAAAGTTTAACCCATCAAATTTGGATGGGGACTTGATACTAGAAAAGTCGTAAGATGCCATGAATACAAACAAGTATGCAAATGAACAACAAATATAGCCAAGTAAAGATCTCTCTAAGGTGATTAAATCAAAAACTAAGGTTTAGGATCTGATACCAATTATAAATCACCTAGAGGGAGTGAATAGATGATGGTTATAGGTTGATGGCAAATAGTGTGGAATAAAAATTATTTCTAGCAAACTAACAAGTAACAATATCAATACAAGTAACAATGACATAAGAGTATAAGTAGCAATGGAAATAGAGCATGATAGATAAAAGCATATGCATAAACATTTTTCTCCATCCATCCAAAACCACCAACCTCTAAATAAGATGATTCAAACACATGAATAATAGATCAAGTTTTTATAACTGAAGCAATTTTCAAAATAAAAATAAAGATACCAATTGTTTATAGCTAAAGCAATTGTCAAAATAAACATACCAACAATTGTCAAAATAAAGATACCAATTGTCAAAATAAAAGTACCAATTATCAAAATAAGGTTTTCAAGATAAGTACCAACATAAAACATCCATCAAATTGAAGTCATAAAAAAACATGAAGTCAACACATGGAACATGAAGTCACTAAAGCAACTAAAATAACAACTACTTCTTTGTAAATCACGTAGAGGTAGTGAATAAGTGAAGGTTGATCGCAAATAATGAAGAATAAAAAAACTATTTCTAGCAAACTAACAAGTAACAATATCAATAAAGTAACAATGGCACAAGAGTATAAGTAGCAATATAAAATTGAGCAATGATAGCATGCAATAGTAAAGAGTGAGTTAGAGTAAGAAAGAGTGAGAGAAAGAAATTGCAAATACAGATTATTTGTTTTAAGGTTCGAGCCACTTGCTCTACGTCCTTGCCTTCACCGCAATGAATGATTCTACAAGAATTCAATCCCGTAAGATCACTTCTCTACACGTTCTCAAAATAACGAACTGGACCCGCAATTTCTCTCACTCGGTGCCGCAACACTTACAATTTGATGAACCCACGAGCTCGTATTGAGGCATCAACCTCTACAACACTTCTCATAACAAGGAAAAATGTGACCTTTCCTAGATCACCAAAAGGGGCTCAAAACACAATCCTATAACCAGAAATAGAATATGTAGCTCTGAGATTGTGGTAAAAAAACTTTGAGATTTGTGGAGTAAGGAAACAAGAAAGAGAGATTTTGTAATGGACTTTCTATTTTAAAACTTCTCTTCTTGAAATCTTTTTCTCTTGAGAAATTTGAGTCTAAAATGAGAATATATCTTGAAAACTATTGTTAATCATCTACAAGGTTTCTATTTATAGGTATTCAGAATACTAGAGAGAAAGCCATATAACCGTTTTTGATTAAGTTCTAAGTAGTTTGATTAAAAATATAGTCATTTCAGGCAGAAATTGCCAAACAGTCAGGTCAGTTGACCGCCAGGTCGATCGCCAACAGTCATATTTTTGACTTTTGGCCAACGTCGATTGATTGTTCGGTCGATCGATGCAAGCCGAATGTAAATGGGTTACAGTCGTTCGGCCGACCTTTCAACCGATGTGCACAGTACTTTCTTGTGCATTTTAGTCGATTCCCCGTCAAACCGGGCGGTCGACCGTCTGGTCCACCGACCAATACAAAAGCATTGTAAACTAATTGAAATTATGTTTTCTTTTTGCAAAATATTTTTCAACAAAAGGATCAAATATAATTCATGTAATATCATGAAGTCCAAAACTGTGAGATTAAAGATCAACACTTAGTTTTAAGAGATAGAACTAATATTTTGTCGAGAAGCAACTCTCTTTTAAATACAAGAAATTTTTCTTAAAATACATCATGTAAACAAATATTATTTTGTATTCTTTTGAATCATCTTTAAAAACTCGTGAAGCAAAAATCCGAATAATTTTTTTTTTTTTTTGTGTGTGTGTGTGTGTGTGTGTCAATCTCCAGAGTTAACTATATCACCAATTCTTAGTTTTAACAAACTAAAGAAATCTTATATTAAAAGAAAATAAGATTGCTTTTCTTTAGCAAAAGGAATCCATTGGAACTTGTCTCTTGGAATGAATTCCACGATTTGATCTTTTTAGCTTAGCTCTAGGATCATCAATTCTTGAGGACTTCATAAACTTGTTTTTGTGGAGAAGTCAAACTCGACATGAAATCAATCTTATTATCTGAACTCATATAGATAAAAATGTTAGAATAAATATCTACATGAGATTTATCATCATCAAAACTAGGGCAAATGACCTCTGGGCCAATAGGATCGTCCAGTAAACAACACTCCGCTACCACCTCCACCACCATCAGATTTATCGCATGATTCTTATAAATAACTCAATTTGATATTGATCACTTTAGAACATGATTCTTATAAGTAACTGAATTTGTTAGATACTTTTACTTGTACGATTTTTACTTGTAGATCATAATATGAAATCTGGTTGATCATGAAAATTGTTCATATAGAGAAATGCAATATATTGAAAACATATATTCATGAAATATTTCTTATATGTACTGATTAGCTAAGATGTATGTACATATATATTACTCATGATATATTTACACAAGAGATGGAATTTTATACATATAATTCATTTTACAATTTGTGTTTCATTATTTGATAATGGTTTATATTTATATCATGGTTAAAAATTATCTCTGGTGATTTATCATTTCATTTATATATGATTAGCAGCGTATGTCCCAATTATATTTCCTCAACGTACCAAAATGGGTCCCCAATAAAGGGTTGTGATTTTTTGGGCACTACAGATTTAATTGAAGGCTCCAAAAGAGCGACATTATGTTACTAGGAGAGAGAATTTCATATTAATAATGCATTATATTCTAGCAGATTAGAAGAAATCTGCTCATTTTAAGGATATATGCCTTAATGGGCTTCATATTGTAATTGTAAATGAGGGAGATTATTATTTCTATTTTCTTATGTCAGAAGCATGTAGTAAAAAATTCTCAACTTTCTCATATGAATTATATTTTATAAAAAATAATGGCAATAGAATTAGATATCATGATGAATCTGAAGTTCAATTATTCAAAACTATTTATGTATTGACATGACCGACTTGATCACCTGAGGTCAAAATAATGTGTTGAATAATTGAAATGTCACATGATTATTCATTGAAGAAGCAGAAAGTTCTTTTATATAATGTCTGTCTATAAAAGGCTTACTTACAATTGAGATTTACATTGGATTTTATTCTCCATCAATAATTAAATATCTTGAATCCATGACGGTGATATGTTTAAGACACGCTTTGTGTATTGCTATTTTCATGAGACAATTTTCCCGCTGTTATGGAGAGAAAAGTGTCGCTTCTTGAAGAATGGCATTAAATTACATGAAATGTATCACAATTATCTCATCTTGACCAATGCAGTGAACTCGAAGTTCGAAGAATTATTCATTTGCCAAGAATTGCAAACCAGTTACCCGATATATTTACTAACACAAAAGAAACTAACAAAATCTCATATATCGTCTAAAATAATCCAACTTAGATTTGTTGGCCTAAAGGCCATTAGCCCTAGTTTTAATGATAACAAAACATATTTAGTTATGTTTCTAACAATTTTGTTTAACAAAGTTTCAGGTTAACTATTTGTTGCCTTTTGGCTCTATCACAAGGCTCACACATTTGGAAACCAAGAAGATGATCTCGGAGCCTAATTACATAGAAGAACTTAAGGATCAAGTATACTAGAGAAGACTATATCAAGATTTGTATTTTTACTTTTATATTTTAGATAGGATTTATAGTTATTTGTTAAAATAAAGATGATATAGGTTGATAGCTTTTGGGATTGACAAACACACATATTTCATACTCCTATGTGTTTTTCAAAAAGAGTTCATAACTATTCTCTTTATCATTTTCAAAATTGAAATTCAGGAAAAAGAAGATTCAGAAAACTTGGTTTTTGATTGTGAAAAGTGTTTTTAAAAAATATGTTCTAACTTTATTTTTTGTTGATCCATTATCGCACACTGGTTCTATAAGTACCTAGAACTTTATTTTGTGTTAAAGATTAAAAGTTGTTTTGTCTTAAAAAATAATGGTTTCAAAAAGATTTTTATAACTTGCTTTTGGCCCATTGTCGGTCGACCATAGGCAGAGCAAAATTGCTCTGTCTGTTGACCAAGCGTCAACTGACATGCACCAAAGTTCATTTGTGCACTTCAAATCAACCGGGCGGCGACCGACTGCAAGAGCTTTGCTCTCGGTTAGGTCAGGTCGACCGCCCCGGTCGACCGACAGAGAGTTTAGCTCTCTGATTGGGAATAACAGTCGACCGACTGGTCGACCGCTATCATAACTATCAGAAATCTGACCGTTGGCGGTCGACCGGCTTGTCGACCAACAAAAAATTTTCTTCTGTATTTTCCGAACGGCTATACTCCATTTTGTCTTTTTCTACGTCTTTTCCCAGTGACTCTTTTGGGTCTTCTACTCATATTTTCATCCCATATAAATAGAGGGACTATAGAAAAACCCAAAACAAAGATTTCTAAAGTTTAAATCAAGTTTTTACAAGTTTACATCAAGATTTAGCTTTTTCTTAAAAGATTTCTTTTTGAGCCAAAATTTCATATTCTTGATTTTTAGCTTGAGCCCTTCCTTCTACATCTCTACAAGCTATTTTCAGTACATAATTCCAAAGAGTTTCACTTCCTTATCTTGGTATATGATTGTGTTTGTGAGCCATTTGTGATCAAGTGAAGATTACTGATTTTCTTCTATTGAAAAGTTGTAAAGGTTACGGCCTCAAGTGAGCTAGTGAGCTCTGTGTTAGTATTGCGGTACCGCGAGAGAGGACTTGTAAGTCCATTGAGTTCTAGTGAGAACTTGTAACAGTTGACTATCTAGTGAGATCGGCCATAGTAAAAATTATTCATAGTGTTGAAGGCGGGGACATAGAGCAGTGGCTCGAACCTTGAAACATATCATCGTGTTTGCGATTGCTTACTCTTTCTCTCTTCACTCAACTCTCTTTAATTACTTGCACTCTTATATTGTATGCTTATTTTCAAGTATTTCTTTTGTTGTGATTGTATTTGCTAGGTTACTAGTAAGTAAATTTTAATTATGCATTATTTGCTTTTTAGTATAGCCATAACCTATTCACCCCCTCTGGGTGATTTACAATTCGTATCAGAGCCTAATCCTAGTTTTGGTTTAACCACCTTAAAAATATCCTTTCATTTGACTATATTATTTGTTGCATTTGTTATTTGTTTGTGCACTTATACTTGTTTTCATAGCATCACATGAAGTCTCTAGCATTAAGTCTCCACCTAAATTTGATGGTTTAAACTTCCCCATTTGTAAGGCCAAAAAAAACCTATTCCTTAAGTCCCTAGGAGTAAGAGTTGCCAAGGCCATGACCAAAGAATTTGTTAAACCTTACGGTAATAAGGATACATGGTCTGAAATAACACTAAGGACTATGAGGCCAATGCTAAAGCCCAATATGCACTTTCACAAGCATTAAATGATGATGATATTTCTCGTGTAATTAATTACAAATCTGCTTATGAGGTTTGAAATGATCTTATCGTTACTCATGAAGGGACGCCGCAAGTCAAGAGATCTAACGTTGACTTGCTCCATTCTCAATATGAGAATTTTATATGCTTGAAAATGAAAGAATTGATTAGATGCTTACTTGGTTCACCAAGATCACTAATGGTATCTTCTTTAGGTGACACCATTGACAACGGCCAAAAGATCTAAAAGATCATTAGAGCTTTTCCCAAAGCTTAAGAAGTCAAGGCAACAACCCTCAAGGAGCTCAACGATAGAGAGGAGATGGACTTCTCCGACTTCATTGAAAATCTCAAAACCCATGAGATGAAATGAAAGTGAGAGAAGAAAGGGAGACTCCAAAGTTGAAAGCGATAGCTTTGAAGGCTACTCCATCATCTTTTGATGAAGAAGAATCGTCAAAAGATGGTGATGAGGACTTTTCCATGCTCATTAGGAAAGTGGGCAAGATGCTTTTTAAAAAGGGAAGACAAAGCAACTACCGAAGAGGAAGACATCAAGAGAGATTCGAAAAGAAGAAGGAGGATATGGGTTCTTACTTTCACTGCAAGAAGACGTATTATCTAATTGTGACTTGCCCCTCACTTCAAGCCACTACCTCCAAGAACGTGCATGTGAAAAAGAAGGCGATGGTAGCCACTTGGGATGATTCAGAAACAGATTCCGAAAAGGAGATTGATGTTACACATATTGCTTCATGGCAAACGGAGAAGAAGCTTCCATGGTAAATCTCGAAACCCCTTTAGAAGATAATGATTTAACTATGGATGAGCTTGCACAATTTTTTGAAGAATTACAAAATGATATGAAATTTCTCTTGCACAAAATAAAAATTGAAAAAAGAAAATAATTTTCTAAAGAATAAGCTAGAATGTTGTTAAAGAGAAAAATGACTTATCCATTTCTTTGAGAAAATGAAAAAGGATTTTAATAAATACAAACTTATTTGTAAGGGTAAAAGCCCTAATATTACTTTTAACAAAAATGAATTTTCGGTATCCAAAAGCGTATTGATGTTTTGATACCACCTTGAAAAAGTGTGCATTTGACATGAACAAATTTGCTTCTATATTTCCAACGGGAAAAACCCAAAGGAAATATACACCATCTCACACATACCCCAAAAAAAAACATGCACAACATGCATATACACATCAAAATAAGCATGTTTTCATGTACGACAAAGTGTACACATGTACTCATTACGACTGCAAAGGCCATTTAGCAAAATTTTGTTATGCTAAGATAAATATGCTAAATAAAAATGCTTGGGTTCGAGAAAGTACTAACCCTATATGATCCAAAAAGATTTGGGTACCAAAAACACACCAAACTTGATGTAGGCGTGTCGTCCTCCTCCAAGATATAGGGGGAGATGGTGCCTTACTGGTGGATGCATCGAAGCTCAAAAGATCAACTGTCACATTGCATCACTATCAAGAAGCACCTATTTTGGAGATTGGTCATGGTTTTATAATTTCTCCACTTGAAAATTTTATTTTCTCGCTAGATCTATACATGCGTAGGTATTAGCTAGTTTTCTTTTGTGGTAATATGATTTAGTTGTGATACATGTTTATTTTTGTTTTAATGGCTTGCCTATATTTGAGCTAGTTCGTTAACATTACTTTTGTTCTTTACTAGCCCATGATTTGCTTGCCCATATGTAGAGTATTTTTTCACGCCACTTGGTTGATAGATATCTTTGCATATATGTGTGTGTGTGTGTGTATTTTGTCTATATATCTATCTTGTGATTGGATATCGTATTTAATCCATATTTAAGTATTAATCAAGAGAGCAAGTACGCGCCTCAAGTCTTCTTTAGAGGAATGACGAGGAGAAGTTTAGAACCCGTTAAGAGTATTCGTTCAATATCTTATTTTAGTAGCTTAATATATGAGTTAATTATTGAAAAATATATTATTAATATAATAATAGTAAAATAAAAAATATTTTGATATCATTTTCATGTGTTTTCTATGCCTATAAGATTTTTGGTGTTGTTTCTCTATTTTATGTGTAAAAATATACAAGTAAAAATAATTTTCAAAAGCCCTAAATTCCAACTTTTTAAAAAACTATTTCAAAAGCCCTAAATTCCTACTTTTTAATAATTTAGGTTTTTCAGGGTATAATCTCTCATTCTTTAAAATCTTCTTGATTTCATAGTTTTTCTAGAAATCTTTCTATGTTTCGTGCCAAATCATTGTTTATCATCTTCACCATGATAAAAAGGGCAACATCTGAGAAGGGTAAACAACTTGAACCATCCTCTAACCCTTTTATTTCTCAAACTGCTTCTCATAGATTTTCAGTGATTCATAATAAGCATGTTATTTTTGGTAGAACTGTTGTGCTTGCTAATTTTGAGCACCTGAATCTAGCTACCATTTTAAACACAAGCTCCCTTGAACATCTTGTTATCATTAAGGAACTAGTTTATCCTGAGTTTGTGTACTATTTTTACTCTAATCTGACTTTCCAAAACAATCACGTCAGTTTTAGGGTTCTGGGCAAGGACATTAACATTTCTCTAGATCGATTTTCCCATCTGCTACACCTCTCCTGTGAGGGTGTAGATATTTACAATATTGATCTTCATGTTTTGACTATCCTGACGGTGAATCTGCCCTCACCGTATCTCTTCTGCTTCATAATGATGACAACCCCACTTTAGTTAAGAATGAGGAGGTAAAGTATACACTAACCGCCCAAGTCTTAGCCAAAATCATGTTCTATAATCTCCTGCGAAATCAGGAGAATATAGTCATTCCCATAGTTCTGCTCCCCTCTTGACCTATTGCCTTCTAAAAGGCATTAGAGTTTATATTTCCAAGCTCGTCATCGATTAAATGGCTTTTGAGCACCTCCTGATCCCAAACCGGTACTTGCCATTTGAGATGCTCATTTCCCGCCTCCTCAAACAACTAAAATTGATTTTCTACAGAGCGGTCCATCGAATCAGTTGATATCAACGGCACTCTCCTAAAGAGGATGCGTGTTAGGGAGCGTGTTCCTGCTCCTCAGCCTCCTCCTATCGTTCCTGTTGTTGTCCCTGGATCCTCTTCAGCCTCTTTTGATCCATACTCAACTCTCTCTGCTCAGCTTTGGGAGCATGATCGAAGATAATTGCAAATTTTTAAAGGATGAGCACAGAGTTGACAATGACCTGCAGTACATCTGCACTTCTATTCGCTATTGAAAGTACACCTAGAAGGGAGGTGAATAGGTGTAAGGGCTAATCTAATGACAAAAGATGTAGAATTAAAACTAAATTGCAACATACTTAGTGTAACCAAAGAGTGTATTCGAATTCCCGGTGAAGGGCTCTGGACTATCTCCTCTAAATTCCTCTAAATAAGAGTTGAGGTGCTATTTGAAGCTCTCTTGATTGAACACAAGTATGGCACACAAACACTACCAAGCATATAAGTATGATATGAACAGTATGAATCAATGCAAGGTAAATATAAGAGAAAGAGTTTAGAGATAGTGGATCAAACACAAAACACCAAGAATATTTCGATGTTCGAGCCACTGCTCTACATCCCCGCCTTCACATAGAAGGATTTTCACTATATCGTCCACACAGGACTTCCCACACAGGGAACCTCCACTAAAGATTTGGATAATACAACCTTGAAGTACACAACTCCTCTCTCAACCAACACAACCTCTACACAAGAGGCAAGGCATAACAACTATCACCTCTACACTTAGAGGGATAGGCACTTAGCCAAAATAAGATCAACCTTACAATAGAGGGATAAAGCTCAAAGCCTAAAACCACCACAATCATCTCTACACCTAGAGAGATTACCAATACAACCAAATACAACCTCCACAATCACCTCTCACTGAAGGATAACAATAACACAAAGAAGGTTTACAACTCTCGGTGATCTCAAAGACCACAAACCAAATTTTCTCACAAAACAAGATCCTAATAGATAGGATAGATATGATAGCTAAAGTGTGAGAAAATAAAGAGTTTGAAAAACAAATCACAAAGAAAAACTCTTGGGAAAACTGCTAGATTGCTATAGAAATGAATAACAAAAACCAATACCTAAAGACTCATTTTTCTTTGAATTTTTCCAACCCTTTAAAAACAAATAAAGAAAAAAATTTTAAGCCCAAAACTCTTTTAAAAAACTGCTGTTAAACACTTGTAAAGATGGAAATTTTGCTCTCTAAAAACTTGTCTAAAATAGCTCAAAGAGAGGGCATATTTATAGCCTCTCAAAATCTGCCTGTTGGCAGTCTGGAAAGGTCAGAAATGACCTTCCGGTCGACCGCCCGGTCAACCAGCCAACGTCATTTTTATGACCGTTGAGCCACTGGTCGACCGCCCGGTCGACCGGGGACTGGATACAGAGAGCAGCAGCTCTTTGCCGGTCGACCGCCCGGTCGACCGTGGCCATTTCCAGAGAGCAAAGCTCTCTGGCGGTCGACCGGCCTTCCAGCCATTTGTCTTGTGCACGTCTGTGCACATCAGTCGATCGGATGACCGTCCGGCCCGACCGGCAGACAGCCAGGTCTAAACTTTAAGGGATTAAAAACTTGTCTTTTTGCCTTCTAAAAAAATCTCATAAATACACATAAATTCCACAAAAATAAGTTCTTATTAGTTTTTGAAATACAAATATGTATGACTGAAATTCAGCACATATTACAAACTATTTGAACCATTTTTGTGATATTAAAATTTGCCTTTAAACCAAAAATCGGTATTTTCCAAAAACCAAACTTTGAAATGGAAAAAACTGTTTCTCCAAAACTCATATAAATACAAAACCATGATATTGAAACAACTTTGAAGCATATTGTATATGGATAGAATCCAATATACATAAAGGATATATTATATGTTTTGGACATGAAATCCAAAACCAGTTAAACTGAAAACTAAAACCAACAAACCTTAAAAACTTGTGTGTGTATGTGAACTTGAGCATATCAATGCTATCTAATCTTACATAAGATCTAAACAATCTAAACTCAAACTGAGGTCTTCTTGTAGAACTCCTTCCCCAAATCGACTCGATCCAAACACGATCCACCGAGCCTGACTCCAATCGAGTACTAGATGTGATCTTGACGCTCGAGCTCTGAATCAACATGTGAAAGCTTCAAAAACTCCTTTGTGAAGTAATCACCTACTAATATATTGGTCAAATATCTGAAATTAAATATCACAAGATTATTAGTAAATTATAATTACATGAGTTAATCATCATCAAAACTAGAGTGATGGGCCTCTGGGCCAACAATCCCCCCTTTTTGATGATGACAAAACTCATGGAGTTATATATGCATGGATTAAAGTTAAGCTTCATAGAAGCTCCCTCTTAACTCATGCATAATAATAAACAATAAAGATATTCAATGTATGCATAAAATAATTAGCACATATTAACATATATGCTTTGTTATCAATTGAAAAATAAAACACATATGCTCTGATATCAATTGAAAAAAATAAACATGCATATAAATGACATAAAACATGCATGCATATATAAAACGATGAAACTCCAAATTTCTTAAACATGCATATATAAAACTCTTAAATTTCTCTCCTCTTTTTTATCAATCATCAACAAAGGGCATAAAAAAATTCTTCCTTTGGGTCAAATCAAACAAGAAGGATGTATATGCGATATACATTCATGAAGAGGATAGACGTAAAGTTAACTCCCCCTGCATACATGCATTAGATGAAAAGAGATGACAAACCCTAATCACATAACGCATAATATACAATGTATAAAAAGTAGACGTGAAGCTCCCTCTACAGACGTGTAAGACATACCAAAGAGATGTCAATCACTTCAAAATGAAATATACTCAACAAGAATCTATATAAGGAGAAGATGAAATACACTAGAGGGGGGGTAAATAGGTATAATTGCTAATCTAATGATCTTTTTAAACTTAATAGAATGAGTGATGCAACGATCTCTCAAAACACGACTAAGAGCCGAATACCCCGTGAGAGGTTCTGAACTCCTTCCTCCCAATTCCCCTTAAAATGGGTTAGAGGTGCGCAATGCAACCGTGTTGTATGAGATTTGATCGATCAAGAGATGAATGAAATGCTATGATGAAATACACACAATCAACAACACAAGTAAAACAAACAAGAGAAGATTGCATAAAGAAAAGGGTTAGTTCTCAAGCAAATAATTGAAGACAATATAAAGCAAGAGAAATGTAAAGCAAGATGACGCAAGGCAATCGCAAACACAAATGATTTGTTTCGAGATTCGAGCCACCGCTCTAGTCCCCGCCTTCACCTCCATGAAGGGTTTCCACTATCCACCGAGGATGCGTACAAGTTTGGTCTACCGAAGACCCCAAGCCCTTAGCTTCACAACTTACAAAGAACTCCACCTAGGAGTTGTCTCCACAAGAAAAAGGATCACAAGAACAATAGTGATCTCCTCAAGATCACAAAACTCTTTCTCAAACTCTTTTACAACACTCTCACTCTTTTTACAACTTCTCTATAGTATGAGTAAAGGACTTTTGGCTCTATGAAGTGTGGTGAGAGAACTTCAATTGTAGAGTGATATTGGCAATCAAAACAACTGAAAAACAAACTTTAAAAGAGTTGGAATGAAAGCTTTGAAACAATTTTTCTCTTTCTCTTGAAAACAATGAAAACCAAGGATTTTTCTTAAGTGAATAACAAAGACCTATTGCCCTCTATTTATAAGGAGAGAATAGGTTAAAACTCTTTACTTTACACCTAATTTGACCTGCAAAAAAGCCTCCAACAACTCTCTAAAACTCTGATAAAGAAGACAGAAAAAATAGTTTTTCAGACTTGCCCAAAGAGGAAAGAGCCGTTGGCCAGCAGCAGGCTTGGCGGTCGACCGGTCCGGTCGACCGTCGCCTTGCTGGCAAAGAGCCGTTGGGCTCCGGTCGACCGTCCGGTCGACCGTCTCCTCAAAGGAAACACAGTTTCCTTAGTGCGGTCGACCGGGCGGTCGACCGAAACAAACCGAGAGTGGCCTGCTTACAGTCGGTCGACCGGGCCGGTCGACCGACAGACGTGCACAAACGTGCACGTCCTGACACAGGCGCCGGTCGACCGGGCGGTCGGCCGGTCAACCTGAAATAAGGAAAAACAGGCTGAATTTGGAGTTGGAAATTTTTGAAAAAAATATTTTGAGATACTATAACTAAGTATTATGCAAAAATAGTCTATACACATGTTTTAAACAAGATATTCAATTTGTAACAAGTTTGGATACATGTATATATAAACTTAGGCATAAAACTTAGAAACAAGCATTTTTAAAACATAGAATTTTGTAAAGGAAAAATGTGTGTGTGTATCCTAGAGCCAAATATCATATACTCAAACTTTAACATTCTATTCTTACAAAGTTCTAAGGACTTCAAGGCTTCAAGAGGGGCTTTCTCCACTTGATCTTCAATTTTGCATCTTGAGCCCAATTTGAGTTATCTTGAGTCCAAGTCACCTTCCTTTAGGGAAGAAAACACCTATGCAAGATAGAAAACCTGAAACACACTTAAACAACAAATAATATTAGTACAAATAACTAATATGTTTTGTAATCATCAAAACACACTAAAGACGGGTGATTGTAACCTTGGGCCAACAATCTCCCCCTTTTTGATGATGACAAAACATATAAGTTATTTAAACAAATAAAGGAAGAAGAGCTTGGAAAGCTCCCCTCAAACAATGCTATGTAAAAAATAACTATGAGTGAGATACATGAAGCATTGAAAACACCATATGTTTGTCAAAAACTTAAATACCAATTGAAATCAAACTTAATCTTATATACCAATTAATTTATACTTTTTCTCTTAAACTTATAGTTTTAATTTTTAATCTTTTTCTCCCAAAACTCAAGTAAATAAACAAAACTCAAACTATAAGCAAACTTATTTCTTTTTCTCCCCCTTTTTGTCATACATCAAAAGGGTTAAAAATCAAAACAAACAAAACACCAAAATAGAAATATTTTTAAGAATCTATCATGCAAACATTCAACTCACCACAAATAAATGAAAATCTAGCATAATCTAGAGGTTTAGTAAAAATATCGGCAAGTTGAAAATCGGTAGAAACATAATCAATATCAATATCACCTTTCTCATAATGATCTCTAAGAAAGTGATACCTAATGTCAATGTGTTTGGTTTTACTATGTTGATTTGCATTCTTTGTCATGTGAATAGTACTAGTATTATCACAAAATATTTAACATGATCAAAGTGTAAATCATAGTCAAGGAGAGTATGTTTCATCCAAAGAACTTGTGCACAACATGCTCCGGCTGCAACATACTCCGCCTCGGCGGTTGAAAGGGCTACCGAATTTTGCTTTTTGGAAGACCAAGATACAAGACAATTACTTAAGAATTGACATGTTCCACTTGTGCTCTTCCTATCTACCCTACAACCCGCATAGTCGGCATCCGAAAAACTCGTCATTGAAAATTGGCCGGTTTTCGGATACCACAAACCCATTTCAATAGTGCCTTTAGGTATCTAATTATGCGTTTAACCGCAATTATGTGAGATTCTTTAGGACAAGATTGAAAACGTGCACAAAGACAAACGGAAAACATAATATCCGGCCTACTAGCCGTCAAATAAAGCAAGCTACCTATCATGCTACGATATAATTTAATGTCTACACTTTTACCTTGTTCATCCTTGTCAAGCTTTGTAGTTGTTGCCATGGGAGTTTTGCTTACTTTAGATTCTTCAAGCCCGAACATCTTGATTAGTTCCTTTGTGTACTTGGCTTGATTGATGAAGATCCCATCCTTCCTTTGCTTGATTTGGAGTCCAAGGAAATAGTTGAGTTCCCCCATCATAGACATTTCGAATTCATCCTTCATGCATGATTCAAAAGCTTGGCAAAGAGATTCATTAGTAGAACCAAAAATAATATCATCTACATAAATTTGCACAATAAGAATATCATTTTCTACATGTTTTGTAAACAAGGTTGTGTCAATTTTACCTTTCTTAAAACCATTTGAAATCAAAAATGAAGAAAGTCTTTCATACCAAGCCCTAGGGGCTTGTTTTAAACCATAAAGAGCTTTATCTAATTTAAAAACAAAATCCGGATGTGTAGGATCAACAAACCCGGGGGTTGTTCAACATACACTTCCTCTTCAATAAACCATTTAGAAAAGCACTTTTAACATCCATTTGAAACAATTTAAAATCTTTATATGAGGCAAATGCTAGTGTCATCCGTATGGCTTCAAGCCGTGCTACGGTGCAAAGGTTTCTTCAAAATCGATTCCTTCGATTTGAGTGTAACCTTGGGCAACTAACCTAGCTTTATTCCTAACAACGTTACCTGATTCATCCAACTTGTTCTTAAAGATTCACTTAGTACCAATTGTTGGTCTATCTAGGGGCCTAGGAACAAGGTGCCAAACTTGGTTGCGCTTAAATTGATTGAGTTCCTCTTGCATAGCTAGCAACCAATATGAATCGGCCTCGGCTTCGAGGACGTTCTTGGGTTCAACATGAGAAATAAATGCATAATGTCCACAATAGTCATGAAGTTTAGAGCGAGTTGTTACCCCTTTTGATACATCACCTATGACGAGGTCCTTGGGATGATGTGGATTGTATTTCCAATCCTTTGGAAGTTGTTGAGTGGGCTCTTCTCCATTTGTTTGATCTTCATTTCCTTGAGCCTCTTGTATTTTAGCTTCACTACCTTCATCATCCTTTGGCTTGTCTCCCATAGTAGGTGTATCCTCCAAGGTCACTTTCTCCAAGCCTTCATGCAAAGCATCTATTTCTACAACATTCTTAACAAACAAGTTAGATTCCTCAAACTTAACATGTATAGATTCCTCAATAGTCAATGATGACCTATTGAAGACTCTATAAGCCTTACTAGTACTAGAATAACCCACAAATACAGCCTCATAAGATTTAGGATCAAATTTTCCTAAATTATCTTTTGTATTTAAAACAAAACATTTGCATCCAAAAACCTTGAAATATGAAACATTTGGTTTTCTAGAAAAGTACATTTCAAAAGAGATTTTTGTAGTATTTTTACACAAGAAAACACGATTTGATATATAGCATGATGTATTAACGGCCTCGGCCCACAAATAATGTGGTAGACCGTATTCACTAAGCATTGTCCTAGCCATCTCTTGCAAAGTTCGATTTTTTCGTTCAACTACTCCATTTTGTTGTGGAGTTCTAGGACAATATAGTTCATGCTTTATTCCATGTTCTTCACAAAAAAGTGGTAAAGGGTTGGTTAATGAATTCACCTCCTCTATCACTTCTTATTCTTAAAATCGAAACATCTTTTTCTTTTTCAACTCTTTTCTTAAAAGTTTGGAAATACGAAAATGCTTGATTTTTATGCTCAAGAAAGAAAAACCCAAGTAAAACGTGAAAAATCATCAACTAAAACAAATGCAAATCTATTCCCACTTAGACTTTTGGTTTGTGTAGGACCAAATAAATCCATGTGGATTAACTCCAAAGGACGTGATGTCATGATATCCTTAATTGACTTGAAAGAAGACTTAGTTTGTTTCCCAAATTGACATGCGTCACAAACTCGGTCTTTTTCAAAATTCAAACAAGGAATACCTTTCACCATTTCCTTTGTGTTAAGCCTAGATATATGGTCAAAAGAAATGTGGCCTAATCTTCTATGCCACAACCAAGAGTCGTCATTGAGGGCTTTTAAGCATGTTATATTACAAGACATATTCAACATATCTATCATATAAACATTACTCTCACGAAAACCGGAAAACACACAAGCATTAGAAATTCTATCAATTACTTTACAAAAAACATTATCAAAAACTACATCAAAACCTTTATCACATAATTGACTAACACTCAAGAGATTATGCTTGAGGCCGTCAACTAAAACTACATTCTCAATTAAAGGGGATGTGCCAAGTTTTACATTACCAATACCGATGATTTTACCCTTGGCGTCATCTCCGAAGGTGACGGTGCCACCTTCATGGTATCTTGATAGGGTTGCAAAGTTGTTGATATCCCAAGTCATGTGCCTTGAGCAACCACTATCAAGATACCACAATCCTCTACGTCGTTGGGCTTTGGAAGGTACCTATATCATTTAACAAAGTTGTTGACTTTGGTACCCAAACTTTCTTGGGTCCTTGAAAGTTAATGTTTCGAACCCAAACATTATGAAAAGATGCACTTAGTGTGTCATAGCAAAAATTGGCTAAGTGTCCTTTCCGCCCACAATGTGAACATGAGAACACTCTTCCATACATGAATGCATGATGAGTGTGTGAAGTGTGAGCATGCTTTGGGGGTTTGCCACGATGTAAAGGTTGTGTGGTATGAACATGAGCATGAGCATGGTGAACATTTTTCTTAGGGACTTGTTTCTTAGGAAACATGGCCTCTATCTTCTTCTTATCAAACTCACTACACTTTTTCAAAATAATACCTAAAGAATCTATTCTTTCCTTAAGCATGGTAATCTCATTAGCATCAACAAATAGGGACTTGCCTTTACAAGAAGTCTTATATTTATCAAATTCATTTTTAGTGGAAACCAAAGTAGAATGCAAGTCATTATTTTCTTTAGAAAGATTTACAACTTGAAGACTAAGAGATTCATTTTCCTTTTTCATTTTTAAATACTTTTTCTTTAAGAAGTCATAATTATGAGATAATTCTACAAAAGCTTCTCCTAACTCATCCATAGAAAGTTCATCATTAGGAGAAGTGGAAGGGGTTACCTTGCTTGTGCTTTCATTTGCCATGAAGCACATGTTGGCGGTATCAATCTCCTCCTCGGATTCACTCTCGGAATCCCATGTAGCTTTCATTGCCTTCTTCTTGTGAGGCTTCTTTGAGGTGGAGGGCTTCACTTTATCCGAACACTCCGCCACTATGTGTCCCGGTCTTTGGCAATTGAAGCATATGATCTTTCTTTCTTCTTTGCCTCCTTGCCATCTCCTTCTACCTTAGTATTTCGCCTTGTTGTACATCCTCCGGACATTCTTGACAAGAAGTGAGAGCTCTTCGTCATCTTCTTCTTCATCATCTTCGTCGGAGTGTGTGGATTGGCTTTTGAAGGCTATCGTCTTCTTCTTGGAAGGAGCCATGTCCTCCCTCACTTTCCTCTCCATCTCATGGGTTTTGAGGTTCCCAATGAGACCAATTAGCTCCATCTCCTCCTTGTCATTGAGTTCCTTCAAGGTTGTTGCTTTTACTTCCCATGAAGGAGGAAGAGCCCGGATGATCTTTCTTACTCTTTGATCATTATCAATAGCATCACCTAGAGAAGAAAGTCCATTAGTAATCTTTGTAAATCTTGTAACCATATCATCCATGGTTTCATTTTCATGCATGCAAAAATTCTCATATTGGGACCGAAGAAGGTCAATCTTAGCCCTCTTCACTTGTGAGGTCCCTTCATGTGTAACTAGTAAATGTGTCCAAATTTCATATGCGGACTTGCAATGAATAACTCTAACTATGTCATCATCATTAAGGGCTTGAAGTAGTGCATAGTGAGCCCTAGCATTGGCATAAAATTCTTTGGTCTCTATTTCGGACCAAGTGGATTCATCACCGGGGGGTGCACTAAAGGGTTTGGTCACGGCCTTTGCAACTCGACTACCTAGAGATTGCAAGAAAACGGTCATCTTAACCTTCCATATGGGAAAGTTAAGTCCATCAAACTTAGGGGGTGTCTTAATACCATCGGCCATCTTTACTAAGTGAGAATGAATGAAATGATTAGCAATATTATGATCTTTCTAGGGTTGTTAAGCCAAGAGCCTAGTAACCAAGCTCTGATACCAATTGAAATACACCTAGAGGGGGGTGAATAGGTGTAATTGCTAATCTAATGATCTTTTTAAACTTAATAGAATGAGTGATGCAACGATCTCTCAAAACACGACTAAGAGCCGAATACCCCGTGAGAGGTTCTGAACTCCTTCCTCCCAATTCCCCTTAAAATGGGTTAGAGGTGCGCAATGCAACCGTGTTGTATGAGATTTGATCGATCAAGAGATGAATGAAATGCTATGATGAAATACACACAATCAACAACACAAGTAAAACAAATAAGAGAAGATTGCACAAAGAAAGGGTTAGTTCTCAAGCAAATAATTGAAGACAATATAAAGCAAGAGAAATGTAAGCAAGATGACGCAAGGCAATCGCAAACACAAATGATTTGTTTTGAGGTTCGAGCCACCGCTCTAGTCCCCGCCTTCACCTCCGTGAAGGGTTTCCACTATCCACCGAGGATGCCGTACAAGTTTGGTCTACCGAAGACCCCAAGCCCTTAGCTTCACAACTTACAAAGAACTCCACCTAGGAGTTGTCTCCACAAGAATAAGGATCACAAGAATAATAGTGATCTCCTCAAGATCACAAAACTCTTTCTCAAACTCTTTTACAACACTCTCACTCTTTTTACAACTTCTCTATAGTATGAGTAAAGGACTTTTGGCTCTATGAAGTGTGGTGAGAGAACTTCAGTTGTAGAGTGATATTGGCAATCAAACACACTGAAAAACAAACTTTAAAAGAGTTGAAAATGAAAGCTTTGAAACAATTTTTCTCTTTCTCTTGAAAACAATGAAAACCAAGGATTTTTCTTAAGTGAATAACAAAGACCTATTGCCCTCTATTTATAAGGAGAGAATAGGTTAAAACTCTTTACTTTACACCTAATTTGACCTGCAAAAAGCCTCCAACAACTCTCTAAAACTCTGATAAAGAAGACAGAAAAAACAGTTTTTCTGACTTGCCCAAAGAGGAAAGAGCCGTTGGCCAGCAGCAGGCTTGGCGGTCGACCGGTCCGGTCGACCGTCGCCTTGCTGGCAAAGAGCCGTTGGGCTCCGGTCGACCGTCCGGTCGACCGTCTCCTCAAAGGAAACACAGTTTCCTTAGTGCGGTCGACCGGGCGGTCGACCGAAACAAACCGAGAGTGGCCTGCTTACAGTCGGTCGACCGGGCCGGTCGACCGACAGACGTGCACAAACGTGCACGTCCTGACACAGGCGCCGGTCGACCGGGCGGTCGGCCGGTCAACCTGAATAAGGAAAAACAGGCTGAATTTGGAGTTGGAAATTTTTGAAAAAAATATTTTGAGATACTATAACTAAGTATTATGCAAAAATAGTCTATACACATGTTTTAAACAAGATATTCAATTTGTAACAAGTTTGGATACATGTATATATAAACTTAGGCATAAAACTTAGAAACAAGCATTTTTAAAACATAGAATTTTGTAAAGGAAAATGTGTGTGTGTATCCTAGAGCCAAATATCATATACTCAAACTTTAACATTCTATTCTTACAAAGTTCTAAGGACTTCAAGGCTTCAAGAGGGGCTTTCTCCACTTGATCTTCAATTTTGCATCTTGAGCCCAATTTGAGTTATCTTGAGTCCAAGTCACCTTCCTTTAGGGAAGAAAACACCTATGCAAGATAGAAAACCTGAAACACACTTAAACAACAAATAATATTAGTACAAATAACTAATATGTTTTGTAATCATCAAAACACACTAAAGACGGGTGATTGTAACCTTGGGCCAACAGAAGATATTAAGCTTCCCTTGCATATAGGCACTACAAATCAAAACAATGTGATACCAATTGAAAAATATATCAATATGTGATAAAGGTATACATCGAAACATTATGATATCAAATTATGATACCAATGGAAAATAAACAAAACATTTTTAAGATACCAATTGAAAGTAAACAAAATTTTTAAGATACTAAAGGATACAATTTGAAATATCTTGATATCAATTTAAATAATCTTGTAAATCTTTGATACCAATAGAAAATGAAACATTGTATGTTTTGATACCAATTGAAATATATATATTAGAAATCTTGATACCGAATGAAAGTAACAACCAATTGAAAGTAAAAACCAAATTTGTTTTAGGTAAACATAACTCATATCAATATAGATACCAATTTAAAATGAGAAATGATACCAATATTGAAAATGTTAGAATATACCAAAACAATTATTTTTCATCATAAAGAATGGGAGTAGGATACCAATTAAAAATAAAATTGATTGAAAATACCGATTGAAAGATAAAACATGAATTTTCTCCCCCTTAATGAAATACCAATAAAAATAATGCATAAGCTTGTATAAGATACCATTGAAAAATAATTAACATTAAAGAGAAAATCAAGCTTAGCATAAACATAATTTGTGCTTTAAGATGAAAAGTATAGTAAGCACAATCAAATCACATATATATATATGAAAAAGTAAATACTAATCAAAATTGATACTATTTGAAGTTTGAAGCATACATATATAGAAAACATATATGAATATACAAACATGAAAATATCAATTGTGATACCAATTGAAAATATAATGAGGATCAAATGTATAACTCATAAAACCTCCCTTTCATGCACATGTTAGATTTTCATTTGAGCATAGAAGGCATGGTCGCCCATTTGTCCGCCCTTCGATGGAAGGGGTTTTCAAAACAATAGGATTTGAAAATAATTTTAACAAGTTTGAAAATCACTACCAATTGAAGAATAACGACTAGTTTAAAGATAATATTTGAAAACTAATGCGAAATCCTTCAAGTCAAGGAATAAAACATGAATATGTTCCATGAAAATATGTAAGTCACACGATCATCAACACTCAAAGTCTATAATGCATATATAAATCTCAAGAAAATAAAAAGTATAAGTAAACAAGAATAATGTGAGTGTAAGAATCATGTGAAAAGCATGAACATAGAACTGGGCAATGAAGCTCAAAGAAATCCTTTATAAACGTGAGAAACATGAAAATTTAATTTTCATCAAAACAATTCAAACTTCACGGCATATGTATGTTATGTCTAAACTAGATGTATACATACATATCCAAACACAATTGAGTCCATAAAGAAATTTTACATGAAACGCACATGACTCAAGGGTATACATGTATATCTTAAAGTTTTGACAAAATTGACATATACATGAAGCTAAATACATTTTCTTGAAAAATATGTATAAAATGGGGAATACAAGTCAAAATGCACGAATCATCAAAATTAGGCTATACTAGTACATCTAATGGATACAAATGAGCAACTAAGCACAAACATATAATATCAATTTGTGGCCCACTAGTTGTACAAGTATATACACAAGTTTTAATGAAGATTACATTCAAACATGTAATCAAAATATGAAGCATAAAACATAAACAAAACCATATGATCATTATGTAAATGCACATGTCTTAGAGTTATGGTATACACAATAGTTAAACTGAAGTGAGAACATAAAATATGGATTCATATGAGCATGGGTGTATCTCAAATACTACATATGTATATCACAAATCTAATTATCATGGAATTTAACATAATGATCATGAAAAATCAAAACATGCTAAAAATCAATAATATAGAAGCATAAAAACTAAATGGGAGTTAGATATCATTACCAAAATCATTAGGGCAGATCTCTATATCTCCAAACTATGGTGGTCCTCCCACCAAACTCCACTTGAAAGTGATGCATCCAAAATTGTCACCATATAGCTCGGAACGCATTCACCTCAAGGCACCAATGCATCTCATGTCATGTGAGAGCATACACCTATATCAAATAAAATAGGAGTGAATTTTAATACTCAAACTCTATTGGGTCCATGGGGGTTAGCACCTTTCCTAACCCAAACAAACTTATTTGTAAAATATACATTATGTACTCTATCATAACAAAACTTTACAAGGTGGCACTTACGTCCACAATGTGTTACATGAGCATACAAGTGTTATGTGTATGAACATGAGAAGCATGTGTATGCCATGGTTTGTGTGCATGCATAGGAGGAGTTTATTTCTTTAGAAATATAGATTCCAAACGTGTGTGGTTCATGGTACATTGGTTCAAAGTGGAGTCCAAACAATCAACACTCTTCTTTAAAGCGCATATATCATTTTCAATCATGGAGAAGAGGTAGAGCATGCGATAGAAACACTAGAAGGTGAGGTTACACTAGCATGGCAAACATGTGAAGACAAATCAATTTTCAAAGATTTATTTTCATTAGAAATTAAATCCAATTCTTTTTAAAATAGAAATAATTTTGTTTTTCAAAGAATCATTTTTCATTTAAAACAAAAAAACAAGTTTTGAAGATAGAACTTCATTTTTCTTCAAACTTCATCACAATCATTTTTACTTTTTAAGATTTTATTTTCATTTAAGGCAAGATCAAGTTAGAATTTCAATGAGTCCTTTTCATTTGAAATCTCATCTCTTTCTTACAAAGCCATGTTAAGTTTAGAAAATAAATCCTTATTCTCTTCTTTTAGTTTAAAATTTTTCTTTTTCAGGAGTTGGTATTTTTCTAATAGGGTCTCACAAACAATAGATACTTCTTCATTTAAAGCATCGGCATCAACATAATCATCACCGGAAGAACTAGCACTACCATCTAGTTGAGTTTCCAAATTTACCTCAAGGGAGTCATTCCCTTGGACCATGTAGCAAGCGTGTTCGGATTCATCCTCACTAGATTCCTTCTCCATAATGTCTGGCGTTTGAAGCTTTGGAGAGGTCAAGGTATTCTACAATGCAAAGGCAGAATCACAATGAGAAACTATACATAAATATTCTTTACTTAGAGTGCTCCTAAGTGCCTCAAGGGCTTGTGCATTGGCCTCTATATGCTTGCTATTACCAAGATAAGATTTCTTAGTAGCGACAAGGTAAACATGCATTCCTAGGGTCTTGAGATACATACTCATCTTAAACTTCCATATATTGATGTTAGAAACATCAAACATTGGGGGGTAAGTAATCCATGAGTGTGTGTAAACAAGTATGTGTGCAATTCAAATCTAGATTAGCAACCAAGATCTCACTCCTAGGTGGTTAAACCTAATATCGGGAGCGTAGGCTCAGATACCAATTGAAAGTACACCTAGAGGGGGGTGAATAGGTGTAAGGCTAATCTAATGACAAAAGATGCGGAATTAAAACTAAATTGCAACACACTTAGTGTAACCAAAGAGTGTAGCCGAATTCCGGTAAAGGGCTCTGGACTATCTCCTCTAAATTCCTCTAAATAAGAATTGAGATGCTATTTGAAGCTTTCTTGGTTGAACACAAATATGGCACACAAACATTACCAAGCATATAAGTATGATATGAATAATATGAATCAATGCAAGGTAAATATAAGAGAGAGAGAGAGTTTAGAGATAGTGGATCAAACGCAAACACTAGATTTATTTTGAGGTTCGAGCCACTGCTCTACGTCCCCGCCTTCACACAGAAGGATTTCCACTATATCGTTCACACAGGACTCCCACACAGGGAACCTCCACTGAGGATTTGGGTAATACAACCTTGGAGTACACAACTCCTCTCTCAACCAACACAACCTCTACACAAGAGGTAAGGCATAACAACTATCACCTCTACAATTAGAAGGATGGGCACTTAGCCAAAATAAGATCAACCTCACAATAAAGGGATAAAGCTCAAAGCCTAACACCACCACAATCACCTCTACACTTAAGGGATTACCAACACAACCAAATACAACCTCCATAATCACCTCTCACTAGAGGGATAACAATAACACAAAGAAGATTTACAACTCTCGGTCTCAAAAATCACAAACCACTTTTTCTCACAAAATAAGATCCTAATAGATAAGATAGATATGATATCTCAAGTGTGAGAAAAATAAAGAGCTTGAAAAACAAATCACAAAGAAAAACTCTTAGAAAAACTTCTAAATTGCTATAGAAATGAAGAACAAAAACTAATTCCTAAAGACTCTATTTTTCTTTGAATTTTTCCAACCCTTTAAAAACAAATAAGGATAAAATCTTTAACCCAAAACTCTTTTTAAAAACTTGCTGTTAAATACTTGTAAAGATGGGACTTTTTGCTCTCTAAAACTTGTCTAAAATAGGTCAAGAGAGGGCATTTATAGCCTCTCAAAATCTGCCCGTTGGCAGTCTGGAAAGGTCAGAAATAACCTTCCGGTCGACCACCCAGTCGACCAGCCAACGGTCATTTTTATGACCGCGTCGACCGCCCGTCGACGGGGACTGGATACAGAGAGCAGCAGCTCTCTGTCGGTCGACCGCTTGGTCGACCGTGGCCATTTTCAAATAGCAAAGTTCTCTGGTGGTCGACCGGCCCGGTCGACTGGCCTTCCAATCATTTGGCTTGTGCACGTTTGTGCACATCGGTCGACCGTCCGTCGATCGGCAGACAGCCAGGTCAAACTTTAAGGAATTAAAGACTTGTCTTTTTGCCTTCTAAAAAATCCTATAAAATACACATAAATTTCACAAAAATAAGTTCTTATTAGATCTTTGAAATACAAATATGTGTGACTAAAATTCAGCATATATTACAAACTATTTGAACCATTATATTGAAATTTACCTTTAAACCAAAATCGGTATTTTTCTAAAATCAAACTTTGAAATGGAAAAACTGTTTTCTCCAAAACTCATGTAAATACAAAACATGATAGTGAAACAACTTTGAAGCATATTGTATATGGATAGAATCCAATATATATAAAGGATATATATCTATGTTTTTAACATGAAATCCAAAACCGGTTAAACAGAAAACCAAAACCAACAAACCTTAAAAACTTGTGTGTGCATGTGAACATGAGCATATCAATACTATCTAATCTTTACATAAGATCTAAACAATCTAAGCCCAAACTGAGGTCTTCTTGTAGAACTCCTTCTCCAAGTCGACTCGATCCAAACACGATCCACCAAGCTTGACTCCAACCGAGTACTAGATGCGATCTTGACGCTCGAGCTCTGAATCAACATGTGAAAGCTTCAAAACTCCTTTGTTGAAGCTAATCACCTACTAATATCTTGATCAAATATCTGAAACTAATATCATAAGATTATTAGTAAATTATAACTGCATGAGTTAATAATTATCAAAACTAGAGTGATGGGCCTCTGGGCCAACAGCTATCTCCAGACTTATGTCGACGAGACCTACAGTAGGAACGCTTGGCCTATTCTACTTTTGAGAGGCCACTCGCAGCCCCTTCCTACACCTGATCCTCCGTTTGACACTTAGATACCTCCTCCAGCTCCTTCTGAGGCACCTGCTCCTCCTGAAGATCCCGACTTTCAGAAAGATTGACCCTTTTTGTTGATGACAAAAAGGAGAGAGAGATTCTATGGAGTTATCTTGGATGTTTTTATTTGACTTTTTATTTATGTACTTTTTATTTGTGGACTTGTAGTATTTGGTGGACATGTGCGTGTTTTTACATTGCAGTACTTATTTTGTGATATGTACTTGTTTTGAGATTGGCATGAACATCTGTATGGACAAATTTATTTTATGATCTCACTATTGTCTTTTAGAAGCTATGTATCTCTTTTTTTTTGTTAATATATTTGATACATATCTTCTATGTGTGGTATGTGGTATGTTTGTATTTTTATGTATCCTTTGTAAATCAACCATCTACCACTTGTTTTGGAGGTTGGAGGTTATTGGTTGGTTGGAGAAAACTGTTTGTGCATACACCATTATAATTCTATATTCTTGCTATGCATAGATGGGTTGCATAGAGCTTGATTGATATATCTTATTCAAATGCTTTTATTGATGCATCTAACTTATATATCACATTTTTGATATATGCATGTGTTTTGGGGGAGTTTCGCATGAAGTCTTTTCCCAAATTATTTGCGATAACTCCATGAGTTTTGACATCATCAAAAAGGGGGAGACTGTTGGCGCAAAGGTCATTAGCCCTAGTTTTGATGATAACAAAACATATGTAGTTATATTTATAATAATTTTGTTTAACAAAGTTTCAGGTTAACTATTTGTTGCATTTCAGCTCCATCAGAAAACTCACACATTTAGAAGCCTAGAAGATGTAGATCCCAGAGCCTAATCACATAGAAGAGTTCAAAGATCAAGTATACTAGAGAAGACTATATCAAGATTTTTATTTTTATTTTTGTATTTTAGATAGGATTTATAGTCGTTTGTTAAAACCAAGATGAAATAGGTTGATAGCTTTTGGGATTGACACACACACACACACACACACATTTCATACTCATATGTGTTTTTAAAAAAGAGTTCATAATTATTCTCTTTATCATTTTCAAAATCGAGTTTTGAAAAAATAAGTTCCGAAAAAACCAAGTTTTCGATTTTGAAAAGTGTTTTTATAAAATATGGTTCTAACTTTGTTTTATGTTGATCCATGTGTTGGACCAAAAGCCAATCACTCTAGTTTTGATGATGATTAACTCATGTAGTTATAGTACTAATGATCTTGTGTTTAATTAGTCTCAGATTTGTGATCAAGATCTTAGTAGGTGTTTAGCTTCAACAAAGGATTTAAAGTCAAGTTTTGGAGCTAACACGGTTTGATTCAAGAGCCTATGCATCAAGACCACATCAAGTACTCAAGAAGAGTCTAGCTCTTTGGATCATGGTTTGGACCAAGTCAAGAAGGAGAAGAAGACTTCAAGTGAAGACTTCCAGAGGAGACTTGTGTCTAGGTTTGTTTTATTAAGATTTTGTTTTTAGATAAAATGTAAAGGATAGAATAGTTGGTGGATTGCTCAAGTATACCATATACACTCACACACAAGATTTAGATGTGTTTTCATAAAAGAATTTTCATTTTGGAAAGAGTTTTTATTTTGAAAAAATACCGTTTTGATTTTTGGAGTTTAATATATACATGTGTTTTAACCAAACATATTTTAGTGCTTATTGTCAAAAACATAGATATTTCATCATTTATGTGTAGTGAATCATATCCATACACTCTATGCTTTAAAAGTGTTTAAAATATCTTATTTTTATATTTGGAGAAGTTTTGAAAAAATCAATTTGGAAAAATACGATTTTTGTTTTATGCCAAAATTTCTAAGTTACAAAAATAGTTTAAATTTTTGTAACATGTCTTGATTTTATTCAAATATATTTGTATATCAAAGTATTATACTGAACTTCTTTTTGTAGAATTTTAGAGATTTTATGGGATTTTATATAAGTCAAAAAGCCAAGTTTTCAATTCCCATAATCCCTGTTTCTGGCTTCTGCCGGTGTTGACCGGGTCGGTCGACTGAGCTAGGAGTCGGTCGACCGAGTCGGTTGACTAACGTGCACAAACGTACACGCCAGGTATGGCTGGAGGGCCGGTCGACCGACCTGGTCGACTGTCCAGAGAGCTCTGCTCACTTAAAAGCCCCGATCGACTGGCAGAGAGATCTGCTCTCTGTTCCAGGCCACGGTCGACTGGGCTGGTCGACCGAGGCTCCAACGGTCGGATTTCTGACCATTGGCGGTTGATCGGGCCGGTCGACCGACAGCCGTCCAGGCTGAAGATTAAGCTCAATGGCTAGTTTTTGATGGCCTATTTAAAGGGGCTATCATGGACTGTTTTCAACAAGATTTCAAGTGGGTTTTTGCACCAGTTTTTCCTACTCTATTAAGAGGTTTTCTCCACTTGTATTTGAGCCAAATACTTCCATTCAAAAGGAGAGTTTATCAAGAATTTTCAAAAGTGATTTTTGAGTTTTTCATCACCACATTCAATCCAAGTTTTCTCACAAACACTTGAGCTTTCCATTGATATCTCCATCCTATATGAGAGTTATTGTGAGATTGTTTTTAGGTGATCAAAGTGTTGTGATCACCAAAGACTTCATCTTTGCTTTGAGGAGGTGGACTTGTGTGTTCGCGGGTGTTTCAAGTTCTAGTGAGAGCTCATTGTAGAGGTGTGACCTCGGCAAGCTAGTGGGCTTGCGGTGTGTTGTTCTTGCGGGAACAAGAGAGAGACTAGAGAGTCCAAAAAGCTTGTAAGTGTTGCGGCACCAAGTGATCTGGTGGGATCGATTTTAGTAGAAATCCTTCATAGTGTTGAAGGCGGGGACGTAGAGTAAGTATGCTCGAACCTCGAAACAAATCTCCCGTGTTTGCGATTGCTCTCTCTATCTCTTACTTGTCTTTATATCTTGCATGCTTATACTGTCTTTATCTTTATATGCTTGATATATTGTGTGCTTAATTGTTATATGCTTGGGATTTGTTTGCTAACACTTGTATTCAACCAAGAGAGCCATTGCGGCACCTCAACTCTTATTTAGAGGAATCTTGAGGAGTTAGTCCAGAGCCCTTCACGGAGAATTCGGCTACACTCTTGTGTTATACTTGGTGTATTTAGCTTAAGAGTTTTAGTTTACATAAATAATTTTTAATTCCGCATTAATTAACCATTAGATTAGCTAGTCACCTATTCACCCCCTCTAGGTGATTACACCGTGATCACACACTGATTCTACAAGTTCCTAAAACTCTATTTTATGTTTAGATTAAAGTTATTTTGTCAGAAAAAGAATGGTTTCAAAAATTTCTATATCTTGCTTTTGGCCGTTGTTGGTTGACCGACCGGTCGACCATAGGCAAAGCAAAATTACTCTGTCTGTCGACCGAGCGGTCAATCGACATGCACCAAAGTGCATTTGTGCACTTCAAGTCAATCGGGCAGTCGACGTACTGCAAGAGCTTTGCTCTCGTTTAGGTCCGGTCGACCGCCCTGGTCGACCGACGAGAGTTTAGCTCTCTGGTTGGGAACAAGGTCGACTGACCGGTCGACCGCTGTCCCCAACGACCAGAAATCCGACCGTTGGCGGTCGACCAGTCGGTCTACCAACAGAAGAATTTTCTTCTGTATTTTTCCCAACGGCTTTATTCTGTTTTGTCTTTTTCTAGGTCGTTTTCTAATGACTCTTTTGGGTCTTCTGCTCATGTTTTCATCCCCTATAAATAGTGGGACTATAGAAAAACCCAAAAACAATATTTTTATAGTTTAAATCAAGTTTTTATAAGTTTACATCAAGATATAGCTTTTTCTTTAAAGATTTCTTTTTTGAGCCAAATTTCATATTCTTGATTTTTAACTTGAGTCTTCCTTTACATCTCTACAAGCCACAATCCCAAAGAGTTTCACCACACAATCCCAAAGAGTTTCACCTCCTCATCTTGGTTATAGGATTATGCTTATGAGCCATTTGTGATCAAGTGAAGAGCACTGATTTTCTTCTATTAAGAAGTTATAAAGGTTGCGGCCTCAAGTGAACTAGTGAGCTCCGTGTTGGCATTGCGGCACCGCGAGAGAGGACTTGTGAGTCCATTGAGTTCTAATGAGAACTTGTAACGGTTGACGATCTAGTGAGATCGGTTATAGTGAAATCCTTCATAGTGTTGAAGGCGTGGACGTAGAGCAGTGGCTCGAACCTCGAAACATGGCATCGTGTTTGTGATTGCATACTTTTTCTCTCTTCACTCCACTCTCTCTTAATTACTTGGACTCTTATATTATTTACTTATTTGCAAGTATTTCTTAAGTTGTAATTGGTATTTGCTAGGTTGCTAATAAGTAAATTTTAATTCCACATTATTTGCCATTTAGTATAGTCATCACCTATTCACCTCCCTCTAGGTGATTTACAAGATTGATATCCCTAAAGGACAACTTGATAATACTTCAAAAGTACGCCTGAAGTGTCGTAATCATGTTGGTTCAAAAGATAAAAATTCCTAAAGAAAAGAACGCGAAAAGGATAAATTTTCAAAGGTAATATTTAAGGGAAAATAACTAATCAGTTTACAATTAATTAATAAAATAGATAGCCCTTTAAGAAGCATATACACATGAAGAAGCACATACATCTAAAAAGATCTCTTTTAATTATATGGGTATAAGAGAAAGCTGGCATAAAAATAAATTATTGTTGATAATGCCTTTGCATATGTGGTCGCTCTATATAATCTAATAGATAATGAGGACTCTGAACTAAAAATAGTCGGTGCAAAAGGCATGATTCTCTAAAAGAGAATGCTACAAGAATTGAATAAGAAAATTGGTACTCCGGAGAAGTCCAAGAAACAAAAAAAGACAATAGAAATGGATTCTCCAAAAGAGTACATATAACAAAAACATACAATAGAAGTAATGGATAAAGAACAAAAAAATTCCTAAAGAGACATAGGTACCTGTGAATAAGGAAATATCAATAAATTATGTATCAACTATAGATATATAGAATAGAAATAATAATATTGTTGATGACATAAATGCTTTCATAGTAGCACTTGAAGTTACCAGAAGTGATAAGGATCTTGAACCACAACTATCGAATAATGTCGATATAGACATGATTGGTTAAAATGAAAAGAAGTAATGCAGGAAGAATTAGACTCTTTAGAAAAACATAAAGTATTTGGACTTGTAGTCCAAACGTCTAAGAATACAAATCCTGCAGGGTACAAGTGGGCATTTATTCGAAAAATAAATGAAAATGATTAGATTGTAAGATACAAAACTCGACTTGTAACACAAGATTTCCTGTAAAGACCTGGAATTGATTATGGAGAAGCATACTTTATGCAACGAATGCTACCTCTTTGATATTTGATCACTTTGGTAGTCTCAGAAGGACTAAGCATGCGTCTTATGGATGTAGTTACGATAATGACTCATATACGCGCGCGCACACACACACAAGCACGCGCGCGCGCGCGCGCACACACACACACATATATATTATGAAGATCCCTGAAGGATTCAATTTCTGAAGAATGGTGATTTGGGTTATGTCTTCACATACGATGACACTGATATTTCATAGAGATCTATAAAATAAAGTATAGTTGCCACTTAATCTAATCACTCTGAAATTCTTGCAAACCCGTGAAGTAAGTTGTGAAAGCATATGATTAAGATGTATGATCTAGCATATTCGAAAATCATGCAGATTGTCCTCAACGAAAAAGGCTCCAATAACATTGTTTGAAGATAATACTGCTTGTGTTGCACAAATTACAACATTAAAGAAGACAGTTTCAACATATATCATCGAAGTTCTACGCGCACGAGCTCTAGAAGAGAGGCAATGTCGATATTCAGCAAATACGGTTAAGTGACAATCTGACAGATTTATTCACAAAAGCGTTGCCGACATCATCATTCAAGAAGTGGTACATAAAATTGAAATGCACCGCCTCAAAGATGTTACATGCTGAAAGTGAAGTTTATCTCATCAGGGGGAGCGTGTCATCAAAAGAGCTACACATTGTACTATTTTTCCTTCGTCTAATTTTTTATCTCACTAGATTTTTCATAGCAAAAATTTTATGAGGGAGTGTCACATGCTCACCAGATACATATGAATATGTACTTTTTCCTCTTTAGTTCAGGTTTTGTCCCGTTGGATTTTACTAGTGAGGTTTTTAACGAGGCATATTCATGGATGGTGGTCATCCAAGAGAGAATATTGTAAATGTATATGATAGTGAATGACCACTATACCTCTTCACATTCTTCCTTATAAATGTATATTGTGATTGCATGAGTTTGTGGATGACCTCTTCCCTTTCTTCCTTGTATATGTATGTTGTGAATGCATGAGATAGTGGGTAGCCTTTCCATCCTTCTCTTTGTAATCTATACTTCTATACGCCTATAAATAAAGGCTACGAGAAAGAATGAAGGAATGTTCAAGTTTGAGAATAATTTTGTTCTCGACTTTCTCTTCTCATTTCTCTACATTTTTCTTCGTTTATAGCACCGGATATTGTTTTAAATTACAGGCCTATGAATACAATTGGACTTGGGCTAGATCAAGCCCGAGCCCATCTCGGCGTAGCGTTTACGCGAGCAAATCCTATCCAAGTACCCAACAACACTCGGCCCCCCCACTCCACCGCCTCCCACTTCCCTTTCTCTCACTTCCCCCAACCACAAAAACCCTCACTCATCCAAACCCGATCGCGTTCCCGATGGCCGCAAATCATCTGACCGCCCGCCTCCTCCGCCGCCTCCCCCGTCTCCGCCTGCTCTCCGCCGCCGCCGCCTCTGCCCTTCCTGACCCCACCCCCTGCCCCTCCGACGACCCCTCCGCCATCACCGTCAAGGGCGTCAAGATCTCGGGCCGCCCCTTGTACCTCGACATGCAGGCCACCACCCCCCTCGACCCCCGCGTCCTCGATGCCATGCTCCCCTTCTACCTCCACCGCTTCGGCAACCCCCACTCCCGCACCCACCTCTACGGCTGGGAGTCCGAGGCCGCCGTCGAGGCCGCCCGCTCCCAGATCGCCGACCTCGTCTCGGCGAACCCTAAAGAGATCTTCTTCACCTCCGGCGCCACCGAATCCAACAACATCTCCGTCAAGGGCGTCATGCACTTCTACCGCGACAAGAAGCGCCACGTCATCACCACCCAGACCGAGCACAAGTGCGTCCTCGACTCCTGCCGCTACCTCCAGCAGGAAGGCTTCGACGTCACCTACCTCCCCGTGAAATCCGACGGCCTCGTCGATCTCGACCTGCTCAAGTCCTCCATCCGACCCGATACCGGGCTCGTCTCCATCATGGCCGTCAACAACGAGATCGGGGTGGTCCAGCCCATGGAGGAGATTGGAAGGATTTGCAAAGAAAAAGGTGTCCCCTTTCATACTGACGCTGCCCAGGCTTTGGGTAAGATTCCGATTGATGTGGACGAGATGAATATTAGCTTGATGTCGCTGAGCGGGCACAAGATTTACGGGCCCAAGGGTGTTGGAGCCTTGTACCTCCGTCGGAGGCCAAGGATTCGGGTTGAGCCCCAGATGAGCGGCGGTGGCCAGGAGAGAGGGATTCGGAGTGGTACCGTCCCTACCCCGCTTGCTGTCGGGTTTGGGGCTGCTTGTGAGATTGCGAAGAAGGAGATGGAGTATGATAGCAAGCGGATTACTGCATTGCAAGAGCGGTTGTTGAAGGGGATTCGAGCGAAATTGGATGGTATTGTGGTGAATGGGAGTGTGGAGCATCGATATGCTGGGAACTTGAACCTCTCGTTCGCCTATGTGGAAGGGGAGAGCTTGTTGATGGGGCTGAAGGAGGTGGCAGTGTCGAGTGGGAGCGCTTGCACGAGTGCAAGCTTGGAGCCTTCGTATGTCTTGCGGGCGCTCGGAGTGGATGAGGATATGGCACACACTTCGATTAGGTTTGGGATTGGGAGGTTCACGACTGAGGAGGAGATCGATCGGGCTGTGGAGCTTACTGTGGGGCAGGTGGAGAAGTTGAGGGAGATGAGCCCGCTCTACGAGATGGTGAAGGAGGGAATTGATATTAAAAGTATCCAATGGGCGCAACACTGAGATTGTACTTGTTTATGGGAAGATGCAGAGTTGAGTAAAGATGATGAAGAAAATAAGGGGATAGAAGGGAGCTTTGGAGCTTCGGCTCTCAGTGTCAGGTTTCTCATTCCTCTCCCTTATCCCGATTTGTAGGGTGCATGACCGTGTATTAGGATTTGATAATATTAGTGCTTGTATATGCACACACAATCGCATTGGCATCTTTTCTTTGCCCTTTGTATGATGCTTGCTTTTGCAGCTTGCGTGAATGCTGATATACAGTTATCTATTAAGCATTAGTAGCTTAATAAATGCGAAGAAAAAGTTTTGTTTTTTCCCGTCATGGATGAACACTGAATCATGTTGTTGCTGCTCCTTACTAGATCAATTAGATGTGTGATTGCAGGCATGTTCTCTTAACTGTTTGCCAAACAATGTTTGTAGTGCAGCTTACTATTATTCGTCTTTTTGTTTGAAATAAGTTGGAGGATTGGCCATGAAACTAGATTATAATATATAAACAGTACCATAAATTTCAGTATGAAAATATGACATTGAAATATGAGCTCGGAGTTCTGGGGATCTACATTGGGAGTTGAAGAAACTTTTATAGTGGTTATACATTTATTTGATATCTTCTTCCTGAGTGCGCTGCATATCAATATGGCTATGGAGCACTTTGTTATTGCATTTTTTTTTAAAAAAAAATTAGAAATGCCAATTTGATTTTATTCTTGATTAGGATAATGATGTTTGTTATTTTGATCTTAGCTCCAGCTTGTTTCTTCTTGATGCTCTTAACCTACATAATGATAGGAACCAAATAATCTACTCTTTGTTAAAGTGCTTAGCGGTTGGGGAATCTTATCATGAATCCTCTTCTAGTCAAAGGAAGAAAAAGTAATGTGAGTGCAGGCTGCAAACATGTGAATATTGTATATGCATTGAGAGGGGTAGTAAATTTTAATATCAAATGGTGGATATTATTTACATCCATAGATGCTTATGCGTAGAAGGATGACTTAGGCATACTTTTAGTGAAGTTAAGATCTGGTAAGCATTCTCCTAGGTCTCTAAATTTTGGTGCAAAAAACAAGTTCTGCTAATATTTCCGTGCTAGTCTTTGCATAAGATGGTACGTAGGCATGTGACATGTGGGTATTAAAGTGTCTAGTATGTGAACCATCTGAATAATGGAAGCTGAGCGATGCCTATATCTTATTTTTGTTCATACGAATATGTATGCATGTCTAAATGTAATGAGTAATTAACTAGTCTGTCCATAGTTCCATAGAATAGATTAAGTTGTCTATCCATTGTAATATAGGATTGAACTGTTGCATATAAAAGCTCAAATGTTGCAACGAGCAGTGATATCATGGTACTTCCTGACTTGTATCATTAGAGTTTGTTGAGTATCCTCAGGTGTTGGGGTGTCTCAATGTCCAACATATAATATAACCTAAATTGTGAACTGCGTAGGTGAGGCATTATAGGTGTGTGACCAGCCTCCCATGCATGTGTTTTTTAGTGTTTTTATTGATCCTACTTGTATTGGTACCATTTATTATGAGCTCATGCCGACAACTGTGATTTGAAGCCACAATGGCTCTAGACAATTACTTTTAATCATGACTGTTGTAATGATGACTTAGATGTTTAAATCTCACATTTTGGCTTTTAAGAGATTGGTTGAAATGTATAGTACAACCAAAATTACTATTATTATTATCTCACGATGTTAGGAGTAGAGAGATAAAATCTTACCTTTTTAAAATATGGTTTTAAATATTGGCCAATTGTGATATAGTATTGTTGTATCGGGTTTAGAGGCACTCGATACGATATTAAGCCTCTAATATCAATTGATATTTATGTATTAAAAACTATTGGGCCATACCGGTACCAATACCAAGATCTAAAACCATTATTTCAAATGAAATCGATACGGAAACTGATTCACCCATTTTGATTCTAATGCCACCTTGCTGTTTTTTTTAGGCTTCTAGCAGTCACTTCATCATTCAACTTTTTAAATTGTCCGAGACAGACATTTGAACACTCTAAGGACACTTGGATAGATCCAGGAGACAAATAAAAGTCATTATGTCAAGTTGTAGTTCACGTCCACTTCAATGTCGACAGTCTGGAAGATATCAAGTCTCAACAATGTGAATGGAATATATGAATCAATTTTAATCAAATTATTGATCCATTCATTCTGCTGGGTTGCTAGTTCGTAATATACGGTCATATTGCATATGCAGAGAAATTTTGGTTATTCTGGGTGAAAATTTGGATAGACACTTATATCCCGAGTCCATGTAATTCGTTCCGTCCAGACTTTCTTTTTAGGCCTCTGTAGTCTCTAGATGACAGATGATGTCAAATAGCAGATTCCCTCATGGTTTTAATGTGGCCGATGCCGTCTTATTTGGCTGTCTTGATCCTAGGTAAGGTGTCAAGGAGGTCCTTCTGCCTAAGTGTGCGTTTGGGAATTTGCTACAATTTTTCTACTGTGTTGTATTCTTTTAGAAATAAAACCATATATATCATGACGTTAGACATTATAAACTGGTCCAGTGATGGTGTCCAAAAGTATCAGTTAGAACATTATAAGCTAACAACCTTAGAGCTAAAGAAATCATTTTTTCATGAAAACTGATGCTAATAGGACGAGAAGGTTAATGTTAGAGCATCAAGATTGGGCTAATAAATGTGACAATTAAGATTTCCTTGTTCTTGTGCACGCGCGCTCGATACATCAGGTGGAACTTATGAGAGAAAGGTACCAATGTTTTTTTAAAATTATTTCCAAAATTTTCAGATGTTTACGATTCTATTATCATTACTGTCTATACCTGTGAGAAGCATGGAAGTTCCATTTTTCTTTGAAGGGCATTAATTTGTAGAATTTGTTGTTCAGGATTAAATTAGACAATCTTTACTTTTCACTTTTTTTCTTCTAACTTCAACTCCTATTTATAGATGTGATAGATGTAATAGGAGATCCATCTCGAACTATTGGCATTGTTACTGTAGAGTTCTCTTTTGAACTATAAATTAGAGCTGGCAAGTGTCTATTGCTTTTCCAAAATTGATCTGGTTCCAGCTGAGTGGCTGAAGTTCCTCGACTTGAGAGGATGGAGCACTTTAAAGGTGGATCTTGTGGATGTGTAGTAGAGATTTGGGGTGTCGAAGCTAAATGCATCATGATTACCTGAGGGCCTAACACATTATTTCCTCCCTCTTTATCTCCTAACCCGCTTCTGGTTAATAGATTGAGAAGTTCCGTACTACATTGTACTTAAAAAGTGACGAGTCTGTCTATCAAATTTATCAGGCTTGCATCAATGATGCTTTGACCCAATTTTAATACAAAGGTATCCATAGACAATTATGTGTGATAATGTGTTTTGGATGATAGTGAGAATACCTATTTAAATCTAAGAAAATATGTGCTGTTTTGGAAGGTTAATTGGGTTCCTTCAATCTTGCAAGTTTATTGACGATGACCTTGTAAATGATGGGCCTTGACTACTCTTCACACTTTTTCATTTATATGAAATAATAGTATAATGGTTATACTCATCTTGTGATGGATAATAGTCTTCCATTGTGGTAGGTAGGGTAATACAGAACTTCAAATGCAATTCCAGAATACAGATATGATCAACATGAGAATGCCTCTCCATTTAAATTATTCTAATAGGTCATCCTTTTTTTCCCTCCTCCTTGTAAGATTTTGTTTTTATCATATTTTGTCAATTAAGCTTTACTACTTAGGATGCCAGATAGATGTACACTTTCCTTTTAGTTCTATCCTCAATTCATCATATCAAAGCCAAGGTTTTTATTTCCATATGATTAAGAGGAAGAGTTAAATGCCATAGTATATTTTAATATTTAAATTCTGATATATGCATGGGAGATACACCTGTACTGATATTTGGAAGGTCTTGACCAGATTTTGACTGTTTGCAAATCTCTGTCAAAACTTTCATGGAGCCTTGGTCCATAGCGGACCCTTTTTATGGGGAAAGGCTTACATGATGGTTAAGACGACTCTTCACAATTAGATTGTTGGTTTGGAATCTTTGAATATGTCCATGTACGAACTACTGCATTGCATTTCGAAGGTGAATTTCTGCATCCCAAAAATACTTTGTGTTTTTTTTTTTTTTTATTTACGGTCTTTTTCTATCTTCCCCCCCGCACTCATAAGCTAGCTAAGGCTTCAATATATGTTTTCAACCCAATTGATGCATGCTTCCACCCTTGGTTATCTTGGATTTGTCATATACCACACAGTTTTCATGCTATTAACTTACGGGAAATCATGCATCTTGGCGAGTCTGCCTCAACTATTAGTCGCCTCCATGCCTCTGAGCTAGGTTCAGTGTTCAACTTTTGTTTTAGGACTGTTTATTGAGGTGATCATTCACTAATCCATGTAGAGTATTAATGGTTTATAGATGTATAAACTATAGAGAAGCAATTACAAGCAGTAGTTTGCAAAAGCATAGAGAAGCAGATTCTCTGTTCATGAAAACCAGTTCAGTTCATCATAAATGGTGTCGAAATATATCTTATAGAAATTATCATTCTTCCTCTGTATGTATTGGAATTTCAAATCCCCACTTATAATTTTCTGAGTACTTTTTATGTCAGACCTATTACAGTATCTTGTAGATTGTTCTAGAGGATAGGTCTAGAGTTGCAACTCAGTTGCTTAATATTGGGACATTCTGAATGTCCGAGTTGCAAACGTGCAAACTAAAGCTTGGTAAGCATGCATCACAATTAGACATTGATTCGTGACACTTGATATCTATGAGCCCCAACGAGTTTGTTTACATGATGGATCAGAGTTCTTTTTTCCGCAATCATGCGGGTTTTTACACCCCAAATGGGGTGAAGCAAAAAATAGAGGATTATAGATTTATTTTGGTCCTGTGCTTGGATGATTGGAATTGACCTTTGAAGGAGAATGTTGAGAGGCTTGGGCATGTGCGAGGGAGCGATAAGATATTATTTGAAGGAGCTGCTAATAATATGGGGGGATCAAGACTGTACTGAAGGGGCAAAATTGATGCGATACTTGCTAATTAGCTAGCTCATGGCCCTTTTCAATAGGAGTTGTTCATGTCATTTTTTCTGTTTGCTGTCTTGAGTATTGTTGGTGTTAACTACATGGTGGACTAGAGTTAAAAACAAATATGCTTGTTGTATATCTTTGTTAGCTATGTTGTTTCTTATAACACACAAATTTTTGGTACCCATAATATTGGATTTTAGTAGAAGTGGTATTGTTCACTCTTGATTGTATTGCCAGTGCTTTGTTGCCTGTGTCCTGATACCTGTGACAACTCATCTTGTACTCGCGCTGGTAAGCAAGGAGTTGGTTGGTAGTTGACTTACTAAAAGTGCAAATGGGTGTGTGAGAAGTGTACTGTAGGGCTCGTCAATGGCCGTAGAATCTCTGCAGCCCTCAGGGATGAAAAGATCAGAGAGAGAGAGTTTTGCCTTAGGGGTGCGAACGGGTTCGGGCCAGTCGGACGACCCACAAGGGCCTGTGGGGATCATGGCCCACGGCTCGGCTTGGTCGGGCCGCACCCGGGCTGACCCCCGGTGGCCCCACCGACTCTTTAAGAGCCGTTAGGCCAGATTTTGAGGGTTTTTTGTAATTTTTTTACAATCTCTCCAACCGTGGTTATATTGGTTCAGTAATGCGGGGGTAGCGGGTTGGTTGGCTGAAATTTTTTTTTTACAAAACCCGTTATTGGTATTGTAACTGAAAATTTGCTTTTTTGTAAAAAAAAAAAAAATTACATTTTAACTCTTCTTCCCCTCTATAAAAACTCACTCTGTACCACTTCATTTTATCACAAAAAAATTCTCAAAACGATCTCTTAAATTCTCAAGTGTTAAAGTTCTCAAGTTCTCTCAAGTGATCAAGCTTTCTCAATTTTCCTCAAGATCTCTCAAGTTCTTAAGCTCCCTCAGTTTTTTATGTGCTCAAGCTTTCTCAAGATTCAAGCTCTCAAATTCCTCAAGCTCTTTAACATTCTGGTATTTATAATCTTATTAGCTTTAGTTTAAAAATGGACACTCTTTCTCAACAAGCTGTAGTAATTCTTCTTCTAGACATAATTCTTTAGATTTGAATAGTTAAGGATGATATTATTTGCATTTGCATTTGCCTTTACCCGAGTCCTCCTTCTACTGTAGTTTTAAAATAATTAAGAATCTTTTTGTCTCTACTGTACCTTCAGAATTTGTTTTTAGCACAAGTGGATTAGTGTTGATGATGCCAGGAACCGCCTTCCATCAGAAGCCATCGAGATGAGCATCTGCGAAAGGATTGGCTAGTTGCGAAGACGAGAAGCCAGAATAAAATAGTAGATGAAATTATTGAAGAGTCTTTAGAAAATGAGTGAAGAAATGACGATATTTTGCATTTGCATTTGTATCAATTTAAGCCTCAATTTCAATCTATATACTACACTTGCAAATTTATTTTTTATCTATATTATTTATTTGTTTTTATATCAATTTATCTTGTTTATTAGATTCTTAATAAAAAATTACATTTATATTTTACAACTTATAGCAATTTTGTCTGAAATTGTGAGATTTTTTTAGAAAAATTTAATTCATTTTTTATTATTTTATTAAGAATCTTGGGTCAGGCTGCCTGGGATTTCCTGACGGGCCCGTGACTCGGCCCGTTTCGCATCCCTAGTTTTTGTTCAAAACAACGAAAAGATTTGGGTAAACTTTTGTTACTGCATCTTGCTCTTCTTTTTAGAGAGAGAGAGAGAGAGAGAGAGAGAGAGAGAGAGAGAGAGAGGTTGTTTGTGAGATTTGATGTTTCTTCAGCAGCAAGCCTCTCTCTCTCTCTCTTGAGATGAGAAAGAGGGGACAAAATGCAGCATTGTGTGCTTAATTCATGGGTACTATCGAGTTGGTTGTCAACATCAGGTGAGCCTAGAGTCTGTAGTACAGTGTGTGTACCATCTTTGGCAAGGAACATGAGATCTCTATGCTTAGTTATTTTTTTTGTAGTAAGACAGCTTTGTGAATGATCGTCCACTATTTTCTAAGTAGATAATTTGTTTCAGACGCGCGTGATAAAAGTAAGGCCAACAACATATCTTAAAAAGGCCTTGACATAGGGTCTGATTGGTTGTCGTAACTGGCCGTAATTCGTAGTTATAATTGATAAAGTCTTTTACAATTGTAAATAAGTTACATGTATGTAAATTTTACGGTGTTTGGTTGGTAATATAAAATTTTAAAGTAAGAAAATGTATTGTACTTTATGGCGTTTGGTTATCGTAATGTATAAGTCACAAGTGAAAAAGTTGACCACAAAATTAATTATTTGGTGATTTTAAAAGTTTTAATACTGCAAATAAATATTAAAAAAATTAATTATTAAAAAATTTTAATATTAATATAAAAAATAATACAAATTTGTATGACCACAAAATTAACTGTAACTGGGCGGTAGGTGAGTGATAACTGGGTTGCAAGTGAGTATTAGTTGAGTTATATAAGTCTTTTACGAATTACGGTTAAAATAAACTCCATAGTTATAACTGGGTAGTAAGTCATTTACGAATTACGAAGTTTTACGCGAAACAAACGGCCCCATACTACTATTGTTCTGAGTTTTGTAAATTGTTCGGTAAATTGTTGTGGTTATCAATAAGGGGTATTGCTCTCTAGAAAAAAGTAAACTTATCCTTTAGGAGGATATTGAGATTTCCTGTTGTTGTTGTAATGAATATGTAATAGGAATTAACCTGCATGAATAAATTCAATGTGTGGGACTTGTCTCAACTATCTACAGTGCTGCTCCTTTAAAAACTAATCCACCCTCCATCAACATTTTTAACTCCAAGAGAAAGCTGTAAATAAACAGTATGTATAATTTCTCCCATAGATAACTCTAATGCCTGTGTTTTGTTATTTTTTTGCTTATGTTTATCTCTCGAATTACACCTGATTTAAAAAAGAGTCTATCAAATCATAAAATTTATGATTGATTCTCACAAATCTAATAACTTCTATTTATCTTCACGAAAATTCTGGAACTAAAGTGAACACGTCAGCCACGCAAATGAAGAAAACAACTCTATATTTAAAAGATTTAAATCATAAATTATATGATTTGGAGTCTCCTTTTAAATGATGTGTAATGTGTGGAACATACATCAACAATCGTTCTTTTTTTCATATTAATGAAACAATGTGAAATTTTCCACTTAGAAACTCATGATTAAATAGAAAAAAAAAAGTTGAACATAGTTTATCTTCAACTTTTCTTTTTTGAGATAAAATCATGAGGTAAACCCCCTGGCGTTTTGTTAATAAGAGCTTAACGAAATATTCCTAAGATAGAAGGGTACGTACTTGCATGGAACAATTATACAGAATTTGATCCTTCAAAAGAAGAGAAAAATAAAAGGAAAAAAATGAAGACACCGAAACGCCATCAGCGAAATCATGGCATCTCCTTTCCACTGCAGAAGGCGTCTATAACTCAGAACCGTCCATCCTTGGAGCGTTCTTCCGTCAATGCCAATGCAACATCTGCAGCTCAGATCCGGTTATTCTGTAATGAGATCCCCCCAACCAAAGTCATAGCATCTCCCCTCCACCAAAGTTGTGACATCTACAGCTCGGAACCAGTCATTTCATAGTCGGCCACCACTGTCATGATATCTGCAGTACAAATCCGATCAACTCGTGATCGGACCTCCACCACTGAAGTTGTGGCATATCCCCTCCACCGTAGTCGCGACTTTAAATCCGGCCACCTCCGGCCAGTCACCCCTGCTCAAATCCAACCATCCTCGGTCGGACATTCCCACTAGATCCGACCACCCCTCAGTCGATCATCCCCTCTCTAGTCCGACAACCCCCGCTTAGATCCGACATACCTTGATTTGATCTAGAAGATATAGAGCAAATCCGGCCACCATTAACTTTGGAATAACCACCTCGAGGTCAAAATTAGGGGCTGCAAACAAAAAATCAGGCACAGGGCCTGACAGGGGACAGACGGGACCGCGTGCGGCTCGAAGCGCCGCGCGCGCGACCCAAGTATAGCCCCGAAAACGCGTCCTGTGTCGCGTTTTCGCAGCCGTACAGCCGCGGCCCCAGCTGTGTTTTGGACCAGGGCCTGTCCCCTGGCCCCCCCTCTTCCCTGGTGGCTATAAATACCCCCTCTGGGGTTTCAGAGCAAAGATATACAGAGTTTAGGGTAGTTTTTATTCCATGTGGTAGTTTAGGATAGTTTAGTTTAGGTTAGTTCTTCTTCCTCTTTGTATTTTTCATTTTGTAGATCTTGTAACAGGGAGAGAGAGTGGTTCATGCTTGGAATGCAAGAGTGCTTCTAATAGAAGGTGACAATCTATGAAAGGTGCTCTCTTTATCTCTCTATGTTTTCTTCACTCTAATCTCTCTTACATGTGTAGCTAACTTTTCTCTCATGGCAACTAACTACTAACCACCAACTAACCTAACTTCTTTTATGATAATCCACATGAATCTAATAGCCTCGATTTGGTCTTGCCCTTGCAAGAGCCATTGATGGCTCATGATGATGGGTCTAACTCTAACTTCCTAACCACTAACAAGCTAACATTACTTTACTCCATGCTTATTTTTAGTTTTAATTGTTTAAGTGTAGCTTGAACTTGTTTTGTTGAGTTGGGTTGTGATGAGTTACATATGGGTCATGCTTTGTAAAGCTCTTGAACCAAGGACTAGTGATGGCCAATGATACATGTGAGGCAACTATCACTAAGAGGTTAGCATGTTGGTGGAGCCATTAGTAGTTAGCCATGAGTTTTCTTTCTCTTTCACTTTGTTTTAGAAATATCAAAAATCACAAAAATCGTTCTTTTCTATGTTTCCTACTTCTTTGTGTTTCACAGTATACTTCTCTTTTTCATTCTTTCTTTTCTTTTCTTTACATTGTTTCAAACATTGAAAAACTTTTAACAAACACGTGAATCAACCGGTAAAGCTTCTATCGCCTCCCGTCCTTGTGGATTTGACTCGTTTTAGCCTCTATGCTATAACAGAAGTGTAACGTCCCGATCCCACGGGTACGGGGACGTCACTGCGACGTACATACGCAGGTCAGAAAATACCCTTGCGTATATACGCTAAGCATCAGTACAAGCAAGAATCAGAGTACGACAAAACGTAGCGTCCGTTCATATGCCAACATAAGAAGTACAAAGTACAAGGTTATCACAGATTGTGACATACTATTACATATCACATGCATCATATATCACAGCCAAGCACAAAAGTACGATTTACAATAAGATTACAAGATGCTCACGAGCTGAGGGAAGGTCCCGCGAGCCAAAAAGGAAGGGTCTGGCACAACAGCAACCGAGACTAATCAGCCTGCTCGGAAAGGAAAGCTTGATCTTCCACAGAAGGCTCCACCTCGATCCAAGGTCCGGAACCTGAACATACAAATTCAAGGGAGTCAGGACCTCCCAACATGTAGAGCAGGTCACAGCCGAGTGGCATAAGAAATAAGAGCATGAGAGTTGGCACAATATCATGAGTAATCAGCCAGCAAGTAAAAGAAGCACAACATGTTATAAACGAAAGGGCATTATATAAGCTTAAGCTACGGCCTCATGAGACTAGTACCTCGAGGGAATAATCCAAACAAGGAAACCCTCATATATATACCTTTATCTCATGTCACCGTAATCCAAGCGCATACAACACCCACAATTAGCGTCTTTTATAGTTATTATTATTATTACTCGCCTTACCCTGATATCTAGCTATGTGAACTAGCGTCCCAGCACACATAGATCCATATCCAAGTAAAGCAAGGTTGTTATTAGAAACCAGCAGGGGTATCAACGAACTATGTTTACAGTGGGTCCCGTGCATACCCGGGACCACGGCCCAGGATGTTCCGTTGCTTGGTGGACGGAACCTGCCGCAAGGCTAACAGGAGGGTCTTATTGTATGCCCTTATCATGATGGTACCAGGAAGGAGGGAGCCAGCACTCCCCTCGGTCGCCTGGAGGCCCACAGGTCAGACCGGAAATTTAGTTGCACAACATACCTAATACCACTGTAAACACGAACACATATTGATAGCCGCATGTTTCCCCCAACCCGATGTAAGTTGTCTCATTTTATGGTTTATTAGGTAATTATCAGATTTCGGGAATGAGCAGGAACGTGTCAGGAATACAGGTATATCAGGAGTACTGGTTCGTACTATCATGTAAGTCAAATTGGTAAATCATGAAGTCCAGTTATCATTCCCGTTATCGTGATAATTATAAGAGTCAAGTGTATCATGCTTGGTGTCAAGAGATAGCATGACAAGGGGTGATATTTGTCAAGTAACATGTCATGAAATAACAATATATAATGCATGTCCCGAGTATAAGATTCATTTCCAAGAAAGTAATTAACCATAGCAAATAGCCAAAATTAGTCGACTAGGGGAAGGAGACTAGTCGACTAATAGGGGGGTTAGTCGACTATAGAGGAAGGGTAAGTCGACTAATGGATTGCGTTTTCAAAGAGTCGCGTCTTCAGGAGAAAAGTTAGTCGACTAGAAGAAGGGGTTAGTCGACTAATAGGCTGCGTTTCACAAGACTGCGTCTCATAAGGCCGCGTCTCACAAGCCCGCGTCTTGTCACAAGTCCGCGTCTCACGAGTCCGCGTTTCACAAGTCCGCGTCTTCAGAAAGAAAGTTAGTCGACTAGGGAAATGAGTTAGTCGACTAATAGGCTGCGTTTCAGAAAAAGCTGCGTTTTCAGGAGGGAAGTTAGTCGACTAGGAAAATGGGGTAGTCGACTAATAAGCTGCGTTTCTAGAAAGCTGCGTTTCAGGGTGAAAAGTTAGTCGACTAGAAAAGAGGGTTAGTCGACTAATAGGTTGTGTTTTCAGAAATGGGGTTGCGTTTCAAAGGGGTTAGTCGACTAATAAGGTGCAAAACAGAGAGCAGATCCTGTCATTTGAGGGCTGCGTTTTGTTGATAAAATTACAAGTATGGAAATGATGTCCAAGTCTTGGCGAGTAGAATTACTCGCCTAAAATGCGTCCAACGTCCTGTAAGAAATGCCAAGTGAGGAAGATGAGTCCTTAGTCAAGTTGTCACCAAAACGATCACCGGAATAATCGCGAACGATTACTGGGAAATCTACGGTGATAAGGCTCGGTCCCAAACCAAAAGGAGGGTACCGGCCCAGAGTCCTGTCAACGAAGAAGAACACGGCCCCAATCCAAAGGAGTGGTCGGTCTCCACAAGAGAAGGAAAAAGGTTGAAGGTGCAAGTCTAGTCCAACTTGGCAAAATGAGATTTTGCAAACGGTGTTACGGGGGACGAAGCTATAGTCCGCCGGAAAGAGGTTGACGAAGAGGTGAAGGTGGTATGCTTGGTAGAGGCACGGTGGTGCAGGTGGTGGTGGAGATGGTGGTGAAGTTTTGGTGGAGGAGATGGGTTCTTTGAAGTCTCTTGGTGAAAAGAGGTTGAAGAAGATGGTGTAGTTGTTGGAAATGGAGGAGGAGATGGAGGAGAATGAGGTGGAGGGATTTGTGGTGGAAGAATGGAGATGGTGAGTGGTGGTGATGGCCGGCCAAAGGGGCTTGGTGGTGGAGTTTGCTGTTGGAGCTTGCTGGAACAAAGAAGATGAAGGAGAATGAAAGAGAGAGAAGATGGGAATGCATGTATATATAAAGGGGGAAAATAATATAATAATGTGCCATCATCACTTTCCCCCCAAGGATTGCTGCATCCACAATGTCCCAAGGCTGCATTTAGGCAAATATAGAGCCAAACGCGGGAATCAATGCTGCGTCCAGAAGAAAACGCAAAAGCTGCGTTTCAAAGAAAAGGACAAAAGGCATGGGTGATTGGACTTGAGTTGGATTGGCCCATAAGCATTTAATGCAGCAAGGGGAGGATCACTGCATTTAATGATGGATCTAGTTGGCGAAACTCGCGTTTGAGAAAGGAGAGAGAAAAATGGGAAAAGAGATAAGTGGAATACTAGGATAAATTCTCGGTATCTGGGAAAATACCGAAAACTCCAGAAATGACTAAAAACTGAAGTGACTCAGAAAGCTTTCCAAAAATTATCAAAAATCATAAATATTATATAAAGATTTTTGGTGAAATCGGTTTTCAGAAATTCTATCTCATTTTCAAAATAAAAATCCTGGAATCTACTGAGAACGGTGTCTACACCGGGTAGGCTGAATTTTCGATAAAATCTGAAAATTCCCAGAAAATGCCTGAAGGAAGAAAATATAATTTTAAGAAGGAATGTGAAAGCGGAATCTAGAAATTTGATTCCAATTGTAAATTAAAATTCTTGGAATCAACCAGTGGTACTGGCCAACACCGGTTTTGAAGATTTTCAATTTAATTCCGAAAAATTCCAGAAAATTATGAAAAATCTAATATATTAAAAAATAATATTTGAAACTAAAATCAGTCAAATCTGGATACCAAACAGATCAAATCATGCAGTACTGCTATATGAGTAAGGATAGTAGAAAATAAAATATAATAATAATAATAAAAAGAAATATGCTCAAAAAATCAGGATACGTAACTGTGCACGTATACTGAGGATGGGGTGTTACAATCTATCCATCTTACAAAAAATTTCGTCCTCGAAATTTCAGGAAGGGAAAGATGACGATAGAGAAGAATAGGAAGAAGGGTTTTACCAACTAAGTTGTAAATAGATGAGGGTAACGCTCACGAATAACGTCCTCTCGTTCCCATGTGGCCTCTCCTGGCACATGCCTATTCCAAGAAATCAATACTAATGGTATTGCCTTATTCTTCAGAGTCTTGATACTTTTGTCCAGGATGGCATCGGTTGCTCTTCGTAGGACAGATCTGACTGTAGTTCCAGTTCGGAGTGATCTAGAATGTGACTCTCATCCTTGACATACTTCCTCAACTGTGATACATGGAATACATTGTGTACTCCTTCTAAATATGGCGGTAATGCCAATCGATAAGCCACATCTCCCACACGATCCAAAATTTCGAATGGGCCGATATATCTCGGACTGAGTTTCCCTCGTGTACCGAAACGGATTACCCCTTTTGTGGGTGATATCTTCAAAAATACATGGTCACCTGTTCTAAATTCTAATGGTCTCCTGTTTGTGTCAGCCCAGCTTTTCTGTCGGCTCTGTGCTGCCCGGAGATGATCTCTGATAATTCGGACTTTATCTGTTGTCTGAACTAGAATGTCTGGTCCCATAAGTCTCCTTTCGCCGACTTCGTCCCAACATATCGGCGACCTGCATTTTCTGCCATACAATGCCTCAAATGGTGCCATCTTGATACTAGCCTGATAGCTGTTATTATAAGAGAACTCTACCAAATGAATATAGTCTTCCCATGACCCTTTGAACTCTATCATGCAGGCTCGTAACATGTCTTCAAGGATTTGAATAGTCCGTTCTGATTGTCCGTCTGTCTAGGGGTGATATGAAGTACTGAATTTCAGACGAGTTCCTAAATTTTCTTGGAGACTTTCCCAGAAATGTGATCGGAATCTCGTGTCCCTATCTGACACAATGCTAACTGGAACTCCATGTAGACGAACAATTTCTCTCATGTATTTATCTGCAAGAACTTCTGTTGACTGACCTACTCTGAAAGGTAGAAAGTGAGCTGCTTTTGTGAGACGGTCAACGATCACCCACACTGCATTATTACCCTTAGGACTGCGGGGTAGAGCTGTGACAAAATCCATGGTGACATGTTCCCATTTCCATTCTGGTATCGGCAACGGTTATAGAAGTCCAGCTGTTCTCTGGTGTTCTGCCTTTATTTTGCTGACAAACCAAGCATTTTGCCACATACTGAGCTATCTCCCTCTTCATGGCATTCCACCAAAACTTTTGCTTCAAGTCCCGATACATTTTAGTTCCTCCTGGGTGTATGGAATAAGCCGAACTATGTGCCTCTGTCAAAATTTTCTGTCGAACTTCTCCTTGGGGGACACAAATTCTATTACCAAAATATAGTGCATTATCCGAATGAACGCGGATATCCGTTCTCAATCCAGCCTCTATTTGAGCTCTGAATTTCTATAATCTGGGGTCTTCTTTTTGAGCTTCTTTAATTTCATCCATCAGGGTTGACTGGATCTGAAAGGTCATCAACTGTCCTGTCCTATCAATTCCTTGTATTATCATTAAGTCCAGTTTTATGATGTCCTGAATTAACTCCTTCTGATGCGTAAGTTGTACTAGCATCTTATTTTCTGGCTTCCTGCTCAATGCATCTGGTACTGTATTAACTCTGCCCGGATGATACTGTAAGTCGATATCATAATCTGCCATTAGTTCAAGCCACCCTCGCTGTCTCATGTTCAATTCTTTCTGCGTGAAAATATATTTTAGACTCTTGTGATCTGTGTAGATTAGCACCTTGTCTCCCAGAAGATAATGTCTCCAGATTTTTAATGCGAATATTACCGCTGCCAGCTCTAAGTCATGAGTTGGGTAATTTCTCTCATGTGGTTTCAGTTGCCTGGATGCATAAGCTATGACATGATCATGCTACATTAATACACACCCTAGGCCTTTCCCAGATGCATCACTGTATATAACCATCCCTCCTCTTCCTGAGGGAGTCCTCAAAACTGGAGCTGTAATGAGTCTTTCCTTTAATTGCTCAAATGCTGCGGCGCATTCCTCGGTCCATATATATTTTTCTCCTTTCCGGGTGAGCTTCGTTAACGGGGCTGCAATCTTAGAAAAATCTTGGACAAAGTGCCTGTAATATCCGGCCAATCCAATAAAACTCTTAATTTCTGTTACCGTTCTTGGAATTGGCCAGTCCTTTACTGCCTGAATTTTACTGGGGTCTACTGAAATTCCGTCTTCTGAAATTATGTGTCCAAGGAAGGCCATACTATTTAACCAGAACTCACACTTGCTTTGCTTAGCATGAAGTTGTTCCTGTTGGAGAGTCTGTAACACTATCCTCAAGTGGTCTGCATGCTCTCTATCGTTCTTCGAGTAGATCAAGATGTCATCTATAAAAACAACTACAAACTGATCCAAATATGATGAGAATACTCTGTTCATCAGATCCATGAAAACTGCAGGGGCATTGGTGACTCCGAAGGGCATAACTAGAAACTCATAGTGGCCATAACGGGTCCTGAATGCTGTCTTTGGAACGTCTTCTTTCTTTACCCTTAGCTGATGATAGCCTGATTGTAAGTCTAATTTTGAAAACACTCGGGCCCCATGAAGTTGATCAAACAGATCATCAATTCTTGGTAAGGGATACTTGTTCTTGATTGTAACCTTGTTTAATTCTCTGTAATCTATACACAACCGTTTACCACCATCCTTTTTGTTTGCCAATAGTACTGGAGCTCCCCATGGTGAAGTACTTGGCCTAATTAACCCCTTATCTAAGTATTCTTGCAGCTGTTTCTTTAGAATCTCTAACTCAGTGGGTGCCATTCTGTATGGGGCTTTGGATATCGGAACTGTATCTGGAAGGGTATCAATGGAGAACTCAACTGACCTGTCAGGTGGAAGCCCTGAGATTTCGGCAAACACTTCTGGGAACTCATCCCAAATCGGTACTCTCTTTTTCTGGATCTCGGCCGTAGTCATCTGTGTTTTTCCCTTGGCAGGTTTGCGTTCTCCTTCAAATTGGAACTCAGGCTGAAGCGGTATTCTGAAAATGACTTTCTTGTTTCGACAATCAATGACCGCATGGTATTTGCTGAGCCATGTCATGCCTAAGATCACGTCGTACCCTTTTGTATCTAGTACGAGCATATCCGCTGTCAATGTCCTGCTACACAATTCCACCGGGCAATCTACACAAATTCTATTAGAGATGACTACCCCATTACCGGTACTAATCTCCCATTGGTAGTCTAAAGATTTAACAGGTATAAAATGCAAGTCAACAAAACGATCAGATATGTAACAATGAGATGCACCCGAATCAAAGAGGGCAAGAACAGGTTTCGAGTGTACCCTGATCTTACCTGTTACCACTTCTCCAGAAGTTTCGGCCTCTTCCGCTGTCAAGTTGTAAGCTCGTCCTCTTCCACGATCTGCTGCAGCTCTAACTCCCCTCTGGACTAGGCGGATAACTTGCTGTGGGGGAGGGGAAAGAGCCTTTCTAACCATTGGTCCATGGTTCCTCTGTCCATCTGGCCCTGGAAGTGCTGGCAAGGCTTGGTTGGCTATTCCCATTCTCTTATGAGGACAGACTTCTACTGAATGATCACGGGAACCACATGCCAGGCATAACCCATTTGCCCTACGGCAATTCTGTTGAGAGTGACCCGGTTTCTGGCAATAGTTACAAATGGGAAATGGTTGGGTTGTCTGGAAGGGGGCTCGCCGAAATGGTTGTCTCATTGCCGGGACTCTCGCTGCTCTGAATGGACCTCCTCTCCCTGTTTGTGGAAATGGTCTCTTCATGGCCTGATTCCTTATCATGTTAGATTTCCCTTTCTCCAGTCCTCGCTCCACCTCCTGAGCTATGGTGAGGACTTGGGAATACGTTTTCAGCTGTTGGGGCATCAAGAGGATTTGAATGTCCATTCGTAAACCCTGTTGGAACCTACTCGCCCGCTTTTCTTCATCAGCCACCATATATGGAGCGAAGCGGCTCAGCCTCAAGAACTCAGCGGCATACTCAACCACGGACCGGTTCCATTGCTGAAGTCGGATGAACTGTTCTTCCATTTCTTTTTGAGCTGTGGCAGGGAAAAATCTACTATAGAAGCTTTGGGAAAACTGGTCCAACGAGACAGGTTTCTCCAGTCTTGCTTCTTCAGCTAGCCACCAGGTCCTGGCTACATCCTTTAATTGAATCTTGGCGACCTCCACTTGATTTTCTTTTGGGACTCGGGCTGCGTTCAACAGATCTGTGGTGTCAATCAGCCATTGCTCAGCATCTAGTGGTTTCTCTCCTCCCGTGAATATCGCCGGTTGCAACCGCCTAAAGTCTGATACGTTCCCCGGCCTTTGTTCCTTAGGAGTCGCTAACTCTTGCCGAAGAAGTTCCGTCTGCTGTTGCTGATTCTCCATCATAGTCTGGATAACCCTCAGAATCTCAACATTCTCTCCCGTGGGTCCATTTGATGCTTGCCCGGAGTTGTTACGACTCGTCCTTCTATCCATACTTATGTTGGTAAAAGGGAGACTGGAAACTGGAAAGATGAAAGGATTTTAGGACACAAGGAAAGGAATCAAGAAGGACAAGATAACTTTGTACATTGTAGTTGGCAATGACAAATTCCATTAATTTGCTGCTTGATTGTACTATAGGTGTGAGAGCCTAGGCTCTGATACCAACCTGTAACGCCCCGATCCCACGGGTACGGGGACGTCACTGCGACGTACATACGCAGGTCAGAAATACCCTTGCGTATATACGCTAAGCATCAGTACAAGCAAGAATCAGAGTACGACAAAACGTAGCGTCCGTTCATATGCCAACATAAGAAGTACAAAGTACAAGGTTATCACAGATTGTGACATACTATTACATATCACATGCATCATATATCACAGCCAAGCACAAAAGTACGATTTACAATAAGATTACAAGATGCTCACGAGCTGAGGGAAGGTCCCGCGAGCCAAAAAGGAAGGGTCTGGCACAACAGCAACCGAGACTAATCAGCCTGCTCGGAAAGGAAAGCTTGATCTTCCACAGAAGGCTCCACCTCGATCCAAGGTCCGGAACCTGAACATACAAATTCAAGGGAGTCAGGACCTCCCTGTTGGCCCAAGATTACAATCACCCTTGTTTAGTGTATTTTGATGATTACAAAACATATTAGTTATTTGTACTAATATCAATTGTTGTTTAAGTGTGTTTCAGGTTTACTATCATACTAGAAGGACTCTCACTCAAATACAAGGTTTTAGGACTCAAGTCAACTCCATCTAGACTCAAGGAACAAGTTTTTGAAGATCACAAGTTGAAGCCTATGGAAGATCTTGTAGTCTACAAGACATTGTAAGAATTAGAATGTAAAGTTTGAATATTGGTTATTTGGCTCTAGGATACACACACACACAAAATTTGTTTTGATAAAATTTTGAAGTCTTGTTTTAAAATTTTCAAGTTCAAATTTGGTTTCATGCCTTAGTATATATCTACATGACTATAAGTTTTTAAAATATACATATCTTGTTTAGATCATGTTTATATACTCCTACTAGCATGTTACCTTAGTTTGATTAAATAAAAATTTAATTTACAAATTTTTCGAACTTCAAAAATAACTATTTTTCTGTTTCAGACAGAACCGGTCGACTGGCCAGTCGACCGGGCACTGTGTCTGGACATGCACACTTGTGCATGTCCGTCAGTCGACTGGACAGTCGACTGTACTGAAACAGTTGCTTTCTGTTTGCGGTCAGTCGACTGTACTGAAAACAGTTGCTCTCTGTTTGCGGTCAGTCGACTGCCCAGTCGACTGTACTGAAACAAGTTTGGTTTCTGTTTGTCCCCAATCGACTGGTCGGTCGACCGCTTATAGGTTTTGTGCTGTCAGTCGACCGGTCAGTCGACCGGAGACTGCAACGGCTCTTTTTCCAACTAGGCACCGGTCGACCGGCCGGTCGACCGTTACGCCTGCAAGAGCCCAACGGCTCTTTCCTCTTTTGGCATTTCTGAAAATCTGTTTTTCTGGTTCTTTTTAACAGTCTTTTTAGGAGTTGTTTGGGAGCTTTTTCAGGTCTTTTTGGCTGAAAATAAAATGTTTTTAACCTATTCTCTTAGTATAAATAGAGGGGAATGGGTTCATGCTATGGACTAAGAATTTTCATTGTGTTTTCATTGTTTTCAAGAGAAAAAGAAAAATAGTTTCAAAGCTTTCATTTCCAACTCTTTTAAAGTTTGTTTTTCAGTTGTGTTTGATTCTTAATATCACTCTACAACTGAAGTTTTCTCACCACACTTCATAGAGCCAAAAATCCCATATTCTTACTATAGTGAAGTTGTACAAGTGTGAGAGTGTTTGTAAAAGAGTTTGAGAAAGAGTGTAGTGATCTAGTTGTGATCACTTGGTTCTTGTATTCTTTTCTTTGTGGAGCAACCTCTTCGATAGAGGTAACTTATACTCGGTGGAGCTCGGTGCTCGGTCTTCGGTAGACCAAAGTTGTAAAGGCGTCCTCGGTGGATAGTGGAAACCCTTCACGGAGGTGAAGGCGGGGAGTAGAGCGGTGGCTCGAACCTCGAAACAAATCACTTTGTTTGCGATTGCCTTGGCGTTCATTTTTGCTTTACATTCCTTACATTTCCATTGCTCCTTATTGCTTTAATTTGTTTACTTGTGTTGTTGGCTAACTCTTGTGCTAATACTTGCTTGCTTATAATTCTTGTCATTTATATCATTGTGTTTGCATCATTCCTCACATCATACATATCATACTTGTGTTTGCCAATCCCGTACTCATCTAACAAGAGCTTCACATAGCGCCTCAACCCATATCAAGGGGAATCAAGAGGAGTCTAGTCCAGAGCCTCGCAAGGGGAATTTGGCTACACTTGTTAGATTGTGCTAAGTTGAGCAACACTTGTTTTAGGATTGCATTTAGAAGACTTAGAACTTTTAAGATTAGCATAAACACCTATTCACCCCCCCTCTAAGTGTATTTCAATTGGTATCAGAGCTTGGACTCTAGATATTGGTTTAACAACCTTAGAGAAGATCAAAATTTGCTAATCATTTCATTCATTTTCATTTAAAAATGGCCGACGGAATTAAGACCCCTCCTAAGTTTGATGGGCTTAACTTTCCCATATGGAAAGTTAAGATGACCGTGTTTTTGCAATCTCTAGGTAGCCGAGTTGCAAAGGCCGTGACCAAGTCCTATAGTGCACCCACCGGCGACGAATCCACTTGGTCCGAAATTGAGACTAAGGAATTCGATGCCAATGCTAGAGCTCACTATGCACTTCTTCAAGCCCTTAATGATGATGACATTTCTAGGGTTATTCAATGCAAATCCGCATATGAAATATGGTCACATTTGATAGTCACACACGAGGGGACCTCACAAGTAAAGAAGGCTAAGATTGACCTTCTTCGGTCCCAATATGAAACATTTAGCATGCAAGAGAATGAGACCATAGATGATATGGTCACAAGATTTACTAAAATTACTAACGGTCTTTCTTCTTTAGGTGAAAATATCAACAATGATCAAAGAGTAAGGAAGATCATCCGAGCTCTTCCTCCTTCATGGGAAGTGAAAGCTACTACCTTGAAGGAACTCAACGACAACGAAGAAATGGAGCTAATGGGTCTCATTGGGAACCTCAAAACCCATGAGATGGAAAGGAAAGCAAGGGAGGAAATGGCACCCTTCAAAAAGAAGACCATCGCCTTCAAGAGTCAAGCTACACACTCCGATGAGGACGATGAAGAAGAAGATGATGAGGAGCTTTCACTCCTTGTCAAAAATGTCCGGAGGATGTACAACAAGGCAAGTACCAAGGGAGAAGAAGGTGGCAAGGAGGCAAGGAAGAAAGAAAGATCACATGCTTCAATTTCCAAAAGCCCGGACACATTGTGGCGGAGTGTCCGGACAAAGCTAAGCTCTCCACTTCAAAGAAGCCCTACAAGAAGAAGGCTATGAAGGCCACTTGGGATTCGGAGACCGACTCCGAAGAAGAAATAGACACCGCCAACATGTGCTTCATGGAAAATGAAAGCACAAGCAAGGTAACCTCTTCCCCTTCTCTTGATAATGAACTATCCATGGATGAGTTAGAGGAAGCTTTTGTTGAATTGTCTCAAAACTATGATCTCTTAAAGAAAAAGTATCTTAAAATGAAAAAGGATAATGAATCTTTAAGTCTTCAAGTTTTGACTCTTACTAAGGAAAAAGATGATTTGGTTTCCACTTTAGCTTCTACTAAAAATGATTTTGAAAAATATAAGATTTCTTGTAAAGGCAAGGCCCCAATTGTTGATTCAAATGAAGTTTCTATGCTTAAGGAAAGATTAGATTCTTTAAGTATTGTTTTGAAAAATTGTGAGTTTAACAAAAAGAAAATTGAGGCTATGTTTCCTAAGAAACAAGCCCCAAAGAAAAAGGCTCATGTTCATGCTCATGCTACACAACCTAAACAACATGGCAAACCCCCAAAGCATGCTCACATTCCACACACACATCATGCATATATGTATGCTAAAGTTTATTCTTGCTTATAGTGGCCGTAAGGGTCACTTAGCTAATTTTTGTTATGATAGACTAAGTGCATCATTACATAATGTTTGGGTTCGGAATGCTAACTTTCAAGGACCCAAGAAAATTTGGGTACCAAAGTCAACAACTATGTTAAATGATGTAGGTACCTCACAAGGCGCAAAAACGTAGAGATTTGTGGTATCTTGATAGTGGTTGCTCAAGGCACATGACTTGGGATATCAACAATTTTGCAACCCTATCAAGATATCATGAGGGTGGCACCGTCACCTTCGGAGATGACGCCAAGGGTAAAATCATCGGTATCGGTAATGTAAAACTTGGCACATCCCCTTTAATAGAAAATGTAGTTTTAGTTGACGGCCTCAAGCATAATCTCTTGAGTGTTAGTCAATTGTGTGATAAAGGATTTGATGTAGTTTTTGATAATGTTTCTTGTAGAGTTATTGATAGAATTTCTAATGTTTGTGTGTTTTCCGGTTTTCGTATTAATAATGTATATATGATAGATATGCCTAATATGTCTTGTAATATAACATGTTTAAAAGCCCTCGATGATGACTCTTGGTTATGGCATAGGAGGTTAGGGCACATTTCATTTGATCACATATCTAGATTAAATTCAAAGGAAATGGTGAAAGGTATACCTTGTTTGAATTTTGAAAAGGACCGAGTTTGTGACGCATGTCAATATGGGAAACAAACTAAGTCTTCTTTCAAATCAATTAAAGATATCATGACATCACGTCCTTTGGAATTAATCCATATGGATCTATTTGGCCCAACACAAACCAAAAGTCTAAGTGGGAATAGATTTGCTTTTGTATTAGTTGATGATTTTTCTAGATTTACATGGGTATTCTTTCTTGAACATAAAAGCCAAGCATTTTCCTATTTTCAAATTTTTAAGAAAAGAGTAGAAAAAGAAAAAGATTCTTTGATTTTAAGAATAAGAAGTGATAGAGGAGGTGAGTTCATTAACCTTCCCTTTATTACTTTTTGTGAAGAAAATGGAATAAAGCATGAATTAGCTTGTCCTAGAACTCCACAACAAAATGGAGTAGTTGAGAGGAAAAATAGAACATTGCAAGAGATGGCTAGGACTATGCTAAATGAATACGGTCTACCACATTATTTGTGGGCCGAGGCCGTAAATACTTCATGCTACATATCTAATCGAGTTTTCTTGTGTAAAAATACAACTAAGACTTCTTTTGAAATGTATTTTTCTAGAAAACCCAATGTTTCCTATTTTAAAGTTTTTGGTTGTAAATGCTTTGTTTTAAACACAAAAAATAATTTAGGAAAATTTGATGCTAGAGCATATGAGGCTATTTTTGTAGGATACTCAAACACAAGTAAAGCTTATAGAGTTTTCATTAGATCTACTTTGACTATTGAAGAGTCTATTCATGTAAAGTTTGAGGAATCTAACAAGTTTGTTAAGAATGTTATAGAAATTGATGCTTTAGATGAAGACTTGGAGAAAGTGACCTTGGAGGATGCACCTACTATGGGAGACAAGCCAAAGGATGATGAGGAAAGAGAAGCTAAAGAAGAAGAGGCTCAAGGACATGAAGATCAAACAAATGGAGAGGAGCCCACACAAGAACTTCCTAAGGATTGGAGGTACTATCCACATCATCCCAAGGACCTCGTCATAGGTGATGTATCAAAAGGGGTAACCACTCGCTCTAAGTTTCAAGATTTTTGTGGTAATTTTGCTTTTATTTCACACATAGAACCTAAAAATGTCCTCGAGGCCGAGGCCGATTCATATTGGTTGCTTGCCATGCAAGAGGAGCTCAATCAATTTGAGCGCAACCAAGTGTGGCATCTTATTCCTAGGCCCCACGATAGACCAACTATTGGTACTAAGTGGATCTTTAAGAACAAGTTGGATGAATCGGGTAATGTAGTTAGAAACAAGGCTAGGTTAGTTGCCCAAGGTTACACCCAAATCGAAGGGATCGATTTTGAGGAAACCTTTGCACCCGTAGCACGGCTCGAAGCCATACGGATAACCTTAGCATTTGCCTCATTTAAAGATTTCAAATTGTTTCAAATGGATGTAAAGAGTGCTTTTCTTAATGGTTATATTGAGGAGGAGGTGTATGTTGAACAACCCCCCGGGTTTGTTGATCCTACACATCCTAATTATGTTTATAAATTAGATAAGGCTTTATATGGTTTGAAACAAGCCCCTAGGGCTTGGTATGAAAGATTATCCTCATTTTTGATTTCTAATGGTTTTAAGAAAGGAAAAATTGATACAACTCTTTTTATAAAACATGTTGAAAAAGACATACTCATAGTACAAATTTATGTTGATGACATTATTTTTGGATCTACTAATGAGTCTTTATGTCAAGCTTTTGAGTCATGCATGAAAAACGAGTTCGAGATGTCTATGATGGGGGAGCTCAATTACTTCCTTGGACTCCAAATCAAGCAACGGGTGGATGGGATCTTCATCAATCAAGCCAAGTACACCAAGGAGCTCATCAAAAGGTTCGGGCTTGAAGGAGCAAGAGAGAGTAAAACTCCTATGGCAACCACTACGAAACTTGACAAGGACGAACAAGGTAAGAATGTAGACATCAAGTTATATCGTAGCATGATAGGAAGTTTACTTTATTTAACGGCTAGTAGGCCGGATATAATGTTTTCAGTTTGTTTATGTGCACGTTTCCAATCATGTCCTAAGGAATCACACTTAATAGCGGTAAAACGCATAATTAGGTACCTTAAGGGCACGATTGAGATGGGTTTGTGGTATCCGAAAATCGGTCAATTTTCAATGACTAGTTATTCGGATGCCGACTATGCGGGTTGTAGGGTAGATAGGAAGAGCACTAGTGGTACTTGCCAATTCTTAGGTAATTGTCTAGTATCTTGGTCTTCCAAAAAGCAAAACTCTGTAGCCCTATCAACCGCCGAGGCAGAGTATGTAGCAGCCGGAGCTTGTTGTGCACAAGTACTCTGGATGAAACATACTCTACTCGACTATGATTTGTACTTTGATCATGTTAAGATTTTTTGTGATAACACTAGTACAATTCACATGACAAAGAATGCTAATCAACATAGTAAAACCAAGCACATAGATATTAGATATCATTTTCTTAGAGATCACTTTGAAAAAGGTGACATTGATATAGATTATGTTTCAACAGATTTCCAACTTGCAGATATTTTTACAAAACCTTTAGATTATGCTAGGTTTTCTTTTATATGTGGAGAATTAAATGTTTGCATTTTGGATTCATAAAATTTTTATGTATTTTGGTTATTTAGTTTGACCCTTTTGATGTATGACAAAAAGGGGGAGAAAAAGTTAAGTTTAAAGTTTAAAGTTTATTTGAATGTTTAATAAGAAACTATTGTGTTTTATAAATACTTTGTATTTTCATGTTTTCAAGTTTTCAAATATGCTTTATGTATTTAGCTTGTGTTTTATAAGTCTTTTTATACATAGCATTATTTGAGGGGGAGCTTTCCAAGCTCTTCTTCCATATTTTTGTTTAAATAACTATATGTTTTGTCATCATCAAAAAGGGGAGATTGTTGGCCCAAGGTTACAATCACCCTTGTTTAGTGTATTTTGATGATTACAAAACATATTAGTTATTTGTACTAATATCAATTGTTGTTTAAGTGTGTTTCAGGTTTATTATCATACTAGAAGGACTCTCACTCAAATACAAGGTTTTAGGACTCAAGTCAACTCCATCTAGGCTCAAGGAACAAGTTTTTGAAGATCACAAGTTGAAGCCTATGGAAGATCTTGTAGTCTACAAGACATTGTAAGAATTAGAATGTAAAGTTTGAATATTGGTTATTTGGCTCTAGGATACACACACACAAAAAATTTGTTTTGATAAAATTTTGAAGTCTTGTTTTAAAATTTTCAAGTTCAAATTTGGTTTCATGCCTTAGTATATATCTACATGACTATAAGTTTTTAAAATATACATATCTTGTTTAGATCATGTTTATATACTCCTACTAGCATGTTACCTTAGTTTGGTTAAATAAAAATTAATTTACAAATTTTTCGAACTTCAAAAATAACTATTTTTCTGTTTCAGACAGAACCGGTCGACTGGCCAGTCGACCGGGCACTGTGTCTGGACATGCACACTTGTGCATGTCCGTCAGTCGACTGGACAGTCGACTGTACTGAAACAGTTGCTTTCTGTTTGCGGTCAGTCGACTGTACTGAAAACAGTTGCTCTCTGTTTGCGGTCAGTCGACTGCCCAGTCGACTGTACTAAAACAAGTTTGGTTTCTGTTTGTCCCCAGTCGACTGGTCGGTCGACCGCTTATAGGTTTTGTGCTGTCAGTCGACCGGTCAGTCGACCGGAGACTGCAACGGCTCTTTTGCCAACTAGGCACCGGTCGACCGGCCGGTCGACCGTTACGCCTGCAAGAGCCCAACGGCTCTTTCCTCTTTTGGCATTTCTGAAAATCTGTTTTTCTGGTTCTTTTTAACAGTCTTTTTAGGAGTTGTTGGGGAGCTTTTTCAGGTCTTTTTGGCTGAAAATAAAATATTTTTAACCTATTCTCTTAGTATAAATAGAGGGGAATGGGTTCATGCTATGGACTAAGAATTTTCATTGTGTTTTCATTGTTTTCAAGAGAAAAAGAAAAATAGTTTCAAAGCTTTCATTTCCAACTCTTTTAAAGTTTGTTTTTCAGTTGTGTTTGATTCTTAATATCACTCTACAACTGAAGTTTTCTCACCACATTTCATAGAGCCAAAAATCCCATATTCTTACTATAGTGAAGTTGTACAAGTGTGAGAGTGTTTGTAAAAGAGTTTGAGAAAGAGTGTAGTGATCTAGTTGTGATCACTTGGTTCTTGTATTCTTTTCTTTGTGGAGCAACCTCTTCGGTAGAGGTAACTTGTACTCGGTGGAGCTCGGTGCTCGGTCTTCGGTAGACCAAAGTTGTAAAGGCGTCCTCGATGGATAGTGGAAACCCTTCACGGAGGTGAAGGCGGGGAGTAGAGCGGTGGCTCGAACCTCGAAACAAATCACTTTGTTTGCGATTGCCTTGGCGTTCATTTTTGCTTTACATTCCTTACATTTCCATTGCTCCTTATTGCTTTAATTTGTTTACTTGTGTTGTTGGCTAACTCTTGTGCTAATACTTGCTTGCTTATAATTCTTGTCATTTATATCATTGTGTTTGCATCATTCCTCACATCATACATATCATACTTGTGTTTGCCAATCCCGTACTCATCTAACAAGAGCTTCACATAGCGCCTCAACCCATATCAAGGGGAATCAAGAGGAGTCTAGTCCAGAGCCTCGCAAGGGGAATTCGGCTATACTTGTTAGATTGTGCTAAGTTGAGCAACACTTGTTTTAGGATTGCATTTAGAAGACTTAGAACTTTTAAGATTAGCATAAACACCTATTCACCCCCCCTCTAGGTGTATTTCACTCCCAACAAGTAGAGCAGGTCACAGCCGAGTGGCATAAGAAATAAGAGCATGAGAGTTGGCACAATATCATGAGTAATCAGCCAGCAAGTAAAAGAAGCACAACATGTTATAAATGAAAGGGCATTATATAAGCTTAAGCTACGGCCTCATGAGACTAGTACCTCGAGGGAATAATCCAAACAAGGAAACCCTCATCTATATACCTTTATCTCATGTCACCGTAATTCAAGCGCATACAACACCCACAATTAGCGTCTTTTATAGTTATTATTATTATTACTCGCCTTACCCTGATATCTAGCTATGTGAACTAGCGTCCCAGCACACATAGATCCATATCCAAGTAAAGCAAGGTTGTTATTGGAAACCAGCGGGGGTATCAACGAACTATGTTTACAGTGGGTCCCGTGCATACCCGGGACCACGGCCCAGGATATTCCGTTGCTTGGTGGACGGAACCTGCCGCAAGGCTAACAGGAGGGTCTTATTGTATGCCCTTATCATGATGGTACCAGGAAGGAGGGAGCCAGCACTCCCCTCGGTCGCCTGGAGGCCCACAGGTCAGACCGAAAATTTAGTTGCACAACATACCTAATATCACTGTAAACACGAACACATATTGATAGCCGCATGTTTCCCTCGACCCGATGTAAGTTGTCTCATTTTATGGTTTATTAGGTAATTATCAGATTTCGGAAATGAGCAGGAACGTGTCAGGAATATAGGTATATCAGGAGTACTGGTTCGTACTATCATGTAAGTCAAATTGGTAAATCATGAAGTCCAGTTATCATTCCCGTTATCGTGATAATTATAAGAGTCAAGTGTATCATGCTTGGTGTCAAGAGATAGCATGACAAGGGGTGATATTTGTCAAGTAACATGTCATGAAATAACAATATATAATGCATGTCCCGAGTATAAGATTCATTTCCAAGAAAGTAATTAATCATAGCAAATAGCCAAAATTAGTCGACTAGGGGAAGGAGACTAGTCGACTAATAGGGGGGTTAGTCGACTATAGAGGAAGGGTAAGTCGACTAATGGATTGCGTTTTCAAAGAGTCGCGTCTTCAGGAGAAAAGTTAGTCGACTAGAAGAAGGGGTTAGTCGACTAATAGGCTGCGTTTCACAAGACTGCGTCTCATAAGGCCGCGTCTCACAAGCCCGCGTCTTGCCACAAGTCCGCGTCTCACGAGTCCGCGTTTCACAAGTCCGCGTCTTCAGAAAGAAAGTTAGTCGACTAGGGAAATGAGTTAGTCGACTAATAGGCTGCGTTTCAGAAAAAGCTGCGTTTTCAGGAGGGAAGTTAGTCGACTAGGAAAATGGGGTAGTCGACTAATAAGCTGCGTTTCTAGAAAGCTGCGTTTCAGGGTGAAAAGTTAGTCGACTAGAAAAGAGGGTTAGTCGACTAATAGGTTGTGTTTTCAGAAATGGGGTTGCGTTTCAAAGGGGTTAGTCGACTAATAAGGTGCAAAACAGAGAGCAGATCCTGTCATTTGAGGGCTGCGTTTTGTTGATAAAATTACAAGTATGGAAATGATGTCCAAGTCTTGGCGAGTAGAATTACTCGCCTAAAATGCGTCCAACGTCCTGTAAGAAATGCCAAGTGAGGAAGATGAGTCCTTAGTCAAGTTGTCACCAAAACGATCACCGGAATAATCGCGAACGATTACTGGGAAATCTACGGTGATAAGGCTCGGTCCCAAACCAAAAGGAGGGTACCGGCCCAGAGTCCTGTCAACGAAGAAGAACACGGCCCCAATCCATAGGAGTGGTCGGTCTCCATAAGAGAAGGAAAAAGGTTGAAGGTGCAAGTCTAGTCCAACTTGGCAAAATGAGATTTTGCAAACGGTGTTACGGGGGACGAAGCTATAGTCCGCCGGAAAGAGGTTGACGAAGAGGTGAAGGTGGTATGCTTGGTAGAGGCACGGTGGTGCAGGTGGTGGTGGAGATGGTGGTGAAGTTTTGGTGGAGGAGATGGGTTCTTTGAAGTCTCTTGGTGAAAAGAGGTTGAAGAAGATGGTGTAGTTGTTGGAAATGGAGGAGGAGATGGAGGAGAATGAGGTGGAGGGATTTGTGGTGGAAGAATGGAGATGGTGAGTGGTGGTGATGGCCGGCCAAAGGGGCTTGGTGGTGGAGTTTGCTGTTGGAGCTTGCTGGAACAAAGAAGATGAAGGAGAATGAAAGAGAGAGAAGATGGGAATGCATGTATATATAAAGGGGGAAAATAATATAATAATGTGCCATCATCACTTTCCCCCCAAGGATTGCTGCGTCCACAATGTCCCAAGGCTGCGTTTAGGAAAATATAGAGCCAAACGCGGGAATCAATGCTGCGTCCAGAAGAAAACGCAAAAGCTGCGTTTCAAAGAAAAGGACAAAAGGCATGGGTGATTAGACTTGAGTTGGATTGGCCCATAAGCATTTAATGCAGCAAGGGGAGGATCACTGCATTTAATGATGGATCCAGTTGGCGAAACTCGCGTTTGAGAAAAGAGAGAGAAAAATGGGAAAAGAGATAAGTGGAATACTAGGATAAATTCTCGGTATCTGGGAAAATACCGAAAACTCCAGAAATGACCAAAAACTGAAGTGACTCGGAAAGCTTTCCAAAAATTCTCAAAAATCATAAATATTATATAAAGATTTTTGGTGAAATCAATTTTCAAAAATTCTATCTCATTTTCAAAATAAAAATCCTAGAATCTACTGAGAACGGTGTCTACACCGGGTAGGCTGAATTTTCGATAAAATCTGAAAATTCCCAAAAAATGCCTGAAGGAAGGAAATATAATTTTAAGACGGAATGTGAAAGCAGAATCTAGAAATTTGATTCCAATTGTAAATTAAAATTCTTGGAATCAACCAGTGGTACTGGCCGACACCGGTTTTGAAGATTTTCAATTTAATTCCGAAAAATTCCAGAAAATCATGAAAAATCTAATATATTAAAAAATAATATTTGAAACTAAAATCAGTTAAATCTGGATACCAAACAGATCAAATCATGCAGTACTGCTATATGAGTAAGGATAGTAGAAAATAAAATATAATAATAATAATAAAAAGAAATATGCTCAAAAAATCAAGATACGTAACTGTGCACGTATACTGAGGATGGGGTGTTACAAGAAGTATCAAGGAAGCCAAAGCGCACACACTTTAAATCTTGATTTCAAAACATATACTTTTTGTGCGCGGTTTTCCCCCGATCAAATTTTGACGCCGTTGCCGGGGATGAGAACGGTTTGATTTCACAAGTTTGTTAACTTATTCTTCTTTGTTTTTTTTTGTGTACATGTTAAATTTTAGCATTGCAGAAGTCCACACTTGCTCAAGTGTGGTCGGGTAATTTCTTGTACATTTATATACTCTGCTCTAATTTTTTTTTATTATTACCTGTACACTGTAAATAATTGTAAGAACTAAAATACAGAAATTGGATGCTTTAAAACGGTTTAGACATTTACATCTAGGCACGTGTCAATTTTTATTCTAATATACTGTATTTTATTCTTCTTTTGTTGTGATACTGATAGGAGGTGTACATATTGCATTGCATATAGTTAGGACAATCACTTCAGTGATTTACTCGCTTTTTTTGTGTTCATCTTATCTATATTGTACACTTGCACAAATTTAACTTAAGGGCAAAATCTAATACAAGATAAGGTGGGGAAGTCATTACCCTCCCTTAGCCCAAAAATTACCTCCCCACTCACATAACTCAAGCCTAAATAAAATTTGCTAATGACGTCTGTAATTCAAAACCGTCCATCCTTGGACCGTTCTTTCGTCAACGCCAATGCAACATCTGCAGCTCAGATTCGGTTATTCTGTGATGAGATCCCCACAACCAAAGTCGTGGCATCTCCCCTCCACCATAGTTATGACATCTACAGCTCGGAACCAGTCATTTCATAGTCGGCCACCGCTGTCATGATATCTGCAGCACAAATCCAATCAACTCATGATCGGACCTCCACCACTGAAGTTGTGGCATATCCCCTCCACCGTAGCCGTGACTTTAAATCCGGCCACCTCCGGCCAGTCACCCCCGCTCAAATCCAGCCATCCTCGGTCGGACATCCCCACTAGATCCGACCACCCCTCAATCGATCATCCCCTCTCTAGTCCGACAACCCCCGCTTAGATCCGACATACCTTGATTTGATCTAGAAGATATAGAGCAAATACGACCACCATTAACTTTAGAATAACCACCACGAGGCCAAAAACAGCCGTTGGTCTTGTCGGCCCTGGCCCAAATCTTAGAGCACTGTAAAACAACCTTTACTCTCGTCGGCCCTTGCTCGGATCTGTGAGGCTCTGTTTAACGGTCCAAGTTACAATAATCCTCGATCCATATAATAATATCGATTTCTAAATTTTTACAGTATCTTCTCTGTAATTACTACAGTGTTATGAATTACAATTTTAATTTTGGTCACAACTGACTTACTTATCACATCCTCAAGATCATAGTCTCGGTTATCAACAATAATAATAATATATATAAGCTTGAGTGTACCCCTCTTGACATTCTCAATCCAATCACAATAACCATCTTCATCATCAAACTTAAAATAACACCTACAATCATGTATATATCTCTATACATAAAAAAGATCGAACTACCTGGCTCATAAGTCTAACACATATTACATAGCATATATATAACAAGTCTGGTTTTTATAAACAAGCATGAAACTGTTCATGAATGACATAATATAAGTAAATTTCTGTAAGATCGGGTTCTTCATGCAGTTCCAAAAGAAATGCCCATGAAGCTTTAAGTTGGGCCTTTGCCTTTATCGACGCTTGAAAATGTTGTTAATATAAAATAGTGAGCTCGATAACTCAGTGAGTAAAGTCATGCAAAGAGTCAAAGTAGTGATATACCTATAACAATAGAAAACATAAGTTGTGTACTAAGTAATAAACGTGAATATAGATTGAAAAAAATAAAAAAGAGCGATGATACAATAAAGACAAAGCAAATAGAATAGGCACTCAAGTGGTCATATTCATCAATCGAGAAAGTTCAATTCACTTACTATTCATTTTATTATTCTCTTGTGATTAGATCTCGTCTGTGTAGGCCGTTTAAAAATCACTAAAGACAAGTCACCAGATGCAGACCTCACTTCAATGCGAAGGTCGCGTTTCAACTAAAACGGGACCTCGCGTTCAAAGGAAAACAGAGACTTCAGAGGCGGGTTTGAGCAACTCTACGTCTCACGCGAGTTTGAACAACTATGTGTCCCATTTTCAATGCGGGTCTTGGTAACTCCGTATCTTAAGCAGATTTGAGCAACTCTGCATTTCACTTCAAACGCGGGTCGAGCAACTCTGTGTTCCACTTCAAACGCGGGTCTGAGTAACTCCGCGTCTTACGCCTCACACGGGTTTGAGTAACTTTGCATTCTGACGAGACATCCGCGTCTACAACAAACAACGTGAGGTTCAGGTCCAGCGAAAGACTCGTGTTTTTGTTATAACTGACCCCCATTACTGGGTCAATTAACTCTTCACGTAATATGGGAGCCAATCCTCATCATGGAGGGATTTTAGAGAACAATAGTAACTCTATGACTCTCTATAAATAGCCTGAAGAGTTATGAAAGAGGGGAGGACTCTTTTAGCAGAGCGGAGAAAGAGAAACTTTTAAAGATTGGGAGCAGAGAATTCTCAAACTAAAAGCTTCTTGTTTTCTTCTTGCTTATTCAAAAAATCTAGAGAGAGGAGAAAAAGAGTAAATCAGTTGACTCTAAACACTTAGTGTGTTAAAAACATAGCTCCTTCTTGATTGATCTTTGAGACCATCCCAAGGAGAAGCTTGTCATTCGGCCGATCAATGGAGAATAAATATCACTCTCCATCGCCACACGAAGAGCCTAGCCTTAAACAAAAGGAAGAACCAGTTATTCTTCCCTCTTTTATAATTAGAATCATCCCATTGTAATTTTTCATCCACTCAGAGAAATTTTACTTTCCACCATTTTTCTGACCAAACAAAAGATAGCTACTTCGTTGGGGATTGCTTTCTCTACCAATGAGAATGTCATGGCGCAATCTGATGTTCAGCTTCTTGGTAAGACGGTGGAATCCCTTATCGTTGAATTCGACCAAGAAAAGTTTGAGGAATTCCTTTCCTCAAGCTCCGCCAGTCCCAAGGCATTGTGGTAGTACCACATAGTCTCTTCTGGGACTTGCTCTTGAAGCTCTTCGGAGATTTCTCCCAAAGTGGCCCGCATCACTGCTCACAATATAAGTGGTGCCGCTTCTAGCGAGGTTCTGAAAACCTCTCTTGCAGCCCACGCAGTTGCGTCAACGTCCCTCAAGGGACCCGCTGGGCTAATGTGTTGGCACATGATCAAAGTGATGGTGAAGATCAATCTCTCCATCGCTCTCCTCTCCGAATGCTGCAATTTCAGGTCGTCAAGGGTCCTCACAACTCTTGCTGTTTAATCAGAATGTTGAATGTCGACAAAGGCGTCGTGCTCATCGACAACAAATTGAAAATTTTGCAGAACCAATCTGTTCTGCAGATTCAGAACACAAGGTTCATACCCATGTTTCATTCAGGCAACGCATGGATCGTGCTTCTGTTCTAGAACGCGAATCCCGCGTTGTTCAACAACGCGAGGTCCGTGTCAAACGCGAGACATGTGTTCTACCTGATTCAAAACGCTAGACCCGCATTCTACCTATTTGAGAATGTGACTCCCACGTTTCTGATTCAAAACGCGAGATCCACATTCTGCCTATTTGAGAATGTGATTCTCGCATTTCTAATTTAAAATGCGAGATGCACATTCTGGGGCAAACTCAGTTAAGGCTAGAGTTCCATGTTTCAACACCATATGAGGTTCGCGTTTCGACAAAGAAATGTAAAACCCGCGTTCAGAATGTCATGTCCTTAAGACATATAAAGCAACAAAGTCTTCACACCTAGGAGTTCGAGGCTAGCTCCTCAAACGTCCCCATGACGGATCTAAGGGATACCTGACAAGAAAAATTAGTGTTCATCAAATCACTCCTTAATGTTACTGCGAGCAGCTCATCTCAGCAGTACTTTTTGATTGCCATTGCAGCTTTCTGATTGGTCGCTAATATTGCATATTTAATATCATATTCCATACTTATTTTAGAATAAAAGCCTGCATTGTCCTAATTAATTGTTTATTTATTTGCAGGCCTAATCCTTAAGGAGATGAAGAGAAATGAGCCCAAAAGCCTACCAGAATTCTGAATTAAGTCAGAATAAATTCGCGCACACACTAAATCAGGGCAAAATCAAGAGGTTGAAACCGGTTGAGAAGAATCTTCTCAGAATCGATCGGTTAAAGCCAAGAATCCAAGGCCATTTTGTCAGAATCCGGGAATCAAACGAAGAAACCAACAAAGGATAAATACAGAAGAAACTCCCAGAGAGCCCCACCAACAGGGTGTGACCATCTGGCCACAACCTTGCCACAGAAACGTGGCAAAAGCTGCGTTTTCGCGGCATTGTTGGGGAGTTAGGGGAAGCGTGAACTTCTCCGACCTCCCCGGGATCCTGTATACCTGTATTTTGGCCTATAAAAGGCCATTCTCTGTGCTGAAATTGGACGACCATGCAGATTAGGATTTTAGACTAGTTTTTCCATTTCTTAGTTTAGGTTTTACTTTTCTTTTCATGTAAATTGGATGTAACTTAGGGTAGAAGAAGATTCATGTAAGTAAGAGAGAGGCTGATGTTGAGAGTGACACCGACGATATACCTTCCTCCTTTCTTTCATTGTCTCAGCAAGTAATAAAGGTAAATGCTTTGTTTGTTTTCTGTTCTGCTTTACTTTACTTTTCTTTTGCTTTCCTCTTCCTTTTTCTACTTTACCCTGGTTGTATTTGTTGAGTTTACAAGTGAATTCTAAAGCAAGTATAACTAAGCTACGTGAGAGCCAGCGATAGTTCATGAAGACGTTCTCCTCTTCCAAGCTCGCATCACTTCGTTCTTGATATGCTTGACGATATAATGTGCAAGGGGACTGAGCTCGAGTTTATAATCTATGCGTTGAACGCCTCTGAAGCAAAAAGGTAGAACTTGCAAAAGGTTTTCAGGTAAATCATCACTTAACCTAGGTAAGTCTTTTTTTTCATCTTCTTTCCCTTCTCTCATTTTTGTAAATTATATCACCACCTCTTCCAACTCTTTTTCTTCTCCACTTCATTGTACATAGTCGCTTTTTCATTGTTCTCTAATTTCTCCACCTTCTTCATCTTTCATTTTCTTCTAACTTTAATATAACTTTCTTTTTCATTTTCATAACTAAAAACAGAGAAGAACCTTCATTTTATTTTCTTAAAAGATTTCAATATAAAGAACTGTAACGTTTCCATCGCAAACCCTCCTTGTGGATCACGACCTGCATAGCCACTTGTTATAGTGGAAGAATTGAGCACTTGCACATTTATATTCTTAAATTCTGAAATTTCGTATTCTTTGTGCAGGTTTTGCCTCAATCACTTTCAGATAACTAAGCCCTTGATTTTTAGCCGGTTGTTAGTAGCTTCAAACTCAGCCAAGAGACGACAATCCTAGAAGAAGAAATCATCCTCCAACATCAAGTGCCTAAAAGTGACTGCAAACATGATGGGACCGAGTTTCACACCAAGCAAGTCTAAAGGGAAGCAATTGGTTGTTGGTTCAGAGGAGTCAAATGTTGATCGATGTCCAAGTTTGAAGACATTCTTGTTGAACCTGAAGGGGTCTACTAACACACTTAGACTCGCACGGGAATAATAGCCCCAGTCGATATAGTCTGTTGGCCAGGAAAATCGAGGTGAATGATGAGCACTTTGCCATCATTGAATCCCAGTCTTCGAAGAGGACAACCGCCTTTGCTTAAATGGTGGGAACTCCTGAGGAAATGGCCAGACAATTTGAAAAGTAGGCCTGAGTCTAAAGGGAAGAACTCGATATGATTCAAGCTCAGCAAGAATCTATTGACGCTCTTAAGCAGATGTTGTCACAGCTGCTTAAGGAGATAGCCCAATCAGAGATGAACCTTTTGGATGGTAGTTACCTGATTGGGGATCAGCTTGGCGGTTACCCAACTGGGGATGAACCTTCGGGCGGTAGTTGCCCAACCAAGGATGAGCCTAAGGGATGCGGTTGTTTGTATCATCATTCTCGAGTGGGAGCTTCAATCACCAGAAAACAAACAGAGGTCTCTAAGAGAGGGGGGCCCTCAGCTATAGAGTTGGATTGGTGGTAGCACAATCAGGAATGAACCTTCCAAATGGTAGCTGCCTGATTGGAGATGAGCCTGGCGTCTTCCAGTTTGGGATGAACCTTCTAGGTAGTAGTTGCCCAATTGGGGATAAGCCTAAGGGATGCGATTGCTTATGTCATCATCCTCGAACGAGGGCTTCTCTCCTCGAAACACGCAAATAAGGGACTCTAAGTGAGGGGGCCTCAGCTATGGAGTTGGCTTGGTTGTAGCCTAATCGGGGATGATCTTTCTGGATGATAGTTGTTCAATTTGTGATGAGCCTGTGAGTTGCTCAGTTGAGGATGAACCCTCTGCGTGGTAGTTATCCAACCGTGGATGAGCTTAAGGAAGCCCGGAGATAAATGTTGATGTTGTCAATCCCAAGTGGGGGAATCCCTCCTCGAACATGCAACCATAGGAATCCAGAAAGCGAAGCTTGTAGTCTGGCCGAATGAAGGTCGACGAGCAGGTTCGACTTATCCTGTGAAGGATATAAGGAAGTGATTAAGAATCGGAATGTAATTTTATTAAATGACCTTAATAAAACACATGTCATTTGAATGAGATATATAGGGAGTATAATTCGAAAAGGAACTTCCCTACTTTTATTTGTAGGATTAGACTTAGTCAACCGCTCTATAATGATTGATCATGTGTTGCGATCGAGTCAAAGAGGGAGCTTTCCGCCATCCTTCTGTCTCAAACTCAAATCTAGGTGTAAGGATATATTTGAAAGTACACCTAGAGGGGGTGAATAGGTATAGTGTTAATCTAATGGTCAATAATGTGAAAATACAACAATTATGAAATGAATGATGCAAATGGTCAACTAAAATCAAGAAGTAAAGCCGAATTTCCTATGAAGGGTTCTAGAACTTCTCCTCTATATTTCTCTAGACAATGAGTTGAGGTTCTCAATTGCCTTCTTGATTGAGAGAGTAAAAAACGACAAGTAAAAATGATGCTAGCAATGAATAGCAAGTAAAAATAAATGTAAAACATAAGTCTAAGAAATATCAAGTAGAGTAAAGTAAGAGAGAAAGTAATCACAAACACAAGAGATTTGTTTTGAGGTTCAAGCACAAAGCTTTAAGTCTCCGCCTTCACCGCGTGAAGGATTTCACTATCCACTAAGGATCTTTCCACAAAGGATCCTCCATAAAGAAACTTGCAACAGTCTACATAAGACCTGAGTACACAACTCCAACTCTCAATTCTCTACAAAAGAGTAGCACAAGACCAATGAGGTTTACAATCTCTTGATGACAACAAAGATCACAAACACTCTCTTTTATAACTTCTTATTGTTGGCCCAGAGGCCTTTCACCTTAGTTTTGATGATGACTAACTTATGAATGATAGTTTACTAATAATCTTATGTTTACATAGTTTTAGTTATTGATTAAGATATTAGTAGGTGTTTAGCTTCAACAAAGGAGTTTTGGAGCTATCTCATGTAGATTCAAGAGCTCGTGCGTCAAGATCACATCTAGCACTCATATGGAGTCAAGCTCGTTGGATCGTGTTTGGATCATATCGTCTTGAAGATGAGGATCGACAAGAAGACTTCAGTTTGTGTTTAAATCTTGTGTTAAAGATAGATAGTGTTGATATGCTCAAGTTACACACATACACACACAAGTTTCAATATGTTTGATTTCTGTTTAGCCGGTTTTGGATTCATGTCAAAAATATAGATATATGTATTACATGTGTATTCGATTCTAACTATGCACTCTATGCTTCAAAAAGAGTTTAAATATCTTATTTTTGTATTTAGACAAGTTTTGGAAAAATCGAATTTCCATTTCAAAGTTTGGTTTTTGGAAAATACCGATTGTGTGTTTAAGCTTAATTTCAATTTCACAAAAATGGTTCAAATAGCATGTTATATGTGTTGATTTTTGGTCACACATGTTTGGTATTCAAAGGTCTTAAAAGAACTTATTTTTGTAGAATTAATATGATTTTATAGGATTTATTTGGCATTAAATAATTTAAGTTTTTAATCCCCAATTTCCCAGCCAGACACACTGGGGTCGACCGGACCAGGAGTCAGTCGACCGGACCGGTCGACCGATATGCACAAGAAATGTGCACATGGCCAGCCTAAAAGACCGGTCGACCGCGCGGTCGACCGACTGAAAGCACCCAACTCTCGGGTCCTGCCAGTCAATCGGGCAGTCAACCGAAGGCTATGGTTAGTCAATCGGGCGGTCGATCGGAGGCATAACAACCAGATATATGACTGTTGCATCGGTCGACCGGGCGGTCGATCGGAAGGGCATTTTTACCCTTTCCTACTGCCAACGGGCAGAATTTTTGAGAGGGTTATAAATACCCATTTCTCGGGCTGTTTTATACATGGTTTTTGAGAGATAAAATTTCCATATTTCTCAATGGTTTAGCAAAAAGTTTTCAAAGAGTTTTTGGGTTACAAAGTTTTATTTTTATTTGTTTTCAAGGGTTGAAAAAAATCAAAGAAAAAGAGAGTCTTTGGAGAAATTATTTTTGATCTTCTTATCTATTTCATTCTTATATTTTTTTCCAAGTGTTTTTCTTTGTGGTTTGTTTTCCAAACACCTTGTTTTCTCACACTCGAGCTATCATCTCTATCCTATATATAGGATCTTGTTTTTGTAAAAAAATTTGTTTGTTGTCTATTGTGATCACCAAGGTTGTTTGTGGTCTTTGAGATTACCAAGTTGTAATCTTTCTTTGCTTGTGGCTTTGTGCCTATCCCTCTAAATGTAGAGGAGGTTGTGCTTTGGGGTTGTGGTTATCCCTCTTGTGTAAAGGTGATTGTGGTGGAGTTTTGGCTTAGTGCCTTATCCCTCTTGTATAAGGTGATTGTTGTTTGGCTTAGTGCCTTATCCCTCTTGTGTGTGGTAATTATTATTTAGCTTAGTGTCTTATCCCTCTAAGTGTAGAGGTAATTATTATTGTGCCTAACCTCTTGTGTAGATGTTGTTTTGTTGTAGATGCTCGGTGGAGGTTCCCTTTGTGGGAGGTCTTCTGTGGACATATAGTGAAAATCTTTCTGTGTGAGGTGGGAATGTACAACAATGGCTCGAACCTCGAAACATATCTTCTTGGTATTAGCATTTGATTCAGTATCTCTAAACTCTCTCTCTCTTTTATCTTGCATTGCATCATATTGTTCATTTCATATATATGCTTGGTATTGATTATGTGCCTCGCTAGTATTGAACCAAGAGAGCTTAATATGGCACCTTGACTCTTATTTAGAGGAATTTAGAGGAGATAGTCCAGAGCTCTTTACCAGGAATTTGACTAAGAGAAATTTGACTACACTCTTTGGTTACACTTAATGTGTTGCAGTTAGTTTTTAATTCCGCATCATTTGTCATTAAATTAGCTATACACCTATTCACCCCCCTTTAGGTATACTTTTAATTGGTATCAGAGCCTATGCTCCTGATATTAGGTTTAATCACCTAAGAGTGAGATCTGGCTAGCTAATCTATATTTGCATTTGCACACATATTTTTCATACACTCATGGATTACCTTACCCCTCCTATGTTTGATGTTTCTAACATCGAAATATGAAAGCTTGGAATGAGTGCCTATCTAAAAACCTCAGAATGCATGTTTACCTTGCTACTACCAAGAAATCTTATCTTGGTAATAATAAGCATAGAAGCCAATGCACAATCCCTAGATGCACTAAAGCATATACTTAGCAAAGATTATTTATATATAGTTTCTCATTGTGATTCTGCTTTTGCAGTGTGAAAACACATTGACATCTCCTAAGCTTCAAATGATAAAATACGTGGAGAAGGAATCTATAGAGATGAGTCTAATGAAGCTTACTACATGGTCTAAGGGAATGACTCCCTTGAGGTAAACTCGGATACTCAATTAGATGATTGTACTAGTTGTTTTGGTGATGACCATATAGATGCCGATGCTTTGAATGAAGAACTTTTCACAGTTTGTGAAAACTTGCTAGAAAAGTACCAAGTTTTAAAAAAGAAAAGCTTTAAATTAAATAAAGAAAATAAGGATTCGTGTTCAAAACTTGATTTGATTTTGCAAGAGAGGGATGAGATTTCAAGTGAAAGGGATTCCTTAAATCCTAACTTGACCTTGCTCTAAATGAAAACAAAATTTTAAAGAGTAAAAATGATTGTGATGATGTTTTGACGAAAAATGAGATTTTGTCTTTAAAACATAATATTGTTTTAAAAGAGAACAATTCTTTGAAAATAAAATAGCTTTGATTTCAAAAGAATTGGAACGTGTTTCACATGAAATAAATCTTTGAAAAATAATTTATCTTCTCATGTTTGTCATACTACTATAGCTTCACCATCTAGTGCTCCTATTGCATTCTCCACTTTGTCTTTAAGTATTAAAAATAATATTTATACTTTGAATAAAAGTGTTGATTGTTTGGGCTTCACTTTGAGCCAATGTGCCAAGAACCATACACGTTTGAAATCCATGCTTCGCAAGAAACATCTCCTCATATGCATGCACACAAACCATAGCATACACATGCTCATCATGCTCACACATACGACACTATGTATGGTTATGTGTACACTTGTACACATTGTGCACGTAAGGGCCACCTTGCAAAATTTTGTTATGATAGATTAAATACTTAAAATTTTGCAAATAAATTTGTTTGAGTTAGGAAAGGTGCTAACCCCTATAGACCCAATAAGGTATAGGTACCAAAATCTACTCCTATTATATTTGATGTAGGTGTGGGCTCTCGCTTGACGTGAGGGTGTTGGTGCCTTGATGGTGGATGCGTTCCTAGCTAAATGGTAACACTTTTGGATGCATCACTTTCAAAGAAGTTTGGTGGGAGGAGCATCATGGTTTGGAGATCTAGAGATTAGCTCTAATAGTTTTGGTAACTATCTCTAACTCCCACTTAGTTTACATGCTTTCATATTGTTAATTTTTAGCATATTTTAGTTTTCTATGTTCATTATATTAGATGCAATATAAATTAGACATGTGATATATATAAGTAGTATTTGAGATACACCCATGTATGGATTCATTTTTGTGTTCTCACTCTAGTTTAGCTATTGTGTATATCTTAAATCTAAAGCATGTGCATCTACCCTAATGATCATATTTGATTTTTATACTTCATGTTTTGATTACTTGTTTAGATGTAGTCTTCATTAAAATTTGTGTTTATACTTGTACAACTAGTGAGCCACATTTAATAATGTTTGTACTATGTTGCTCATTTCTAACCATTAGATGTACTTGTATAGCCTAATTTGATGATTCTTGCATTTTAACTTTTATTCCTTATTTATGTATTGTTTTCATAAGAATGTATTTAGCTTCATGTATATGTCGATTTTGCCAAAACTTTAGATATACATGTCTATCTTAGAGTCACATATTTTTCATGCAAATTTCTATTATGGACTCACTTGTGTTTGGAATATATATGCATACTTCTAGTTTAGACAAAACATACATATGCCTTGAAGTTGGTATTGTTTTGATGAACATTAAATCTTTATGTTTTCATATTTATAAAGAAATTTCATATGAGTTTTAATGACTTATCTCCATGATTATGCCTTTTATATGATTCTTACACTCTATGTTTGGTGTTTACTCATGATTTTTTTGTTTCATGAGCATATATGTGCTATATTGCTATTTGACTGATGATGATCTCTTATTCATATGAGCTTCAATATGTTATTTCCATGATTTTGATGATTACTTGATTCATACACTCTATGTTTGGTGTTTACTCATGATTTTTTGTTTCAAGCTTTATTGCTATTTGAGTGTTGATGATCGTGTGATTTTCATGTTTTCATGGATTCATTTATATTTTCTTTCTTACTCGAAGGATTTTCGTACTAGTTTCAAAAATTATCTTTAAACTAGTCATTATTTGTCAATTGGCAGAGTTTCAAATTATGCTAAAATATTTTCAAATCATGGTTTTGAAAATCCCTACATTTAAAGGATGGTTGGATGGGCGACCATGCCTTGTATGCTAAAAATTGAAAATCTATTTAAACATGTGCAAGAAAAGGAGGTAGCTATGAGATATACATAAGTTTAGAATCCTTTATTTTTGTATACTCATATGTATTTTCTTATATATGTATGCTTCAAATTTTAAATAGTATCAATTTCAAATAGTATATTCATTTTCATACATATATATTTTGATTGTACTTGTTTTACAATATCTTTACCTCTTAAAGCACAAATTATGTTTATGCTAAAGCTTAACTTAACTTTAAATGTTAATTTGTTGCATAATAAGCTTATGCATTGTTTTCAATTGATCTTTTAATGGGTATTTTTTAATATACCTCATATTTTACCTTTCAATTGGTATTAAAAATTTACAATATATTTCAATTGGTATGAAATGTTTCTTAAGTATGAGATATACATGATTTTTAAAATAAAAAAAATTCATTTTGTATACTCATGATTTTTTTGATAAGCTTGATTTAGTCCTTAATGATACTTATTTTTCAATTGGTATCATAGACAAGCTTATGCGTTATTTTTATTGGTATTTCTTAAGGGTGAGAAAAATTCTTTTTTTATCTTTCAATTGGTTTTACTTTTCAATTAGTATCTTACTCCCAATCTTTATGATGAAAAATATTTTGCCTTGGTATATGCTTACATTTTCAATATTAGTATCAATAAGTTTAAATTGGTATTATTTTCAAATTGGTATCCTTTGTTGCAAAATGAATATAGTGTTTAACCAAAAATTTGGTGTTTATTTTAAATTGATATCATGTTCTTTTATTGGTATCAATTCAAACAAAAAAAAAGGATTGTTTCTTTCAATTGATTGTTTCCATTGATTATATTTATTATTTTAAATTGGTTCTTTCAATCGATTATGTTTATTGGTATCAAAATTTTTGCTTTTGTTTATTGTTTATTTGGCTTCACTCCTTTGTTGATGAGTGACAAAAAGGGGGGAGAAGAATTCAGGTTTATATATGCATGCTTTGTTATGTATTTATGCATATATCTTGTTTTATTGGTATCCTAGGCTTCATTGTATATCTTTATATGTTTATTAGATATGCATACGTTAAGGGGTAGCTTCTAGGAAGCCTATCCTTAATGGATGCATATATATAACCTCATTAGTTTTGTCATAATCAAAATGGGGGAGATTGTTGGCCCAGAGGCCTTTCACCTTAGTTTTGTTGAAAATAGTTTACTAATAATCTTGTGTTTACATAGTTTTAGTTATTGATCAAGATATTAGTAGGTGTTTAGCTTCAACAAAGGAGTTTTAGAGCTATCTCATCTAGATTCAAGAGCTCGCGTGTCAAGATCGCATCTAGCACTCATATGGAGTCAAGCTCATTGGATCGTATTTGGATCGAATCATCTTGTAGATGAGGATCGACAAGAAAACTTTAGTTTGTATTTAGATCTTGTGTTAAAGATAGATAGTGTTGATATGCTCAAGTCACACACACACACATAAGTTTCAATAAGTTTGGTTTTGATTTAGCCGGTTTTAAATTTCATGTCAAAAATATTGATATATGTATTACATATGCATTGGATTCTTTCCATACATTCTATGCTTCAAAAAGAGTTTAAATATCTTATTTTTGTATTTAGACAAGTTTTGGAAAAATTGGATTTCCATTTCAAAGTTTGGTTTTTGAAAAATACTGATTTTGTGTTTAAGCCTAATTTCAATATCAGAAAAATGGTTCAAATAGTTTATAATATGTGTTCATTTTTGGTCAGACATGTTTGGTATTCGAAGATATTACAAGAACTTATTTTTGTGGAATTAATGTGATTTTATGAGATTTAATTGGAATTAAATAATCTAAGTTTTTAATCCCTAATTTTCTAGCCAAGCACATTGGCGGTCGACCGGACCGGTCAACCGATGTGCATGGGAAACGTGCATATGGCCAGCCTAAAAGGCCGGTCAACCACGCGGTCAACTGACTGAAAGTACCCAACTCTCGGGTGCTGGCTGGTCGACCGGGCGGTTGACCGAAGCTATGGTCGGTCGATCGGGTGGTCGATCGGAGGCACAACGGTCAGAAATATGATCGTTGCACTGCTCGATGGGCAGTCGACCGGAAGCATTTTTGCCCTTTCCTGCTACAACGGGCAGATTTTTGAGAAGGTTATAAATACCCATCTCTTGGGCTATTTTATACGTGGTTTTTGAGAGATAAAATTTTCATCTTTCTCAGTGGTTTAGCAAGAAGTTTTCAAATAGTTTTTAGGCTACAAAGTCTTATTTTTATTTGTTTTCAAGGGTTAGAAAAACCAAAGAAAAAGAGAGTCTTTGGGGAAATTGTTTTTGATCTTCATATCTATTTGATTATTGTATTTTTCATAAGTGTTTTTCTTTGTGATTTGTTTTCCAAACACCTTGTATTCTCACACTTGAGTTATCATCTCTGTCCTATCTATAGGATCTTGTTTTTGTAGAAAAATTAGTTTGTGGTCTATTGTAATCACCAAGATTGTTTGTGGTCTTTGAGATCACCAAGTTGTAATCTTTCTTTGCTTATAGCTTTGTGTCTATCCTCTAAGTGTAGAGAAGGTTGTGCTTTGGGTTTGTGGTTATCCCTCTTGTGCAGATGTGATTATAGTGGAGTTTTGGCTTAGTGCCTTATCCCTCTTGTGTGAGGAGATTATTGTTTGGCTCAGTGCATTATCCCTCTTGTGTGAGGTGATTGTTGTTTGGCTTAATGTCTTATCCTTCTAAGTATATAGGTGATTGTTGTTATGCCTAGCCTCTTGTGTAGAGGTTATTTTGCTGGAGAGAGAAGTTGTGTACTCCTAAGTTTGTATTTGCCAAATCCTCGATGAAGGTTCCTTGTGTGGGAGGTCATGTGTGGACATATAGTGGAAATCTTCTGTGTGAAGGGGGAACATAGAGCAGTGACTCGAACCTCGAAACATATCTTGGTGTTTACGTTTGATCCACTATCTCTAAACTCTCTCTCTCTCTCACCTTGCATTGCATCATATTGTTCATTTCATATATATGCTTGGTTTTGATTGTGTGTCTCGCTAGTGTTGAACCAAGAGAGCTTCATATAGCACCTCAACTCTTATTTAGAGAAATTTAGAGGAGATAGTTTAGAGCCCTTCATCGAGAATTCAGCTACACTCTTTGGTTATACTTAGTGTATTGTAATTAGTTTTTAATTCTGCATCATTTGTCATTAGATTAGCCACACACCTATTCACCCCCTAGGTGTATTTTCACTTATAGCATATGATGAAAGTGAAACTTAAGAAGTGTGTGAGAGAGAAAATTCAGTTGAAATGAATGAATTAAAATGCTGAAAACTTGCAGAAATGGGTTTGAAAATGAGAGCATTTAAAGCAAGAAAATTAGAAAACTTTCTATTTTGAATAAACTTCATTTTTCAAAATATTTTCCAAAATCAAAAGATTTTCTTGTGTTTAATCCTCTCCAAGTGAATTATATATATATAGGCAAGTGATAAGCACTGTTAGAATAGTTTATTGGGTCATTAGGAAAGAGATTAAGTCTAAATAGAAGAAAAATATCCACTAGAGAATAAGTTAAAAATCCCAGAATTTAAAACCTAGCTGTTACTATAGCATTGTCAGAACTTCGGTCGACCGACCGTCGACCGGTAGCTCAGATTTTTGAACTAACCGTTGACGTCAGTCGATTGCCGGTCGATCGATCTCTAACCAAGACCAAACTGGTGCCACTCGGTCGACTGCCCAGTCGATCATCGACTGTCCGACAAACATGCACGACATGCACAGGCTGAAGGCCACTTATGGTCCCGAGGTATGGTCTACCGGCCAGTTGACAGGCCAAGCCTAAAACATAAATTCAAGTAGTTTTTTTTAAATTAAACTCATTTTCAAATATTTTATAATTGTTTAAAAAATGATTTGGTAATACATAGGCTATTGGATACATGATGAAACAAGATATATAAATTTGGAAAAAAAATGGGATATGTATCAAACATCAAACCTTGTAAAATACCAAAACGTAAATACTAGATGTGAAGATTTGTATTTTGAGAACTTGTATTTTTGTATGTACTTCTTGTGCATCAACTCTACATTCTATATTTTTAAACATTTTATTTTCTTACATACGATCTATATGTCTTCAAGAAATCTTCAAGAGGGCTTCTCCAAATGCAAATCTTGATCATCCAATCTCGTACCCTTTTCTCGAGTGATCTTGAGACAAGAATATCTTCATTTGAGGAAGAACACACCAAAATATCCTTTGAACCTAAAATACTTAAAAGCACTTAAACTTGATTAGTACTGAATTGAAATCACCTAGAGGGGGTATGAATAGGTGATGGCTATATAAAATGACAATAATGCGAAGTTTAAAAAACTATTTAAATAATGAGCACAATTAAAATAACTTGCAAGTAAATAAGCAATTAATGGAGCAAGTAAGAGAGAGATAGAGTTTAGAGAAAATGTGGACAATCGCAAACACAAGAATTTTTTCAAGGTTCGAGCCATGCTCTACGTCCCCAGCTTCAACACGATGAAGGATTTTCACTATTGGTGATCCCACTGGATCCTCAATACAAGGACACACTTGTCCTATCTCTCGGTGTCGCCACAACACTTTGAAGCACACCCGCTCGCTTGAGGCCGATGCCTCTACAACTTCTCACAATAAGAAAGATTGTCACACTTGATCAGAAAGGCTCACTTTCATAATCCTATAACCAAGATGAAAGAGATAATACTATGGGATTGTGTAGTGCAAAAGACTAGAGAGAAGTAGAGGATTGCTTTAAGAAGGTGTTGGAAATTTTTGGCTTAAAGTGAAAATCTTTTGCTAAAAGGCTAAGCTTTGAAAACTCTTATTTTTTTTTTGTAAATCTTGTTATTGAAGTTTGTAGAAGTGTCCCACTATTTATAGGGGATGAAAAATGACCTACACAGCTCAAAAGAGTCGTTGGGGGGAATCCCAACAAAAAGCTATCCAGAAAAATATAGCTGTTGGAGTCTGTCAGAACTTCTGACAGCTAACGGTCGACCGGGCCGGTCGATCGCCAACGGTCAGAAATCCGACCGTTGGGAGGTCGGTCGACCGAGTCGGTCGACCGCAGCTCATCCAGAGAGTGAAACTCTCTATCGGTCGACAATGCGGTCGACTGAGGAAAAACATAGAGCAAAGACTTGCTCCTGGTCGACCGGGGCGGTCGGCCGATTTGCACACATGCACAGTGGTGCATGTCGGTCGACTGGGTCGGTCGATCGGACTCTGCCAGAACTGTTTTTCCAGAGTCTGCTAAAGGAAGGGAAATTTTGGTTAAAAGATCTTTGGTTAAGGATTTATAAAATAGGGTTCTAGGACTTATAAAAATAGTGTGTGATCATAGATCAACACTCAAAAATGTTTGAACTTTATTTTGATGAAAATCCTTTTTGGTAAACTGGAAAATTGATTTTTCTAAAAACTGATTTTTCCAAACATGGTTTTTCCAAAACTAGGTTAGAAATTTTGTTATGAAAAATTGTTTTGAAGCCATGAAGCAATATTAGATGTGTGTGTGTGACAATCCCAAGTATTCTACCTCTATCATCTAGGTTTTGACAAAATCATCTAAAAATACTAACTAAAAAGAAAATTACAAATCTTGAAGTCTTCTTCTTGTTTGATCCTGGAGCGCTTCTACTGTGCTAGGCTCGGGGATCCAAATCCTTTGCCGCGTCCAAAAGTGTGAGTCCTGAGTTGGATCCGTCAAATCAACTATTATATTTACCTGAAACTTATTGAAACAAAATTGTTAAAAACATAACTAAATATGGTTTGTTATCATCAAAATGTCGGGCTAATGGCCTTTGGGCCAACAATCTTCCCTTTTTGATGATGACAAAACATATATAGTTATCACAAATATTTTGGGTGGAGACTTCAAGTGAATCTCCCCCTTAACACATGCATATATAAAAGAGTCACATAGAGACATACTCATGCATATATAAAGGCATATAGGATATGAAATGAGCCACATTCCAATACAATTAAAATGGACATAAGGTAATCAAACACATAAAAAGAGAAATCATATGTCATACAATAACTCATGTCCACAAGAAATAAAAATACACATTCATAAAATACTAACACATGTCCACTACAAATACATGACCATAAAACAAAGTACTACAACCCAAAATACAAAATATAGCAATAATAGCCCATATCACAAAAGTCTCTCCCCCTTTTTGACATCATCAAAAGGGGTAAGATCACTCCACATCCGACTCTGATCCGTCCTCATCAGAACCAGAATCATCCTCCTCCGAGCCATCCTCCTCATCATCCTCATCCTCATCCGACTCGACTGCTGCAACAGCTGGCTGTGATGCTGGAGGCGCTGAAGTCCTGACCGAAAATGGAGGTCCGGTAGAAGGAAGTGGTCGAGCATATGCCGTGGGATCCAGAGCTCGCACCTCAAGCCTCACAAATAATATGCCAAGTTGGGACTCCATGTAACGCATGGAATCAGCAAAATAGCCCATGTCATTGCGTAGGCCATGGTAGCGTGCGGTCATCTCCTCACGATACGCCACAATCTCCGCAAAAATCTGAGAAGGTGCTGCTGGATCTCAGCGGATATCTGGGTACGATGCTCCTACAACTCAGCAGCTAATAGAGCTCGGTGCTCTCGTAACTCAGAGGACAAAAAAGATTGGAGATCAGATGGAATGGAAGATCCCGAAGCAGAAGAGGAACCTAGGACAAGATCAGCAGGAGGAATAGGCTGCTGCTGGGGAGCAGGATGTCGCATCCCAGCACGCATCCTCTTTAGAAGAGTGCTGTTCAAGTCAACAGAGGGTTCAGAGGGCCTCTCAGAGGATAGATCAAAATTTAGCTGCTTCAACAGATAAGAAATAATCATCCCATAACGTAAGTGCCTAAGGGGGACATGGATGTGATCTGAGGTCATGAAGGAGATGATGAGCTTGGGGATGTTAATCTTAATACCTCGCAGAAGGCAATAGACAATCAATGGAACTGATCCCCTAGCATGGCTAAACTCTCCTGATTTGGGCAGGAGATTATAGAAAATAATCTTGGCAAGAACTTGAGCAGTGAGAGTATAATATCTCACTTCTTCATTCCATACCAGACCGGGGTTATCATCCCCATGAAGCAAAGTAGACGCGGTGAGGGCAGACTCACTGGCCAGATAAAAAAATTATGAAGATCTAGAGAATACACATCAACTCCCTCATAGGAAAGATGCAAAAGACGAGCAAATTCTTGGAGAGAGATATCGATATCTCTTCCAAGGACTCTAGATCTAATCCTATTTGACTTAAAAGTTAGATTTGTATAAAAATAGAGAATAAGATAGGTGTAAACAGGTTGCCAAATGGCAAGAAAATCTTCAAGGGAATTATTCCTTAAATTGTGTGGTAAGTTTAGATGTTCAAAATCATTGATTATCACATATCGTCCGAAAATAATAGTCTTTTCAGAAAGAAGGATATATCGATACTCGGCTTGAGGAGAGACAAATAAGGGAGAATGAGAAGAGGATGTTTGGGTTGATTTCTCCTTCTCGGACCTAGTTCTTTTAGGCATTTTTAATGAAAAATTGAACTAGGGCAAGATCCACAACAATAATCAAAATAAGAGCTTGATCTACACAAAATGAAAGCTAGATCTAGGCTTAGAATATGAAGGAGAACAAGTAATGAAGCAAGATCTAGAAAACAAGAGTTTTTTACCTTGAAAAATGGAGAACAAGTGGTAAAATCCAAAAAATCCCTGAAATAGGTGAAAATCCACGCCTGAAAGTGAAGATCTAACAAATTTTAGAGATGATTTGAGGTTGGATTGAGGTGGAGAAGGTTGGAAAATGAGTTAGGGTTCATGAGGAAGAAAGGGAAGGAGGAAAGCGACGGATGAAATGAGGGAAAAAGTGAATAGGGCTTTATATAAGGTCGGGTGAAAAACAGACTTCCCGTCGCCCGGTCGACCGGCGCAAACAGAGAGCAAACCCACTACAGTCGGTCGACCGCTCCGGTCGGTCGACAAAAGAAGAGTTAAAAAAAATCTTCCAGGCTAGGTCGGTCGACCGCTCCAGTCGACCGGTCTTGCCCAAAACTGACAATAAGCAAACCAGTTAAAAAAATTTTTTATCTTATATTTTAAAATAACAGCAAAAGGTATATTCTCATCAAAAAAGTGTTAAACATATTTTAAATCATATTAGTTATGAAAATCAACAAAACTTATACCTATTTTTCTTTTTATTTTTATTTATAAATAAAGCAAGAAATTAGAGATGTTGAAGCCGAATACCCCATGAAGGGTTCTGTACTTCTCCTCGAGATTCCTCTAGATATGAGTTGAGGTGCGTAATTGCCATCTCTATTTATTTGCTTTAAAAAGTTTTAAATAAATCTTTATTTAGTTTGTCAAAATACATATACACCAAAAATCTAGACATGTGGACATGATAATATACATTTGAACAAGGCATACATGTAAGCATAAAAGAAATGCAAGTTTACTCTAACACATATCAATATAATAAAATGGTAAACTAGCAATCTTATGCACATATATAAAAGTAAAAACTTTTGTGTGGAGAAGTTACCAAACCGAGGGCATTCTCCAAAAATGGGTGCCTCTAAGATAGTGATGCAAGCGACAATATGTTCGTTGAGTGTTGATGCATCCACCACCCGGGCACCATCTCCCCCTAAGTCTTGGAGGAAGAAGACCCACCTGTATCAATTAAATTCGGTGTGTCTTTTGGTACCCATATCTTTTTGGGTCCTTTAGGGTTAGTATCTTGTCGAACCCAAACATGTTTATTTGACATGTTTAGCTTAGCATAACAAAATTTTTCTAAATGGTCTTTGCGGCCACAATGAGTGCAAATGTAAATTCTACCACTACCATACATGTAGGCATGTTTATGTGTGTGTGCATGTTTGTGTGATTTAGGTGCATGTTGGTGATGAGTGTGTTTCCCTTGAGTTATTCTTTTGGGAAACTTATATGCAAATTTGTTTAAATCAAAGGCACACTTCTTAAGAGTTGAGTCCAAAACATCAACTCGTTTTTGAATTTCCAAAAATTCATTTTTGTTGCAAGATGAAATGGGGCTTTTTCCTTTAGAAGATATCTTATAATTTTCAAAGTCCTTTTTCATCTTTTCAAAAGAATTTTCTAAATCATTTTTCTCCTTTAAAATATGTTCAAATTTATTTTCAAGGAATCATTTTCCTTTTTCAATTTCTTATTTTGAGATTGTGAAATCTCATATCTATGTTGTAGCTCTTCAAAAAATTGTGCAAGTTCATCCATAGTTAATTCATCATCATCTATGGAGTTTTCAAGATATACCTTTGATGCATCCTCCCCATGTGCCATGAAACACATGTGTGCGGCGTCGTTCTCCTCTTCAGATTCTGACTCCGTGTCATCCCAAGTGACCACCATAGCTTTCTTCTTCTTTGGCCCATTCTTTGAGGTTGCAGCTTGCAAAGCGGGACAATCGGCGATGAGATGTCCGATCTTCTTGCAATGGAAGCACGGACCCGGCTCCTCTCTTTTTCTTTCAAACCTTTCTTGAGGTTTCCCTCTTCGGAAGTTGCTTTGCCTCCCCTTCTTGTAAAACTCTTGCCCACCTTCCGATGAGCATAGCAAAATCCTCATCGTAGTCTTCCGGTGAGTCCTCCTCATCATGGGTGGATGGAGTGGCTTTGAAAGCGAGGGCTTTCTTCTTTGGCGCCTCCCTTTCTTCTCTAACTTTCATCTCCATCTCATGTGTTTTGAGATTGCCAATGAAGCCAGAGAAGTCCATCTCCTCCCGATCGTTGAGCTCCTTGAGGGTTGTTGCCTTGACTTCCCAAGAGTTGGAAAGAGCTCGAATGACCTTCCGAATCTTTTGGTCATTATCAATCGTGTCACCTAAAGAAGATAAAGCATTAGTTATCTTGGTGAAACGGGTGAGCATGTCATCAATGCATTCATTTTCAAGAATATAAAAGTTCTCATATTGAGAACGAAGGAAGTCAATTTTGAATCTTTTGACTTGGGACGTTCCCTCATGAGTTACAATCAAAACATTCCAAACTTCAAATGCAGATTTACAATTTATGATGCGAGATAGGTCATCTTCATTTAAGGCTTGTATTAATGCATATTGAGCCCTAACATTAGCCTCATAGTCCTTGGTGGTATCCTCGGACCATGATCTCTCATCGGTGAGAGGTTCTAAAAATTCCTTGGTAATAGCCCTAGCTACTCTAACTCCTAGGGACTTAAGAAATAGGTTCATCTTGACCTTCCAAATGGGAAAGTTCAAACCATCAAACTTGGGTGGGGACTTGATGCTAGAAAGATCAATGGATGCCATGAATACAAAAGTAGAATGCACAACAAGTAATAATGCAACAAATATATATATAGCCAAATATGAGGATCTCCCTAAGGTGGTTAAACCAAATGCAAGGGTTAGGCTCTGATACCAATTGAAATCACCTAGAGGGGGGTGAATAGGTAATGGCTATATAAAATGACAATAATGCGGAGTTTAAAAAACTATTTAAATAATGAGCACAATAAAAATAACTTGCAAGTAAATAAGCAATTAATGGAGCAAGTAAGAGAGAGATAGAGTTTAGAGAAAATGTGGACAATCACAAACACAAGGATTTTTTCGAGGTTCGAGCCACGCTCTACGTCCCCGTCTTCAACACGATGAAGGATTTTCACTATTGGTGATCCCACTGGATCCTCAATACAAGGACACACTTGTCCTATCTCTCGGTATCGCCACAACACTTTGAAGCACACCCGCTCGCTTGAGGCCGATGCCTCTACAACTTCTCACAATAAGAAAGATTGATCACACTTGATCAAAATGGCTCACTTGCACAATCCTATAAGCAAGATGAAAGAGATAATACTATGAGATTGTGTAGTGCAAAGAGGATTGCTTCAAGAAGGTGTTGGAAATTTTTGGCTTATAGTGAAAATCTTTTGCTAAAAGGCTAAGCTTTGAAAACTCTTGTTTTTGTTTGTAAATCTTGTTATTGAAGTCTGTAGAAGTGTCCCACTATTTATAGGGGATGAAAAATGACCTACACAGCTCAAAAGAGTCGTAGCGGGGAATCCCAACAAAAAGCTTTCCAGAAAAATATAGCTGTTGGAGTCTGTCAGAACTTCTGACAGCTAACGGTCGACCGGGCCGGTCGACCGCCAACGGTCAGAAATCCGACTGTTGGGAGGTCGGTCGACCGCAGCTCATCCAGAGAGTGAAACTCTCTGTCGGTCGACCGGTGCGGTCGACCGAGGAAAAACAGAGAGCAAAGACTTGCTCCCGATCGACCGGGTCGGTCGGCCGATTTGCACACATGCACAGTGGTGCATGTCGGTTGACTGGGTCGGTCGACCGGGCTCTGCCAGAACTATTTTTCCAGAGTCTGCTAAAGGAAAGGGAAATTTTAGTTAAAAGATCTTTGGTTAAGGATTTATAAAATAGGGTTCTAGGACTTATAAAAATAGTGTGTGATCATAGATCAACACCAAAAAATGTTTGAACTTTATTTTGATGAAAATCCTTTTTGGTAAACTGGAAAATTGATTTTTCTAAAAACTGATTTTTCCAAAACTAGGTTAGAAATTTTGTTATGAAAAATTGTTTTGAAGCCATGAAGCAATACTAGATGTGTGTGTGTGTGTGTGACAATCTTAAGTATTCTACCTCTATCATCTAGGTTTTGACAAAATCATCTAAAAATACTAACTAAAAACAAAATTACAAATCTTGAAGTCTTCTTCTTGTTTGATCCTGGAGCGCTTCTACTGTGCTTGGCTCGGGGATCCAAATCCTTTGCAACGTCTAAAAGTGTGAGTCTTGAGTTGGAGCCGTCAAATCAACTATTACATTTACCTGAAACTTATTGAAATAAAATTATTAAAAACATAACTAAATATGGTTTGTTATCATCAAAATGTCAGGCTAATGGCCTTTGGGCCAACAATCTTCCCCTTTTTGATGATGACAAAACATATATAGTTATCACAAATATTTTGGGTGGAGACTTCAAGTGAATCTCCCCCTTAACACATGCATATATAAAAGAGTCACATAGAGACATACTCATGCATATATAAAGGCATATAGGATATGAAATGAGTCACATGCCAATACAATTAAAATGGACATAAGGTAATCAAACACATAAATAGAGAAATCATATGTCATACAATAACTCATGTCCACAAGAAATAAAAATACACATTCATAAAATACTAACACATGTCCACTACAAATACATGTCCATGAAACAAAGTACTACAACCCAAAATACAAAATATAGCAATAATAGCCCAGATCACAAAAGTCTCTTCCCCTTTTTGACATCATCAAAAGCGGTAAGATCACTCCTCATCCGACTCTGATCCGTCCTCATCAGAACCAGAATCATTCTCCTCTGAGCCATCCTCCTCATCATCCTCATCCTCATCCGATGCCTCCTCATTCGACTCGACTGTTGCGACAGCTGGCTGTGGTACTGGAGGAGTTGAAATCCTGACCGGAAATGGAGGTCCGGTAGAAGGAAGTGGTCGAGCATATGCCGTGGGATCCGGAGCTCACACCTCATGCCTCACAAATAATATGCCAAGTTGTGACTCCATGTAACGCATGGAATCAGCAAAATAGCCCATGTCATTGCGTAGGCCATGGTAGCGTGTGGTCATCTCCTCACGATACACCGCAATCTTCGTAGAAATCTAAGAATGGTGCTGCTGAATCTCAGCGGATATCTGGGTACGATGCTCCTGCAACTCAGCAGCTAACAGAGCTCGGTGCTCTCGTAACTCAGAGGACAAGAAAGATTGGAGTTCAGATGGAATGGAAGATCCCGAAGCAGAAGATGAACCTGGGACAAGACAGTAGGAGGAATAGGCTGCTGTTGGGGAGCAGGATGTCGCATCCCAGCACGCATCCTCTTTAGAAGAGTGTTGTTCAAGTCAACATAGGGTTCAGAGGGTCTCTCAGAGGATAGATCAAAATTTAGCTGCTTCAATAGATAAGAAATAATCATCCCATAAGGCAAGTGCCTAAGGGGGACATGGATGTGATCTGAGGTCATGAAGGGGATGATGAGCTTGGAGATGTTAATCTTAATGCCTCGCAGAAGGCAATAGATAATCAATGGAACTGATCCCCTAGCATGGCTAAACTCTTCTGATTTGGGCAGGAGGTTTTAGAAAATGATCTTGGCAAGAACTTGAGCAGTGAGAGTATAATATCTCACTTCTTCATTCCATACCAGACCGGGGTTATCATCCCCATGAAACAAAGTAGACGCGGTGAGGGCAGACTCACTGGCCGAATAAGAAAAATTATGAAGATCTAGAGAATACACATCAACTCCCTCACAGGAAAGATGCAAAAGACGAGCAAATTCTTGGAGAGAGATATCGATATCTCTTCCAAGGACTCTAGATCTAATCCTGTTTGACTCAAAAGTTAGATTTGTATAAAAATAGAGAATAAGAGAGGTGTAAACAGGTTGCCTAATGGCAAGGAAATCTTCAAGGGAATTATTCCTTAAATTGTGTGGTAAGTTTAGATGTTCAAAATCATTGATTATCACACATCGTCTGGAAATAATAGTCATTTCAGAAAGAAGGATATATCGATACTCGGCTTGAGGAGAGACAAATAAGGGAGAATGAGAAGAGGATGTTTGGGTTGATTTCTCCTTCTCGGACCTAGTTCTTTTAGGCATTTTTTATGAAAAATTGAACTAGGGCAAGATCCACAACAAAAATCAAAATAAGGGCTTGATCTACACAAAATGAAAGCTAGACCTAGGCTTAGAATATGAAGGAGAACAAGTAATGAAGCAAGATCTAGAAAACAAGAGATTTTTACCTTGAAAAATTGAGAACAAGTGGAAAAATCCGAAAAATCCCTGAAATAGGCAAAAATCCACGCCTGAAAGTGAAGGTCCAACAAATTTTAGAGATGATTTGAGGTTGGATTGAGGTGGAGAAGGTTGGAAAATGAGTTAGGGTTCTTGAGGAAGAAAGGGAAGGACGAAAGCGACGGATGAAATGAGGGAAAAAGTGATTAGGGCTTTATATAAGGTCAGGTAAAAAACAGACTTCCCGTCGCTCGGTCGACCGATCCGGTCGACCGGTGCAAACAGAGAGCAAACCCACTACAGTCGGTCGACCGCTCTGGTCGGCCGGCAAAAGAAGAGTTAAAAAAAATCTTCCAGGCTAGGTCGGTCGACCGCTCCGGTCGACCGGTCTTGCCCAAAACTGACAGTAAGCAAACCAGTTAAAAAAAATTTTATCTTATATTTTAAGATAACAGCAAAAGGTATATTCTCATCAAAAAAGTGTTAAACATATTTTAAATCATATTAGTTATGAAAATCAACAAAACTTATACCTAGTTTTCTTTTTATTTTTATTTATAAATAAAGCAAGAAATTAGAGATGTTGAAGCCGAATACCCCGTGAAGGGTTCTGTACTTCTCCTCGAGATTCCTCTGGATATGAGTTGAGGTGCGTAATTGCCATCTCTATTTATTTGCTTTAAAAAGTTTTAAATAAATCTTTATTTAGTTTGTCAAAATACATATACACCAAAAATCTAGACATGTGAACATGATAATATATATTTGAACAAGGCATACATGTAAGCATAAAAGAAATGCAAGTTTACTCTAACACATATCAATATAATAAAATGGTAAACTAGCAATCTTATGCACATATATAAAAGTAAAAACTTTTGTGTGGAGAAGTTACCAAACTGAAGGGTTCTCCAAAAATGGGTGCCTCTAAGATAGTGATGCAAGCGACGATATGTTCGTTGAGTGTTGATGCATCCACCACCCGGGCATCATCTCCCCCTAAGTCTTGGAGGAAGAAGACCCACCTGTATCAATTAAATTCGGTGTGTCTTTTGGTACCCATATCTTTTTGGGTCCTTTAGGGTTAGTATCTTGTCGAACCCAAACATGTTTATTTGACATGTTTAGCTTAGCATAACAAAATTTTTCTAAATGGTCTTTGCGGCCACAATGAGTGCAAATATAAATTCTACCACTACCATACATGTAGGCATGTTTGTGTGTGTGTGTGTGCATGTTTGTGTGATTTAGGTGCATATTGGTGATGAGTGTGTTTCCCTTGGGTTATTCCTTTGGGAAACTTATATGCAAATTTGTTTAAATCAAAGGCACGCTTCTTAAGAGTTGAGTCCAAAACATCAACTCGGTTTTGAATTTCCAAAAATTCATTTTTGTTGCAAGATGAAATGGTCCTTTTTCCTTTAGAAGATATCTTATAATTTTCAAAGTCCTTTTTCATCTTTTCAAAAGAATTTCCTAAATCATTTTCTCCTTTAAAATATGTTCAAATTTATTTTTCAAGGAATCATTTTCCTTTTTCAATTTCTTATTTTGAGATTGTAAAATCTCATATCTATGTTGTAGCTCTTCGAAAAATTGTGCAAGTTCATCCATAGTTAATTCATCATCATCTATGGAGTTTTCAAGATATACCTTTGATGCATCCTCCTCATGTGCCATGAAACACATGTGTGCGGCATCGTTCTCCTCTTCAGATTCCGATTTCGTGTCATCCCAAGTGGCCACCATAGCTTCCTTCTTCTTTGGCCCATTCTTTGAGGTTGTAGCTTGCAGAGCGAGACAATCGGCGATGAGATGTCCGATCTTCTTGCAATGGAAGTACGGACCCGGCTCTTCTCTTTTTCTTTCAAACCTTCCTTGAGGTTTCCCTCTTTGGAAGTTGCTTTGCCTCCCCTTCTTGTAAAACATCTTGCCCACCTTCCGGATGAGCATAGCAAAATCCTCATCGTAGTCTTCCGATGAGTCCTCCTCGTCATGGGTGGATGGAGTGGCTTTAAAAGCGAGGGCTTTCTTCTTTGGCGCCTCTCTTTCTTCTCTAACTTTCATGTCTATCTCATGTGTTTTGAGATTGCCAATGAAGCCAGAGAAGTCCATCTCCTCCTGATCGTTGAGCTCCTTGAGGGTTGTTGCCTTGACTTCCCAAGATTTGGAAAGAGCTCGAATGACCTTCCGAATCTTTTGATCATTATCAATCATGTCACCTAAAGAAGATAAAGTATTAGTTATCTTGGTGAAATGGGTGAGCATGTCATCAATGTATTCATTTTCAAGAATATAAAAGTTCTCATATTGAGAACGAAGTAAGTCAATTTTGGATCTTTTGACTTGGGACGTTCCCTCATGAGTTACAATCAAAACATTCCAAACTTCAAATGTAGATTTATAGTTTATGATGCAAGATAGGTCATCTTCATTTAAGTCTTGTGTTAATGCATATTGAGCCCTAGCATTAGCCTCATAGTCCTTGGTTGTATCCTCGGACTATGATCTCTCATCGGTGAGAGGTTCTACAAATTCCTTGATAATGGCCCTAGCTACTCAACTCTAGGGACTTAAGAAATAGGTTCATCTTGACCTTTCAAATGGGGAAGTTCAAACCATCAAAGTTGGGTGGGGACTTGATGCTAGAAAGATCAATGGATGCCATGAATACAAAAGTAGAATGCACAACAAGTAATAATGCAACAAATATATATATAGCCAAATATGAGGATCTCCCTAAGGTGGCTAAACCAAATGCAAGGGTTAGGCTCTGATACCAATTGAAATCACCTAGAGGGGGGGTGAATAGGTGATGGCTATATAAAATGACAATAATGCGAAATTTAAAAAATTATTTAAATAATGAGCACAATTAAAATAACTTGCAAGTAAATAAGCAATTAATGGAGCAAGTAAGAGAGAGATAGAGTTTAGAGAAAATGTGGACAATCGCAAACACAAGGATTTTTCCGAGGTTCGAGCCACGCTCTACGTCCCCGCCTTCAACACGATGAAGAATTTTCACTATTGGTGATCACACTGGATCCTCAATACAAGGATACACTTGTCCTATCTCTCGGTGTCGCCACAACACTTTGAAGCACACCCGCTCGCTTGAGGCTGATGCCTCTGCAACTTCTCACAATAAGAAAGATTGATCACACTTGATCAAAAAGGCTCACTTGTACAATCCTATAACCAAGATGAAAGAGATAATACTATGAGATTGTGTAGTGCAAAAGACTAGAGAGAAGTAGAGGATTGCTTCAAGAAGGTGTTGGAAATTTTTAGCTTAAAGTGAAAATCTTTTGCTAAAAGGCTAAGCTTTGAAAACTCTTGTTTTTGTTTGTAAATCTTGCTATTGAAGTTTGTAGAAGTGTCCCACTATTTATAGGGGATGAAAAATGACCTACACAGCTCAAAAGAGTCGTAGGGGGGAATCCCAACAAAAAGCTGTCCAGAAAATATAGCTTTTGGAGTCTGTCAGAACTTCTGATAGCTAACGGTCGACCGGGCCGATCGACCGCCAACAGTCAGAAATCTAACCGTTGGGAAGTTGGTTGACTGAGTCAGTCGACCGCAGCTCATCCAGAGAGTGAAACTCTCTGTCGGTCGACCGATGCGGTCGACCGAGGGAAACAGAGAGCAAAGACTTGCTCCCGGTCGACCGGGTCGGTCGACCGATTTGCACACATGCACAGTGGTGCATGTCGGTCGACTGGGTCGGTCGACCGGACTCTGCCAGAACTGTTTTTCCAGAGTCTGCTAAATGAAAAGGAAATTTTGGTTAAAAGATCTTTGGTTAAGGATTTATAAAATAGGGTTCTAGGACTTATAAAAACAGTGTGTGATCATAGATCAACACCCAAAAATATTTGAACTTTATTTTGATGAAAATCCTTTTTGGTGAACTGGAAAATTGATTTTTCTAAAAACTGATTTTTCCAAACATGGTTTTTCCAAAACAAGGTTAGAAATTTTGTTATGAAAAATTGTTTTGAAGCCATGAAGCAATACTAGATGTGTGTGTGTGACAATCCCAAGTATTCTACCTCTATCATCTAGGTTTTAACAAAATCATCTAAAAATACTAACTAAAAAGAAAATTACAAATCTTGAAGTCTTCTTCTTGTTTGATCCTGGAGCGCTTCTACTGTGCTAGGCTCAGGGATCCAAATCCTTTGCGTCGTCCAAAAGTGTGAGTCTTGAGTTGGAGCCATCAAATCAACTATTATATTTACCTGAAACTTATTGAAACAAAATTGTTAAAAACATAACTAAATATGGTTTGTTATCATTAAAATGTCGGGCTAATGGCCTTTGGGACAACATGAATAACTTCATGTGATTTGTAATCATCAAAACAAAATCGGAGAGTGTTCCCTTGGGCGAATAGTATTCCTGAAGATATCCTTGTTGAACATTGTCTTGGATGTACATGTAGAGAAACTGGCATTAGGTAGTCCGATGCCCCCTGCAATCATGGAAAGAGCAGTAATCCTTCGCTCCAGGACAGGCAGGATCATGTTGCTTTGGCTCTAGACGCTTGACCCAGATTGGCCCTTGATGGCTTCAAAGACATCCTAGATAGGGAGCTTCAGTGGGGTGATGTTGTCATCCACCTGGTAAGCTTCGAGTGGATCTGTTGGGGGTTCAAAAATAGCTGCTTCTTAAAAGCGCCTCATTTGTGACCCTAATTGTCGACAGAGTGGCCTCTATGATGCGGCTTCGATCTTTCTCCATCAGGACTGCGGTTGAAAGACTGATTGGTGGAGCTTTTCATCGACTCCAACTGGATGTATGGTTGGGCTTAGTATAGAATGTAACTCCGGTGGGTGATGTTGTACTTCACCAGATATTTGTACAATCGGTAGGTGACTCACAATCTACTGATGAACATGAGAACAGAGATATTCTCATTGCAGTTGTGTACTTTGGTCAGCTGATTCTGGAAGCAGCTAACATATGCCTTGAGATTGTCTGAGGGTCTCAACTTGCTAGACAGGAGGTGGGGTTGTTCTCCTTGAATTCCTCACAAGAGTATTCCAAGTGGAACAATCTGATGAGATTCTCGAAGTTGTGTATCGATCATGGCGAAAGAGAGTAAAACTAATCAGATGCTACTCCTTTCAAGATAGAGGGGAAGATCTGACACAAGATGGGGTCATTCTGAGCATATATCACCATCTTGTCCTAATACTGGCGGAGATGCTAAATTAGATCGCTCAGACCGAAGTAGCAGTCAAAGGTTAGAGTCATGAATTTCTTTTAAAATTTACACCCCAATATACTCTCAGAGAAGAAAGAGTTGGAAGCATCGATAGTGATGACTCTGAGTCTATCATAATACAACACCCCTGCCTTCTTGACTCGCTTAGGTATAAACTTGTTGAGATCTTGAACACATAGAATTTCTCAGTCTTCCTATGAGCATGATCATAATGATCTCTCGTGTGTAGATGAGACAAATCTAATCCGTCATTGGATTGCTCTGAAGGAGTAAGGGAGGCGGCTCTACGATGCCTCTGGCTTTGGGTATGCTTACCATCTTCGGTCTCCGTATTAGTGGGCCTATTGTCATTAAGGGTAACCCCTGAGTGTTTTGGATGACCATGATATGGGCGAGGAGTTGATCATTTAGGCGCTTCAATTCCTCTCGCATGAGAGCCACCTTCTCTCAATCGAGAGTCAGCATGTGGCTGAATAAAGCTTGTTACTTTGCTATCTTCTCCTTCATGATAGCGATCATTTGGAGTTGGCCCCCATATGTCGATGGTGAGTGGGCGTCTCTGGATACCCCTTGGGAGGACGCGGAGGCAGGCTCAACTGAGATTGAGACTGCTCAGAGGAATGATGCCAACAGCGGTGACAATGTATTTGCTTTTGGAGGTGGTCCATTGCCGGTGGTCGACTATTTTTTTGAGGCCATCGGCGCCATGGAAAAGGCATTTTTAGAAAGGTTTTTGGTTTTTGGGAGGAAGATCTTGAATGATGGGACTCAGATCTCAATAAAAGCACCAGTTTATGGTGGAGATTTTTCACCAAAAGTGATTGGACAGATGATCCTTACCACAAGCCAGAATAAGAATGGGAATTAAATGCGCATAAATAAAGCACATTACAAAAGAACACAGAGAATTTTACGTGAAAACATTTAATTGAAAAAAATACGGGGGGAGGAACTTCACTATAATTCTTAAGTTATATGAATTACAGTATGTTGGAGATGTGTGATGGATTGAAATTGGGATTTAGCTTCTTGGATCAGGATTGTATAGAAGTCTGAGGGATCCAAAAGGTGCGAATAGGCCCAAAAGTCCTCCAAAGAGTCCTCCCTTCGTTGGGGGGGAGGTCCGCTTATACTTGACTAAATTGTTGTTCTGGAGGCAAGTGGACATCGATGAGATGCTCGCAATCGCACGATTTGCACGTTGTGACGACAACAATTAGTCGTGCTGGTTTGTTAGGATTGCATGTCGAGAAACTCGCCACTGTCCATAACTGCTTGTGCTGAGTGGCGTTACACATTATGAACATAGAGAACAAGTAGGTTGCATAACTAACGGTGGAGATTAGGATGATCTGTTACTGGAGCCTCGATCGTGGAGTTGGAGGCTTTTGGAGCAAAAAAATCACGGGAAGGTAAAGACCTTTGAGTGGCGGAAGGTGACTCCAGGATGAAAGGGTCTTTGGGAAGAAGGACGACCTCAGAAATGTCAGATGTGGCGAAAGCTGACTATGGCAGCTGTCTTCGAGAAACTAAATATGGCAGAAGATCTGAGTTGGACTCCGCGAAATGTTGATTCCTTGGTGGAAGTTGTTGGTATCAGGGACACATGCTGTTATCCGGACTTGAGTCAAATTCTGACCACTATACTTAGTAATGCAATCAGTATTTTAAATGTCAGATATTGGGGAAATGTCGGATGACCGATTTCAGATTTCAGAGATATTTCAGGGCCATCTATTAAGTTTTAGACGTCTTGGCAGATAACAAATGTATATCCTAGATGTCTTAAATTATGTAGTCTTAAAATTATTATTAAGTTAATACATACACCTTATCCAAAACTACATAAATATGCTTAGGATAGATTGTGAAGCACGGACACGGCCAGACCCAAACTATGTCAGTGTCGGAGACGTGTCGGGCACGGACACATGCCCGACACGTGCCATGGATCACCCCGTGTCCACGAAGCATGCCGGGTTTAATCCGGTTAGGACATGGACCCGACACTGCGAAGTTGGGTCGGGTCCGAGATCGGGTTGGGTAAAAAAAATAATTTTTGATTCATTTTTATAAAATGTCCCCCCATTTTTTGTAGCCTTTCTTAATCTCTTTCCTCTCTCTCTCTCTCATTTTTGATCTCTCTCTCCTCTTTTGTTCTTGGCGGTAGTGGCGACGACAACAATGACGACGAGAACGATGACGATAACGATGACATCGAAGAAGAGGAAGGTACTATAAAGCATTGATTTGGGGATTTTTTAGGGTTTAATTTTAGGGTTTAATTTTAGAAATTTGAGTTTCTTGGGTTTAATTTAGAATTTTGATTGATTTTGATTTTTTACAGATCTAATTCTCATCTCATGTCATCGCCGATCGTGCGGAGCACGTCATCAATCTTAGGTAGTGTCTCTTCCTCTATCTCTCTCCGTTCTATCTCTCCTTCTCGATCTCTTTACTCTCTTTCTATCTCAATCTCTCTCTCCTCTCTCGTTCTTGTTAGCAATGGCAATGACGACAATGATGACGATGACAAAGATGACGACAATGAGGAAAAGGAAGGTACTATGAAGCATTGATTTAGGGATTTTTTAGGGTTTCATCTTATGGTTTAATTTTAGGAATTTGAGTTTCTCGGGTTTAATTTAGGATTTTGATTGATTTTGGTTTTTTTTACAGATCTATTTCTTGTCTCGTATCGTCGCCAATCTTAGGGAGCTCGTTGTCGGTCTCAGGTAATGTCTCTCCCTCCATCTCTCTCTGTTCTTTCTCTCATTCTCCATCTTTTACTCTCTCTCTCTATCTGTCTCTTTCTATCTGTCTCTCTCTGTCTCTTTTCTCTCTCTTTCTCCTGTCTGTCTCTTTCTTTCTCCTTTCTTTATCTGTCTCTCTCTTTATCTCTTTCTGTCTCTCTTTGCAATCTCCCCCCTCTGTGATCTCTCCCCCTCTCTCTATGATCTATATCTATCTCTCTAGAGAATAGAATGAGAGAGATAGTGAGGTGTAGAGAGGATCAGAGAGACTAAAAGAGGAGCAGAGAGTGCTGTGAGACAGAGAGAGGAGAAGAGAGACTGAGAGAGAGAGAGAGAGAGTAGAGTGACTAAAAGAGAGCGAGTGAGACACTGAGAGAGACTAAGAGAGAGGAGCAATGAGACAAAGAGGAGGGAAAGAATTAATTGCAATATTAAATTGTTATGTTGATTAAATTGCATGAAGAAGATTTAGGATTTTGATAGTAAGGATTTTGAGTTTAATTGATTTAAGATTTTGATAGTAATTGATTTATGCTCTATGAAGTATGGACATGGACACGGGTGTAAGACACGACATGGACACGGACAGGAATATGGAAAAATCCAAAAAAAAAAAAGGATACGGGGATACAACAAGAAATATTTTATTATTATTATTATTTATAAATAAATTTATAAAATTCAATCAAGTGATCAACAAACTAAAATACCAATCAACACGTGCACAAAGTCACAGACTATAAAATATCATAAGTTTATAACAATATTACAACCAAAGAACAAAACTTCACAAATATCAACCATGTTAACAACTTAACACTACAAGTTCAGAATAAAATTGCAACCACCGTCATATGTCTCAAGATGAGGTCGAAGCTAGTCTAATGACTTCTTCATTATCTCCTTCTCCATATCCGCAAACAATATGGCCTCCACAGTAGGTCCATTAAGAGAAAGAGTAGCAAAATCAAAACACTGGCACCCTATAATGAGTCAAAGTCATCTCCGTCAATATCCCACATCTTTATTTCCTCTTCATTATATTCTTCTGAATTCTGAGAAAGCAAACGGAGTTTGTAATAGACATATATTAGATCTTCCGCCTATGCCGGGGTTAATTTGTTCCTCTTTAAGGAGTGAATAAAGGAGTATGTACTCCAATTTCTTTCACAATAAGAGGAGGAACATGGTTGACGTAAGAGCTTTAAGGCCAACACTTGTAAATTAAGAGTTGATGAACCATAAAGAACCCACCAACACATCAGATTCACAAATCCTCTAAGATGAAGAGAATTAGGTGATTGAGTGATGTGGTTGGATATGAGGCGGAGCACTTGGATGTTTGAACCAGGAGACTGTTTTGGGTGTGAGGACGTGCTCCTTGAGTCTTGGAAGATGAGCTCTTCTCGGTGAAAAATACACCTAAAGGGGGGTAAATAAGTGTAACCAAAAAGTGTAGCCGAATTTTCTGTGACGGGCTCTGGACTATCTCCACTAGATTCCTCTAATAAGAGTTGAGATGCTATTTGAAGCTCTCTTGGTTCAATACAAATATGGGCACACAAACAATACCAAGTATGTATGAGATATTAACAATATAAAGTAATGCAAGATATGAAAGAGATAGAGTTTATAGATAGTGGATCAAACACAAACACTATGATATGTTTCGAGATTCGAGCCACTGCTCTATGTCCCCACCTCACACAGAAGGATTTTCACTACGTCCACACGGGACCTCCCACAAAAGGAACCTCCACCGAGAAATTTGCAATTGCAAACTTAGGAGTACACAACTCCTCTCTCTACAATAACCACCTCTACTCAAGGGCAACGAATAAAGCTAAAACACAATCACCTCTACATAAAAGGGATGGCCACAAAGCCAAACTACAATCATCTTTACATAAGACGGATAAGACACTAAGCCAAACCATAACACCTCTACACTAGAAGGATGAATACAAACCCAAAGTAAAGAAAAGATTACAACTTGGTGATCACAATAGACCACAAACAACTCTTGGTGATCATAATAGATCACAAATAATATTTCCCACAAAACAATATCCTATAGATAGGATAGATAAGATAGCTCAAGTGTGAGAAAACAAGGTGCTTGGAAAACAAAACCACAAAGAAAATACATGGGAAAATTACTAGAATGAAATAGAAATGAAGATCAAAACAAATTTCCCAAAGACTCTCTTTTTTCTTTGATTTTTCCAACCCTTGAAAACAAATAAAAAGATAAATCTTTTTAGAACAAAAACTCTTTTGAAACTCTTTAAAAAATGGGCAAAATGACACTAGAAAACTGGTTGAAAACCTCTTCTCAAATCTTATACAAAACAGCCCCCAAACCCCTTTATATAAGGCTAGGAAAAATATAGCTGTTAGCAATCTGAAAGGTCAAAAATGACCTTCCGGTCAACTGGCCCAATGGTCATATTTTTAGACCGTACAACCTGTCGGTCGACCACCTGGTCGACCGGCAGTATCCGAGAGCGGGGTACTTTCAGTCGGTCGATAGCGCGGTCGATCGACCTACTTGGCTGGTCCAGTGCACGTCTCTTGTGCACATCAGTCAACCGGCCAGACGACCGTCCAGTCGACCGCCAGCTGGTTCTGGCAGATATTTCATAACTTGAAACTTACACATTTTAACTCCAACAAAATCCTATAAAATTCTATAAATTTTACAAAAACAAGTCCTTGTAAGATATTTGAATAACAAATTTGTATGACTAAAATCAACTCATATTACAAACTATTTGAACTATTTTTATGATATAAAATATTAGGCCTTAGACAAAAATTGAATTTTTCAAAACTTAGATTTTGAAAAGAAAAACTATTTTCTCCAAAACTTGCATAAATGCAAAAACATGATATTGAAACAAATTTGAAGCATATTGTGTATAGATAGAATCCAATACACATGTGAAGTATATATCTGTTTTTGACATAAAATCCAGAATAGTTTTTGTTAATTCCAAAAATCTAAACACATGAATAGGATCATCAAAATAAGTTTTTCTAAATATATGAAGCATATGTGTATATTGATTAGTCACATATGTTGCATATACATTGTCACCTTACCATACTTTTTAGCTAATAAATCCTATTAATAAGTCTTCTTTTTCTTTGTTAAATGTAGGCCCAAGTACTAAAAGAAAAAAAAAGAGAAACAAGCCCAAAAGCCCACCAAATTCTAATTTAATTCATAAATTTGAAATGAAGGAATCAGGGCAAAATCTTGGCATATCAAGAGGTTGAGATGAATCCTCCCTGAATCAAGCGGTTGAAACCACACAATCAAAGGCTGTTTCGTCAACATTTGGAGCAGAAATAAGAAAACCAGAAGAAGATACGGGGAATGCACCAAACCAGGAGCCCCCACTAATTGGGTGTGGCCACCTGGCCACACTAGGGCCGCGGAAATGTGGCCCTAACCGCATTTCTATGGCCAAGTAATGTTAGTTGGGGGAGCGTTTGCTCCCCCAATCTTCCCGGGATCTCCCCTCTGGTTTTTCCCTATAAATGCCAGTTTCAATAGAGGAAAAAGGGGCGAAGACTAAGATTAGAATTTGTGTTTATTTTCTAAGGATTTAGGCTCTTTGTTAGCTAGCACAAAAGTTGTATTCTTATTTTTTTAATTTGTAGCCCAGTATCAAAACTTGTGAGAGAGAGGAATTGATTGCTTGTACTTGAAGATTGAAGTGACATCAATACAAGAGTCGAGCTACTTTTTCTTCCACTTGTAGTACGGTATGGCTTGCATTATTTATTTGCTTTCTTCTTCATTTTTCATGAGTAACTAAAACATTTTTCTAGGCTCACTATTGTAACTCTCTCTAGTTCTTCTTCTCTTCTGTTTTTAAAGAAAAAGACCCAATGAATCATCTGCATGCCTTACTTAAAGCCTTTCTTTTTTGAAAGTGTTCTTGAAGGCACACAAGGATGGGTTTGGATTGTTAAACTCTCACTTCTTTCATGAACATTTCTTAAACTGTTTTTACTTCATTCTTACTTCTTCGCGCTTGATGATTTAATATTCGATTCTAAAAAATTTTTCAAAGAAAAGAGTGAACTCTTCCAACTATCTTATGTGCTTTACTTCAATCTTTCTAAAAATCAATTTTAAGTTTTTCCTATGATCACTTTGAGGCACTTAAGATTTTAATAGAAGAATGAACAATTGAGTAGTGAGATAGTGAGCTCAGATTTTCTTCATTATTATAATCAACAAAATAATCTTTGAACTTTTTAAATCACCTTCTCTAAAGCCTTTTCTAAAGTTGTAATTTCTCATTTAATCATCTCTTTCTTTCCATTCTCTTTTCCATTAAAAAATGAACAAAATTCTTTGTTTTTAAACGATTCACCGAAAAGCTTCCATCGCATTCCTCCTCATGGATACGACCCGTTAGCCACAAGCTACACGGTAAATTTTTAAACTCTTTGATTATTCTTTCATTCTAAGCAATCAATTTTTGGCGCCGTTATCGGGGAGGAAATGGTGTATTTGTTTTTTAACAAGTTTTGTGTGTTGTTTCAGGGACTTAAAGATTCAGATCTAGCATTCAAGCTTTGCAAGAGAAGGCTTGCAAATTCTGTGTCCCTACTCTCGAAAGTAGGAAACAGAATTTCAAGAATTTGCATTGCAAAAATTGAAAAATTCATTGGACTACTAAAAACTTTTTTTTGCAGGACATATTGCTCGCAAAAATTTAAGTTTTTGTGTGTTATATTTGTGCTATTTCTGTTATCCACCAATCCTGTTTTAATCCAACAGTAATTTGAGTGATTGATAATTGCTTAAAAAACGTTTAGACTTACATTTTAGGCATTTGTCTAATTACGTTTACTTTACAATTACTGTTGAAGATAGCTGGAGACAAGGTATGTATGCATAGCATATAGTTTAGGAAACATTCTTTGGTGATATTTGCTTTTGAATGCTACTTTTCTATATCTTGCACACTTTGCACAAATCAATTTTAAGGGCAAAATCCAAGTCAAGATAAGGTGGGAAAGTCATTAACCTTCCTTAACCCATAAACCATCTCCAAGCACGCACAACCTAAGCCTAAGTAAAATCTGATAGACGTTGGCCTTAGGGACATCTCAAACTCATTAGGAGATTATCCTAAGGGGAAAAAGTGTTAGAATTTGACTCCTGCCAAATCAGTGTCTAGGAAAGAGATTAAGGGCTGAAAGCCCAAAGGTTGGTGGTTACTTAATTAAGGAACGTCTTTGACGGATAACCTCCCACCAATCTTGCCTTGACATGACTGATTAGCTTGTGGTCAAAGTCTACATTATACCTCAAGTGGACAATCAACCAGTTAGGAGTTGTCTAGGTCAAGGTTATCTTAGACTAGGCTTGGTTGTTTTCTTTTCTTGACTATTGGTGAACTTGTTTGTGATTATATTTGTGTATGCAAGTGTGGTCAAGAGACCCTAATTCATCTAGGTTAATTAGAAACACATCACCACCCAAGTTTGAAACAAGACCAGATTCGGTTATGGATCGACCGACATCTTTGCAGGATAGGTTTTACCCTATTAGAATATCACTTCCATCCTGCATCCAACTTCCATTGGTTGGTGAATACAACTTTGAGCTTAAGCCACAGTTCATCAATACACTCCCTAAGTTCCATGGCTTAGAGCCCGACGATGCTTATTTCTTTATAAGAAAATTTGAGGAAGTATGCTTAATGATGAAAATCCCACACCTTGCAGATGATGCTATTAGGTTGAGATTTATCTCATTTGCTCTTAAGGACTTAGCCAAGAAATGGCTCTACAGCTTAGCGGCCGACTCCATCACATCTTGGGATTGTTTCATCAAGGTCTTCTTGAAGAAATTTTATCCAATCCACAAGACCATTCTCGTTAGGAAAAACATCATGTAGTTCAAGCAAGAACCTAGTGAACCGTTTTAGAGGTACTTTGAACGCTTCAAAGACCTCCTTGTCCAATGTTCTCATCATGGAATAGAGAAATAGTGATAATACCAAATTCTTTATGACGGTTTAGATTACTCGACCAAGACCCTCTTAGAAAGCATGTGCCAAGGGGGATTCTTGCAGAAGGATGAGCATAAAGTATGGGATCTATTGAGAATCTAGCTGAAAAGTGTTGGAACATGTTTCGATGAAGACGTTTGTGAAGATCAATTCATTTGGAGCTCTAACACATGACGAATCAAGAGTCCTACATGATCAAGATGTGCCAAAGAGAGTTGATAGAGTGTGTTTTGTAAAGATGAAATAGCATGTAAAAGCCTTGACACAAACACACACTTCATTGGTCAATTAGTCGACTTATAGTCCATGTATCGTCGACTAATCATCTTTGTAGTCGACTATCCCAAAGTCCAAGTCGACTAATATTGTGTCCAATATCTGACCCAACTCCTTGTTTCTTTATTAGTCGACCGACAATAAAACCAAGTCGACTAATACATCTTGTAGTCGACTAATAAGAGTCCCCTAGTCGACTAATCCTTGGTCCAAGTCGACTTGAAGGTAGTTACAGTCGACTTGAAGTAGTTAAACAGAAACCTGTCAGTCAACCGACGCTTCCCTAGTCGACTAATAGCTAAACCTAGTTGACTAATAGTTGAAATTTTGCCTAGTCTAGTCGACTAACTCAGAACCCAAGTCGACTATAGGCAGTTTCTGACTGTTGGACAATTTTTGTTATCTGGTCCTTTGTGCAACAAATTCAAACGTCCATATCATTTGAATTGCTCCTATAAATACCTAACTAACCCTAGTCTTTAGCTATATAAGGGGTAGTTATACCAAAGGCCAATTACCAAGAGTTTTTCTCAGTTTTCCAAAGCCAAAAATCTGCAAACCTGAAAACTATTTTTCCAAACTTCTGTTCTTCACCAAAAGACATTTCCATTGTGAAGTTCTCTGATGTTCTTGTTTCCTATACTAGACCTTGTCCACATACACATTCAGTATCAAGGCTTATAGGATAAAAGAGTTGTAATTCTCAAAGTGATCATTGTACATGGGAGGCTTCTTGGTTGTAGAGGCAGTTGTACAAGGTGAAAGGTATTCTCTTGGTGGAAGAGAAGGTGTTCTCTTGGTGGAAGAGAAGGTGTATACATTTGGCGAAGGAGATTTGTCAAGAGGTGTACATGGTGTATTGATTTTGGGTTGCAAAATCAAGGTTAAAGGAAAATCTCAAGCGGGTGGCTTAGGGACTGGATGTAGGTCACCAGGATCGAACCAGGATAAATCTCACTTGTTTGCGTTTGTGCATTTTCTGAGATTTGTTTTCCTTTTTGCAAGTTATATTTATTTTCTTAACGATTAATCCTTCTTGTTTAGTTTGTGTTGACTTGTGTTTGTTTAGATCTATAGTTACCAACAGAGATAATTTCGCATTTGTCATTATCTCCGGGACCTACAAAAAGACCATCCAATGGGAACCTACTAGTGAAAACTCTAAAAATCCTAACTCTATATCTTCAAAATGAGGTCTCCATTCGATTGAATCATCCACAGCTAACGAGGTTAAGTTAGCTAACCTAATGAGAAGACTGAAAGCTCTAGAAACTAAGAAACCAAGTCTAGTCAATTAAGTTAGCCCGAACCAAGTTCCAACTCCAGGTTGTACTTACTGTCAGGCCATGAATCATGTGTTTGAGGAGTGTCCTATATTTCAAGCTCACCAATATTTTTCTGAACCAATGAATGCGGCCTTCTCAAGGCCGAACAATGATCCTTACGCTCCAACCTACAATCCTAGCTGGAGAAATCAACCCAATTTCTCATGGAGCCATCAAAATAATGACCACCCACGGTCAAACCATGCAAACCACTTCCATCATTTCAATAATTCTTCCAATCATCAACCCAACTTTTCCAATCACCCGCACAATTCTCCCAACAATTTTGCAAATTATCAACAAAATTTTCCCAACCAAGCTCCAATATCGTCCTTCCAGAATCCTTAACTTGAAAGGAGAATGACTGATTTTGAGAGAAACATGAAAATGTACATGAAAAACTAGGATTCCCTCATGCAAACAATACAGAGACTAGAGGGTCAAATGAGCCAGTTAGCCAACCTACAACATGAGAGGCAAAAGGGTACCTTGCCCAGTCAACCAATTATGAATCTTAGGAATTCACAACAAGCTCATTTGATTGAGGATCAATCACTGAATCAATGTAATGGTGTTCATACATTGAGGTCGGGAATGAAATTTGAGAACAAAGTGTCAACGCCACCTAATCCTAGTCAGCACAATCACACTTCAGCATCCACCTCATCTAATCTTACCCCTTCTAAATTTGATGAATCTGAAAAAGATAAGTCAAACAGTCATGTGTACCAGCCTATAGCACCATTTCCTAATAGGCTGAAAAACAAGAAAAATTCACACATGGATAAGATAATTGAGATCTTTAAGTGAAGATAAATGTGCCACTTCTTGATTCCATCCAACAAGTCCCATCTTACGCTAAGTTTCTTTAGGACATGTGCACCAAGAAGAGAAAGACTAATGTACTTAAAAAGGTCTTCTTAGCCACTAACATTAGTGAGCTACTAGCGGATCTGATCCCTGTTAAGTACAAGATCCAGGTAGTCCAACCATTGCCTGCACAAAAGGACAAGCCGAGATTAGTCGTGCACTTCTTGACTTGGGGGCAAGTATCAACTTGCTTCCATTCTCAGTTTATCAACAACTAGGGTTGGGCAATCTTAGTCCAACTCGAGTCACTATCCAACTGGCTGACCATTCAGTGAAAGTTCCAAAAGGGGAGATTAATGATGTCGTTATCCAGGTTGGGGAGTTTATTTACCCTGTTGATTTCATAGTTCTTGAGACGCAACCGTGTCTAACTCCAATCATAGTGCTCAAACTCATGTTATCCTAGGGCAACCATTCCTTGCTATTGCCAATGCCATCATCAATTGTAGGAATGGATCCATGAGGTTAACTTTTGGGGACATGACTAGAAAAGTCAATGTCTTCAATCTAGAAAAACAAGCTCGTAAGATAAGAGATCAAACATTTAAGGTAAACTTTGTTGAAAACAATTGTGTTGAAGAGAGTGAAGATTTAGAAGATAAGTCGCTGTTTCTTAATGAATTATTTAAAAATGAATGCGATTATCTTGATGAGAAGGCACATGTCGAAGATCCTAATGTTAGAGTACCCTTAAAAAAGGAAAAATTTGATTTGAATATCTTCACTTTCGATTAGCCAACCAATAATGTATCGCATGAGGATATAATTCAAGAACCTCCGATTGACATACTCTTTGAAAACCTCTTCGAAGAAGAACTCATGTGTTTGGATGAACCGACTAGGGATCTTTTGGTTAATTGCACATTTCTAAGGGAAAGTGTTGACCTAAGCTTTGAGGAGATATATGGAACTGAGTTAGAATTCTTAGGAATTCATAGTGAGGAAGTTCCAACTGAGAAGTGTGGTGGTGATAATTTTTTTTAATAATAATTGTAGCAATATGAGGAAGAAACACCAAAAGAAGGTAAGACTAGGGAGAAAGGAAGCTAAAATGACAAAACAAGTGGCCTCCCCACTGTGTCCTATAAAGAGGACCCATTGGAATGATGGGAAGAGAGCTAGAGGGATAAGACAGAAAAAGACCTAGGTGTGGTAGAAACTTGATGTTGTACATATTCCTGTATAATATTTGCACCTCTTTTACATTTCATTTCATGCATGTATACATTTCTTTCATACATTGGGGACAATGCATGAGATAAGTGTGGGGAGGGTTCTAACATGATGACTACTATAACTTGAAAAAAAAAATTATATATATATATATATAACTTGGAAATTTTTTTTTGAAAGGTTAGAACAATATTTTGATATATTTTTTTGTAAGAAATTAAGTCAATTTTAAGGAATAGGAAAATCATAATTAGGATTTCTTATACTTGGTCAAAGTCAGATAACTTGTTTGATGTTTAGGATTAGGAAGAAAATTTGTGAAAGTAATTTAGTCTTGATATTTACCTTGATGAAATATGCACACTAAATATACTTACACACTTAGGGTTTAAAAACAGAGACTCTTATGCCTTATAAAAGAAATATATTATGAAAAAAATATATAACATCTAATTCTTGATTAGCTAGGTGCTTTAGCCTAAGCAAGCCTTAGTATTTATGCAAAAGATAATTAGATAAGTTTGAAGAAAAAATGTGTATATAAATCCTCTGATTAAGCTGGGTATTTATGCCTCATGAAGCATAAGTATTCACGCCTAAAAGGGGTACGTCTTATAAATAAAAACCTTAGTTTCGTGGCCTTGTCTGCTCGAGTATTTAAGTCCTTAGGGGTGTTTTCTCACCTGGTGCCCTAAAACTGTCCGGTTTGGGTGTCACCGACTGAAAGCTCGTTACATGGGCAGATTAGAAAGCCTAATGAAATTGAGGAATAAAATCCACCAAAAATAAATATAAGTCATGGGAGTTAATGCTAAAGAACCCTTAGTCAACTTCACAATCACGGTGGTGCATACGACTCAGGGTAAATTAATAGACTAGATGAGAAAAACAATTTGACTCCTTACTTTGATTGATGACATTTTGAATAGAGACTAAGTTTAGGAATGAAAATTGATATTCCTATAACTTATAGATTACTTAAACTCTCACAAATATACTTCAAATATTTTCTCCTTTAAAAATGCTTTTCGAAATTACTAACTTTTTTCTCTTTCTTTATGGATTTTGTGGGTGCAATCCAGACAAAAAACTCGTCCTCTAGCGGTAACCTAGAGGTTTAACGGCTTATTGCACATACTCAGTGCAATCAAGTGACCTGCGAAAGTGGTCTAATAATTAGAATTAGTTTGATGTTTTGCTTGAGGGCGAGCAAAAGATAAGTGTGGGGGGGTGTGATTAGTCACATATGTTGCATATACATTGTCACCTTACCATACTTTTTAGTTAATAAATACTATTAATAAGTCTTCTTTTTCTTTGTTAAATGTAGGCCCAAGTGCTAAAAGAAAGAAAAGAGAAACAAGCCCAAAAGCCCACCAAATTCTGATTTAATTCAGAATAAATTCGAAATGAAGGAATCAGGGCAAAATCTTGGCATATCAAGAGGTTGAGAAGAATCCTCCCTGAATCAAGCAGTTGAAGCCACACAATCAAAGGCTGTTTCGTTAACGTTTGGAGCAGAAACAAGAAAATCAGAAGAAGATACGGCGAATGCACTAAACCGGAGCCCCCACTAATTGGGTGTGGCCACCTGGCCACACCAGGGCCGCGGCCGCATTTCCGCAGCCAAGTAATGTTAGTTGGGGGAGCGTTTACTCCCCCAATCTTCCCAGGATGTCCCCTTTCTAGTTTTTTCCTATAAATGCCAGTTTCAACAGAGGAAAAAGGGGCGAAGACTAGGATTAGAATTTGTATTTATTTTCTAAAGATTTAGGCTCTTTGTTAGCTAGCACAAAAGTTGTATTCTTGTTTTTTAATTTGTAGCCCAGTATTAAAACTTATGAGAGAGAGGAATTGAGTGCTTGTACTTGAAGATTGAAGTGACATCAATACAAGAGTCGAGCCGCTTTTTCTTCCACTTGTAGTACGGTATGGCTTGCATTATTTATTTGCTTTCTTCTTCATTTTTTATGAGTTACTAAAACGTTTTTCTGGGCTCACTATTGTAACTCTCTCTAGTTCTTCTTCTCTTCTGTTTTTAAAGAAAAAGACCCAATGAATCATCTGCATGCCTTACTTAAAGCCTTTCTTTTTGAAAGTGTTCTTGAAGGCACATGAGGATGGGTTTGGATTGTTAAACTCTCACTTCTTTCATGAACATTTCTTGAATTATTTTTACTTCATTCTTGCTTCTTCGCGCTTGATGATTTAATATTCGATTCTAAACGATTTTTCAAAGAAAAGAGTGAACTCTTCTAACTATCTTATGTGCTTTACTTCAAACTTTCTAAAAATCAATTTTAAGTTTTGCCTATGATCACTTTGAGGCACTTAAGATTTTAATAGAAGAATGAACAACTGAGTAGTGAGATAGTGAGCTCAGATTTTTTCATTATTATAATCAACAAAATAATCTTCGAGCTTTTTAAATCACCTTCTCTAAAGCCTTTTCTAAAGTTACAATTTCTCATTTAATCATCTCTTTCTTTCCATTCTCTTTTTCATTAAAAAACGAACACAATTCTTTGTTTTTAAACGATTCACCGAAAAGCTTCCATCGCATTCCTCCTCGTGGACACGACCCGTTAGCCACAAGCTACACGGTTAATTCTTAAACTCTTTGATTGTTCTTTCATTCTAAGCAATTATATATAGATGAAATCTAGTATACATTAAATCATGTAAACTTGTTTTGATTCTATCTATTCATGAAAACCATATATATGTCTATTCAAAATCCAAAACTAGTTAAACTTAAAATCAAATATATTGAACTTGTGTGTGTGTCTGTGTGTGTGATATTGAGCATATCAACACTATCTATCTTTACACAAGATCTAAACACAAACTTAAACTAAACAAACTGAAGTCTTCTTATAGAACTCCTTCTCCAAGCCGACTCGATCAAAACACGATCCCAAGAGCTTGACTCCATCTGAGTGCTAGATGCGATCTTGACGCGCGAGCTCTTGATTCTAGATGTGTTAGCTCCAAAACTCTTTTGTTGAAGCTAAGCACCTACTAAGATCTTGATCAATAAACTAAAACTATATAAACACAATACCATTAGTACTATAACTACATGAGTTAATCATCATCAATTTTACAGTGATGGGCCTTCAGGCCAATGATCTCCCCCTTTTTTATGATGACAAAACTCATAGAGTTATATATGCATGGATCAAAGATAAACTTCATAGAAACTCCCCTTAACTCATGCATAGCAATAAACAGATAGATATTCAATGACATGCATAATGTAAATACAAACATATATGCATAAACAAGGATAAAAACATGCATATATAAACTCTCTGAATTCTTCTCCCCCTTTTTGTTAATTCATCAACAAAGGGGTGAGGACAATCAAACAATAAAGATGTAAATGCGATATACATTCATGAGGAGAGACGATAAGTTAGCTCCCTCTGCATACATGCATTACATGAAGAAGGGATAACTAAATCCTAACCCACATAAAGAATAATATACAATGAATAAACAGAGATGTTAACCCCCCTACACACGTGTACGACATAAAAAAAAGAGTTCAAGCTCCTCAAATGTGAGATACACTCAACAAGAATCTATATATAGAAAAGATGTTAAGCTTCCCTTGCATATAAGTAATATATATCATTAATTTTAAGAAAATTTTGTAATCACTTTTTAAAATAATTTTTTAAAATTTCTTGAAGTCAACAAAATGAATTATAGTATCAATAAAATTAAATTGTAGTTGACAAAAATAAATGTTGGTACCACTTGTAAAAAAAATAAAATTTTAAGATACCAATAGTAGATTTTGATACCAATTGAAGTTAATTATGAAGTACATTTTAATACTAAATAAATACCAATTGAAATGATTGGCAATTGAAATGCCAATTGAAATCAATGCATAAGCTTGTAAAGATACCAATTAATATTTAGGATAAAATTAAGCTTAACATAAATATAATTTGTGATTTAAGAATGTAAAGATATTATAAAACAAGCATTATCAAATCATATATATGTATGTATGAAAATACCAATTGAAATTGATACTAATTGAAATTTGAAGCATATATATATAAGAAACAAATATGAGTATACAATTATAGAATTCCATGAAGATCATACGTATAACTCATATCTACTGCCCTATTCATGCATAAGTTTAAAAGATATTCAATAAGGGTATACATGGCAAGGTCGCCCATCCAACCGCCCTTAGAAGGTAGGGGTTTTCAAAAATCATGATTTAAAAATATTTTAGTATAGTTTGAAAATCACTACCACATGAAGAATAAAGACTAATTTAAAGATATTTTAAAACTAGTATTAAATCTTTCAAACATAAAAACAAATCATATATTTTATGAAGCATGCTAAATACATAAGAGTTGACACTCAAAATCTATAAAGCTCATAAATGCTCATGAAAATAAAGTCTTGAATAAATACCAAATATAGAGTGTAAAAATTATGTAATAAGCATAATCATGAAGATAGGCAATGAAGCTCAATGAAATTCCTTTTATCAAAAGCAAGAATTCATAAAAATTAAATACGCTTCAAGGCATAATTATGTTTTGTTAAAACTAAAAGTATTCATACATATCCCAAACATAAACGAGTCCATAATAAAAATTTTGCATAAAAAGTAAGTGACTCTAGGATAGACATGTATATCTAATAGTTTTAGACAAAATTAACATATACATGAAGATAAACACATGTTTATGAAAACATGTACAAAAATAGGAAAAATAATTAAAGATGTAAGAATCATCAAAATTAGGTTATACATGTATATGTAATGAGTACAAATGAGCAATAAAATACTAACATATAATAATAAGGTGTAGTTCACTACTTGTACAAGTATAAACACAAGTTTTAATAAAAGTTTTATCTAAACATGTAATCAAAACATGAAGTGCAAAAACATAAATAAAACATAAATAAACATGATCATTAAAGTAAATATACATGCTTTAGAGTTAGGATATACACAATAGTTAAACTATAGTGAGAGCACAAAAGATAATAATCCATGGGTGTATCTCAAATACTATTTATGTATATCTCAAGTCTAATTCACATTACATTAACAAAACAAATATGAAAAACACGAAAACCAATACATACAAAACATTCATGCAAAAGCATGTTAACAACATAAGGAGTTAGAGATAGTTATCAAAACAAATAGTGTTAATTTCTAGGTCTCCAAACCATAACGGTCCTCCCACTAAATATCATTGACGGTGATGCATCCAATGTAGTGTCCATCAAGCTCAAATGCATCCACCATCAAGGCACCAATACCCTCAAATCAAGTGAGAGCCCACACCTACATCAAAAACAATAGGGATGAATTTTGGTACCCACACTTTCTTGGGTCCATGAGGGTTAGCATCTTTTCTAACCCAAACAAATTTGTTTAGAAATTTTGAATCATCTATTATATTATAGCAAAACTTTACAAGGTGGATCATACGTCTATAATGTGCACAAGTATACACATGAGCATACATAGTATCATGTGTGTGAACATGAGAAGCATGTGTATAACGTGAATGGTGTGCATGAATATGAGGTGCATGTTTCTTGAAAAATATGGATTCTAATTTTTATGATCCATAGCACATTGGTTCAAAGTGGAGCCCAAACAATCAACACTCTTCTTTAACATAATTATATCATTTTCATCATTAGAAGAAGAAGTGGAGCATGCAATAGAAACATTAGATGATGACGCTATAGTAGCATGACAAAGATGTGAATCTAAATCATTTTTCAAAGAAGTATTTTCTTTTAAAATTCAATCCAATTCTTTTGAAATCAAAGCAATTTTCTTTTTCAAAGAATTATTCTCTTTTATAAAAATTTCAAGTTTTAAAGACAAAACCTCATTTTCTTCAAAACATCATCATAATATTTTTATTTTTTAAATTTCATTTTCCTTTAAGACAAGGACAAGTTGGGATTTCAATGAGTCCCTTTCACTTGAAATCTCAACCCTCTCTTGCAAAGTCATATTAAGCTTTGAAAACAAATCCTTATTTTCTTCTTTTTTTTTAAAAAAATTTTATACTTGGAAAGCAAGTCTTTACATAATGTAAATAGTTTTTCATTTAATGTATGTGCATCGAAGTTATCATCACAAGAAGAACTAATACTATCATCTAGTTGAGTGTCTGAGTTTACCTCAAGGGAGTCATTCCCTTGGACCATGAAGCAAGTTTTGTTAGACTCATCTCCACTAGATTCTTTCTCCACATTTTTTTTCTAGCTTAAGAGAGGTCAATGTATTTCATATTGTAAAAGCGGAATTACAATGAGAAATCATAGAAAATTGATCTTTGCTAAGTGTGTGCCTAAGTGCCACTAGGGCTTGTGCATTGGCCTCTATATGCTTGTTATTACCAAGATAAGATTTCTTGGTAGTGACAAGTAAACATGCATTCCTACGGTTTTAAGGTATATCCTCGGCTTATACTTTCACATATCAATGTTGGTAACATCATATATGGGAGGGGTCATGAAATCTATGAGTGTATAAATAATATGTGTAAATACAAATCTAGATTCGCAATCTAAGATCTCACTCCTAGGTGGTTAAACCTAATATCAGGAGCGTTGGCTCTGATATTAATTAAAAATACATCTAGAGGAGGTAAATAGGTGTATTATCTAATCTAATAATGAATGATTCAGAATTAAAAAATAATTACAACACAGTAAGTGTAACCAAAGAGTGTAGCCAAATTTCCAGTGACGGGCTCTGTACTATCTCATATAGCTCTCTTGGTTCAACACAAGTATGGGCACATAAACTATACCAAGTATGTATGAGATATGAACAATATAAAATAATGCAAGATATGAGAGGGATAGAGTTTAGAGATAGTGGATCAAATACAAACACCAAGATATATTCTGAGGTTCGAGCCACTACTCTACGTCCCTGCCTTCACACAGAAGGATTTTCACTACGTCCACAAAGGACCTCCCATAGAGGGAACCTCTACTGAGGAATTTATAATTACAAACTTAGGAATACACAACTCCTCTCTCTACAATAACCATCTCTACTTAAGAGGAAAGGCACAAAGCCAAAGCACAATCACCTCTACACATGAGGGATGGGCACAATGCCAAACTATAATCGCCTCTACACAAGAGGGATAAGGCACTAAGCCAAACCACAATCACCTCTACACTAGAGGGATGAACACAAACCCAAAGTAAAGAAAAGATTACAACTTGGTGATCACAATAGACCAAAAACAACTCTTGGTGATCACAATAAACCAAAAACAACATTTCCCACAAAATAAGATCTTATAGATAGGATAGTATGATAGCTCAAGTGTGAGAAAATAAGATGTTTGAAAAACAAAACCACAAAGAAAATACATGGGAAAATACTAGAATGAAATAGAAATGAAGATCAAAACAAATTTCCCAAAGGCTCTCTTTTTCTTTGATTTTTTCAACCCTTGAAAATAAATAAAAAGATAAATCTTTTTAGCACAAAAACTCTTTTAAAACTGTTTAGAAAATGGGTAAGATGGCACAAGAAAACTGGTTGAAAACTTCTTTTCAAATCTTATACAAAACAGCCCCCAAAACCCCTTTATATAGGGCTACGAAAAATATAGCCGTTGGCAGCCTGAAAGGTTAAAAATGACCTTCCAGTCGACTGGCCGGTCGACCGGCCCAACGGTAATATTTCTGACCGTTATGCCTCCAGTCGACCGCCCGGTCGACAAGGCACAGCCTGTCGGTCGATCGCCCAGTCGACTGGTAGTACCCGATAGTGGGGTACTTTCAGTAGGTCGACCGTGGTCGATCGGCCTACTTGGCTAGTCCTATTCACGTTCCTTATGCATATCGGTCGACCAGCCAATCGATCGACCTCTAGTCTGGTCGACCGTTCGGTCGACCGCCAACTGGTTCTGGCAGATATTTCAAAACTTGAAACTTACACATTTTAACTCAAATAAAATCTCATAAAATCTTATAAATTTCACAAAAATAAGTTCTTATAAGACATTTCAATAACAAATACGTGTGATGAAAAATCAACACATATTATAAACTATTTGAACTATTTTTGTGATATAAAATATTTGGCCTTAAATAAAAACTATTTTTTCAAAAACTTGGATTTTAAAAATAAAAACTGTTCTCTCTAAAACTTGAATAAATACAAAAACATGATATTGAAACACATTTGAAGCATATTGTGTATGGATAGAATCTAATACACATGTAAAGTATATATCTATGTTTTTGACATAAAGTCCAAAATAGGTTTTGTTAATTCCAAAACTCTAAACACATGAATAGGATCATCAAAATAAGTTTTTCTAAGTATATGAAGTATATATGTATATAGATGAAATCTAATATACATTAAACTATGTAAATTTGTTTTGATTCTATCTATTCATGAAAAATATATGTATGTCTATTCGAAATCCAAAACCGGTTAAATCGAAAACCAAACATATTGAACTTGTGGTGTGTGAACTTAAGCATATCAACACTATCTATATTTATACAAGATCTAAACACAAACTCAAACTTAATAAATTGAAGTCCTCTTATAGAACTCCTTCTCCAAGCCAACTCGATCCAAACACGATACAAAGAGCTTGACTCTATCCAAGTGCTAGATGTGATCTTGATGCGCGAACTCTTGAATCTACATGTATTAGCTCCAAAACTCTTTTGTTGAAGCTAAGCACCTACTAAGATCTTGATCAATAAACTGAAACTACATAAATACAAGATCATTAGTACTATAACTACATGAGTTAATCATCATTAAAACTAAAGTGATGGGCCTTTGGGCCAACACCTGGTACCTCTGAAGGCTCTGACATTGGATGGTCTTATGTCCCTTACCATCGTGATAAGAGCAATACTCTTCTGCTCCTAATGCAAGGGGTCATATTGTATGGGTCTCAGACACTGACCCACTACTGATCCTTGATGGTGTTGAAGATCTTGTTGATGGGGAGCCTCAATGGAGCAAATTGCTCCATCGGCTGGTAAGATTAGAGCGGGCTTGGTGAGGGGATTGGAAGTGCTTGCCTCTTGTAGGCAGGTTATCCCCATTTTTTATTTTGGGCATGGGCGGAGGATTCGTGTGGAGGCTTCAACTTTCCTCCGTGATTGCCTAGCTTCGTGGGGTAATTGGAGGAAGTCTTCATTGTCTCCTCCAACTAAATATAGGGATGAGCTCAGGATAAGGTGATCGAGGCAGAACTAGCACTTAGAAATGTGTATTATGTGAAATCAATGAAAGGCTCAAATGTGCTAATGTACCCTCGATACTTCCGTTATAGCATTGGCTCAACGGGTCGTATCCACAGGGAAGGGAGGCGATAGAAGCATTAACAGTCTCTAGTCACGTCAGTTGTTAACACTTCTTCTTTGTTGAAAGAATGAAAAAGAATGAAAAAGAAAAGAAAATGAAATCCAGAATATGGTAGATGAGGAGAGCGATGAAGGCGATGTGAAAACAAAACGAGAAGTGGTTTGGAAAGCGATTAGAAAAGAAGATGAAACAAAGGTAAACAAAGAAGACGGTGAAAACAACGATGGAAATGATCAAAAGAAACTTGAAAATTATTTCTAAAACAAACTAAAAGAAAACTCATGGCTACTAACTACTAAATACTCCACTAACCATACTAACCTCTTCGAGATAGTTACCTCACATTTTGATCCTCGGCCATCACAATCCTTGCCTTCAAAGAGACGATACAAAGCATGGCTCATGGATGGTTCATAACAAACAAAACATTGCAACAAGAACAAGCTATTACAAGCATCACTGATTACACTACTAGCATGAAATAAAAGAGAGTTAGCTTGGTTAACAAGTTAGCAAGTTAGATGTTAGAATCCATCATCTTTGGCCATCAATGGCTCTTGCAAGAACAAGGCCTTGTAGAGGCAACCCGATTCATGTGGATTATCAAGTAAGTGGTTAGATGGTTAGTGGTTAGTAGTTAGATTGCCATGAGAAAAAAACTAGCAACAAAACATCATGTAGAAGGTGAAGGAGATTACAATGGAAGAGAAAGAAGGCATCTTTACATAGAGTGTCACTCTCTATTACATCAATCCCTTACTTTCTCTCTCTCTATGTATCACTCAGCCCTACTACAATGATCTAAAAAGAAATGAAAATACAAGAAATGAAGAACACTCACCTACACTACTCCTAAAATCTGCACCTACTCCTAAAAACGAAGACTGCCCTCGGTTTGGCTCTCTGCAGGTCTATTTATAGGTAGAAGAAGGCTCCAGAAGATGAGACGGGGTCGACGCGTGGCTCCACAGCGTTGCCGCAGAAACGTGGCTATTGCCGCGTTTCCGCGGCAATTACGTGGAGAGAGGTCTCTGGTTTTTTCCAGGTTGTTCCTCTGGCTTCGTGGATTGTCAGAGTATATTCTGTTTCTGGTATTTGCGCCCGGATATTCGTCTGACAAGCGCAGGAGTCTAGGTTCAATGCATGTTCTAGAAAATCCTTTGCTTGGCCTCCAAGTAATTGCGGGATTAATTACCCTTAATTGAGATGAATTAGGCTCTTATTCCATCTTTGCCCTTGGACTTTGAATCTACCTGCAATTAAGACCAAAACACGATTTAGACGATTATTTATTCATAAAATTGTGAGAGAATGCGACATAATAATGCAGAATTGTAGACTAATCACACCCCCACACTTATTCTTTTGCTCGTCCCGAGCAAAACAAGAAAAGAAAGAATATACTACAAGTGTTATTACACCACTTTCGCAGGTGACGCGATTGCACTGAGCGTGTGCAACAAGCCGTTAAACCTCTAGGTTACCCTAGAGGAGGAGTGTTGTCTCCTGAGGGTTTTCAGCGGATTGCACCCACAAAATCCATAAAGAAAGAAGACAAATGTTAGTATTTTGAAAACGTATTTTGAAAGAGAGACAAGTTTTTGAAATATTTTTGCAAAAATATAAGCGATCTAAGGTCATAAGTCCACCACAAATCATTCTTCCTTAAACTTAGTATCTATGCAAGATCTTGTCTTCAATTAAGGTAAGAATTCAAAATTAGATTGAATATTTTATCTTTCATAAAACCTAGATAATATGCACATTGTGATAGTGAAGATTTCTGGGATTTCAATTCCAACCATCAAGCCATTTATTTATATATCTCTTTTTTTTTCTTTTTTTCTTCTTCCCTTAGTTTAGGCTTTCTAGTTCACCCATATGGCGAGCCTATAACCGATGACTCCTAAACCAGACGGTCCTAGGGCACCAAATGAGAAAACATCCCTCGGGTTTAAGGACTCAAGTGAAAAAGGCCCCAAAACTAAAGGGATTATTTTTTTTTTTACCACCGTTAGGCGTGAATAATCATGCTTCTTGAGGCACAATTATCCAGCTTAATAACTAATGTTTTATTTATATATATTTTTTTCTTTTTATTATTATTAATTTTTTTTATATATGGCATTTTAGGTCTTTGTCTCCATCTCAAAAATGTGTAAGTGTGAAGTGCATACTATCTAAGGCAAAAAATTCAAGATAAAAATATCTCCCCAATTTTTCTTACTTAGCCTATAATTTTAAACAAGATCTATTATTTCAACTAGGTTTAAGATGTCATAATTAAGGCTTCCTTAATTTCTAAGATCATCTTAATTTTCTTAAAAATAGATCAAAACTTTGTCTCTTATTTCAAAAAGTTTTTAAAGAAAGAGAAATTTCTATACAAAAGGTAAGATTTCTAAAAGTATCCTAAAAGAAGTATAAAAGAAAGAAAATCTAAAAACTCTAAGTTAGTAAACCCTCCCCCACACTTATCTCATGCATTGTCCTCAATGCATCGTGATATATGTATGCATGAAACAAATAGAGAGGGAAGGAAAAATATACCTTAAGGTGGTGGTTCCGGTGGTGGTCTGATTGGTCCACGAAAGGCGGCCCAATCATTCTTGCGTGGAGTCTGAAGGAACCCACCAGAAACCTCCATGATACAACCCACTATAATGATGTATGCATGTGTGATTTTTATTAACAATTTTACCCCATCTAATTTTCAAAATTTCAAAATAATTTCGAAGTTAAATCTTTCAAAACCCTTGTCCCAGAAGGAATGATTGATTTGGACTCAGGAAGTATAGGAACTAATCTCGACTCAGAAAAAAGACTTAAATCAAGTAGAGGTTCAGGAGTCGAGATCGGTTCAGGAAGTGGGTCCAAATCAAGAAAAAGAAGCTCAAGTCCATAATCATTTCTCCATGATGGAATGTGGCTATCTAAGAGTGGTGATTCAAGTTTAGGAATGATAGATGTGGGAATCAAAACTGACTCTAAAATGTTGCTCAAGTTGGGTAACATAACAGGAGTCAATAATGATTCAGGAATTTGAACTAGATCATAAATTTGAGAATCAAAGTCACATTCCTCATTGAGTTCAATTCCATAAAAATGAGAACTTGCTAATTTATCAAATGGACTTTCAAAGGTATGGAATTGGTCAAGTTCAATATGATCATCATAAGAGATTGGTGATTCAATTTCAAAATAGACTGGCACTGGATCCAAACTGACTCAAGAAAAGGATCGAAATCAGGTGAAGATACCGGAGTCATAATTGAATCAGGAAGTAAAATTGAATCACTAATTTGTGGATCATGATCATATTCATGCCCAAGTTCAATTTCAGGAAATGAATAACTTGCCAAAATGTCAATGGGATCTGGAGTTTGGACAAGTTCAGGTGGGTGTGCTGAAATTGAATCTTGATTTCCAAAACAAGAGTCTTGAGTCATATCAATAGAGTTTGGCATAGTTGAATTGATCAAAGGTTGATAAGATAGAGTTTCCTCATTCCTAAGAGTGTTAGCCAATTGACTCAATTGTTCTTTCACCCTATTGAAAGACTCGGATTGTGATTTTTGATATTGTAATATAGACTCCTTCAAGATATCCAAACTCTTATCTAGATATGATGTATCTCCAAGTGGTTGCTCTAGAATGGGAGTATAAGAATATTAGTTTTGGAAATTTTGTGAATAATGTGAGTCAAAAGTGCGTGGAGATTGAAGCTTGGACTCACACAAGAGTTCTTTACTCATTTTCAAGGCAAATGGTTGTTCATTATGAGGAGGTAGAACTGAGTAAGACTCTTGAAAATACTGTGGAATTGGAGAGGCCAATGTTTCTTGAAGTTGTTGCTCGGCCCTTTGTAGATTGGCTTCTAAACTCTTTAGTAACTCAGATTTTTCTTCAATGGGTGGTTCAAAAAAAAGAGTATAAGAAGCAAATTGGGGGATGAATATTGTGTATATTGTGGACAAGGTGGATATGGTGGACAAGGAGGTTGATAATTTGGCTCGGGGTACGTGAATCCCCAATGACTCTGTGATGAGTTGAAATTATTTTAGAAATTATAGTCATAAGAATGTGGGTATGGGTTGTATTGATTCGGATAAGGCCAACCCGGTGTATTTGGTTGGTGCATATTGTAAAACGCCAGGTTGGAATTATCTGAATCAAATGGGGTTGGTGTGAAATATGGATTCATGTTTGGATTGAAAGAATTGTTATTATTGAATGCCATTTCACAAACAATCACAAACAAAAAGGAAAAATCAAACAACAAACAAAAAGAAGAGAAAAATCAAAACCAAGCCAAAAAGTAGGGTTGACCTAGACCTAGATGAAATGTCCCTAGGGGCCAACGTCTATTCAAATTTTATTAGGGCTTGGGTTGTGTGAGTGGGGAGATGATTTTTTGGGCTAAGGAAGGGTAATGAAATCCCCCACCTTATCTTGTATGGGTTTTGCCCTTAAGTTCATTTGTGCAAGTGTGCAATATAGACAAGAATGTAACACAAAGCGATAAATCACCCACGTGTTTGTCCTATGCTATATGCAATGCCATATGTACATCTCCATCCAGATCACAACAACAGAACAAAATACAGGATATTGGAATTGAATTGACACGTGCCTAAATGCAAATGTCTAAACCATTTTAAAGGCATCCAAATACCATATTTTAATTCTTTTATTTATTCAGGTGTGTAGGCAATCAAATCAAGAAAGATAGCAGCACAAATCAACTAGCTATTACAAGATACAATCCCAGAACAAACTAGATACAAAATTATTGTACAATGGCCGCGGTTGCGCGGCAAATGTCGCGATTTCACAGCTTTCTTTTGGAATCTGGGGCCCTGCTTTCAAGAGCAGGGAGATGCAAAGCTAGATTATTTTCTGCAAAGTTTAGCACCTATAAATATTACCCTGCACACCAAAACAGAGAAGACAATGTTAACAAAAACGTGACATCAAAACCATTCCTTCCCCGGCAACGGCGCCAAAATTTTTGATAAGGGCGGAACTAGCACTCAGAAACGTGTATTATGTGAAATCAATGAAAGGCTCAAATGTGCTAATGTACCCTCAATACTTCCGTTATAGCATTGGCTCAACGGGTCGTATCCACAGGGAAGGGAGGCGATAGAAGCATTAACAGTCTCTAGTCACGTTAGTTGTTAACACTTCTTCTTTGTTGAAAGAATGAAAAAGAATGAAAAAGAAAAGAAAATGAAATCCAGAATATGGTAGGTGAGGAGAGCGATGAAAACGGCGATGTGAAAACAAAACAAGAAGTGATTTGGAAAGCGATTAGAAAAGAAGATGAAACAAAGGTAAACAAAGAAGATGGTGAAAACAACGATGGAAATGATCAAAAGAAACTTGAAAATGATTTCTAAAACAAACTAAAAGAAAACTCATGGCTACTAACTACAAAATACTCCACTAACCATACTAACCTCTTCGAGATAGTTGCCTCACATTTTGATCCTCGGCCATCACAATCCTTGCCTTCAAAGAGACGATACAAAGCATGGCTCATGGATGGTTCATAACAAACAAAACATTGCAACAAGAACAAGCTATTACAAGCATCACTCATTACACTATTAGCATGAAATAAAAGAGCATGAAATAAAAGAGAGTTAGCTTGGTTAGCAAGTTAGCAAGTTAGATGTTAGAACCCATCATCTTTGGCCATCAATGGCTCTTGCAAGAACAAGGCCTTGTAGAGGCAACCCGATTCATGTGGATTATCAAGTAAATGGTTAGATGATTAGTGGTTAGTAGTTAGATTGCCATGAGAAAAAAACTAGCAACAAAACATCATGTAGAAGGTGAAGGAGATTACAATGGAAGAGAAAAGAGGCATCTTTACATAGAGTGTCACTCTCTATTACATCAATCCCTTGCTTTCTCTCTCTATGTATCACTCATCCCTACTATAATGATCTAAAAAGAAATGAAGAACACTCACCTACACTACTCCTAAAATCTGCACCTACTCCTAAAAACGAAGACTGCCCTCGGTTTGGCTCTCTGCAGGTCTATTTATAGGCAGAAGAAGGCTCCAGAAGACGAGACGGGGCCACGCGTCGAAATCGACCCGTGGCTCCACAGCTTTGCCGCGAAAACATGGCTATTGCCGCGTTTTCATGGCAATTACGTGGAGAGAGGTCTTTGGTTTTCTCCAGGTTGTTCCTCTGACTTCGTGGATTGTCAGAGTATATTCTGTTTCTGGTAGTTGTGCCTGGTTATTCATCTAACAAGCACAAGAGTCTAGGTTCAATGTATGTTCTAGAAAATCCTTTGCTTGGCCTCCAAGTAATTGCGGGATTAATTTCCCTTAATTGAGATGAATTAGGCTCTTATTCCATCTTTGCCCTTAGACTTTGAATCTACCTGCAATTAAGACCAAAACACGATTTAGACGATTATTTATTCATAAAATTGTGAGAGAATGCGACATATAATGCAGAATTATAGACTAATCATAAGGCTTCGCTCATCCAACTGACATTGTGCTTCTGGGTACTTGTATAAGAGGTGGGAGACTTGCATCTCGCTGATGAACTCTAGTGTGGAGACGTCCTTACCGCAGTTGGGAACCTTGGCCAATTGGCTTTGGAAGAGGCCGATGTTAGATTTGAGGCTGCCGCTCTCCTCATCTTGATGATAAAAAGATGATGATTGTTCCTCTCAATTTCTTAGTGAGATGCGTATTGGGTGAGGAATGCTTAGGACACCTCCTCATAATTGTGGAGAGATTAATAAGGCAGGGAATAGAACCAATTTGAGATTGCTCCTTTCATACTAGAAGAGAAGGTGAGACACACGAGCGGGTCATTGTAGAAGTAGACCACCATCTTGTCTTAAAATGCCTGATGAGCTAAACGGCGTCACTCATTCTGGAGTAATAGTCAAAAGTTAAAGTCGAGAACTTCTTTGGGAACTCGCATTCTAGAATCTCCTCAGAGAAAAGGGAGACAGAGATCTTGACAATTGAAGGCAACTATCTGAGCCTGAACTTGATTATTAAGCCACCTTAATGCCTCCTGTTCACCGATGATATTTTCACGATCGAGAGTCACCGCTCTCAATCGCGATCAGATTGGGCTTGTTGCTCCTTCATCTGCTCTTTCATGTCTGTGAGCATATGAAGTTGCCAGTTTTTGTGATGCTGCGGTGGTTGAACACTAGTGGCTGGTTCCTAAGGTGAGGAGGGGCCAGTGTTCTTGGTAGTACGCGGCTGATCGTCAGGAGTGGGAGGCTGTGTCCCCAATGTGTCAGCCCAAAGATCGTTTGCCCTAAATTTTGATGATGATAATCCCATGTAGTTATTTACTCTACCATTTCAATTTAAATAAGTTTTAGGTAACAAGATTGATTTCATGTTGAGTTTGGCTTCTCTATAAAGACTCATAAGTGTATGAAGCCCTCAAGATTTGGTGATTCTAGAGCAAAGCTAGCAAAATTGAATCATGGAATTCATTCCAAGAGAAATGCTCCAAGGGATTCTTATTTGGCAAAGAAAAGCAATTTTCTTCTCCTTTAATGTAAGAATTTTTATTTTGTTAAAACTAAGAATTAGTGATATAGTTAGCTCTGCAGATTAACATGCACACACAAAAAAAAAAATATTATTTAGATTTTTTGCTTTAAGAGTTTTGAAGTTAGTTTCAAAAGAGTACAAAATAATATTTATTTACTTGATCTATTTTGAAATACTTCTTGTATTTAAAAGAGAGTTTTTTTTGACAAAATATTAGTTTTACTTCTTAAAATTTTGTATTGATCCTTGATCTCACAGGTTTGGACTTCACAATATTATATGAACTTTATTTTTATCCTTTTTTTGAAAAATATACTGCAAAATGAAAACAAAATTTCAAACATGTTTACAAGCTTTTTGTATTGGGTCATGGCCGACTGGAAGGTCGACCAGGGGATCGACCGAAGTGCACAAGAAATCATTATGCTCCTCGATTGATCGGCCATTCAATTGACTGTAACCCAACTACTTTCTATTTGGATCAGTAGACTAGCCGATTGGCTGACACTGCCCAATGGTAAAAAATATGACCCTTTGGCGGTCGACTGATCTGGCTGTTTTGGCATGTTCTATCTCAAACAACTATATTTTTAATCTACTATTTAGAGGTTAATAAAAAAATGGCTATATGTGTTTTCTCTCAAGTATTTTGAATACCTATAAATAGAATCCTATAGATGATTAACTAAGATAGTTTTTGTTGGCCTAAAGATTACAATCCCCGGTTTTGTGTTTTGATGATAACAAAGCATATGAAGCTATTTGGTATTAATCAAGTTCAAGAGTGTATTTCAAGATTCAAAGAGATTTAACAGGTTCTTCTTATAAAGGAAGGTGTTGATGGCTCAAGGGTACTCAAATACGCGATCATAGCTCAAGCTCCAAACATTGTTCAATGTCACTACCAGAGAAGCCCACTTGAAGATTCATGTAGCCGATCAGAACCTTATAAGAAATTAGTTTATTAAAGAATAAAATATAGATTTGTGTCTCAAAGATACATACACACAAAAAAGCACATTTTCAAAAGTATGATTTTTAACATGCTTAGTTTTGATACTTGTTCTATGTTTTTCTAAATATTTCTATCAATGTTTAGAACTTGTATCTCATGGATAAGCAAGTTTCTATCTTCCAGAATCGAAACAAAAATATTTGAAAATTTCTTGTCTCTTCAAAAATATCTTAGACCCTATTTTTAGCCTAGGTCGGTCGACTAGGCGGTCGACCGTGCCTATTACAGGCCAGAACGGTCAACCGCATGGTCGACCAGACTTCTGGCCATTGGGGTGTGCATGTTGTGCACATTCTCGATCGACCGATCGGTTGACTGGTCCCCTATTGCAGTTGACTGGGCGGTCTACTGACTTAACCTGTTTAGTCTCAGTTTGACACGGTCGACCGACCAATCGACCGAGGGCTAACGGTCAAATTTTTTGAATGTGTCGGTCAATCAGCCGGTCGACCGCCAGTTTGTCAGATTATTAGAAATAACTAATTTTTTGGAGACTGATTTTTAACATGTTTTTAAAACATTTTTTGTTAAAATTTAAGAGTCAATTTATTCCTTTTAAACCTGGTAAAACTATTCTAATGTGTTTTTCTAAAACCTATATAAAGGGTCATTAGGATGGATTAAATCATAACAACAATTCTATTGAAAATCAAGTTTTGGGTTTCAAGTGAAAAAGTTTTCAAGTTTTGCTTTTGTACTTTTATTTTCAGAAATCTTCTTTAAGTTTTTCAGTTCTCAAAATCTCTCTTCTGATTTTACTCTCATTTACAATCCTTGAGCTTCAAGTTTACATTCTATTTTATAGAGTTTTTATAAAAGAGTTCAAAAGAGAGTATTTGTGTTCTTTTGATTACCCAGAGCTTGTTCTATTGGCTTTGTGCTACCTCTAGTCTGGAGGAGTATGTTGGGGAGTTGTGTACTCCGAGTAGTTGTAATTCCTTGTTGTAATGTCCCTTGGTGGAAGGTCCAATGGTGGATTGTGAAATCCTTCACGGTGGTGAAGGGGGGCCGTAGAGCAGTGGCTCGAACCTCAAAACAAATCTCTCATTGTTCAAATTTATATTGATGATCTCACTTTGTTTACTAAACATGTAAATGGTGACATTCTCATTGTTCAAATTATTGTTGATGATATTATATTTGGATCCACTAAAGAAAAACTTTGCAAAGAGTTTGAATCATGCATGTAGAAAGAGTTTGAAATGTCTATGATGGGCGAGCTAAACTACTTTCTTGGCCTCCAAATCAAGCAAAGGAGTGATGAGATCTTTATAAATCAAGCCAAGTAAACAAAGGAACTCATTAAGAAATTTGAACTTGAAGGGACAAAGACTAGCAAAACTCCCATGGCTACCACAACAAAACTTGATAAGGATGAACAAGGTATAAATATAGACATTAAATTTTATAGAAGCATGATTGGTAGTTTACTATATTTAACGGCTAATACGCTGGATATCATGTTTAGTGTATATTTATGTGCTAGATTCCAATCTTGTCCTAAAGAATCCCACTTGATTATGGTAAAATACATTATTAGATATCTTAAGGGCACTATTAGACTGGAGTTATGATATCTGAAGACCGAATAATTTTCAATGACGAGTTTTTCAGATGCTGACTATGCAGGTCATAGAGTGGATAGGAAGAGTACAAGTAGAACCTGTCAATTTCTAAGAAATTGTCGTATTTCATGGTCTTTCAAGAAACAAAATTTTGTAGCTCTCTCAACTGCTGAGGTGGAATATGTTGTGGCCGGGACTTGTTATGCACAAGTTCTTTGGATGAAACATACTCTCCTTGATTATGATTTGTACTATGATCATGTTAAGATATTTTGTCATAATACTAGTACTACTCATATGACCAAAATACAAATCAACATAGTAAGATAAAGTACATAGAAATTCGATATCACTTTCTTAGATATCACTAAGAGAAAGGTGATATTGATATTATTATGTTTCAACTGATTTTTAACTAGCAAATTATTTTATTAACCACTTGATTTTAATAGATTTTCTTTCATTTATGAAGAACTAAATGTTTGTATTATTAATTAATGAGTTTTTGGTTGTCTTTCTACTTACCCTTTTTGATGCATGAAAAATAGGAGAAGAAGTATTTATGAGAGGTATTCACAGGTATTGTTATTTGAGTATTTATTGGCATTTTGGTAATTGTTGATCATGCTCTTATATAACTTGTTGATATCTTGTACTTGATAACTAGTATAACTTGAGGGGGAGCTTTTACAAAGCTCTTTCCTAGTTTTTTTTATTTTTATATAGCTCATATGTTTTGTCATCATTAAAAAAGGGGAGATTATTGGCCCAAAGGTTACAATCCCCGGTTTTGTGTTTAGATGATAACAAAGCATATGAAGCTATTTAGTTTTAATCAAGTTCAAGAGTGTATTTCAGGGTTCAAAGAGATCTAATAGGTTCTTCCTATAAAGGAAGGTATTAAAGACTTAAGGGTACTCAAGTACGGGATCATAGCTTAAGCTCCAAACATTGCACAATGTCACTACTAGAGAAGCCCACTTGAAGATTCATGTAGCCGATCAGAATCTTGTAACAAATTAGTTTGTTAAAGGATAAAATATATTTTGAGGCTCAAAGATACATACACACAAAAAGCATGTTTTTAAAAGTATGATTTTTAACATGTTTAGTTTTGATACTTGTTCAATATTTTTCTAAATATTTCTATCAATGTTTAGGACTTGAATCTCATGGATAAGCATGTTTTCTCTCTCCCAAAATTCAAACAAAAATATTTGGAAATTTTCTATATCTTTAAAAATATCTTAGACCCTATTTTTGGCCTAGGTCGGTCGACCATGCCTATTACAGGCCAGAACGGTCGACCGCACGGTCGATTGGACTTCTGGCAGTTGGGGTGTGCACGTTATGTACGTTCCCGGTCGACTGGGCTCCTGTTGCGGTTGATCGGGCGGTCGACCAACTGTAACATGTTTAGTCTCAGTTTAACACGGTCGACTCACCGGTCGACTGAGGGATAACGACCTATCGACCGAGGGCTAACAGTTGAATTTTTTGAATGTGCCAGTCGACCGGCCGGTCGACCGCCAGTCCCAGATTGGCAAAAACGGCTAATTTTCTGGAGAGTGATTTTTAACATGTTTTTAAAACGTATTTTATTGAATTTTAAGAGTCAATTTATTTCTTTTAAACCTTGTAAAACTATTCTAAATTTATTTTTCTAAAACCTATATAAAGAGTCATTAAGATGGATTAAATCACAACAACAATTCCATTGAAAATCAAGTTTTGGGTCTTAAGAGAAAAGTTTTCAAAAGTTTTGCTTTTGTGCATTTATGTCAGAGATCTTCTTTAAGTTTTTCAGTTCTCAAAATCTCTCTTCTAATTTTACTCTCACTTACAATCCTTGAGCTTCAAGTTTATATCTTATTTTATAGAATTTTTGTAAGAGAGTTCAAAAGAGAGTGTTTGTAGTCTTTTGATCACCCAAAGCTTGATCTATTGGCTTTGTACTACCTCTGATCTAAAGGAGTGTATTGGGGAGTTATGTACTCTGAGTGGTTGTAATTCCTTATTGTAAAGTCCCTTGGCGGAAGGTCTAATAGTTGATTGAGAAATCCTTCACTGTGGTGAAGGCGGGGACGTAGAGTTGTGGCTCGAACCTCAAAACAAATCTCTCAGTTTGCGATTGCTTTATTGTCTCTATTTATTTTTTTCATTCATTCATTATTGACGATTAATACTCATCTCAACAAGATTGCAATTAAATACCTCAACTCTTATTTAGAGGAATCACGAGGAGAAGTTCAAAGCCCTTCACAGGGAATTCGGCTTCTAGTCTTATTTTGAGTGATCGATTGTATCATTTCATTTTATATTGTAATTTGATTAGCTTTGCACCTATCCACACCCCCTCTAGGTGTAATTTCAGTTTTTAAGATATACATTTATTTTAGACTCAAATTCCTCAAGAGAAAAAGATTTCAAAAAGAAAAGTTTTCAAATACAACATCTATTACAAAAACCTCTCTCTCTTGATTTATACCTCCACTGATTTCAAAGTTTTCCTCATCACAATATTATAGCTATATATTCTATTCTTGGTTATATGATTATGTTTGTGAGCCTCTTTTTGTGATATAAGAAAGGTCACATTTTTGTAAATCACCTAGAGGGGGGGTGAATAGGTGATGGCTAATCTTATGGTCACTAAATGCGGAATTAAAAACTATTATGATGCAAATTAAACTTTTTAAACTAAACACCACGTATAACACAAGAGTGTAGCTGAATTCTCCGTGAAGGGCTTGTTGGCCCAAGGTTACAATCACCCATGTTTAGTGTATTTTGATGATTACAAAACATATTAGTTATTTGTACTAATAACATTTGTTGTTTAAGTGTGTTTCAGGTTTCTAATCATTCTAGAAGTCTTCTCTTATAAATACAAGTGTTTGGACTCAAGTCAACTCCAATTGGGCTCAAGGCACAAGTGCTGAAGATCATATGGTGAAGCCTATTGAAGATCTTGAAGTCCTTAGAATCATTGTAAGAATAGAATGTTAAAGTTTGAGTCTTGGATATTTGGCTCTAGGATACACACACACACAATTTGTTTTTGGTAAAATTTTGAAGTCTTGTATTTAAGTTTTTATGTTTAGTTTTGGTTTCATGCCTTAGTATATATTTACATGACCATAAGTTTCAAAATTAAATATCTGGTTTAGATCATGTTTATGTACTCCTACTAGCATGTTACCTTAGTTTGTTTAAACCAAAACTTATTTTACAAAATTTTTCAAACTTCAAAAACTGCCAGTTTTTCTGTTTCAGGCAAGTCCGGCCGACCGCCCGGTCGACCGGCGCCTGTGCAGGACATGCACAATCTGTACATGTCTGTCGGTCGACCCGAAGGTTTAAGTTTTGGTCTCTGGTTTTCTGGGTCGACCGCCCGGTCGACCGCCAGAAGGAAACTGTGTTTTGCCAAAGAGGTCGGTCGACCCGGCGGTCGACCGGAGCCCAACGGCTCTTTGCCAGCAAGGCAACGGTCGACCGGACCGGTCGACCGCTAAGCCTGCAACAGCCCAACGGCTCTTTCCTCTTTGGTGCAATTCTGAAATCTGTTTTATTTTCTGTTTTTCTAGAACTTTTTCAGAGTTGTTGGGGAGCTTTTTTAGATCATTTTAGCTGTAAAGAAAATGTTTTTAACCTATTCTCTCCATATAAATAGAGGGGAATAGGTCCTTGTTATTTACTAAGAAAATTCTCAAGTTTTTCATTGTTTTCAAAAGAGAAGTAAAGTTTGTTTAAGCAATTCATTTCCAATTCTTTTTATCTTGTTTTTCAGTTGTGTTTGATTGTCTATATCACTCTACAACTGAAGTTTTCTCACCACACTTCATAGAGCCAAAAATCCTATAATAGTGAAGTTGTAAAAGAAGTGAGAGTGTTGTAAAAGAGTTTGAGAAAGAGTTTAGTGATCTTGTTGTGATCACTCTTGTTCTTGTAATCTTTTCTTCTTGTGGAGCAACCTCTTCGGTAGAGGTCTTTGTACTCGGTGGAGCTTAGTGCTCGGTCTTTGGTAGACCAATTGTAAGGCGTCCTCGGTGGATAGTGGAAACCCTTCACGGAGGTGAAGGCGGGGAGTAGAGCGGTGGCTCGAACCTCAAAACAAATCATCGTGTTTGCGATTGCCTTTGCGTCCAATTTTCGCTTTACTTTTCAATTGCTCTTTATTGCTTTCTATTGCTTACTTGTGCTATAGTTTAATTCTTGTGCTATTGTTTCCTACTTATTATTCTTGCAATATATCTTTGTGCTAGCATCATTTTTCATATCATTCATATCATATACTTGTGTGTGCCAATCTCGTACTCATCCAACAAGAGCTTCACATAGCGCCTCAACCCATATCAAGGGGAATCAAGAGGAGTTTAGTCCAGAGCCTCGCAAGGGGAATTCGGCTACACTTGTTGGATTGTACTAAGTTGAGCTACACTTATTTTAGGTTCCGCATTTAGAGACATAAAATTTTTAGATTAGCAATAACACCTATTCACCCTCCCTCTAGGTGTTTTTCAATTGGTATCAGAGCTTGGACTCTAGGCTCTTGGCTTAACAACCTTAGAGAGATCTGAATTTGCTAATCATTTCATTCATTCTCATATAGTAAAAATGGCCGATGGAATTAAGACCCCTCCTAAGTTTGATGGACTTAACTTTCCCATATGGAAAGTTAAGATGACCGTGTTTTTGCAATCTCTAGGTAGTCGAGTTGCAAAGGCCGTAACCAAGTCTTTTAGTGTTCCCCCCGGTGACGAATCCACTTGGTCCAAAATAGAGACTAAGGAATTCGATGCCAATGCCAAAGCTCATTATGCACTTCTACAAGCCCTTAATGATGATGACATTTCTAGGGTTATCTATTGCAAATCCGCATATGAGATTTGGTCACATTTGATAGTCACACATGAGGGGACCTCACAAGTAAAGAAGGCTAAGATTGATCTTCTTCGGTCCCAATATGAAACATTTAGCATGCAAGAAAATGAAACCATAGATGATATGGTTACAAGATTTACTAAGATTACTAATGGACTTTCTTCTCTAGGTGAAGATATCAACAATGATCAAAGAGTAAGAAAGATCATCCGGGCTCTTCCTCCTTCATGGGAAGTTAAAGCAACAACCTTGAAGGAACTCAACGACAATGAAGAGATGGAGCTAATAGGTCTCATTGGGAATCTTAAAACCCATGAGATGGAGAGGAAGGCAAGGGAGGAAATGGCTCCTTCCAAGAAGAAGACAATAGCCTTCAAGAGTCAAGCTACACACTCCGACGAGGATGACGAAGAAGAAGATGACGAGGAGCTCTCACTCCTTGTAAAGAACGTCCGGAGGATGTACAACAAGGCGAAGTTTCAAGGTAGAAGAAGATGGCAAGGAGGCAAAGAAGAAAGAAAAATCACATGCTTCAATTGCCAAAAGCCCGGACACATTGTTGCGGAGTGTCGGACAAAGCAAAGCCCTCCACATCAAAGAAGCCGTACAAGAAGAAGGCAATGAAGGCAACATGGGATTCGGAGAGACCGAATCCGAGGAAGAAATAGACACCGCCAACATGTGCTTCATGGCTAATGAAGGCACAAGCAAGGTAACCTCTTCCCCTTCTCATGATAATGAACTTTCTATGGATGAACTAGAAGAGGCTTTTGTTGAGTTGTCACAAAATTATGATTTCTTAAAGAAAAAGTATTTAAAAATGAAAAGGAAAATGAATCTTTAAGTCATCAAGTTTTTACTCTTACAAAAGAAAAGGATGATTTGGTTTCTACTTTAGCCACTACTAAAAATGATTTTGAAAAATATAAGATTTCTTGTAAAGGTAAGGCCCCACTAGTTGATGCTAATGAAGTTACTATGCTTAAGGGAAGATTAGATTCATTAAGTGTTGTTTTGAAAAATTGTGAGTTTAACAAGAAAAAGATTGAGGTTATGTTTCCTAAGAAACAAGCCCCAAAGAAAAATGCTCATGCTCATGTTCATGTTCATGCTACACAACCTAAACAACATGGCAAACCCCCAAAACATGCTCACACTCCACACACACATCATGCATTTATGTATGCTAAAGTTTATTCATGTTCATTTTGTGGCCGTAAGGGTCACTTAGCTAATTTTTGTTATGATAGATTAAGTGCATCACTTCATAATGTTTGGGTTCGGAATGCTAACTTTCAAGGACCCAAGAAAATTTGGGTACCAAAGTCAACAACTTTGTTAAATGATGTAGGTACCACTCAAGGCATAAAAACGTAGAGGATTGTGGTATCTTGATAGTGGTTGCTCAAGGCACATGACTTGGGACATCAACAATTTTGCAACCCTATCAAGATATCATGAGGGTGGCACCGTCACCTTCGGAGATGACGCCAAGGGTAAAATCATCGGTATCGGTAATGTAAAACTTGGCACATCCCCATTAATTGAAAATGTAGTTTTAGTTGACGGCCTCAAGCATAATCTCTTGAGTGTTAGTCAACTTTGTGATAAAGGTTTTGATGTAGTTTTTGATAATGTATCTTGTAGAGTAATTGATAGAGTTTCTAATGCTTGTGTGTTTTCCGGTTTTCGTATTAATAATGTTTATATGATAGACATGCCTAATATGTCTTGTAATATTACATGTTTAAAAGCCCTCGATGATGACTCTTGGTTGTGGCATAGGAGATTAGGCCACATTTCATTTGACCACATATCTAGATTAAATTCAAAGGAAATGGTGAAATGTATTCCTTGTTTGAATTTTGAAAAGAGACCGAGTTTGTGACGCATGTCAATATGGGAAACAAACTAAGTCTTCTTTCAAAGCAATTAAGGATATCATGACATCACGTCCCTTGGAATTAATCCATATGGATCTTTTTGGCCCAACGCAAACCAAAAGTCTAAGTGGAAATAGATTTGCTTTTGTTTTGGTAGATGGCCAAAAGTCTAAGTGGATATTTGGCTCTAGGATACACACACACACACAATTTGTTTTTGGTAAATTTTGAAGTCTTGTATTTAAGTTTTTATGTTTAGTTTTGGTTTCATGCCTTAGTATATATTTACATGACCATAAGTTTCAAAATTAAATATCTAATTTAGATCATGTTTATGTACTCCTACTAGCATGTTACCTTAGTTTGTTTAAACCAAAACTTATTTTACAAAATTTTTCAAACTTCAAAAATTGCTAGTTTTTCTGTTTCAGGCAAGTCCGGCCGATCGCCCGGTCGACCGGCGCCTGTGCAGGACATGCACAATCTGTGCATGTCTGTCGGTCGACCGACCGGTCGACCCGAAGGTTTAATTTTTGGTCTCTGGTTTTCTGGGTCGACCGCCCGGTCGACCGCCAGAAGGAAACTGTGTTTTGCCAAAGAGGTCGGTCGACCCGGCGGTCGATCGGAGCCCAACGGCTCTTTGCCAGCAAGGCAACGGTCGGCCGGACCGGTCGACCGCTAAGCCTGTAACAGCCCAACGGCTCTTTCCTCTTTGGTGCAATTTTGAAATCTGTTTTATTTTCTGTTTTCTAGAACTTTTTCAGAGTTGTTGGGGAGCTTTTTCAGATCATTTTAGCTGTAAAGAAAATGTTTTTAACCTATTCTCTCCATATAAATAGAGGGGAATAGGTCCTTGTTATTTACTAAGAAAATTCTCAAGTTTTTCATTGTTTTCAAAAGAGAAGTAAAGTTTGTTTAAGCAATTCATTTCCAATTCTTTTTAGCTTGTTTTTCAGTTGTATTTGATTGTCTATATCACTCTACAACTGAAGTTTTCTCACCACACTTCATAGAGCCAAAAATCTTATACTCATTCTATAGTGAAGTTGTAAAAAGTGAGAGTGTTGTAAAAGAGTTTGAGAAAGAGTTTAGTGATCTTGTTGTGATCACTCTTGTTCTTGTAATCTTTTCTTCTTGTGGAGCAACCTCTTCGGTAGAGGTCTTTGTAGTTGGTGGAGCTCGGTGCTCGGTCTTTGGTAGACCAATTGTAAGGCGTCCTTAGTGGATAGTGGAAACCCTTCACGGAGGTGAAGGCGGGGAGTAGAGCGGTGGCTCGAACCTCGAAACAAATCATCGTGTCTGCGATTGCCTTTGCGTCCAATTTTCGCTTTACTTTTCAATTGCTCTTTATTGCTTTCTATTGCTTACTTGTGCTATAGTTTAATTCTTGTGCTATTATTTCCTACTTGTTATTCTTGCAATATATCTTTGTGCTAGCATCATTTTTCATATCATATACTTGTGTGTGCCAATCTCGTACTCATCCAACAAGAGCTTCACTTAGCGCCTCAACCTATATCAAGGGGAATCAAGAGGAGTTTAGTCCAGAGCCTCGCAAGGGGAATTCGGCTACACTTGTTGGATTGTACTAAGTTGAGCTACACTTGTTTTAGGTTCCGCATTTAGAGACATAAAATTTTTAGATTAGCAATAACACCTATTCACCCCCCCTCTTGGTGTTTTTCAGGGCTCTGGACTAACTCCTCAAGATTCCTCTAAATAAGAGTTGAGGTGCCACATTGGCTCTCTTAGTTAAATACAAGTGTTAGCAAACAATCCCCAAGTATATATCAATTAAGCATAATATGAATATCAAACATGTAAAGATAAACACAATATAAGCATGCAAGATATAAACAAAAGAGACAAAGAGAGAGAGAGAGAGAGAGAGAGAGAGCAATCGCAAACACGGGAGATTTATTTCGAGCTTCGAGCACACTTGCTCTACATCCCCGCCTTCAACACTATGAAGGATTTCCATTAAAATCGATCCCACCGGATCACTCGGTGCCGCAACACCTACAAGCTCTTGGACTCCCTAGTCCCGTACACACCGCAAGCTCACTAGCTCGCCGTGGTCGCACCTCAAACAATGAGTTCACACATGAATTCGAAAACCCTGCGAACACACTTGTCCGCCTCCTCAAAGAATAAGAAAGAACTCTTGGTGATCTAAACACTTTGATCACCAATAAAACTCTCACAATAACACTCCTATAGGTAGACATAGCAATGAATGGCTCAAGTGTTGTGTGAGAAAACAAGAATTGAATCTATGGTGAAAAACACAAGAAAATCTCTTTTGAAAACACTCTTGCTAAACTCCCCTTTTGATAGCAAATATTTGCTCTCAATTTAGTAGAGAAAACCTCTTAAAAGATTAGGAAAAACTGGCTCAAAACCTCTTCAAAAATCTTATCAAAAACAGCCCCCAAATGCCCCAATTTATAGGGCTCCAAAAACTAGCCGTTGGAGGCCAGAACTGAACTGTCAGTCGACCGCCCTGTTGACCGCCAACGGTCAGATTTCTGACCGTTGGGGTTGCGTTCGACCGGTTGGTCGACCGAAACCCTGGAACAAAGAGCAGACTCTTTGCCGGTCGACCGGTCCGGTCGACCGAGGCATTTCCAGAGAGCAGAGCTCTCTGGACGGTCGATCAGGTCGGTCGACTAGTCCTCCAGCCAGGATTGGCGTGCACGCTGTGCACGTCGGTCGACCGGATCGGTCGGCCGACTTCAGATCCCAGTCGACTGGCTAAAGCCAGTACAGAAAATCTGAGACAAAAAGTTTGGTCATTTTGGTTCAAATAAAATCCCATAAATTCACAAAAAATTTACAAAAATAGTTTTACCAATATACTTTGATAAACAAACATGCTTGCACAAAATCAAGACATGTTACAAATAATTTGGATTATTTTTGTAACTTGGAAGTTTTGGCTCAAAACAAAAACTGTATTTTCCAAAATTGATTTTTTCAAAACTTATTTTTCTAAACTTCTCCAAATACAAAAATAAGATATTTAAACTCATCTGAAGCATAGAGTGTATGAATATGATCCACTACACATACATGGTGAAATATCTATGTTTTTGACATTAAGCTCTAAACATGGTTTTGGTTAAAGACATGTATAAAGGAAATTTCAAAACCAAACCGGTATTTTGTCAAAATGAAAAGTCTTTTCTAAAATGAAAAATCCTTTATAAAACCAACTAAATCAAGAGTGTGTGTGTGTATAAGATATACTTGAGCAATCCACCAACTATTCTATCCTTTACATTTTAACTAAAAACAAAAATCTTATAAAAACAAACCTAGACACAAGTCTTCATCTTCTTGAAGTCTTCACTTGAAGTCTTCTCATCTTCTTGACTTGGTCCAAACACGATCCAAACTCGATCACTAGCTTGTTGGATCAAACCATGTAAGCTTCAAAACTTGACTTTAAATCCTTTGTTGAAGCTACACACCTACTAAGCTCTTGATCATGAATCTGTCACTAATTAAATACAAGATCATTAGTACTATAACTACATGAGTTGATCATCATCAAAACAAGAGTGATGGGCCTTTGAGCCAACAATTTTTTATTATTGAGAAGTGTTGCAGAGGTTGAGGTCTCAAAATGAGCGCACGAGTTCGTCGATTCTAAGGTGTGATCGCAAATTTAAAATACCATGTAACTTAGGGTTAATGGATCGTGTACATAAGGAGAGATGCGATGCAAACATTTCGGTATTTTTGGGAAAATCATTTTTTTAGGAGAGAAAAATGTGGAATGTTTAGAGAAGTGATTTAATGATAAACTAAAGATAGAGAGTAGATTTTGGAAAAGAGGATTTTTTAAGAAAACTTAAGAGTGATGTTGTATATGTTTAATAAAAGAGAAAATCTGGGCTCAATAATCTTTGCTCAACTCTCAATTTTTCTCTTAAAAGTTTTACTGCCTCAATGTGATTATAGACAAAAGTTTAATCAAGTAAAAGAGAAGTCAAGTAAAACACATAAGATAGTTTATTTTTAGAAATTGAACATTAGCTTTGAAATCATTCTTGAATTGAATGTTAAACCATCAAGAAATTATGCAACTGTGGAGTAAAAACAAGTTCTTTTTTAAAGATTAACTTTAAAAGTAAGTTCAAAAACTAATCCCATCCTCATGTGCCTACAAGAATACTCACTAGAAGCAAGGCTTAAAGTTTGGCATTCAAATGATTCAATTGGATTTCATAAAAATCAATCAAAATCAAAACTAAATAGGAGAGATCAGTAATCCCAGAATGAGGGAAATTAGTTACTCATTGCAAACAAAGAACAAACACTAGAATGAATAAAAAGTATCAACATACCTGGTAGATTGAGTAGAGTTGAATAAGCAAAGGCAAATCTCCTTTGATTGTCACTTCAATGATGAATTACACACACACACACACTCTCTCTCTCTCACTCTTCTGGTCTAAACTATAAAGCAAAAATTTAGATACAACTTCTCATAAACTATGTAACAATGATTCTAAACCTTAAGAATAAAGCAAAATTTAAATCCTAATCTTCGTCCTCTTGAACTCTAAAAAATGCAGTATATATAGCCAAAAAGGGAGTAGGGGAAAACGTCTGAAGATATGAGACAAATCGCTAGCCTAACAGAAAAGATCTTCTGATAAGGTTGGAGATAAGGTTGGAGATATGGACAAAATTGCTTATCCAATAGAAAAGATTATCTGATAATATCTCTTTTGAATCTCTAGATTTTGACAATATCCCTTTTATTCTCAAGCTAACTAAAATGGTTCTTCTAAATCTGATTTTTACTGTAATTATTTGGTTGTATGATAGGTAGTCAAAAGTGCATATTTGTCATCATTTTTGTCATCATATTTTTCTACTTATTCTTTTATAAAGCACCGCTATGTAACATTTTATTGCTTAGTGTTGTCCAGACCTTGAGTAATTAAAGAATAAATAAATGAAGCCCAATTGAAGCCCAAAAGCCCACAAGCCCACATGCATGATTTATTTTAGTAATTTAGAAGCTTCTATCTTATCTAATCTAATTTAAACTTTGATTTTAAATTATTAATTTAAAATTTTGGGGGGAGGAGGAGGAAGGATAAAGTAGGACTCCTAATTGCTATTCAAATTTAGAGGAGGAGAAAGATAGAACAAGATGAATCATCATCGTAACTAAAGATAGAGATGGACTTCTATTTGAATCAGATTGCTTGCATCACAAAATGAAGATAAAGGAGAGAAAATCTAAATTTAATTCGAATTCAGACTGGACACTCTTTAGCATTTCAATCATAACTTTCTCTATTAAAACTCAACATTAATGATTCAAGATGCTCCAAAAAGAGGACTTAGAGTATTACAACTCTTATGTTGATTACATTTTCCAATTCAACCATTTGATAAACTATATTCAGCGATTAAACATGATAACAAGTTGCAGGTCAGAATTGAATTTCTACGGATAAGTCAAAACAAGTTTGGAGATAAGAGGAGAATTCAAATTCAGAAATATTTTACTCCTCCTATATTCATACGCTTCTTATCCCTCTAATTTTCTATTATAAATACCCCTGTAGAGCAATAGAGGAAGGACAGATCTCAGAAGCTCAAGTCTAGGGTTTCCTTTAGATCCTCTTTCTTTCCAAATTTACTTGCATTTTTCTATTTTTTTTAGTTTGAAGAAAAGTTGAAGAAAGGATAAGGCTTTGTTCTGAGTTGGTGACAGATTCAATAAAAGTCATTATTCTTTTTCTATTTCTTTGCTATTTTAATTTGTGTCTCTTTTATTATAGTTTCATCTCTTTATGCAATCTTTAAATACCATGCTAAATTCTACCATAATTATGTGTAACTAATTCTTTAGCAGCTTGCTAATCTCTCCACCAACTAAAACCTAGATCTATGAAGATAAATTGATTGAACTCTATTCATGTTAAAAACCCTAGGGTAAGTAAATAATAATTCTTGAAGATTAGAATGAATTGAGTTAAACTATGTTTAGGGTATACTAATTAATAATTATTCTTTGTTTATACTTAGATGCTTTGATGGTTTAAGGTTAACTTAAAACTGCTTTTCTTAAACTATACTTTGGGACTTTGATAAACCAATGCTTAGTTTTATCTAGTGTACTGCCAACAGTTTTTAATTTCTTTCTCACTTTTCTTTCTTAGATTTAAAGCAATAATCTAGGGTTAATCTTTATAGGTTCAACATAATATTTATTCTTGATAGGCTAGTGTTTGGTTGTGGTAGATGATTAGTTGGCTATGCTTATTTTTTATTTAAAATATTTTCTTATAATCATAATTTCTTCTTTTACAAGCTAATTGTTAGAGAATTCGTTCCGAAAAGCTTCCATCGCATCCTTCCCTGTGGATCGACCCGTTTAGCCCTTACTACGCGGTTACATTGAGACAATACAAAGAACTTTCTAACTTTAACTCTTTCTTTATGTCCAATACAATTTCCTGTCTCAATCAAAATTCTAGCATCGTTGCTGGGGAGGGAACGGTACAATATTCTCTAAAACTAATTATTTTTTTCTGTTTGGAGGATCTGATAATAGGAAAACTAGCTGCAGCTAAGGACATATAGCTACTATGTACCTCTGCCCTATAAGGCAGAGCAACAGAGCCTACTAAACAGCCGCGCAAATGAGGCAATTGCAGCATTTTTGTGGCTATAGTAGATCACTACTAATTGATCTTTTGCCGGTTACTGCAAATTGCAAATTTCTATTTATTGCTTTGATAATTTTTTCTATGATTACCCTACATACTGCTAATTAATTAACAGTAACTTATTGGTAGACTAATTAAAAAAATTTAGACTCTTGCATCATAGGCACGTGTTTATTTAAATTTCTTAATTTCTATTGAAAAGTGCTGGCGATAAGGTACGTTTGCATTGCATATAGAGTAGGAAGCACCCTTGGCTGATTTACTACTTTTGAGTGAATTCTTGTCTTTTACTTTACACGTGCACAAAATCACTTTAAGGGCATGACCCATAAAAAAGATAAGGTGGGGACGTCATTACTCTTCCTTGGCCCACAATTATCTCTGTTACACTCACAACCCTAACCTTAAAATAAAAATTGACTAGACATTGGCCCTAGGTTAACTCGTACTCGTTAGGAGATTGGCTGAAGAAGGAAGTTGTTCGAAATTAACTGTTGCCAAATCGGTGTCTGAGGTAGGAGATTAAGGGGCAAAACCCCGAAGGTTGGTGGTTTGGCATAATTAGGCCTATCTTTGACGGATACCTCCCACTGATCTTGCCACCTACCTGATCGATTAACTTGTGATTATGGTCGGCAATATACCTCCTAAAGACAATCTAAAGTTAGGAGTCCTCTAGGTCCAGGCTTACCGTAGATTAGGATTTTCTATTTTTCTTTTTGATTGATTGGGTGAACTTGTTTGTTAATTGCGCATGTTAGCTTGATTAAGAGATCTAGTACGTCTAGTTTTTAAAAAAACAATTCATTACTAACTATAAAAACAAAAAAAAATCTCATGGTCTATCCACACTAGTTATGATCCATTCTATAGGCCAAACCCACCTTTCTATCCACCAACCTTTTTTCTGAACTTTCATAACTACACTCAACCCGCCCACTCATCTTTTGCATCGGATCCACCCATTTGGTGCAATTACTGTCATGATCTATCTCATCTCTCAGAATAGTATCCCTCAATAGGGTATTCGTTAGGACAAAATTCAAATCAGTTTCACTCATTTCAAGGACCTACGAGCGAACCCTATCCATCACATCAATTAAAATTCAATTACAATCATAAAGATGACACACAAACTTCACACCAAATACTAAGTGACAATGTTTCACACTGGGCCCACCTAGAGATGATGGTTAATAAGTTAGCGGTTGAGCACGAAGAGGATTCATTTTCCACTCAACCTATTCTTGATTCAAAACCAAAAATACCTATGTTAATTCAGGAACACATCAATCGAGAAAGAATGAAAAAAGTCAAAAGTGAGAAACCCATATCAATTCTAGATCACATTCATCTTCATGAACAAATGAGTTCAATAATGTTGATCAGCCCGATGAGGAACTATTCATATTAGATGACTATCGTTGATCTCGAGACAAACTGATTAGAGATCTTTTGGCCGAATATTCACCTCGTAGGAACAAGTTGAGACGTATTGTGAAGATAACTATGACGATGAATCTTTGTGTTTGGATGAAGTGTTTCAAGATGATTGGGATACACATACACCCCCCAAGGAGAAAGTTAAATCATATTGTAAGGATATTTGTGAAGATGATGAGCCTCTATTTCTTGATATATTATTTAAAGATAAATGCGATCATAGTGGTGAGAAAACGTATGTTGCGTCTAGTGTTCCCTTTGAAAGAGGCAAGCTTGATTTAATTATCTTGTCATTCAATGAACTAACTAATGATCAATCATTTGAAAACATAACTCAAGAGCCTCAAACTGACAAAAGTTTTGAAAACCTTTTTGAAGATGAACTTAACTGTTTGGATGATTCGATTAGGGATACCTTGGTTAGTTACATACCTCCAAAAGATATAGTTAATTAAGTTTTGAGGGTATGAGGATGAGCTCATATTTCTAGATATTCATTTTGCACCAATAATATTGTGTGATATCGAGGATGAATTTGTAAAGAGTGGTGGTGATTGCAAAATCAAAGTGATAAGAATTACCGTCTAGCTTTAGGCTAACGGGTCGTGTCCACGAGAAGGAATGCGATGAAAGCTTTTTAGTGTTTTGTTTCAAAAACTAAGAATGGTGCTAGTTTTTTAGTTGAAAAGAGAATGGAGAGAAGGGAAGTGGTTTAAAGAAAAACATAAAATTTAGAGAAGACTTTGGAGAAGGTGATCTTTAAAAAGTGTTGAAAATTATTTGGTTGTTTTTAATATAGGAAACAAATCTGGGCTCACTAATCTTCTACTTAACTACTTACTTTTCTCAAGAACATTTAGGTGCATCACTTTTATCATAAGCAAAAACCTTCATTTCTTTTAATGTTCAAGTAAAACAAATAAGACGATTTTGGATTAGATCTTAAGGTCTTTCTTAACACAATATTAAAAATAGAATGTTAAACCATCAAGCGCAAAGAGCAAGTATGAAATAAAAATGATTTGAAAATATTTGTGCTTTGAAATTCCAAGTTTAAAAGAAGAGCAACCTCATAAGCTTTCAAGAACAATATTTAACTTTAGGCATTATTATGATTGAAGAGAGTGCTTTCATAAAAATCCATCAAGAGAGAGGAGGTAAAAGAGATTAATTAATGAGCCCAGAAACTAATTTAGCTACTCATAATGAAAGGAAAACAAATAAGACAATGAAAATTAAACATAGATATACCATATTCAGTCGAGTTGAACAAGCAAGTTGAATCTCCTTTGATTGTCACTTTAAGGATGAATTACACACTCAGTTTCACTCTTCTCTCTTTTGAGGTCTAAACTGAAAAAATAAAGAGGAGATACAACTTCTCTAAACTATCCAACAATACTCTTAAAACTCTAAAGAATAAACAAGGATTCTAATCCTAGTCTTCGCTCCTTTTTCAGTACAAAACCCTGCCTTTTATAGGAAAAAACCCAGAGGGAAATGACTGAAGAGATAAGGGGAGCAAACGCTCCCCTTATCTCTACCAATAAGCCACGGATCAGCCGTGGATCCGCGGCCAGGATGTGGCCAAATGGCCACATCCTGGTGGAGATCTTTATGGCGCGGGATTTGACTCCCTTTTGTCCGGCTGGATTTGCTGTTTAACTCTGATTCTGATCTGATCTTCAGTGATTCTCAAGCTAATCAATTTAGATTTTTATAAAATCAAATTAACCAGCTTTCAACCTCTCTGATCTGTCATGATCTGCCCTGATCTTCTGATTTTAAATTAAGTCTAAATTAAATCAGAATTTGATGGTCTTTTGGGCTTATTTTTCTTCCCTTTTCTTTAGTAATGGGCTTGTCTTTATAAAGAAAAATAAGACTTATTAATAGGATTTATAGATAATAAACATGATAATGTGACAATATATATAATATATGTAACTGATCATACCCCCATACTTATCATTTCTCGCCCTCGAGCGAAACATCAAAACTAATCCTAATCAATTATTAGACCACTTTCGCAGGTCACTCGATTTCACTAAGCATGTACAATAAGTCGTTAAACCTTTATGTTACCCCTAGAGGATGAGTTTTATCTTGTGAGGGTTTTCTGTGGATTCCACCCACAAAATTCATAAAGAAAGAAAAAATGTTAGTATTTTTTAAAAGCATTTTGAAAAGAAAGAAAATATTTGAAGTATATTTGTAATAGTTCAAGTAATTTATAAGTTATAGGAATATCAAACTTTTAATTCCTAAAGTTAGTCTCTATTCAAAAACATGTCATCATTTAAAGTAAGGAGTCAAATTATATTTTTCATCTAGTCTATTACTTTACCCTGAGTCATATGCATATTTGTGACCGTGAAATTTGACTAAGGGTTCTTTAACATTAACTCCTATTCTTTATTTATATTTATTTTTAGTGGTATTTATTCCTCAATTCCATTAGGCTTTCTTATCTGTCCATGTAACGAGCCTTTAGTCGATGACACCCAAACTAGACAGTCTTAGGGCACCAGGTGAAAAAACACCCCTAAGGACTTAAACACTCGAGCAGACAAGGCCACAAAATTAAGGGTTTTTATTTATAAAATGTGCCCCTTTTAGGTGTGAATACTTATGCTTCATGAGGCACAAATAACCAGCTTAATCAGAGGATTTATATATATATATATATATATATATATATATATATATATATATATATATATATATATATATATATATTTCAAACTTAGCTAATTATCTTTTGCATAAATATCAAGGCTTTCTTAGGTCAAAGCACCTAGCTAATCAATAATTAGATTTGTTTATTTTTCATAGATATCCATATATATTTTTTCTTTTTTTTTTCCTTTTATAAGGCATAAGAGTCTTTGTTTTTGAACTCTAAGTGTGTAAGTGTATAAAGTGTGCATATTTTATCAAGGTAAAGATTAAGACTAAATTACTTTCACAAATTTTCTTCCTAACCCTAAAAATCAAACAAGTCATCTTATTTTGACCAAGTGTAAGAAATCCTAATTATGATTTTCTTATTCATTAAAATTGACTTAATTTCTTATAAAAAATATATCAAAATATTGTTTTACCTTTCAAAAAGTTTTTTTTAATATATATATATATATATATATATATATATATATATATTTCTTTGTTTTCTTCTCTTTTTTTTTGTTATATTAGTCATGTTAGAGCCCTCCCTCATAATTATCTCATGCATTGTCCCCAGTATATGAAAGAAATGTATAGATGCATGAACCTCACATGAATGCCTAGGAATTTTAACTTAGTTCCATATATCTCTTCAAAACTTAGGTCAACACTTTGCCCTAAAGATGCGTAATTAACCAAAATATCCCTAGTTGGTTCATCCAAACACATGAGTTCTTCTTCGAAGAGGTTTTCAAAGAGTATGTCAATCGGAGGTTCTTGAATTATATTCTCATGCGATATATTATTGGTTGGCTCAGCGAAGGTGAAGATATTCAAATCAGATTTTCTTTTTTTAAAGGGAACTTTAAAATTAGGATCTCTGACATATGCCTTATCATTAAGATAATCACATTCATTCTTAAATAATTCATTAAGAAGCAGAGACTCATTCTTTATACCTTCACTTTCTTCATCACAATTATTTTCAATGAAGTTTACCTCAAATGTTTGGTCTCTTATCTTACGAGGTTGTTTTTTTAGGTTGAAGACATTGACTTCTCTAGTCATGTCCCCAAAGGTTAATCTCATAGACCCATTCCTACAATTAATAATAGCATTGGCAGTAGTAAGGAATGGGCGCCCTAAGATAACAGGAGTTTGAGCCCTAGGATTGGACACAGGTTGTGTCTAAAGAACTATAAAATTAATGGGTAGATAAACTCCCCGACTCAGATAAGGACATCATTAATTTCTCCCTTTGAAACTTTCACAGAATGGTCAGCCAGTTGGATTGCGACTCGAGTTGGACTAAGATCGCCTAACCCAAGTTATTGATAAACTAAGAATTGAAGCAGGTTGATACTCGCTCCCAAGTCAAGAAGTACGTGACTAATCTCGGCTTGTCCTATAGTGCAGGCAATGATGGGACAACCCAAATCCTTGTACTTGACAGGGATCAGACCCGACAGTAGCTCGCTAATGTTAGTGGCTAAGAAGACTTTCTTGGGTACATTAGTCTTTCTCTTCTTGGTGCATATGTCCTTAAGAAATTTTGCATAGGATTGGACTTGTTGGATGGCATTAAGGAGTGGCACATTTATCTTTACTTGGTTGAAGATCTCAATTATTTTATCTATGTGTGGATTCTGCTTGTTGTTCTTTAGCCTATTAGAAAATAGTACTATAGGCTTATACACCTGACTCATTGACTTATCTATTTCAGATTCGTCAGATTTGGAAGGATTGGGACTAAATGAGGTGGATGCTGGAGTGTGATTGTGCTGACTGGGATTGGGTGATGTTGACACTTGGTTATCAACTTTCTTTTCCGACCTTAATGTATGAACATCATTATATTGATTCAATGATTGATCCTCAACCAAATGAGTTTTTTGAGAATTTCTAGGATTCATAATTGATTGACTGGGCAATGTACGCTTTTGCCTCTCATTCTATAGATTGGCTAATTGGCTAATTTGAACCTCTAGCCTCTGTATTGTTTGCATGAGGGAATCTTGGTTCTTTATGTACCTTTTCATGTTTCTCTCAAAGTCAGTCATTCTCTTTTCATGTTGAGAATTCAGAAATGAAGATTGTGGAGCTTGGTTGGGAAAGTTTTGTTGATAATTTGAAATTTGGGTGGATGGTTAGGAGAATTATGTTGGTGATTAGAAAAGTTAGGTTGATAATTGGAAGAATTATTGGAATGATGAAAGTGGCTAGCATGGTTTGACCGTATGTGATGATTGTTGTGTTGGCTCCATGAGAAATTTAGGTGATTTCTCCAGCCAGGATTTTACGTTGGTACGTAGGGATCATTGTTCAGCCTTGAAAAGGCTGCATTCATCTGTTCAGGATATTGTTGATGAGCTTGAAACACAGGACACTCCTCAAACACATGATTCATGGCTTGACAGTATGTACAACCCAGAGTTGAAAATTGGTTTGGGCTGACTTGATTAACTGGACTTGGTTCTTAGTTTCTAAAAATTTTAGTCTTCTCACTAGGTTAGCTAACTTTGCCTCGTTAGCTATGGATGATTCAATTGAATGGAGACCTCTTGAAGAGATGGAGTTTGAATTCCTAGAGCTTTCACTAGTTAGTTTCCATTGGATGGTATTTTCAGCTAGGTTCGCATATAAATCCCATTCTTCATTCTCATCCTTCTTCAAGAATCCCCCTTGGCACATGCTTTCTAAGATGGTCTTGGTTAAGTAGTCTAATTCGTCATAAAAAATTTGACATTGTCGCCATTTCTCTATTCCATGATGAGAACATTGGACAAGAAGGTTTTTGAAGCGTTCAAAGTAGCTCCAAAATGGTTCACTAGGTTCTTTCTTAAATTGCATGATGTTTTTTCTAACAAGAGCTATCTTATGATTTGGATAGAATTTCTTCAAGAAGACCTTTATGAAACTATCCCAGGATGTGATAGAGCTGACCACTAAGCTGTATAGTCATTTCTTCGCTAAGTCCTTAAGAGCAAAAGGGATAAATCTCAACTTAATAGTATCATCTACAAGGTGTGAGATTTTCATCATTAAGCATACTGTTTCAAATTCTCTTATGAAGAAATAAGCATCTTCAGACTCTAAGCCATGAAACTTAGGGAGTGTGTTGATGAACTATGGCTTAAGCTTAAAGTTGTGTTCACCAACCGATGGAAGTTGGATGCAGGATGGAAGTGAGGTTCTAATGGGATAGAACCTATCCTGCAAAGATGTCGGTTGAGCCATAACCGAATCATGTCTTGGTTTGGACTTGGGAGATAATGTGTTTCTAGTTAACCTAGATGAATTAGGGTCTCTTGACCACATTGCATACACAAACAACAATCACAAATAAGTTCACCAATAGTCAAGAAGAGAAAACAACCAAGCCTAGTCTAAGGTAACCTTGACCTAGACAATGCCTAACTGGTTGATTGTCCACAATAGGTATAATACAGACTTTGACCACAAGTTAATCAGCCGGTCAGGGCAAGATTGGTGGAAGGTATCCGCGCAAAAGCGACGAGCCTAATTAAGCCAAACCACCAGCCTTTCATGGTTTTGCCCCTCAATCCCTTTCCTAGACATTGATCTGACGGGAGTCAAATTCTAACACCTTCCCCCTTAGGATAATCTCCTAGTAAGTTTGAGATGTCCCTAAAGCCAACGTCTATCAGATATTACTTAGGCTTAGGTTGTGCGTGCTTGGAAATGGTTTGTGGGCTAAGGAAGGGTAATGACTTCCCCACCTTATCTTAATTTTGGTTTTGCCCTTAGAATTGATTGTGCAGAGTGTGCAAGATATAGAAAAGTAACATTCAAAAACAAATATCATCCAATAATGTTTCCTAAACTATATGCTATGCATATGTACGTTGTCTTCAGCTATCTTCAATAGTAATTATAAAAGAAACGTAATTAGACAAATGCCTAGAATGCAAGTCTAAACGTTTTTTAGGCAATTAACAATCACTCAAATTATTGTTAGATTAAAAATAGGGAGTGTGTATATCAAATATAGCAAGAATAATGCACATAAACTGTATTTTTGCAAAGCGGTATGTCCTGCAAAAAAAAGTTTTTAGTAGTCCACAAATTTTCAAACTTGCGTGGCAATTTCTTGAAATTCTGTTTCCTACTTTCGAGAGTAAGGGCACAGAATAGCAAGTCTTCTCCTGCAAAGCTTGAGTGCTAAATCTGAATCTTGACTTCCCTGAAACAAGACACCAAACTTGTTAAAAAATAAATACACCGTTCCCTCTCCGGCAATGGCGCCAAAAATTGATTGCAAAATCAAAGTAATAAGAATTACCGTCTAGCTACGGGTCGTGTCCACGAGGAGGAATGCGATGAAAGCTTTTCTGTGTTCTGTTTAGAAAGCTAAGAACTGTGCTAGTTTTTTAGTTGAAAAGAGAATGGAGAGACGGGAAGAGATTTAAAGAAAAACTTAAAATTTAGAGAAGACTTTGGAGAAGGTGATCTTTAAAAAGTGTTGAAAATTGTTTAGTTGTTTTTAATATAGGAAACAAATCTGGGCTCACTAATCTTCTACTCAACTACTTACTTTTTCTCAAGAACATTTAGGTGCATCATTTTTATCATAAGAAAAACCTTAGTTTCTTTTAATGTTTAAGTAAAACAAATAAGATGATTTTGGATTAGATCTTAAGGTCTTTCTTAACACAACATTAAAAATAGAATGTTAAACCATCAAGCGCGAAGAAGCAAGTATGGAATAAAAACGATTTGAAAATATTTGTGCTTTGAAAGTCTAAATTTAAAAGAAGAGCAACCTCATAAGCTTTCAAGAACAAAATTTAACTTTAGGCATTATTATGATTAAAGAGAGTGCTTTCATAAAAATCCATCAAGAGAGAGGAGGTAGAAGAGGTTAATTAGTGAGCCCAAAAAATGATTTAGCTATTCATAATTAAAGGTATACAAATAAGAAAATGAAAATTAAACATAGACATACCGAATTGAGTCGAGTTGAACAAGCAAGCTGAATCTCCTTTGATTGTTACTTCAAGGATAAATTAACACTCAGTTTCACTCTTCTCTCTTTGCTAGTCTAAACTGAAAAAATAAAGAGGAGATACAACTTCTTCGAACTATCTAACAATACGCCTAAAACCCTAAAGAATAAACAAGAATTTTAATCCTAGTCTTCGCTCCTTTTTCAGTACAAAACCCTGCCATTTATGGGCAAAAACCCAGAGGGAAAGGAGTGAGGAGATAAGGGGAGCAATCCCCTTATCTCCACCAACAAGTCGCGGATCCGCGGCCAAGATGTGGCCAAATGGCCACATCCTGGTGGAGATCTTTATAGCGCGGGATTTGACTCCCTTTTGTCTGGCTGGATTTGCTGTTTAACTCTGATTTTGATCTGATCTTCGGTGATTCTCAAGCTAACCAGTTTGGATTCTTATAAAACCAAACCGGTTTACAACCTCTCTGATCTGCCATGATCTGCCTTGATCTTCTGATTTCAAATTACTTCTGAATTAAATCAGAATTTAATGGGATTTTGGGCTTATTTTTCTTCCCTCTTCTTTAGCAATGGGCCTGTACTTTATGGAGAAAAATAAGACTTATTAATAGAATTTATAGATAATAAACATGATAATGTGATAATATATATGAAATATATGTGACCGATCAGGTGGAGAGAAAAAGAGAAGGAAGAAGAGGAAAGTGATGAACAAGTTGGAGAGGATGAGAGCTAAAATGACAAAAAGATTGACCTCTCTAATTTCACCACTAAAAAAGACACATTGGAATGATGGAAAGAGAGTTACGGTAATAGACCTAAATAAATTTATAGGTGTACCTCTTTTACATTTTGTTTCATGCATTGAGGACAATGCATGAGATAAGTGTAGGAGAGGATTTATTAACATACTAATATAGATAGGTTTACTAACAATTTTTTTCTTCTTTTAAAAACTTTTTGAAAAAGAAAACAATACTTTGATTTATTTTTTAAAGTAATTAGGTTAATCTTAAGAATTAGGAAAATCATGATTAGGATTTCTAAAACTTGGTCAAAATAAAATAAATTGTTGGATTTTTTTAGGTATAGGAGGAAAATTTGAATCAGTCTTGATTTTTACCTTATGAAATGTGCATGCCTAATACACTTACGCATATAGGATTCTAAGACAAAGACTCTTGTGCCTTATATAAAAATAATAATAATAATAAAAAGAAATTTCACTAATTAAGCTGGATACATGTGCCTCAAGAAGCATAAGTATTCACGCCTAAAGGTGATTTTATAAATAAAGTCCTTAGTTTTGTGACCTAGTTCATTCGAGTCTTTAGTTTTGTGGCCTAGTTCATTCGAGTCATTAAGTTTGTGAGGTGTTTTCTCACCCGGTGCCCTAAAACTGACCGATTTGAGAGCCACTGACCTTAGTCTCGCTACATGGGTGAATTAGAAAGCCTAAGTAAACTAAGAAATATTATCTATATATGTACTAACACACCTAATAGTCAATTAGTTAAGTATAAGGGCCTCAAAATGCCTTGATACTTATACAAAAGAAAATTAGATGAGTTATACATATTAATATATATATAATATATAATAGTAGTAATAATAATAATAATAATAAGGCATGGGAGTCCAAGTTAAAGAATCCCTGGTAAAGATTCACATTCACAAGGATGCATATGACTTAGGGTAATAAGAGATTATATAAAAATTCAATTTTAATCCTTACTTAAAATTGATAACGAATTATTGTATAGAGACTAAGTTCAAGAATGAATAAAAATGATAATCTTAAAACTTATAGATTGCTTAGTTTCTTCAAACATATTTCAAATATTTCTCTCCTTTTTCAAAATAAAAAAATTAATCACTAACGTTTTCTTCTTCTTTTATGGATTTTTTGTGGGTATAATTTAATGAAAACCCTCATGAGACAGCACTCGTCCTCTCGGGGTTATCTAGAAGTTAAACGGCTTTTTGCACATGTTAAGTGCAATGTGATTCCTTCGAAAGTGAGTTAGGATAGGTTAGTTTTTATTTTTCTTTTCCTTTTTTTACTCAAGGACAAGCAAAAAGATAAGTGTGGGGCTGTGATAGGTAGTCAAAAGTGCACATTTGTCATCATATTTTCCTACTTATTCTTTTATAAAGCACTGCTACGTAACGTTTTATTGTTTAGTGTTGTACATGAAAAGTCACCTAGAGGGGGGTGAATAGGTGACGATGCTAATCTAGTGAACTTAATGCGGAATTTAAAAACTAATTGCAATTACAACTAAGATGCACACACAAGCAAGTATAAGATATAGCATTTTGCACAATATGAATAGTTGCAAGGCACAAAGTAAAGAGATATAGAGAGAGTCAATGGATCAATCGCAAACAAATAGATGTGTTTCAAGGTTCGAGCACCCAGCTCTACATTTCCTTCGACACACGAAGGATTTCTAATCTACTAGCTAGTCCACAAAGAACTCTCACAAGGAGTACCCAACTCCTCTCTTTACAATCACAACCTCCTCCTTGAGGCGAACTACAAAACCAACAACAAACACCTCTCGACCACAAACCAATACAAGGATCACCTCACAACTTGAGGGATACAACCCAAAGCACAAAGCCAAGTAAAGATTGGGTTACAACTTGGTGATCAAAACAACAACCACAAACTATTTCTTCTCCCACACAATTATCCTATAGAGTTAGATAGTAGATTTTTGCTCAAGTGTGGAGAAAACCAAAGGAATGGAAATCAGAAATCACAAAGAAAATCCTTGGGAAAACTATAAAAATCAATATGAGAAAGTTCAAGCTAACTCTTTTTCCAAAAACCCTTTTCTTTGATTTTTCAAACCCTAATAAAAACACCAAATAGATTGTTCAATTCAAGCTCAAAAACTTCTTTTGATTGCTGTAAAAACACCAGAGAGTATGAAAATTTCGCACAAAAATTCTTGAAGAAAAACTCTTTCCAAAAGGGTATTTATAGGCAAATCTGGAAACTAGCCGTTGGCAGCAGATTTTGCCAAAAATACCCTGACGGTCGACCGCTCGGTCGACCGCCCAACGGTCATTTTTTTACCGTTGGCAGCTACCGGTCGACCGCCCGGTCGACCTAAACAAACAGAGAGCAGACCTGCTCTCATTCGGTCGACCGTCCGGCCGACCGGCCCCCAAAGCTACCAGACGTACATAGCTCTGTGCACGTCAGTCGACCGCACGGTCGACCTGCCCTTGGTGCGGTCGACCGCTCGGTCGACCATCCGGGCCTGTCAGCCTATTCTGGGACAGAAAAACAGAGGTATTAAATATCTAATAAATTCTTATAAACTACTTAAAAATCCCCAAAAATAGTTTTGACAATTTGCATTGATATATAAACATATGATAAAAGTTTTGACTCCAATATCAAGCAATTAATACTATTTTTGTATCTTACAATATTTTCCAAAAATCAAAAACGGTATTTTCTAGAAACCAAACTTCTAAAAGAAAATACGGTTTTCAATAAACATGTATAAATACAAAAAATATGATATTTAATCATTTTGAAGTATGATGCATATGGATAGAGATCCAATATACATGAAACATTTACATATCATAGTTTCTGTCCTTTACTTCCAAAAATATGTTTTGTTAGAATTACCAAAACATAAAACACATGAATAGGTATATCAAAGTAAGTTTGTCTAAGTAATTGAAGCATGCATGTATATAGAACAAATCATATATACACTAAACCATGTAAACTTGTTTTGATATAATATCTATTCATGAAAACCAAGATCGGTTAAACCAAAAATCAAAAACCAATATCTAAATATAAAACGTGTGTGTTGTGAACTTGAGCATATCATACTATTCTAATCTTTACAATTTGGATCTAAACACAAACTAAATTAGGGATACCTAAGTCTTCTTGTAGAGCGCCGTCTCCAAGTTGACTCGATCCAAATCGTGATTCACCAAGCTTGACTCCAATGAGTGCTAGATATCATCTTTGATGCTTAGGCTCTTGAATCACCTTGTGAAAGCTTCTAAACCATCTTGTTGAAGCTATCACAAACTAATATCTTGGCTAATGATCTGAAACTAAAACAACACAAGATTATTAGTACACATAACTACATGAGTTAATCATCATCAAAACTAGAGTGGAAGGCCTTTGGGCCAACAATCTCCCTCTTTTTGATGATGACAAAACTCATGGAGTTATATATGCATGTATTAAAGTAAAGCTTCAAAGAAGCTCCCCCTTAACTCATGCATGACAATAAACAATAAAGATGCATATAAACAAGGTTCTTGACAAAACGAATATGCATATGAAACATGCTCTTGATACCAATTAAATAAAACAAAAGCTCTTGATACCTATTAAACAACAAATGCTCGTGTTACCAATTAAATAAACAAATAAATTATCAAAACATTCTCTTGTTACCAAATAAAAAATACTAACAAAACTCTTGATACCAATAAAAACAAAACTACCTATAAAAACACAACTCATAATAAATTTGTTTTAGCTCTTGATATCAATGAAAATAAAACAGAAATATCAATGAAAATAAAACAGAAAACTTATGCATAAATCATGCATATGAACTCCAAATTCTTCTCCAAACTAAATCATGCATGTAATCTCCAAATTCTTCTCCCCCTTTTTGTCAATCATCAACAAAGGGTAAAAACAATCATAATAGAAACAAATTCTTCTCCCCCTAAATGTTTGAAACAAGGAACCAATTAAACTATTCCAAGGGGTGAAATCAAAACAAATATGATACCAATTAAAACATATACCTATGAAGAGCATTATGATACCAATTGAAAATAAAACATATTGAAAATAAAACACATGATACCAATAGATAATAAAAACAAATTGATACCAATTTTGAGTAAACAAATGGGATTTTGATATTTAGAAGCTATTTGTTACCAATTGAAAAATGAAATACTAGATTTCTTCCTCTTTATGAAATACCAAACAAAAATATGCGTATGCTTGAGATAAGATACCAATTGAAAATTAAATCAATTGAAAGCAAAGTTAAAACTCAAGCTTATCATAACAAGGTTTTGTGCTTAAAAATATAGGGATATAGTAAGCACAAAAAGAATCTCTATATATGTATGTAAAAGATAGATATCAATTGAAATTTGATACTATATGAAGTACAAACATACATATACAAAACACAAACATATATGAGTATACAAAAGGATATTGATATCAATTGAAAGAATTCAATGATACCAATTGAAACAACAATAATATCAAGTGTATGTCTCATATCAACTATCACCCATTTCATGATCAAGTTTAAGATGATTTTCACTATAAAGCATACATGAGCATGATCTCCCATCCAACCGCCCATCGATGGTAGGGGTTTTCAAAATAGATTTGGAAATATAGTTTATTTGAAAATCTCTACCAAAGTAAAGAATACGAACTAGTTATATGAAAGTTTGAAAACTAGTACGAAATCCTTCAAGTAAGGAATAATTCAAAAATATATTTCATGAAAGACATGTAAATCACATGAACATCATCATTCAAAATTCATAAAGCCCATATCATACTCATGAATACAAAGTCATGAGAAAACTAGTAAAGTGAGTGAACAAGTGTAATGTGAAATACACTTATCATGAAAATTAACAATCAAGCTCATGATGAAATTCCTTTAAAACATGACACATGAAAATCTAAACTTTTCATTAAAAATCAATTCATTCTTCAAGGCATATGTATGTTTTGACAAAACAAAAGTATACATACATATCCCTAAACACAACTGAGTCCAAAAATATAGATTTGCATGAAAAGCAAATGACTCAAGGGGCATACATGTATATCTTAAGGTTTGACAAAATAGACATATACATGAATTGAAACACCTTATCATAGAAAACACATCAAAAATAGGAATACATGTTTGAATGCATGAATCATCAAAACTAGACTATACTAGAACATCTAATGGGTACAAATAGGCATCCAAGCACAAACATATAAAGATTTACTTGTGGCCCATTGTATGTACAAGTATAAATCCTAATTTTAATGAAAACTAACATCTAAGCATATATTCAAATCATAAAGCATAAAACGAGTCATAAATCAACAATATTCTAAAAACGATCATTATGTAAATCCACATGCTATAGAAAATATCAAAACAATTGTGAAAACACAAAATATGGGATCATCTAAACAATGGAGATATCAAAATGCAATACATGTATAGCAATAAACATACTAATCAAAACATGAATCATTAAAAATGAAAGTCATAGAATCAGGAACATCATATGATCAATATGCATATGTATGTGCATTAGATCTAGAGCATACATGTTAGTTTAAACAAGCTGAGACACTAAATATAGATCCATATGAAGCATGGGTGCTCGAATAGCTAAACATGTACAACCTTAATCTAATGAACATGGCACAAGCATAATGAACAACAAAACACAACATGCTATAAAAAGATGAACATAAAAAACATGTAAACACTAAATGGAGTAAGGGATTGATACCAAAACCAAAGAGGCAACTCTCCATGTCTCCAAAACACGGTGGTCCTCCCACCAAACCTCCTTGAGAGTGAAGCATCCAAATGGTTCTCTTTTAAGCTTAGAATGCATCCACCTCAAGGCACCAATACCCTCATGTGATGCGAGAGCTCCCACCTACATCAAAAGTCAAAGAGGTGGTTTTTGGTACCCATTTTCTTATGGGTCCACGGGGGTTAGTAACTTTTCTAACCCAAACAAAATTAGTTACTAAATTTTCATGATAAATACGATCATAACAAAATCTAGCAAGGTGGCCTTTTTGACCACAATGTGTACATGTGTACACGTGAGCATACATATGATGGTGGTGATCATGAAAAGCATGTGTATGCCGTGATGGGTGTGCATGCAAGGTTGGAACTTGTTTCTTGCGAACCAAGGTTTCCAAACGTGTGTGGTTCATGGCACAATGGCTCAAAGTGGAGCCCAAACTATCAACACTTTTCTTCAAAATAAGTATATCATTTTCAATGCTAGAAGATAAAGTGGAGCATGCAATAGGTATGCTAGAACAAGAAGCTACACTAGCATGGCAAACATGGATATCAATCTCTTTTTGCAAAGATTTATTTTTAATCAAAACCAAATCCAATTCTTTAGTAATTGAATCAATATCATTTTTCAAAGTGAGATTTTCTTTAAAAGTAAAATCCAATTTTGAAGATAAAATCTCATTGTGCTTTACAACATCATCACAATCATTTTTGTTTTTCAAAAATTCATTTTCCTTTAAAGCAAGTTCGAGTTGAGATTTAAGTAAGTCGCGTTCACTTGCAATCTCTTCCTTCTCTTGCAACATCAATTCAAAATTAGAGCATAAATCCTTTAATTCATTTTTCAAAACAAGATTATCATCTTTCAACAAATCATGTTTTTCTAACAAATTTTCAAGCTTTTAAACAAGTTTTATATTTAAAGTTTGAACTTCAAAACATCCATGACAATATGAACTAGAGCTATCATCTAATTGAGAACCGATTGTACCTCAAGGGAGTTCTTCCCTTGGACCATGAGGCATTGCTCTTTGGACTTTTCTCTCTTAGATCTCCTCATCTTGTTGATAATCCTTGAAAGTTCGGGTGAAGTCAAGATGTTCCAAACTGCAAAAGCCGAATCATAGTGATCAAAAACGGGTAAAAGAAATTCATTAAGAGATGTTCTAAGTGCCCTAAGTGCTAATACATTGGCCTTCTTATGCTTGCTACTATTTGGAGGGATTCTATGGTAATGGCTTGATAAACAAGATGTCCTAGGTCTTTTAAATGTTTAATCATATTGGCCTTCCAAGCATCAGGTCTAAAACGGTCAAACATAGGAGGGCTAGCCATAAGTGCAACAATATGTGTGCAAATGCAAAATGCAAATGAAGATTAGCAAACTAAGATCTTACTCCTAGGTGGTTAAACCTAAATATCAGGAGCACTAGCTCTGATACCAATTGAAAAGTCACCTAGAGGGGGAGTGAATAGGTGACGATGCTAATCTAGTTAACTTAATGCGGAATTTAAAAACTAATTGCAATTACAACAAAGATGCACACACACGCAAGTATAACATATAGCAATTTGCACAATATGAATAGTTGCAAGGCACAAAGTAAAGAGAAAGATAGAGAGAGTCAATGGATCAATCGCAAACAAATAGATGTGTTTCAAAGTTCGAGCACCCAGCTCTACATCCCTCCTTCGACACACGAAGGATTTCTAATCCACTAGCTAGTCCACAAAGAATTCTCACAAGGACTACCCAACTCCTCTCTTTACAATCAAAACCTCCTCCTTGAGGCAAACTCCAAAACCAACAACAAATACCTCTCAACCACAAATCAATACAAGGATCACCTCACAACTTGAGGGATACAACGCAAAGCACAAAGCCAAGTAAAGATTGGGTTACAAATTGGTGGTCAAAACAACAACCACAAACTATTTCTTCTCCCACACAATTATCCTATAGAGTTAGATAGTAGATTTTTACTCAAGTGTGGAGAAAACCAAAGGAATGAAAATCAGAAATCACAAAGAAAATCCTTGGGAAAACTATAAAAATCAATATGAGAAAGTTCAAGCTAACTCTTTTCCCAAAAACCCTTTTCTTTGATTTTCCAAACCCTAATAAAAACACCAAATAGATTGTTCAATTCAAGCTCAAAAACTTTTTTTGATTGCTGTAAAAACACCAGAGAGTATGAAAAATTTCGTACAAAAATTCTTGGAGAAAAACTCTTTCCAAAAGGGCATTTATAGGCAAATCTGGAAACTAGCCGTTGGCAGCAGATTTTGTCAGAAATACCCTGACGGTCGACCGCTCGGTCGACCGGCCAACGGTCATTTTTTATCGTTGGTAGCTACCGGTCGACTGCCCGGTCAACCTAAACAAACAAAGAGCAGACCTGCTCTCATTCGGTCTACCGTCCGGCCGACCGGCCCCCAAAGCTGCCAGACGTGCACAGCTTTGTGCACGTCGGTCGACCGCACGGTTTACCTGCCCTTGGTGCGGTCGACCGCTCGGTCGACCGTCTGGGCCTGTCAGCCTATTCTGGGACAAAAAAACAGAGGTATTAAATATCCAATAAATTCTTATAAACTACTTAAAATTCCTCAAAAATAGTTTTGACAATTTGCATTGATATAAACATATGATAAAAGTTTTGACTCAAATATCAAGCAATTAAAACTATTTTTGTATCTTACAATATTTTCCAAAAATCAAAAACGGTATTTTCTAGAAACCAAACTTCTAAAAGAAAATACGGTTTTTCAATAAACGTGTATAAATACAAAAAAAACATGATATTTAATCATTTTGAAGCATGATGCATATGGATAGAGATCCAATATACATGAAACATATACATATCATAGTTTTTGTCCTTTACTTTCAAAAATATGTTTTGTTAGAATTACCAAAACATAAAACACATGAATAGGTATATCAAAGTAAATTTGTCTAAGTAATTGAAGCATGCATGTATATAGAACAAATCATATGTACACTAAACCATGTAAACTTTTGATATAATATCTATTCATGAAAATCAAGATCGGTTAAACCAAAAACTAAAAACCAATATCTAAACATAAAACGTGTGTGTTGTGAACTTGAGCATATCATACTATTCTAATCTTTACAATTTGGATCTAAACACAAACTAAACTAGGGATACCTAAGTCTTCTTGTAGAGCGCCGTCTCCAAGTTGACTCGATCCAGACCGTGATTCACCAAGCTTGACTCCAATGAGTGCTAGATATCATCTTTGATGCTTAGGCTCTTGAATCACCTTATGAAAGCTTCTAAACCATCTTGTTGAAGCCATCACCAACTAATATCTTGGCTAATGATCTGAAACTAAAACATCACAAAATTATTAGTACACATAACTACATGAGTTAATCATCATTAAAACTAGAGTGGAAGGCCTTTGGGCCTTGAGTAATTAAAGAATAAATAATTGAATCCAACTTGACGCCTAAAAGCCTACAAGCGCACATGCATGATTTATTTTAGTAATTTAAAAGCTTCTATCTTATCTAACCTAATCTAAACTTAGATTTTAAATTATTAATTTAAAATCTAGGGGAGGAGGAGGAAGGATAAAGTAGGAGTCCTGATTGCTATTTAAATCTAGAGGAGGAAAAAGATAGATCAAGATGAATCATCATCCTAATTAAAGATAGAGATGGACTTCTATTTGAACCAGATTGCTTCCACCACAAGATGAAGATAAATGATAGAAAATATGAATTTAATTCGGATTTAGACTGGACACTCTTTAGTATTTCAATCATAACTTTCTCTATCAAAACTCAAATTTGATGATTCAAGATGCTCCACAAAGAAGCCTTGAAGGACCACAACTCTTGTGTTGATCACACTTTCCAAGTCAGCCATCTAGTAAGCTATATTTAGCTATCAACATGATAATAAGTTATAGGTCAGAATTGAATTTCTACGGATAAGCCAAAACAAGTTTGGCAATAAAAAGAGAATTCAAATTCAGAAATATTTTGCTCCTAATATCTTCATATGCTTCTTATCCCTCTAATTTTCTACTATAAATACCCCTGCAGAGCAACAGAGAAAGGGCAGACCTCAGAAGCTCAAGTCTATGGTTTCTTTCAGATCCTCTTTCTTTCCAAATTTACATGTATGTTTCTAGTTTTTATTTTTTTTTTTACTTTGAAGAAGAGTTGAAGAAAGGAGAAGGCTTTATACCGAGTTGGTGACAGATTCAATAAATGTTATTATTTTTTTCAATCTCCTTGAAGAAAGGAGAAGGCTTTGTACTAAGTTGGTGACAGATTCAATAAAGGTCATTATTCCTTTTCAATCTCTTTGCTATTTTAATTTGTGTCTCTTTTATTCTAGTTTCATCGCTTTTATGCAATCTTTATTTATCATGCTAAATTCCACTATAATTATGTGTAGCTAATTCTTTAGTAGCTTGCTAATCTCTCCACCAACTAAAACCTAGATCTATGAAGATAAATTAATTGAACTCTATTCATGTTAAAAATCCTAGGGTAAGTAAATAATAATTCTTGAAGATTGGTCATGAATTAAGTTAAACTAGGTTTCGGGTATACTATTTAATAATTATTCTTGGTTTGTACTTAGATGCTTTGATGGTTAACGTTAAGTTAAAACTATTTCTTAACTATATTTTGGGACTTTAATAAATCAATGCTTAGTTTTATCTAATGTACTGCCAATAGGGTTTAATTTCTTTCTTACTTTTCTTTCTTGGATTTAAAGCAATAATCTAGGGTTAATCTTTATAGGTTCAACATGATATTTATTCTTGATAGATTAGTATTTGGTTGTGGTAGATGATTAGTTGGCTATGCTTATTCTTTCTATTTAAAATATTTACTTACAATCATAATTTCTTCTTTTACAAGATAATTGTTAGAGAATTCGTTCCGAAAAGCTTCCATCATATCCTTTCCTGTGAATCAACCCGTCTAGCCCTTACTACGCGGTTACATTGAGACGAGACTAAGGACTTTCTTAATTTAAATCTTTCTTTATTTCTAATACAATTTCCCACCTCAATCACTTTATCTTCAATTAACTAAATAGATTTAATTAAATCAAAATTTAACTGGCTTTTATCTGATCTTATCTTCTCTCACTTCATTAAGATAAACCTGCAAAATAAGACATTAAGACAAGGAATTAGCAGGATTTATTACAGAATAGATGCAGAAATTTAGTAATAAACATGCAATAAATGTGTACAATCAAGGTATTGCGGGACCAAGTAAGAGAACTTGAGGCTCTGATTCATTGTCATGAAAACATGTAGAGAAGTGACCTTGCAGGATCGAGTTCGAGTAGATACCTTCATTGTGGTGATGGCGGGGACGAGAGCAAGTTGCTCAAACATCAAAACAAATCATCCGTGTTTGCGATTGCTCTCTCTCTCTCACACTCTCTCTCACACTCTCTCTCACTCTATCCCACTATTTACTATTGCATACTACAATTGCTCTATTTCATATTGCTACTTATACTCTTGTGCCATTGTTACTTGTGTTGACATTGTTACTTGTTAGTTTGCTAGAAATAGTTTTCTATTCTGCATTATTTGCCATCAACCTATAGCCATCAAATATTTACCCCCTCTAGGCGATTTATAATTGGGTATCAGAGTTTAAACACTACTTTTGGTTTAACCACCTTAGGGACATCCTTACTTGGCTATATTTGTTGTTCATTTGCCCACTTGTTTGTATTCATGGCATCTCACGACTTTTCTAGCATCAAGGCCCCACCCAAATTATATAGGTTGAACTTCCCTATATGGAAGGTCAAAATGACTCTTTTCCTTATATCTTGATAGGTAGTAAAAAGTGCATATTTATCACTACATTTACTATCACATTTTCATATTTATTCCTACAATTATGCACTATTACTAATATTTTATTATTTATTGTGTGCAGGCATTGAGTAATAAAAAATAAAAAAATAAAAGCCCAAAAAGCCCATGTCCAAGCCCAATGCAAAAGTTGCAATTACCAAGTACCAAAGTTGCAATTAACATGTGCAAAATTTGCAATTACTAAAAGAAGAGGAAAGGGATAGACTTTTACTCAATCCTAATCACTTGCAGGACAAGGATAAAGATAAAAGGAGGAGAGTGCAAAGATGAAATTCATTTTAAAAAGATTTGAAAGATTTAGATTTAGGGTAACTTGCTTCCCAAGTTATCCCGAATTTTCAAAATAAAGAGTCGGGATACAACTTCAAGAAGAATATACCAAGATGGATGGACCAGAGGAGGCCACTCGCGAAAGCGCGTGGCCAGGGACAAAGCTAAGACTGCGAAAACGCGGCCAAAGCCGCATTTCCGTGGCAATCTAGATAAGTTTGGCCAGCTGCTTTCATGGAGGAATCGTACTAGGACTCTACTTCTTCCAGCTCCTATAAATACCCCTGTAGAGTAACAGAGAAGGGTGAACAGAGTCGAGTACAGAAGCAAATTTAGGGTTTTTAGGCTAACTTTTAGATTGTAACTTAAGTTTTTATTTTTCTTTTTTGTAATTTTATTTTTTCTTTATGTAACTAAGAGGAGAGGATACTTTCATGGAGGAAGGAGATCAAGCTGGTACTGAGGTGACATCGGTGTAAGTAAAACTTATCTTCCATTGTTAATTGAATCAACTCAAAGTTTGTTTTTGTTCTTCTATTCTTGTTTTATTTTTGTTTCCCTCTGATGTCTTGCAATCCAAGAGAATCTGATCGCTTCGAGACTGCTTAGCCGTTGAAGTGCCCTTGATGGCCTATGGTGAGAAACAAACCTTCTCTTGCTAGTATAGTTTGTCTTTTGTTTTTGTAAGTAGATCGAGAAGGGGAAATCCTATACGTCATGCTTGAATGCCTTCAAAGGCAAGGTAAGTCGTTGCAACGGATCAAAGGTAAACAGGTCAAAGAGGTAAGTATGTTAATTTTTAGTTTTCTTTCTTTTAATTCTTTAGTTTAGATAACCAACATCTTCATCACTCTTTTCAATTTCTTGTATATAATCTATTTTCCATCTTCTTAATCTACCATCTTCTTCCTAATTCAAATACTTTAGAGAACTTACTAAACAAGCTTCCATCGCTAGTCCCTCCCTGTGGATCATGACCCGCATAGCCACTTGATATAGCGGTAGTATTGAGCACCTTGCACATCCTTGTCCTAAATCTGAAATATTATATTTTGTGTGCAGGTAAAAACTCAATCAAAATTTTGGCACCGTTGCCGGGGAGGGACAGTAAGTTATTCTCTAAAAAAAACTAATTATTAATTTATTATTTTTGTTTGCAGGTTTGGAGAACAGGAAAACTAACAGCGGCAAAGGACATATAGCAACTCTGTGCCTCTGCGCTCGAAGGCAGAGCAACAGAGCCTACTACAGAGCCGCGTTTGCGCAGCAATAGCCTCGTTTTCACGGCCTGAGTAGTGAACTACTCACTCTGGTTTATGTAGGTTGCTGCAAATTGAAAGATTTGTTTACTGCTCTGTTAACTTTTCTCTGTGATCACCCTACACACTGCTAATTAATTAACAGTAACCTATTTGTTGAAAAAATAAAAAATTAGACTCTTGCATATAGGCACGTGTCTATTTAATTTTTAATTTCTGTTGAAGAGTGCTGGAGACAAGGTACGTTCGCATTTCATATAGACTAGGAAGCACCCTTGGCTGATTTACTGCTTTTGAGTGAATATTTGTCTATCGCTATACACGTGTACTAAATTGACTTAAGGGCGTGTCCTATAAATAAGATAAGGTGGGGATTTCATCACCCTTCCTTGGCCCACAAACAATCTCCTCACTCACTAACCCAAGCCTAACTAAAAATGAGTAGACGTTGGCCCTAGGGACATCTCGGACTCAATTAGGAGATTATCATAAGGGGGAACGGTGTTAGAAATTGACTCCTACCAAATCAGTGTCTAGGAAGGGGATTAAGGGCCGAAAGCTCGAAGATTAGTGGTTATTTAATAAACGAACGTCTTTGACAGAAAACCTCCCACCAATCTTGCCCTGACCTGGCTGATTAGCTTGTGGTCAAAGTCTGCATCCTACCTCCCGTGGACAGTCTAATCAGTTAGGAGTCGTCTAGGTCATAGGTCTATCCTAACTTAGGTTAAAAATTTTCTTTTTTTGTTTGCTTATTTGTTTGTTTTCTTTTTCTTTGTTTGTGTTTTATTATGTGATATGGCTTATAACAATAATTTTTTCAATTTTGATCCATATTACACACCAACCTTTTTTTCGGATATTACTAACCCGGCATATCATAACTTTAACCAACCTAGTATGTCAGATTGGTCTTATTCGAATCATTACATGCCCCAGTCCTAATATTATGAACAAGATTGGAATAATCATCACTACTCTTCACAGAGTTCATGGGGATACAACACCCCTGAGCCGTATGGTCAACCACCTGTTCAACCATTATCTTCATATACGTCTTTTCCCACATCACCAATGTTTCAATCCTCAAATGATCCATTCGATGGGTTAGAAGAAAAAGTGGATCGTTTGCAAGATATAATGAATGATCAAATTTCTAGACTTTCAAACATTCTTGAACTAACCAACCAAGTTGATAGGAACCAAGAATCATTCTGTCTAGAAGACCTTGATCAAAATTCAATTTCATCACATCAATATGAACTTGATCAATCCCAATCCTTGGACAAATTTGCTAGTTTTAATTTCAATGAGATTGAATTAGATTGTGAATGTAATCCTGATCCCCAACTTTACGATTCAGTTTCCATCTTCGAATATATGTTGACTCTGGTATTCTTACCCAATTTGGACCAATTTTCTGAGCCAACATTTATTCCCGTACCCATAAATCATGAAATTGAATCACCTATTTTTTATGATCATCATATTGAACTTGACCAATTTCATACTTTTGAAAGTCCCATTAACAAATTGGCAAGTTCTCATTTTTATGAAATTGAACCCAATGAGATATGTGACCTTGATTCTCAAATTTGTTGTGATCGAGTTCAAATTCCCGAATCAATATTGACTCCTGTTCTGTTACCCGATTTAGGTAATATGTTAGAGTCAGTTTTGATTCCCACACCTGTCATTCTTGAACTTGATCACCAATAGTAAGTCGCATTCCATTGTGGGAAAATGATTGTGGACTTGAGTTTCAACTTCTTGATTTGGACCCACTTCTTGAACCAAGCTCGACTCCTGAACCTTTACTTGACTTAAGTCACCTTCTTGAGTCGGTATTAGTTCCTGAACCTATCATTCTTGAGTCCAAGTCAACCATTCTACCAAGTCACATTCTTTTGTTGGACATAGGTATAGACCATGACTCTGTGATGATTTTCCAGGACTGGTCATGTAAAGGAAGTAAGTTTCATGATAGGATCTTCCATGATCCTATTCATACTGGGGACTGTAAACATGTAATAGAAAAGAGGTCAATAAAGGTAGGTTCCGTGAACTGCCACATTATCTTGATTGGGTAGCAACGTTTGGCCCAATCCGACCACCACCGGAACCACCGCCTTAAGGTAATTTTTTCCTTCCCTTTCTTCTTTTTCATGCATACATGCATTCATTCATACATTAAGGACAATGCATGAGATAAGTGTGGGGGAGGTTTTACTAACATACTAACATAGGTAGAAACTAACAAAATTAAATAAAAAAAGGACAATATTTTGACTTATCTTTTGAAAGAAATCTAAGTTAGTCTTAAGAATTAAAAAAATCATGATTAGGATTTCTAAAAACTTGGTCAAAATAAATAAATTGTTGAATTTTTAGGTATAGGAGGAAAAATTGAATACGTAATTAGTCTTAATTTTTACTTTAATGAAATGTGCATACCTAATACATTTACATATCTAAGATTCTAAGACAAAGACTCTTGTGCCCTATAAAAAATTTTAAAAAAATAAAATAAAATAAAAATAAAAAAAAGGAAATTCACTGATTAAGCTGGATACATGTGCCTCAAGAAGCATAAGTATTCACGCCTAAAGGTGATTTTATGAAATAAAGCCCTTAGTTTTGTGGCCTAGTTCACTCGAATCCTTAAGTCCGCGGGGTGTTTTCTCACCCGGTGCCCTAAAGCCGACCGGTTTGGGAGCCACTGACTTTAAGTTCGCTACATGGGTAGATTAAAAAGCCTAAAGAAACTAAGAAAATTTACTTTTATATGTACTAACACATCTAATAGTCAATTAGTTAGGTATGAGGGCCTCAAGAAGCCTTCATGCTTACACAAAAGAAAATTAGATGAGTTATACATATTAAAAACATAAAAAATAAATAATAATAATAATAATAAAGAAGCATGAGAGTCCAAGTTAAGGAATTCCTAGTAAAGATTCACAAGGATGCATATGACTTTTGGTAACGAAAAAGACTATACAAAAATTCAATTTTGATCCTTACCTAAAGTGGATAACAATTTACTATATAAAGACTAAGTTTAAGAATGAATAAAAATGATAATCTTAAAAACTTATAGATTACTTAGTTTCTTCAAATATATTTCAAATATTTTCCTTTTTATGGATTTTGTGGGTGTAATCCGCTGAAAACCCTCACGAGACAACACTCGTCCTCTAGGGTAACCTAGGGGTTTAATGGCTTATTGCACGTGCTAAGTGCAATCGTGATTCCTACGAAAGTGAGTTAGCTAGATTAGTTTTTCTTTTTTCTTTTGATTTTTACTCGAGGACGAGCAAAAAGATAAGTGTGATAGGTAGTAAAAAGTGCATATTTATCACTACATTTACTATCACATTTTCATATTTATTCCTACAATTATGCACTATTACTAATGTTTTATTATTTATTGTGTGCAGGCCTTGAGTAATAAAAAATAAAGAAATAAAAGCCCAAAAGAAGCCCAAAAGCTCATGTCCAAGCCCAATGCAAAAGTTGCAATTACCAAGTGCCAAAGTTGCAATTAACATATGCAAATTTTGCAGTTACTAAAAGAAGAGGAAAGAGATAGACTTCTACTCAATCCTAATCGCTTGCAGAACAAGGATAAAGATAAAAGGAGGAGAGTGCAAAGATAAAATTTGTTTTAAAAAGTTTGGAAGATTTGGATTTAGGGTAACTTGCTTCCCAAGTTATCCTGAATTTTCAAAATAAAGAGTAGGGATACAACTTTCAGAAGAATATACCAAGATGGAAGGACCAGAGGAGGCCACGCGTGAAAGCGTGTGCCAGGGACAAATCTAAGGCCGCGGAAACGCGGCCAAAGCCGCATTTTCGTGGCAATCTAGATAAGTTTAGCCAGCTGCTTTCGTGGAGGAATCGTACTGGGACTCTACTTCTTCCAGCTTCTATAAATACCCCTGCAGAGTAATAGAGAAGGGCGAACAGAGTCGAGTACAGAAGCAAATTTAGGGTTTTTAGGCTAACTTTTAGATTGTAACTTAAGTTTTTTATTTTTCTTTTTTTTAATTTTTATTTTTTCTTTATGTAACTGAGAGGAGAGGATACTTTCATGGAGGAAGGAGATCAAGCTTGTACTGAGGTGACATCGGTGTAAGTAAAACTTTTCTTCCATTATTAATTGAATCAACTCAAAGTTTGTTTTTGTTCTTCTATTCTTGTTTTATTTTTGTTTCCCTCTGATGTCTTACAATCCAAGAGAATCTGATCGCTTCGAGACTGCCTAGCCGTTGAAGTACCCTTGATGGCCTATGGTGATGAACAAACCTTCTCTTGCTAGTATAGTTTGTCTTTTGTTTTTATAAGTAGATCGAGAAGGGGGAAGATCCTATATGCCATGCTTGAATGCCTTCAAAGACAAGGTAAGTCGTTGCAACGGATCAAAGGTAAACAGGTCAAGAGGTAAGTATGCTAATTTTTAGTTTTCTTTCTTTTAATTCTTTAGTTTAGATCACCAACATCTTCATCACTCTTTTCAATTTCTTGTATATAATCTATTTTTCATCTTCTTAATCTACCATCTTCTTCCTAATTCAAACACTTTAGAGAACTTACTAAACAAGCTTCCATCGCTAATCCCTCCCGGTGGATCATGACCCGCATAGCCACTTGCTATAGCGGTAGTATTGAGCACCTTGAACATCCTTGTCCTAAATCTGAAATACTATATTTTGTGTGCAGGTAGAAATAGGAGTTATAGTAGCCAAGGCCATTACCATGGAATTTGTTAAACCTCACGATGATGAGGATACATGGTCCGAAGCAACTGCCAAGGGCTATGAAGCAAATGCCAAAACACAATATACATTGACACAAGCATTAAGTGATGATGATCTTTCACGTGTGATTAATTGCAAATCCACGTATGAAGTGTGAAATAATTTGATTGTTACTTATGAGGGTACATCCCAAGTGAAGAGATCTAAGGTTGATCATTTATGTCCACAATATGAAAATTTCTACATGCTTGATAATGAACATATTGATGAAATGCTCACTCGTTTTATCAAGATCACTAGTGGGTTATCTTTTTTAGGTGACTCTATTGATAATAACCAAAAGATAAGGAAGGTTATTAGAGCTCTCTCCAAATCATAGGAAGTGAAGGCTACAACCTTAAAGGAGCCAAATGATAGAAAGGAAATGGACTTCTCTGGGTTCATAAGAAATCTCAAGACCCATGAGATGGAGATGAAGTTACGAGAAGAAAGGGAGCCTCTGAAGAAGAAATCTATCGCCTTTTAAGCATCCCGATCCACACCGAAAGAAGAAGACTCCATGGATGAAAATGAAGAAGAAGACATTGTTGTGCTCATTAGAAAGGTGGGCAAGATGTTCAACAATAAGGAAAGAAAGAACAACTTCTAAAAGTCAAGATAACAACTTTTGAAAGTCAAGATAACAAGGAAAATTTGAAAGAAAAAGGGAGGAGATGGGTCCTTGCTATCATTGCAAGAAAACGGGCCATCTTATAGCGGATTGCCCCTCACTACAAGCTACTATCTCCAAAAAAAAGTGCACAAGAAGAAGAAGAAGGCCACGGTGGCCACTTGGGACGATTCAGAGACTGAATTCAAAAAAGAAGTTGACACCGCAAATGTTTGCTTCATAGTGAATGGTGATGAAGCATCTAAGGTAAATTTTAAAACCTCTCTTGATAAAGATGATTTGACTATGCATAAGCTTACTAGATTTTTGAGGAGTAACAAGAGCGTTATGAGATTTTGAAATTTTGAAATAAGAAATTGAAAAAGAAAAATGGAATTTTGAAAAATAAATTGAATATTATTGTTAAAGAGAAAAATGATTTAACAATTTGTTTCGAAAAGACTAAAAAGGATTTTGATGATCACAAACTTATTTGCAAGGGCAAAAGCCCTAATATTGCTTTTGATAAAAATGAATTTTTGAACATTCAAAATCATATTAAAATTTTGGATTCCACTATGTTTTTGACATGGATAAGATTAGTGCTATGTTTGCAAAGGGCAAAACCTAAAGAAACTCACCTTTTCACATGCACCCACATAACATGCTTCACATGCACATCACACACATGCTTACATTTATGACAAAGTGTACAGTTGTACATATTGTAGACGCAAAGGTTATTAAGTTAAGTTTTGCTATTCTAGATTAAATATGGAAGTCAAAAATGTTGGGTTCGAGAAAATACTAAACCTGTAGGATCAAAAAAGATTTGGGTACAAAAAAATACACCAAACTTACTTGATGTAAGTGTGTCATCCTCCAAGATGTAGGAGAAAATGGTGCCTTGGTGGTGGATGCATTGGAGCACAAGGGATCTATCATGTGAATGCATCACTATCGAGTAAACAAGTTGGAGAAAATCACTTATTTGGAGAACATGTACTTATATCGGTAACAATTCCGATAAAATCTAAAATTCTCAAAATTTGACATTCTTGCATGCAATGCCTATAGTTCTATTTAGTTTAGATTGTGTAGTATAACAATTACTTGATCATGGTTAACAATTTTTTTAGCACTATACATGATATCTATTGATTTTTCTTGATATCTATTGATTTTTCTTATACTCATGATAATTTAATTTCTATGGTTTGCACTACCATGCCTTATTAGATTATCTCCATGTGTAAGAAAAATTATTTGACAACTTCTTGTAACTCCTATGATTTTGATGATGTAATTAACCTATAAATTAAGCTACTAATAACTTGGATTAGTAGTGTTGTCTTATTTTAGGATAAGACTTTACTTGGAAGATGGATGGATTTGAGTTACCAATGTCACATACATATAGAGGATGGAAGGAATTATATGAAGCTTTACAAATTTCATATTCAAGCTAATAAAGAGCTACTAGGAGCAAAACACATCAAACTCTACAAGATCAAACTATTTACAAGATATATCAAACTATGAAAGAGCAAGAAGGAGCCAGAGATATATTAACTTAAAAATTCCATCAATAAAAACTATAAAGTATTCATATAGTAATTTTATAATCAAACATATATTTGGTACATAGTAGGATCTTTCTATTTCAGTTTCTAGGTAGAATCTCCATTTTACCACCTCATCCTACCACCCAACCTGATTCTACCACCTTTGCCCATTGTAGAATAAACTGAGGATATTCTGTCATGTTTTTGATTTAGTTCTGGTTATTCTCTAGACATCATATTTTTTTTCTGTGGTGACTAGGTTATAGCATCACATGGGGTGTACTTCACATAGTTAACTTTTCACTCTTTACATTAACTTCTTTCATACAAGTGGGACCTTTCTTTGCAAATAAAAAATTGAGTCTGTCACTATCAAATTGTCCTGTTGTTGGCAGTCCTTGACAGCTGCAAACTGTCTAGTTTGTACAGCTGAGAAAGATATCCATTGGGTGTATATTTAGGAGAAATCTTCATCCCTTTTTCTCTCTCTAAAAATCTCCATACCCTCCAATATCTTAATTGCTACAGAAGCATTACTGCCCAAGATTTAGCACAATTTTGATATCTTGTTTCAGCAGGATTAAAGTCTCAAACGAGCAGAAAAATTTGTCTCCCTTTTGTCTCCAATGGTAGGATTCACCCTGATCTTGGCCTGTTGTTCATATAATACCGTGTTCTTTCATTGTAAAAATAGAGAAGAACAAAAACCTAAAAATTTCGGCAAAGCTAAAACAATGCTCTTCAAACATTCAAGTTTTAATTTTAGATCTCATCAAACCAAAGTGGTTGAGCCAATCATGTTCATTCAAGTTCTGATTTTCAGACAAAGCCTCAAACATTTAATACAAAGAGAATTCCATCACTTCATGCATTTTGTTATTGAAGAATCACATTCTCATTTTCTATATTTATAATAGATTCTCATTCTTATTTCTTTAGATTTATTGTGTCAAGTTATTAATTAATAATATTTAAAACTATTTGATTGCATAGAGTCTCCTATTGTATTTTATCATTGTGTTTATTTTAGTTCTCATATTGTGTTAGAGAAAAAATCTATTGTAATACTCATTGTTGTTTGCCTCAAGATAGAGTTGGTGTGAAAATCCAAGATCGGGAGTATTTTGGTGGTTTGTAAATTCAAGATTGTATAGCATCTTGGAGGATTAAAAATTCATGCTTAAGAAAGAGTCTTGGTGGTTTTAATCTCTACTTCAAAAAGAAGCTTTTAGTGGATTTGCAAATCCTATAGGGGAGACCTCTAGGTGGTGGATGTAGGAGAGTTTCTCGAACCATCCTAAAATTTCTTGCATTCTCTCTGCTATTATTATTGTATTTTATCTGCTGTGCATTTATTGCTATATTATTATCATCTACTATCTATTGATTCTACCACCCATCCTACCATTAGATTGGGTGATTCTACCAGTCTATCCCATTTTATAGCTTTGTCTTATAATTTGCATATTTAATTTATTTTATTACCTTTGATCCTATTCACCCCCTCTTAGGGTTCAACAATTAGTATCAGAGTAATGGTACTCCTATTAGGCTTTATATCCTAGAGACTGATCTTATGACTTCCACTAGTGACCTTATTCTACCAAAGGGAGATCCAACAATAAACCTCCACTGTTTATTGGTATTAACTATGCTTATTTGAAAGCATACATGAGAATTCATATTCAGTCTATTGATTGGAAGATTTGGGGCACGATTGAAGATGGCTACGCCTCTCCCACTATAGAGGTTGATGGTAAAAAGGTTCCAAAATCTCGGTCCGAATGGGACGAGAGAGATATCCCTTTTGCTAATTTAAATTTCAAAGTTATTAGTTATATTATCAATGGATTATCTTGTAATGAGTTTCATAAAGTTATGAATATCACGAAATGTGGAATTATCTTCAAATCACCCATGAGGGGACTAATGAAATTAAGAATAGAAAAATAAATATGCATACACAAGATTTTGAATCTATGTGATTGTTGCCTAACGAGTCTATTGATGAATTTCTTAATAGGTTCAAAAGCATCACTAACAATCTTCAATCTCTAGAAAAAGTTATTACTTATTTTGAAATGAACAAAAAGGTGTTGAGATCTCGACCTATGGAGTACAATAGCATCATCAATCCAATAGAGATCTACAAAGATTTCTGATTGAGTTGAACCTGCACACAGAAAATATAGAATTTTAGAACTTAAAAATAGAATGTGCAAGTACTCAATACTACCGCTATAGCAAGTGGCTATACGGGTCATGATCCATAAGGAGGGACTAGCGACGGAGGATTTTTTTATAAGATCTCTTTTAACTTACAAAAATGGTTAAAGTTCTTCTTTTAGTTCTTAAAAAGAAAATGAAAAAGAGTTACAGTGAAGCTAAGAAGACAGTGGTAGATTGAGAAGGTGGAGAAAATGGAAAATGGATTTAAACAAAGAAATTAAAAAGAGTAATAAAAGAGTTGGGAGATTGTGGTGTTGGTGCTCTAAACTAAAAGTTGAAAAGAAAGAAAGAAAGTTAAACCTAAAAGAAACACTTACCTTTTTCCAGTTGATGACTTTCCTGGAACCCTTGCATGTTTCACCTTACTTCAGAGGCGATCATCGCATAATCCATAAGATCGAGCTCAGTCTCCATTCTCATTACATCATCAAGATGAACAAGAATGAAATGATACAGAATGTTGAGGAGGAGAACATCATCATGAAACATCGGTGGCACTCACACAAACATGGCTATATTGATGCTTCTAGATTCACTTGGATATTCATCAAAATCAAAATAGGAAAAGTAGAAAGAGGAACATAAAAACAAAGAAGAGCATAAACGTGTTACCTTTAGTTGCTTGTAGAAACGATGAAAGAAAGGAGGACGTTACATCAGTGTCCCTCTCAACATAAATCTCTCTCTCTTACTTACATGAATCTCAGTCCAATCTTTGCTAACTAAGAGATAAAAATTACATAAAATGAAAATAAAAACCTACACTAAAAAGAATGAAAAACTAGCCTAAGAATTTATCTCTACTTGGTCCTCCCTGTAGTCTCTGAAAACCTAGTATCTATAGTCAAAAACCAAGTAAGGGAGAGCGTACAAAGATAGGGGAGAAAACGCTCCCCCAACTGATTCAACAAAGCTGCGAAAATGTGACTTTGGCCATATTTTTGAGGCCTGGGTGTGGCCAAGTGGCCACACCCAACGGGTACAGCTCTCTAGTTTAGCGATTTTCTTTTATCTCTTGTTAGATTTTCTATTTCAGCTCCTGGATTTGTCGAAACCTCCTTTGATCTTTGTCTTTAACCAATTGATTTGTGAAGATTTATTTTAACTGGTTTTCAACCGATTTTATCTGCTCTTATTTGCTTGATCTGCCCTAATTTCTGATTTTGAATTAATTTTGAATTAAATCAGAATTTTCATAGGCTTTTAAGCTCGTTTTCTTCCCTCTCTTTTAGCAATGGGCTTGCACATTATTAAATAAAAATAAGACTTATTAATAGAATTTATTAGATAATAAATATGGTAATGTAACAATATATATGCAATTATGTGACCGATCACATCTCCACACTTATCTTTTGTTCGTCCTCGAGCAAAACAACAAAATTAAACCAAAGATTATTAGACCACTTTCGTGGGTCACATGAATGCACTGAGCGTGTATAACAAGTCGTTAAACATCTAGGTTTTCCCTAGAGGACGAGTTTTGTCTCGTGAGAGTTTTCAATGGATTACACCCACAAAATTCACAAAGAAAGAGAAACAAATTGTTAGTATTTTGAACATACATTTTGAAAGAGAAGAATATTTGAAGTATTATTGTAAGAATTAAGTAATCTATAAGCTATAGGAAAACTGAATTTTTCATTCTTAAGCTTTATCTTAATTCAAAAACTTGTTATCAATAAAGACAGGGCGTCAAACTGTATTTCTCATTTAGTCTATTATTTTACCCTAAGTTATATGCACATTTGTGACCGTGAAATTTTGACTTGGGATTTTTTAACTCTAACTCTTATGCCTTTTTATATAATATTTTTTTAATTTTAGGTCATATTATTTATCAATTCTATTAGGTTTTCTAATCTACCCATGTAACGAGACTTTAATCGGTGACTCTCAAATCAAACGGTCTTAGAGCACCGGGTGAGAAAACACCCCAAGGACTTAAGAACTCAAGCAAAAAAGGCCACAAAGCTAAGGATTTTATTATATGAACCGCTTTTAGACGTGAGTACTAATGCTTTATGAGGCACAAATACCCAACTTAATCAGAAGATTTTTATTTATATATATTTTTTCTTCTTTTTAAAATAAGGCATAAGAATCTTTATTTTTGAACCCTAAGTGTGCAAGTGTATAAAGCATGCATGGTAAAAAATCAAGACTAAATTACTTTTCCCAATTTTCTACCAAACCTTGGAAATCAAACAAATAATCTTATTTTGACTAAGTATATGAAATCCTAATTATGATTCTCCTATTCCTTAAAATTGACTTAATTTTTTAAAAAAAATATGTCAAAATATTGTTTCTATTTTCAAAAAGTTTTTAAATGTAAAGAGAATATTAAATTTTTTTAATAATAAAAGAAAAACCTAAGTTATGTTAGAACCCTCCCCCACACATATCTCATGCATTATCCTCATTGTATGAATTAAAGCATAGATGCATGAAAAAGAAGAAAGGGAAGAAAAATATTACCTTATGGTGGTGGTTCCAGTGGTGATCTGATTGGGTCAAGCGTTACTACCCAATCAAGATAATGTGATGGTTCACAAAACCCACCTTTATTGACCTCTTTTCCATTTACATATTTACAGACCCTAATATTAATAGGATTGTAATATCCCTAGTTAGCAATACTATATTTTTATTTTCCTAAAGTATTTATTTTAATTTACTGATTATTTTTTAATAACTTAATTTATTATTTTATTTCTTGTGATTATTATTATTATTAAATATGGAAATTATTTTTAAGATAGTAAATGGTATTTTAGCTTTATATATTGATTGGTAGTGAAAAGTGCATTTTTATCATTATATTTACCATCACATTTTCATATTTATTCATATAATTCGACACATTTATTAATAATTTATGATTTATTGTGTGTAGGCCTTGAGTTTTTATTTTAATAAAGAATAAAGGTCAAAAGAAGCCCAAAGCCCACATTTAAAGCCCAAGTGCAAAAGTGCAAATATCAACTGTTAAAAGTGCAAATACACAAGGGCCAAAGTTGCAAATATTGAAGAAGAGGGAAGGATAGACTTCTATTCAACCCTAAACTCTTGCAGGATGAGAATAAAAGCCAAAGAAGGATAACAAATTTGTGGATAAAAGATTTGGGATCTAGGTAACTTGCTTCCCAAGTTATATCTAAATCTAAAGATGAAGAGCCGAGATTCAACTTCCAGAAGAAAACGCCCAGATGGACGGACCAGGAGAAGCCACGCGCCAAAGCGCGTGGCCAGCCGCCACCAAAATGCCGCGGTAACGCGGCAAAAGCCGCGTTTCCATGGCAAAACGATCTTATCTCGGGACCCATTTTCGTGGACGACTTCGATCTGGACTCTGATACCTTCTGCACCTATAAATACCCCCTGCAGTGCAACGAAAAAGTGCGTCCAGAGACAGAGGGCCAAATTATAGGGTTTCTTAGGCTAACTTGTAGTTTAGGTTAGATTTTATTTTCGTTTTTCTCTTGTAAATTTTGTAACTGAGAGTGGAGGAAGCTTTCATGGAGGAAGGAGTCCATGCTTGTACTGAGGTGACAGCAGTGTAAGCCTACTTTTCTTCCATTGTTAATGAAATCCACTTGAGGTTTGTTTGAGTTCTTTTATTCTAGTTTATTCTTGTGATCTTTTATTCTTGTTTATTTATGTTCTTCTATCCGTGTTCTATTCTTCTATTCCTGTTTCACTGTTTCTCTCTCTGACGACTTGCAACCCGTGAGATCCGATCACTTCGAGACTACTGAGCCAAAGAAGAGCACTTGATGGCCTATGGAGATGAACAATCCTTCTTTAAATTGTCTTTTCTTTTCATAGTGTAGGTAGCGAAGGTGGACGATCCTATACGCCATACTTGCACGCCTTCCAAGACAAGGTAAATCGTCGCGAACAGATCAAAGGTAAGCAAGGTAGAAGAGGTTTGTACGTGTTCTTTCTTTTATTTCTTTAGTAAAGATCACCACTTCACCTTTCTCAAATCTATTTCCCCCGTCTCATTGTAAATACCATTATTAACTTAAAAAATAATAAAAAGTAAATAATTTTTAGAGATAACTTACAAACACTTCCATCGCTAGTCCCTCCCTGAGGATCACGACCCGCATAGCCACTGCTACCGCGGATTCGAATTGAGAACCTTGCACTATTATTTCTAAAATCTAATATTCATTATTTTGTTGCACAGGTAAATCTCAATCAAAATTTTGGCGCCGTTGCTGGGGAGGGACGGTAAGTTTTTCTCTAAATAAAAAAATTAACTAATTCTTTTATTTTTTTCTATTTGTAGGTTTGGAGAACAGAAAAACAACAGCAGAATTGGACATATAGTAACTCTGTACCTCTGCCCTTGAAGGCAGAGCAGCAGAGCCTGCTACTTTGTCACAGAAATGCGGCAATAGCCGCGGATCCGCGACAGTAGCAGAGAAATACCGGCTGAGTTTTCTGCAGGTTGCTGCAAATTTCAATATTTATTTTCTACTCTGTTAAAATCTGTTCTGTGACAAACCTGTATACTGCTAATTAATTCAACAGTAAACTATTTGTTGTTAATGATAAAAATTGATTAGACGTTTGCATATTAGGCACGTGTCTTTTCAATTACTTTATTTTTACTGTTGAAGAGTGCTGGAGCAAGGTACGTTCGCATTGCATGTAGAATAGGACTCATCTCTTGGTTGATGCTTTGAGTGATTCTTATTTACATATTTTGTACACTTGCACTAATTTATTCTAAGGGCATAACCCATTAACAAGATAAGGTGGGGATTTCATCACCCTTCCTTAGCCCAAAAATCATATCCAAGCACTCACTAACCCAAGCCTAACTAAAAAAGAGTAGACGTTGGCCCTAGGGACATCTCGGACTCAATTAGGAGATTATCCTAAGGGGGAACAGTGCTGGAAGTTGACTCTTGCCAAATCAGTGTCTAGGAAAGGGATTGAGGGCCGAAAGCTCGAAGATTGGTGGTTATTTAATTAAGGAACGTCTTTGACGGAAAACCTCCCACTACTTTTGCCCTGACCTGGCTGATTAACTTGTGGTCAAAGTCTGTACCTGACCTCCCATGGACAGTCTAACCAGTTAGGAGTCGTCTACGTCATAGGTCTACCCTAACTTAGGTTAGATTTTTTCTTTTTTATTTGTTTATTTGTTTGTTTGTTTGTGTTGGTGTGATATGGCATATAATAATTTTTCCAACTTTAATCCATATTACACACCTAACAATTTTTCGGATATTACCAACCCGGCATATCATAACTTTGACCAACCTAGTGTGCCGGAATGGTCTTATCCGAATGATTATAACCCATACCCCCATCTTATGACCATAATTTTCATACTTTCAACTCTTCACAGAGTTCATGGGGTTTCGATTCCCCCGAGTCCAATTTTCAACCGACTTCTGCTCCGTCTCCACCTTGTCCACAATATTCCCAAGAGTCATACTCTGATCCACCCATTCAAAATAGATTACCATCTATCGGGGAAATGATAAGTATACATGAGTCCAAGCAAAAATTACCATCAATCGGAGACATGATTATGCGTGAGTCCACTGACTCACAACTTCATCACGATTACTCTTCATCCTTTCAAGTCCAATCCCAACATGATGCACCTATCAACTATGAAAGGATGCTTGCAGCCATGACTCAGGCTAGATTAGCCCATGATCGTGATATAGATATGATGGTTCAATCTTTATATTCTCACTGTTCGGCCATTTCTGATATCACTGACCACTCTCTTAGAGCCGACGAACCAAGTTGCTTTGGACAACAAGATTCTAATTCAGTACCATCATGTGAACTTACCGAAACTTCAAATTTTGATAACTTGGCAAGTTTTTCCTTTCCTGAAATAGAACTTGAACATGAATATGATCATGATCTTCCAATCGATGATTCAATTTTATTTTCTGATTCAATAATGACTCCGGTGTCTCCACCTGATTTTACTTTCCCTGAGTCAACATTGAATTCTGTGCAAATTCATCATGAAATTGAGTCACCCATTTTTGATGATCATATTGAACTTGACCAATTGTGCAATTTTGAAAGTCCCCTTGACAAATTGACAAGTTCCCATTTTTATGAGATTGAAACTAATGAGATATGTGACGTAGATTTCCAACTCTATGATCAAGTTCAAATTCCCGAATCATTATTGACTCCTGTTTTGTTACCCGACTTAGGTAATCTTTTAGAGTCAGTTTTGATTCCCACACCTATCATTCCTGAACTTGAATCACCGACATTGAGTCACATTCCATTATGGAAAGATTATTGTGGACTTGAGTTTCAACTTCTTGACTTGGACCCACTTCTTGAACCTAGCCCGACTCCTGAACCCTTACTTGATTTAAGTTTCTTTCCTAAGTCGGTATTCGTTCCCGCACTTATGAAGTCCAAGTCAAATATTCCATCTTTTCACACTCCATTTTGGGACAAGGAGGTTGACACAATTGACTCTGAAAATTATTATGAAATTTGGAAATTTGATGGGGAGGAAATTTTAAAAAATAATTATATATACATTTTAATGGGTTATGTAAAGGAAATTTCTGGTGGGTTCCACCAAATATTATGTTATCTTGATTGGGTAGCAACGCTTGGCCCAATTAGACCACCACCGGAACCACCACCTTAAGGTAACTTCTGCCTTCCCTTGTTCTATTTCATGCATATATGTATTCATTCATACATTGAGGACAATGCATGAGATAAGTGTGGGGGTGGGCTTTACTAACATACTAACATAGGTAGAAACTAATTAAAAAAATTGCAAAAAAATGCTAATTAAAAAATAAATAAAAAAATATTATAAAAAGGACAATATTTTGACTTATCTTTTGAAAGAAATCTAAGTTAGTTTTAAGAATTAGGAAAATCATGATTAGGATTTCTAAAAACTTGGTCAAAATAAATAAATTGTTGAATTTTTTAGGTATAGGAGGAAAAATTGAATAAGTAGTTAGTCTTAATTTTTACCTTAATGAAATGTGCATACCTAATACATATCTAGGATTCTAAGACAAAGACCCTTGTGCCTCATCATAAAAAAAAATCACTAATTAAGCTGGATACATGTGCCTCAAGAAGCATAAATATTCACGCCTAAAGGTGAGTTCTAAATAAAATAAACATCCTTAGTTTTGGAGCCTAGTTCACTCGAATTTGAGTCCGCGGGGTGTTTTCTCACCTGGTGCCCTAAAGCCGACCGGTTTGGGAGTCACCGACTTTAAGTTCGCTACATGGGTGGATTAGAAAGCTAAAGGAAACTAAGAAAAATATTATGTATGTATTAACACATCTAATAGCCAATTAGTTAGGGATGAGGGCCTCAAGAAGCCTTCATGCTTACACGAAAGAAAATTAGATGAGTTATACATATTAAAAAAAATTAAAAAGAAAAAAAAGAAAAAAATATAATATAATAATAATAAAGAAGCATGAGAGTCCAAGTTAAGGAATTCCTAGTAAAATTCATAAGGATGCATATGATTTTTGGTAACGAAACAGACTATACACAAATTCAATTTTGATCCTTACTTAAAATGGATAACAATTTACTTTATAAAGACTAAGTTTAAGAATGAATAAAATGATAATCCTAAAACTTATAGACTACTTAGTCTTTTCAAAAGTATTTCAAATAATTTCCTTTTTATGAATTTTGTGGGTGTAATCCGCTGAAAACCCTCACGAGACAACACTCGTCCTCTAGGGTAACCTAGGGGTTTAACGGCTTGTTGCACATACTAAGTGCAACCGTGATTCCTACGAAAGTGAGTTAGATTAGATTAATTTTTCTTTTCTTTTTCTTTGATTTTTACTCGAGGACGAGCAAAAAGATAAGTGTGGGGGTGTGATTGGTAGTGAAAAGTGCATTTTTATCATTATATTTACCATCATATTTTCATATTTATTCATATAATTCTGCACATTTATTAATAATTTATGATTTATTGTGTGCAGGCCTTGAGTTTTTATTTTAATAAAGAATAAAGGTCAAAAGAAGCCCAAAAGCCCACATGTGAAGCCCAAGCGCAAAAGTGCAAATATCAATTGTCAAAAGTGCAAATACACAAGTGACAAAGTTGCAAATATTGAAGAAGAGGGAAGGATAGACTTCTATTCAACCCTAAACTCTTGCAGGATGAGAATAAAAGCCAAAGAAGGATAACAAATTCGTGGATAAAACAGTTGGGATCTAGGTAACTTGCTTCCCAAGTTATATCCAAATCTAAAGATGAAGAGCTGAGATTCAACTTTTAGAAGAAAACGCCCAGATGGACGGACCAAGAGAAGCCACGCGCCAAAGCGTGTGGCCATCCGCCACCAAAATGCCGCTGAAACGCGGCAAAAGCCGCGTTTCCGTGGCAAAATGATCTTATCTCGGCACCCATTTTCGTGGACGACTTCGATCTGGATTCTGATACCTTCTGCACCTATAAATACCCCCTGCAGTGCAACGAAAAAGAGCGTCCAGAGCCAGAGGGCCAAATTCTAGGGTTTCTTAGGCTAACTTATAGTTAGGTTAGATTTTATTTTCGTTTTCTCTTGTAAATTTTGTAACTGAGAGTGGAGGAAGCTTTCATGGAGGAAGGAGTCCATGCTTGTACTGAGGTGACAGCAGTGTAAGCCTACTTTTCTTCCATTGTTAATGAAATCCACTTGAGGTTTGTTTGAGTTCTTTTATTCTAGTTTATTCTTGTGATCTTTTATTCTTGTTTATTTATGCTCTTCTATCCGTGTTCTATTCTTCTATTCCTGTTTCACTGTTTCTCTCTCTGACGACTTGCAACCCGTGAGATCCGATCGCTTCGAGACTACTGAGCCAAAGAAGAGCACTTGATGGCCTATGGAGATGAACAATCCTTCTTTAGATTGTCTTTTCTTTTCATAGTGTAGGTAGCAAAGGTGGACGATCCTATACGCCATACTTGCACCCCTTCCAAGACAAAGTAAATCGTCGCGAACAGATCAAAGGTAAGCAAGGTAGAAGAGGTTTGTACGTGTTCCTTTCTTTTATTTCTTTAGTATAGATCACCAGTTCACCTTTCTCAAATCTATTTCCCCCGTCTCATTGTAAATACCATTATTAACTTAAAAAAATAATAATAAAAAGTAAATAATTTTTAGAGATAACTTACAAACGCTTCCATTGCTAGTCCCTCCCTGAGGATCACGACCCGCATAGCCACTGCTACCGCAGATTCGAATTGAGAATCTTGCACTATTATTTCTAAAATCTGATATTCATTATTTTGTTGCACAGGTAAATCTCAATCATATATTATTACCATTATTAATTATCAATATTTTTAGTTACTTACTACTATTATTTTTATTATTATTCTTATTACTAATTGCTATTATTATTATTTCTTATTAATATTATTAGAGATATTATTATTAATATTATTAATGTTATTTTCTTTATTATTATGGTTATTGTTAATTACTCTAATAATTATTAGTGTTTATTATATTATTGTTAATTACTATTATTATTAATTGGTATTATTAGTAATGGTTGTTTCCTTAAGATTATAATTATTATTATTACTACTATTATTATGACTTGTATTTTTATATTTTTAGTAGTAGTATCTTCTCTCTCTTGATCCTATACTCATGTCCTTACCCGTTAGCCCATTACCCTATATACATACCCATAAACCCGTTAATCCAAACCCTCAAACCCATTTAGATAAACACCAATACCCACCAACTCACTACCCAATATCCAACACCTTATATAAAAACCCATTAGCCTAGACCTAATATCCAATATCCTAATACCCATTAGATCCATACCCCCAAACTCATACCCAATAACCCATCCTATATAATCCTTAACTTAACCCTAATCAAAGTACTAATCCCATCACCCCCATCTTCTTTTCTTCTCCCTGCATGCGCCGCCACACCAACCTCAACCAGCAGGCCGGGAGATCTCCATCCTTCCCTCTTTGTTGGCAGTCATGGGCCTCTCGCACTCCCCCTCCAATCGAGTGCCGACAGCAGGACAACGTCCCTCCACAACCTCCACGGCCTGCAATTCCTAAGCCCCAACAGCCGACTTCCCATCACCTCGAGATCCCCGCAGCCTCTACCGAGCCCCGCGTGCACCAGCATGGCCTCTCCACCCTTTTCCTTCTTAGCCGGCCAAGCACCAGGCCTCCTCTTCCCCAGGCTGTCGTGAGAACCCACAGTACTAGGCGTCCAAGCATTACCCGTTGGCAGCCCCTTGGCCGCAACACTTCTCCCTTCTTGCTCCATCGTCGGACATCCGCAGCAGCCCAGAGCTCCACAGCAACCATGGTCGATCCAATAACCAGCGCGAGCCCCCTGCACATCCCTCTCTCTTTACAAATTGTATGCATGGAAATGATATTATGTGTGTATTAATTCAAGTGGGTCATTTTCCTGTGTGGGAGACATCTTACTCCGAGCCATTTTTCGTCTCTCCATGTGTCATTGTTGTTCGCCGTCGGCGAGCACGAACGCACCCACGCCCATCATGGTGATATTCTCTATCCAAGGACATCCTCCGTGGCCCCCAACGCCTCCACCAGAGCCCCCGTCGGTGCGCCACAAATCGCCCCGAGGTTAGTGCTATGTTTTATTTGTGTGGTGATAAAAGTGTAATAATGTGGAAGCTTAATTAAATGTGTAGGGGTATGTTGGTAAATATATATGCATGCATGCAAGTATGTGTGCATGGGTTTGTGTATGTGTTTTAATGTATGTATATATGTATGTGTATATATATAGTGTATAAACATAGTATATGTCTTGATATATTTATATGTATATATATGCGTATACTCGTATATAGGTATTTAAGTGTAAGTATGCATGCATGTGTATTTATGTATTTATATTAATGTGTGTTGGTATTTATCTAAGAATACATTTATGTTGGTGTATGTGTATACTTGTATACGTATATATTTGGGTTACATGTATGTTTATGCATGTATATTGTGGAGTGTATTCATGTATGAGGGTATGTTTATGTGAGTTCATGTGTTTGGTTGCGTGTTGCAGTATTTCAGATTCATTCGGTGAGAGTCGCACACGTCGAGCAGTGCGGGATCCCGTAGAATGGGTCGAACCGTTGCAGGAGACCCGAAACTGATCCGAATTTAGGCTCGTTGTGGACCCGATACATAGGCGATTCGAAGACCGATCCATGGGATGATCCATAGAACAGTACTGATTCATACAGTAAAGACCAGACAGTGATTCAGTTTCAAAATCACGTCATTTCATGTGAGTGTTTGTTCTTGTGTATTTACCATTGTCAGTAGGCATTTACATGTTACTCTTATCATTTCAAGTGACTTTTTATTATATTTTACCAGTTTATTTACTTATACCACATCATGAGACATCTATGCTTGTTCACTTTATTTACGTAGTTGATATGAGATTGTATCAGCGTCATTTCATGTGTTGGTAGTTTGAAACTTTTGGCTTAGACCTAGTTTTGATGTACCTTAGACAATGACTCATTTCGATCCACTAGTTAGTTGGCCCAGATCATATTTGAGGACAGATGACTTGTTTCATGCAAAGTACTTCTTAGACTTGTTATTCTTTCATTTGGTAATAACTTAGGTAATGATTCATTCGGGTATTGATGACGGACTTATTATGATGTTACTTTACTAAGAGATTAAATTTCTTGATACTTAGATTAGTATATGAACTTAGTTGGAGTTTGGAGTTGAACTGGGAGTTATATTATTTACATTGGATATTGATCAGTATTTAGATATGACTGGTTTTGTTGGATTGCGACCAGATGTGTGGGTATCTTACCTTTGACTTCAATATGTGATATCAATTGGTTCTGGATTATTAGAAGCAAGGGTTCCTAGATGTATCAACTAATTATATCATTTGAGTATGGAGGAGTTATTGGTATTGACTTGAAGTGAACTATTCTCGATTACAGTTGTTTGAGGATGTTCCCTTACTTAGTTATGATTTTGGTATCCATTGACTTGTTGATCTCGAGGACATATCATGTGTTTCATGTTTAGTTATTGATTACTTTAGTTAATAGAGATTAGTTATTGTGATAATGAACTATTTTAGATTGCAGTTATTTGAGGATGTTTCCTCCTTATATATAATTTTGGTATGTGTTGAACTTGTTGATCTCGAGGATATACCATGTGCTTCATGTTTAGTTATTGATTACTTCAGTTAATAGAGATTGAGTTATTGTGATAGTGATCTAGTTGATATAGGTGATCTTATACTTCAGAGTTATCAGATAGCAGTTATCACTTTATCAGTTATTGGTGAGATTATTTGTTGGTGATCATATGATGTGTTCTGAGTTTATTAGAGTTGGTAGATATCTGTACCAGTTACCAGTTGTTAGTGACACCTTTGTGTTAGTGGCTATATCTTCAGTATCTTATTTTAAATGTCAGATATTAGTTGTCAGCTACTCAGTTATCAGATATTAGTTGTCAGCTACTCAGTTGTCAGATTATCTGCTAGTATTGACATCAGCAGTTATTGGAGATATCAGTTATTATTACATATTAAATCACATTGATTGCTTATTAATAAAAGATACCATAACCCAGGGACAAGGGTAATTGCCTCATGATGCATGTCGTGTATTTTGGAAGGATTTATTATGGTACCGAGTTGTGGGTTCCAACCATGGGGAACGAAGGTAGTACTGGCTACCTAGTTATTCAGTTGTCAGTTGTCAGGGCTATGTCCGAATTATGGTGCCACACTAGTTGTCTTTTCGTGTAGGGTTGTGGTCTTCAGATATTAGAGCCTTACGACTTGTCCTGCTCCAGCGCCAGGGGTGTTAGAACATGATACCGAGCATGCATGGTACCCTTCCAAAACACTTACACTACATTGGTAGGCAGTTACAACAATGATAAATTATTTGATATGTGGGAAAACGATTGTGGTATGGGACACAGTTGAGTAATACATTACTTAGGTTAATAATAACAAACCAGACTAGTGACATATGCTACGTTGCACATCTTGACATCAATTGTATGTTTACAGCTGTAATAGTTGCCTTTTATCTTCATATATGTTGTAATTTAGTTATCCTTCAGTTTAGCTATTTATCATGTTATTTAGTTATCTTATGTCTGTAGTTTATCTTGTTATTATTCTGTGCACATTATTTATATGCACGAGCACTTCTCTTTACACACACACTCACCAGGTCGCTTTTTGATGACCCTAGATTCGTACGTCCAAATATTGGACGCTTTGTTTTTATTGTTCAGGTGTTCGATGAGACCATACGCTTCGTGAAGAGCTAGAGTTTCTCCCTATTTGATTCTGGTATTCTTATCTCTTACTTTCCTATTATTTCTTGATTCATATGATATCATGCGTGGATGCCTATATGTGATATTATAGTAATCATGATTCATTATTGTTTCGATTTATAACATGTTTCGGGTTACTTAAGGCTTAGCGCATATACGTGACGTATTTTCCTTGCGTATATGCGTTGCTGACTCTTATCGCGTCTCTGCTTTATTATATTTTGGGAAGCGGGGCGTGACAAGTTTTTTTGGTATCAGAGCCTAGGTTTTCGACTTGCGATGTTGAATTTTGAATTTTGATATTCGTAAGATGACCTAGATCATACCGATAACTTGAAATAAGTTATAGTTATACTGCAATATACATATACTATCCATTATGATATTCAGTCCATTTGGATTGGCCGTCCTTCATTTAGAAATCCTTATCTCTGATCTTTTGATATCCTTGATTTTTACTCTTCTTTTAGAGTGATCCAATTTCCATCTTGCTTCTCGTCCTCCTTCTTTTGATTCTATTCTTTGACTTTGTATCTTGAGATTGGTTACTCTTTGCTGAAATCAGTAGCAGAAATCAGAGTAGTGCAGCGAAAGCGTGGTGGATTTATGATGTGCAGAGAAGCGAGTGAAGCTTGTTTGTTTTCTCTTTTGATTCTTGAATTCTTTTTACCATTCCCTGCCCTATTGAATTTTGAGGACGAAATTTTTATAAGGTGGGTAGAGTCTAATATCCCTAATTAGTAATACTGTATTTTTATTTTCCTAAATTATTTATTTAGATTTACTGATTATTTTTTAATCAACTTAATTTATTATTTTCTTTCTTGTGATTATTATTATTAAATTTGAAAATTATTTTTAAGATACTAAATGGTATTTTAGCTTTATATTATTACCATTATTAAATATCAATATTTTTTGTTACTTACTACTATTATTTTTATTATTATTCTTATTATTAATTGCTATTATTATTTCTTATTAATATTATTAGAGATATTATTATTAATATTATTAGAGATATTATTATTAATATTATTAATGTTATTTTCTTTATTATTATGGTTATTGTTAATTGCTCTAATAATTATTAGTGTTTATTATATTATTGTTAATTACTATTATTATTAATTGGTATTATTAGTAATGGTTGTTTTCTTAAGATTATAATTATTATTATTACTACTATTATTATGGCTTGTATTTTTATATTTTTAGTAGTAGCATCTTCTCTCCTTTGATCCTATACTCATATCCCTACCCGTTAGCTCATTACCTTATATCCATACCCATAGATCCGTTAATCCAAACCCTCAAACCCATTTAGATAAACACCAATACCCACCAACCCACTACCCAATATCCAACACCCTATATAAACACCCATTAGCCTAGACCCAATATCCAATATCCCAATACCCATTAGATCCATACCCTCAAACCCATACCCAATAACCCATTCTATATAATCTAAACTTAACCCTAATCAAAGCACTAATCCCATCACCCCCATCTTCTTTTCTTCTCCCTGCACGCGTCGCCAACCAACCTCAACGGCAGGCCGCGAGATCTCCATCCTCCCCTCTTTGTTGGCAGCCATAGGCCTCTCGTACTCCTCCTCCAACCGAGTGCCGGCAGCAGGACAGCGCCCCTCCACAGCCTCTATGGCCTGCAATTCCTAAGCCCCAACAGCCGACTTCCCATCACCCTTAAGATACCCAGAGCCCCTACCGAGCCCCTCATACCCCTGCCGAGCCCTCCCGCGCGCGCACCAGCATGGCCTCTCCACCCTTTCCTTCTTGGCCGGCCAAGCACCAGGCCTCCTCTTCCCCAGGCTACCGTGAGAACCCACAGCACCAAGCGTCCAAGCATCACCCGTTGGCAGCCTTTGGCGGCAGCACTTCTCCTTCCTTGCTCCGTCGTCAGACATCCGCGGCAGCCCAGAGCTCCACAGCAACCACGGCCGATCCAACAGCCAGTGTGAGCCCCTGCACGTCCCTCTCTCTTTACAAATTATATGCATGGGAATGATATTATGTATGTATTAATTCAAGTGGGTCATTTTCATGTGTGGGAGACATCTTACTCCGAACCATTTTCCGTCTCTCCGTGTGTCGTTGTTGTTCGCTGTTGGCGAGCGCGAATGCATCCACGCCCTTCATTGTGATATTCTCTATCCAACGACACCTTCCGCGGCCCCCGACGCCTCCGGCAGAGCCTTCGTCAGTGCGTCGCAAATCGCCCTAAGGTTAGTGCTATGTTTTATTTGTGTGGTGGTAGAAGTGTAATAATGTGGAAGTTTAATTAAATGTGTAGGGTTATGTTAGTAAATATATATATGCATGCATGCAAGTATGTGTGCGTGGTTTGTGTATGTGTTTTATTGTATGTATATATGTATGTGTATATATAGTGTATATGCATAGTATATGTCTTGATATATTTATATGTATATATGCGTATACTCGTATATAGGTATTTAAGTGTGAGGATGCTTGCATGTGTATGTATGTGTTTATATTAATGTGTGTTGGTATTTATCTAAAAATGTATGTATGTTGGTGTATGTGTATACTTCTATACGTATATATGTGGATTACATGTATGTTTATGCGTGTATATTATGGAGTGTATACATGTACGAGGGTATGTTTGTGTGAGTTCATGTGTTTGGTTGTGTGTTACAGTGTTTCAGATTCGCTAGGTGAGATTCAGACCGTTGCAGGAGACCCGTACCCGATCCGAATTTGGGCTCGTTGTGGACCTGATACGTAGGCGATTTGAAGATTGATCCATGGGATGATCCATAGAACAGTACTAATTCGTGCAGTGAAGACCAAACGGCGATTTAATTTTGAAACCGCGTCATTTCATGTGAGTATTTGTTCTTATATATTTACCATTGTTAGTAGATATTTACATGTTACTCTTATCATTTCATGTGACTTTCTATTATATTTTATCAGTTTGTATACTTGTACCACATCATGAGACATCTATGCTTGTTCACTTTATTTATGTGGTTGATATGAGCTTGTATCAGCGTCCTTTCATGTGTTGGTAGTTTGACACTTTTAGCTTAGACCTAGTTTTGATGTACCTTAAACAGTGATTCATTTCAATCCTCCGGTTAATTGGCCCAGATCATATTTGAGGACAGGTGACTTGTTTCATGTAGAGTACTTCTTAGACTTGTTATTCTTTCATTTGGTAACAACTTAGGTGATGATTCATTCGGGTATTGATGACGGACTTGTTATGATGTTTCTTCACTAAGAGATTAGATTTCTTGATGCTTGGATTAGTATATAGACTTAATTGGAGTTTGGAGTTGAACTGGGAGTTACGTTATTTACATTGGAATTGATCAGTATTTAGATGTGACTGGTTTTGTTAGGTTGCGACCAGATGTGTGGGTATCTTACCTTTGACTTCGATATATGATATCATATTAGTTTTGGATTATTAGAAGCAAGGGTTCCTAGATGTATTAACTAATTATATCATTTGAGTATGGAGGAGTTGTTGGTATTGACTTAGAAGTTAACTATTCTAGATTACAGTTGTCTGAGGATATTCCCTTAGTTATGATTTTGATATCCGTTGACTTGTTGATCTCGAGGACATACCATGTGCTTCATGTTTAATTATTGATTACTTTAGTTAATAGAGATTGAGTTTTTATGATAATGAACTATTCTAGATTGTAGTTGTTTGAGGATGTTTCCTCTTTAGATATGATTTTGGTATGTGTTGACCTCGAGGATACACCATGTGCTTCATGTTTAGTTATTGATTACTTCAGTTAATAGAGATTGAGTTATTGTGATTGTGATCTAGTCGATATTGGTGATCTTGTACTTCAGAGTTATCAGATAGCAGTCATCACTTTATCAGTTATTGGTAGGATTATTTGTTGGTGATCATATGATGTGTTCAGAGTTTATAGGAGTTGGTAGATATCTGTATCAGTTACCAGTTATTAGTGACACCTTTGTATTAGTGGCTATATTTCTAGTATCTTATTTCAGATGTCAGGTATTAGTTGTCATCTACTCAGTTGTCAGATATTAGTTATCAGCTACTCAGTTGTCAGATATTAGTTGTCAGTTGTTAAATTATCAGCTAGTATTGACATCAGCAGTTGTTGGGAATATCAGTTACTATTACATATTAAATCACATGGATTGCTTATTAATAAACGATACCATAACCCGAGGAATAGGGGTAATTGCCTGATGATGCATATCATGTATTTTGAAAGGATTTATTATGGCACCGAGTTATGGGTTCCAACCATGGGGAACCAATGTAGTACTGGCTACCTAATTATTCAGTTATCAGTTGTTAGGGCTATGCCCGGATTACGGCGCCACACTAGTTGTCTTTTCATGTGGGGCTATGTTCTTCAGATATTAGAGCCTTGCAGCTTGTCTTGGTTCAGCGCCAAGGGTGTTAGACTGTAGTACAGGGCATGCACGGTACCCTTCCAAAACACATGCATGCAGTTACAACAATAATAACTTTTTTGATATGTGAGAAAACGGCTGTGGTATGGGACACAGCTAAGTACTAAATTAATTAGGTTAATAATAACAAACTAGACTAGTGACATATGCTACGTTGCACATTTGACATCAGTTGTATGTTTACAGTTGTAATAGTTGCCTTTTATCTTCATACATGTTGTAATTCAGTTATCCTTCAGTTTAGCTGTTTATCATGTTATTTAATTATCTTATTTCTGCAGTTTATCTTGTTATTATTTTGTGCACATTGTTTATATGCACGAGCACTTCTCTTTACACACACACACTCACCAGGTCACTTTCTGATGACCCTGAATTCGTACGTCCAGATATTGGACGCTTTGTTTCTATTGTTCAGGTGTTTGATGAGACCGTATGGTTCGCGAAGAGCTAGAATTTCTCCCTATTTGATTTTGGTATTCTTATCTCTTACTTTTCTGTTATTTCTTGATTCATATGATATCATGCGTGGATGCCTATATGTGATATTACAGTAATTATGATTCATTATTGTTTCGATTGATAGCTTGTTTCAGATTACTTAAGGCTTAGTGCATATACGTGAGGTATTTTCCTTACGTATATGTGTTGCCGACTCTCATCGCGTCTCCACTTCATCGTATTTTGGGAAGCGGGACGTGACAAGGTTCATGAGAGATCCTATCATGAAACTTATTTCCTTTATATGACCAGTCTTGAAAAATCATCATGGAGTCATTATGGTCTATACCTATGTCCAACAAAAGAATGTGACTTGGTGGAATGGTTGACTTGGGCTCAAGAATGATAGATTCAGGAACCAATACTAACTCAGGAAAATCAACTTTGGGTTCGAGAGTTAGTTTTGGTTCAAGAGTTGAGCCCAAATCTAAGAATTGAAATTCACATTCTTTTCCCATCAATGGAATGTGATTATTAAAAATTGGTGATTCAATTTCTAGATTTATGGGCATGGGAATAAATATTAGCTCAAAAAATTGATCCAAATTGGATAAGAATACCAGAGTCATCTTTGATTCGAAGACGGAAACTGAATCACAAAGTTGGGGATCAGGTTCACATTCAAAATCAAGTTCAATCTCATTAAAATGAAAACTTGCTGTCACGCCTCGCTTCCCAAAATACACTGGAGCAGAGACGCGACAAGAGTCGGCGACGCATATACGCAAAGAAAATACCTCACGTATATGCGCTAAGCCTTAAGTAACCTGAAACAAGCTATAAATTTATACTATAATGAGTCAACGACCACTGCAATAATGCATATAAGCATCCACGCATGATATCATATGAATAAGGAACTAGAATAATAAATGAATCTGATAAAACTAGAATCTAGAAATAATATGTAGACAAGAAAGATAAGAATACCAGAATCGAATAAGGAGGAGCTCCAACTCTTTGCGAAGCATACAATCTCATCGAGCACCTGCACAATAGAAACAAAGTGTCCAATATCTGAACGTACAAATCCAGGGTCGTCAGAAAGTGACCTGGTGAGTGTGTGTGTGTAAAGGGGAGAGCTCATGCATATAAATAATGTGCACAGAATAATAACCAGATAAACTAAAGGATGACTGCATAACAACATGAATGAAGATAAAAATCAACAATCACAACTGTAAACAAGCAACTGATATCTGAAGGTATAACCAAGCATAGGTTACTAGTCTGGTGTACAATCCTATATCTATCATAGTTTATATATATATATATATATATATATATATATATATATATATATATATATATATATATATATATATATATATATATATATATAGTCGGGTGATCGCGGTTAGTCACAATACATTAACAGTTTATCATTATTAATTTTGTCAGCGAATACCAATTGCCACATGTAATAGACGCATCCCATACTATGCCTAACATACATGCCAATCGAGGTCCTCAATTATCGAAACTGATCGGTTGGAGACATTATCTGTGTTTTAGGTGGGTCCCGTGCATACCCAGGACCACGGCCCAGACTCCTGGCGCTGAACCAGGACCTACCGCAAGGTAGTCAGGAACATGTATAATAGAAATAGGTAAATGTATAACATGTATAACAGGAACAGGACGGGGTGTCAGTCACCCCACGGGAACCCTGCAGTGGAACCCTCTTTCGGCTGCGCAACCTAAATCCTAGGTCCACCCAAAATACAAACGCTGTCTCCCACATCAATCTCCCCAATCCCAGTGTAAGTTGTTTATTGTTATGTTATTAGTTTATCAAGATTACTTAATATGCATATTACTTGAATCACTGGGATGACTCAGTAATAATCCTGATAACAATGTCAATATTAGTATTATATGATTGATCAAAAATCAAGGTAAGGTATTCATGTAAACCTCAAGTTGAACTCTATGTTCATATATAAATTAAAGCATCAAGATAACTCAACTAAATCAACAAATATGAATAAGGTCAATCTCAAGATCAATCCAAGTCACAGTCTAAGGTGTATCAAAACTAGGCCTAAGCCAACAACGACAACTACCAACACACATGAAATAACACTAATACAAGCTCATATTAACTATGTAATTAAAGTGAGCAATCATGGGTGTCTCATGAAGTGGTACAAGTAATCAAACAAGTAAAATATAATAGAAAGCCACATGAAATGATAAGTGTAACATCTAAATGCATACCGACAACGGTAAATAAGGAAGTACACAAGAATGAATACTCATAACAAAATTAAATAAAATTAAAAGATGTGAAATACTCACAATGAAATTTAATAAAATTAAACAAAAAAGTGACACTCACCTGAGATCCATCCCAAGTCCAGAGCACTGAAATTACAAGGCATTGATAAATCTACATGAATTATTCAATAGGAATTGTTACATTTTTAAAAAGATATTTTAAGGAGTTTAAATCTTGATTAATTAGTTTGGGAGTTAGAAATATGATTCTCTGAGTCTAATAAATTTAGTAGGTTTGGTTTAAATCAATTTCTAATTTTTGTTGAATTTTTAATAGGCTTTAAACTATTAAAATGTTTAACGTGTCTGAATTTATCATTAAGAAAATGGCTTTAAAGTGGGTGATTCAATTTAATTTCGTGTTGGTATTTATCTAAAAGTTTTATCTTAGAAAGTAGAAGTGTTGTAGAATATTATTTATATTTTTCTCTATTTTCTTATATTTTTAACTAATTATTTTAATTGCAAATTTACCTTCTTTTCTTCCTTTCTTTCTTATTTTCTTTTCCTTTTTCTTTTAAATACAACAGCCCAGGCCCCTCAGGCCCAGGCCCGGACCAGTCTCAGGCCCAGGCCTGGTTCAAAATTTCTCTGTTTTTATTTATTTTTCTTCTTTTTTTATGGAACAGGCCCAAGGCCAGTTGCTGCGGCCTGCCCAGGCCCAGGCCCCGCCAGGGCCTACCCAGGCTAGGCCTGGTTTGGCTGGCCTGAACTGGAGGTTTTTTTTCTGAATGTGTACAGTGGGCCGGCCCAGCCCACTGTGCACCAAGGCACACCGTGTGCAGCTGCACCCAGCTGGCGCAAGCAAAGTGCTGCTCTCGGCCATTGGCCGAGAGCAGCCCATATATATATATATATATATATATATATATATATATATATATATAAATCTTTTTAGATCAGATTGTAAGTGTATAAAATTTAGATACATATTTTAATTAGATTTTGAATTGGTTTTGATGTATAAAGATTTCATGGATGGTCCTAGTATTGACATGTTATTGATTAGATTATTTGTATCATATTAATTAAGAAAAACTAATTTACTTACTTGGATTTGATCTCCTAGCATGCTCTTCAATCCCTGTACCTCAAACCCCATTTTCGTTCATGAGAAGAAAGAAAAGATGAAAGTTGAAAGAGTTGGATTAGGGTTTCTCTTGAGGTAGAAGAGAAAGAAAGGGATGGGGAGAGTTAGGTCATGATTTTCTTTTGGAGGTAGAAAAAGAGAAGAAGTTTAGGGTCTTTATATAAATTATTAGATATTTTAGAAACCTGAATTCTAATTAGGTTTAGATTGCTTAATTTAGCAATTTAGATAAAAATGGATGGTTGCAGAAAAATCTCAAAGAGTTTTGATTTAAATATGATTTTTATTAGGATTAGGATTAGGATTTTTTTTTAAGATCATAATTTTGAAAATAAGATTTGGATTAGAATTGGGATTAGAATTGGGTTTTGGTCTAATGGGTAAGAATCTTAATGGTCCTGGGTTATAAATTATTAGGCTTTAGTTAAAAGAAATAAGTAATATTAAGAAAAATAGAGGGTGGGATTGTTAGCTTAGTTTTTGGGCTTAAAGAAAAATAGGAAAAGGAGAAGAAAATGAATGAAAATAAGAAGTGAGCTTGGTTCATGTGGGCTTAGCATAAAAAAAGAAAATAAAATGAAATGAAAAGGAGAATGGGCTTGAGCTTATTGGGCTTGGATGAAAATAATAACACTACTAATAGTGATTAAGAATATCATAATAATAATTAACAATATTAATTACAATAATAATAACAACAACAGTAATAATAATAAAAGTATTAACATTAAAAATCTTCTCTAATAATACTTAATAAAAATACTACCATTAATAATAATGACTAAAACAATACAATATGAACAAGAATAATAACAATATCAATATTAACAAGAATAGCAACGACAGTAATAATACTAGTAACATGGTAATGGCAAAAATATTAGTTAGTAATTAAAATGATAATACTTAATAATGCTCAATATAATTATAAGGTTAAAATACCATTTACTATCTTAAAATAATTTGTAATGTAACTCAAGTTAATAAATAATAATAATATCACCAGTAAAATAAAATAAATACTTTAAAAAAAAATAAAAATATAGTACTTTATATTAGGGATATTACACTTGCCAATTCATCAATAGGTTGATATTGGCCAAGTTCAAGGTTTTGTGGTGAAATTGAATCTTAGTCAAAGTCTTCAAGATACCATGATTCTTGGTTTTCATTAATATGGCTAGAAGTATCGAGAATAGTCAAAGATTAGGTAGGGAGAGTTTCTATATTTCTTACGCATGTTTTTCAATCTACTAAGTCTTGCTTCTATTATATCGAGTGGATCATTTTGGGATTAAATCATAGATTCCATACTCTTTTCTAAGTCGGTATGTTCTTGAAAAATAGAGCAAGTATCTGTGACTTGAAAATTTTGACGGGATTTTAAGTCTCCTAAAATTTGAATTCGTTGATTAACCTCTCTAAGGCTTCCATCCTCTTTCCCAGTCAATTGATTCTTCTAATGATTGTTCAGGAGAAGGAGTATATGAAGCTAGATGTTGGTAGGGTGGTTGACAATATGACTCGGGAGAGTTGTATCCCCTTGACTCTATGAAGAGTAGTGATGATTATTCCAGTCTTGTTCATAGTGTTAGGACTGGGCATGTATTGATTCGGATAAGTCCAATCCGACACACTAGGTTGGTTAAAGTTATGATATGCCGGGTTGGTAATATCTGAAAAAAAATCGAGGTGCAACATGGATTACCATTAAAATTGAAAAAATTATTATTATAAGTCATATCACACAAGAATTATAAAAATCAAAAAAGAAAAATAACAAATAAACAAATAAAAAGAAAAGAAAAATCTAACCTAAGTTAGGGTAAACCTTAGACCTAGACGACTCCTAACTGGTTAGACTATCCACGAGGTGTATATTGTCGAATCTGATAACAAATTAATTGGCCAGGTAGGGGCAAGATCAGAGGGAGATATCTGTACCTAAGCAACGGGTATAATTATGCCAAACCACCAACCTTCGGGTTTTGCCTCTCAATCTACAACCTTAGACACCGATTTGGCAAGAGTCAAATTCAAATCAATTTCCCCTTTAGATCAGTCTCCTATATAAATCCGAGATATTCCTGGGACCAACGTCTACTCAGTTTTAGTTAGGCTTTTGTTAGTGAGTGAGGAGATTATTTGTGGGTTAAGGGAGGGTAATGACTTTCCCACCTTATCTTGTTTATATGACAAGTCCTTAAATCAATTTAGTACAATGTGTACATGAAAAGCAATACTTAAGCAATGTAAACAATTCAAAAGTGTTCCTATACTACATGCTATGCACCCGTACCTTTGCTCCAGCACTCTTCAACAGTAATGTAAAATATAAACAAATTAGACACGTAAGTAAATGCAAAGTCTAAAACATTTTTTAGCATTTAACAAACATCAATTTCCTGTTGAGGTTAGAAAGTATGTACAGTGAGTTAATCAAAAAAATAAATAGTTGCAGAAATTTAGCTTTGCAATTCAGCCAACCTGCAAAATTACAGGTTAGTAATTCACTCGGATATGCTACTGGAATGTAGCAAATTTAAGGGCTTATGGGCTCTGCTTTCTTGAGTAGAGTCCAGGGCCACTTATATGTCCACTGTAGTAAAATTTTACTTGATATCTATCACTACACACCAAGAACAAAGAAGAGAGTTAACAAAAAAATATAAACTTAAAAAGAGAATTACTTACCGTCCCTCCCCAGCAACGGCGTCAAAATTTGATTAAATTGAACCTGCACACAGAAAATACAGAATTTTTGAACTTAAGAATAGAATACGCAAGTACTCAATACTACCACTATAGAAAGTGGTTATGTGGGTCGTAATCCACAAGGAGGGACTAACGATAGAAGCCTTTTAGTAAATTCTCTTTTAAGTTACAAAAAATAGTTAAAGTTCTCCTTTTGGTTCTTGAAAAGAAAATGAAAAAGAGTTACAGTAAAGTTAAGAAGAAAGTGAGATTAAGAAGGTGGAGAAAATGGAAAATGGATTTATACAAAGAAATTAAAAAGAGTGATAAAAGAGTTGGGAGATTATAGTATTGGTGCTATAAACTAAAAGTTAAAAAAAAAAAGAAAGAAAGTTAAACCTAAAAGAAACACTTACCTTTTTTCAGTTGATGACTTACCTGGAATCCTTGCATGTTTTACCTTACTTCGGAGGCTATCATCGCATAACCCATAAGATCGAGCTCAGTCCCCATTCGCATTACATCATCAAGACGAATAAGAATAAAATAATATAAAATGTTGAGGAGGAGAACATCATCATGAAATATCGGTGGCACTCACACAAACATGGCTATACTCATGCTTCTAGATTCACTTGGATATTCATCAAAACCAAAAGAGAAAAAGTAAAAGAAAGAAGAAGAACATATAAACAAAGACCATAAATGTGTTACCTTTGATTGTTTGTAGAAATGATGAAAGAAAGGAGGAGGTTACATCAGTGTCACTTTCAACATAAATCTCTCTCTCTCTTACTTACATGAATCTCAGTCCAACCTCTACTTACTAAGAGATAAAAATTACATAAAATGAAAATAAAAACCTATACTAAAAAGAATAAAAAAACTAGCCTAAGAATTTATCTCTACTTGATTCTCCCTGTAGTCTCTGAAAACCCAGTATCTATAGGTAAAAACTAAGTAAGGGAGAGTGTACGAAGATAGGGGAGCAAACACTACCCCAACTGATTCAACAAAGCTATGAAAATGCGGCTTTGGCCACATTTTTGAGGCCTGGGTGCGGCCAAGTGGCCACACTCAAGGGGCACAGCTCTCTAGTTTAGCGATTTTCTTTTATCTCTTGCTAGATATTTCGTTTCAGCTCCTGAATTTGATGAAACCTCCTTTGATCTTTGGCTTTAACCAATTGATTTGTGAAGATTTATTTTAACTGATTTTTGACCAATTTTATCTTCTCTGATTTGCCTTGATCTACCCTGATTTTCTGATTTTGAATTAATTGTGAATTAAATCAGAATTTTGATGGGCTTTTGGGCTAGTTTCTCTTTACTCTCCTTTGGCAATGGGCATGCACATTATTAAATAAAAATAAGACTTATTAATAGGATATATTAGATAATAAATATGATAATGTGATAATATATATGCAATATATGTGACCAATCAATTTCAACACTCTCCACTTCAAGAATTAATGGGGATCTTAAAGAATGCGGAGATCAAAATAAATTTTCAAAAGAAAAGAAAGCAAGATGATGCTATTCAAATAAAAAAAAAGTATAGCTCTCAAAGGAATACAAGATGAGTCTTCAAGTGAAGAAAGTACAAATGAAGATGATCTTGCTTATGTCATCAAAATGACCAATAAAATCATGAGGAAGAAATTCAACAAAAGGAGAAACTTTCAAAGATCAAATGGAAGAAAAGATGAGACCGGATCCATAAATTGCTATGAATGCAATAAATCCTGTCACATTAAGAAAGACTGTCCCAACTTAAAAGGGAAGGCTAAAAAGTTCTTCAAGAAGAAGAAAACTTTGTATGTGAGTGATTGAAACGGGAAAATAATAAATAAAGAGTTTAGAAAATCTCTCGTTTCAATGTAACAGTGTAGTAAGGGCTAGACGGGTCGATCCAAAGAAAAGGATGCAATGGAAGCTTTTCAGAAAGATCTTCTCTAAAATTGGCTTGGAAAAGAAAAAGAGATATTGATTGTGAGAATTAGATTTAATCACGCAAAAGAATTATAGTTTACTAACCATTTACCATAATTAAAGTATTAGTCTAAAAGATTGAACATCATATTGAATGAAGAATTATCTACCCAAGGGTTTTGATTGGGAATCAAGTAAGATGAATAAAGATGTTGTAAACCCTAATTAGTTTGCACTAATAAAAATTAAACTATAGTTCATCTTAATTCCAAAGCATAGCATAAGAAAAGTCCACTTAAAATTATGCTATTAAAGTATTTAAATGTGAACCATGAATAACCAATTAAAAAGTGCAACCCAAATTAGTTAAACTCAATTATTGATTCATCTTCAAGAACACCAATTTAATCCTAGGATTTCTAACAAGCATAGATGTCAATTAGTTCATCTTTTAAACTAAACTAGGGTTGATCGAGAGATTAGCAAATTATAGGTTTAATTAGTTATTCATATTTTTATTTTTATTTTCAATTTTATTTTGAATAAGAAAAGTTGCATGAAAATTAAAAGAAGAAAAATAAATAAACTAAGCAAAAACTAAAATGAATTGCAAAGTAAGAAGAGAAAGAAGAATAAAGAACCTTTATATCGGATGTCACTGACCAATTACAAAGCTCTCCTGCTTTCTTAATAATCTTCTTCTCCAAATAAAAAAAATAAAAAATACAAAAATTCAGAAAGAAGAAAAGATCTAAAGAAAACCCTAAGCTTCAGCTCTCAAATCCCCTTCTCTGTTGCTCTGCAGTGGTATTTATCAGATTTTTAAGATGCAAAGTCCTAGTACAACTCTCTCACAAAATCACGCTGCCAAATGTATCCAAACGGCCGTGAAAACGCTGCTATAGCCGCGTTTCTGTGATAAAAGCGTGGCCAATGGCCACGCGCTTTTTCGCGTGGCCTCCTCTGGTCCGTCCGCCTGGGTGCCTCCTCTTGGATTCTGCATTCTGATTCTTGATCTTGAGAATTCAAGATAACTTGAGAAGTAAGTTATTAAAAATCTAAATTTAAAAAGGAGTTGGTCCTTTATCTTTATCTTCAAGCCTTTCTTCCATTTATCTTTATCTTGTAGTGCAAGCAACCAGGCTCAAGTAAAAGTCTACCTCTGATTTTAGTTAGGATAAGGATCCATCTTATTTTATCATTCTTCTCCTCTTTATTTGAATAGCAATTAGGAGTCCTACTTTATCCTTCCTCCTCCTCCCCTACATTTTAAATTAATAATTTAAAATCTAACTTTAGATTAGTTTAGATAAGATAGAAGCTTCTAAGTTACTAAAATAAATTATGCATGTGGGCTTGCGGGCTTTTTGGGCTTCTGGGCTTCAATTAAGCTTTATTTATTTATTCTTTAATTACTCAAGGCCTGCACAATATTAAACAATAAAACATTACATAACAGTGCTTTATAAAAGAATAAGTAGGAAAATATGATTATAAATATGATGACAAATATGCATTTTTGACTACCTATCACACCCCCACACTTTTCTTTTTGCTCGTCCTTGAGTAAAAATAAAAAAGAAAAAGAAAAAGAAAATAAAAACTAAGCTATCCTAACTCACTTTTGTAGATTTCACAGTTGCACTTAGCATGTACAACAAGCCGTTAAACCTCAAGGTTACCCCTAAAGGACCAGTGTTATCTCGTGAGGGTTTTCAGTGGATTATACCCACAAAATCCATAAAATAAGAAAATGTTAGTGATTAAAAAAATTTAATTTTGAAAAAGAAGAGAAATATTTGAAGTATGTTTGAAGAAACTAAGCAATTTATAAGTTTTAGGATTATCATTTTTATTTATTCTTGAACTTAATCTCTATACAATAATTTGTTATCCATTTTAGGTAAGGATTAAAATTGAATTTTTATATATAGTGCCTTTTATTACCCTAAGTCATATGCATCTTTGTGAATGTGAATTTTTACTAGAGATTCTTTAACTTGGACTCCCATGCCTCTTTATTATTATTATTATTATTATTATTATTATTATATATATATATATATATATATATATATATGTATAACCCATCTAATTTTCTTTTGTATAAGTATCAAGGCTTCTTGAGGCCCTCATACCTAACTAATTGGCTATTAGATGTGTTAGTACATATATAGATAATATTTCTTAATTTTTTTAGGCTTTTTTATTCACCCATGTACTGAGCCTAAGGTCGGTGGCTCTCAAATCGGTAGGTTTTAGGGCACCGGGTGAGAAAACACCCCATGGACTTAAGGACTCGAGTGAACTAGGCCACAAATCTTAGGACTTTATTTATAAAATCACTTTTAGACCTGAATACTTATGATGCTATTTTTTTATTTATATTATTATATTTTTTTATAAGGCACAAGAGTCTTTGTCTTAGAATCCTAGATGTGTAAGTGTATTAGGTATGAGCATTTCATTAAGGTAAAAATCAAGACTAATTATTTATTCAATCTTTCCTCCTATACCTAAAATTCCAACAATTTATTTTATTTGGACCAAATTTTTAGAAATACTAATCATGATTTTCCTAATTCTTAAGATTAACTTGGATTTCTTTCAAAAGATAAGTCAAAATATTGTTTCCTTTTTTAAATATATATATTATATTTTTATAAGAAAAAGTAAAAGAAAAATTATGTTAAGTTAATAACCTAAGGTTAGTGAGTTATGTTAACAGCAACCTGCAGTTAGTCAAATAATAAATATATATTTTTATTTTTTTATTTTTGTTTGTATTATTTATTTATTTATTTATTTATACCTAAGGTTAGTGAGTTGTATTAACAGCAACCTACAGTTAGTCAAATAATAATTTTTTTATTTTTTATTTTTATTTATTTATTTATTTGTTTATTATTATTTTTTAAAGTTAAGCATTAGTACCCTCCCCCATACTTATTTCATGCATTGTCGGCAGAGAGGTAGAGTTACCGATACATTGGGTCAAAAAGACCCATGGCTGTGTCTGCTTCCGGTACCGATTCCAAAAATGATTTCAGACTTGACCATTTACCTTGAATTCATTTTCATTCTTAGGGTCGTATATCTCTATGGCTCCATGTAGAAACACAGTCTTAACAACGGAAGGCCCTGTCCATCTTGATTTTAACTTTCCTGGAAAAAGGTGAAGTTTAGAATTATAGAGTAAGACTTTTTGTCCTTAGACAAAAGTTTTTCTCATGATGAACTTATCATGAAAAACCTTAACCTTATCTTTCATAAGCTTCGCATTTTCATGTGCCTCGTTCCTTAGCTCCTCAAGTTCAGAAATTTGCAATTTTGAAGCACACTAGCCTTATCTAGATCAAAATTCAGCTGCTTAATTACTCATAAGGCTTCGTGCTCTAACTCAACAGGAAGGTGGCAAGCTTTTTCAAAGACTAATCTATAAGGAGACATTCCTAGAATCGTTTTAAAGGCAGTCCTATATGCCCATAAGGTATCCACCAATTTGGTGGACCAGTCCTTCCTGTTTTAATTCACAGTTTTCTCCAAGATAAGCTTAACTTACCTATTTGAGACTTCTACCTACCCACTGGTTTGAGGATGATAAGGTGTGGATAACTTGTGTGTTATGGCATATTTTTGCATAAGAGCTTTAAAAGTTCTATTGCAAAAAATGTGTACCATTGTTACTAATTATGACATGAGGGGTTCCAAAGCATGAAAAGATATTTTCTTTCAAGAACTTGACAACAACTTTGTTGTCATTTATCTTACAAGGGATGACTTCAACCCATTTGGATACGTAATCTACAGCCAATAAGATGTATTGGTGCCTAAATGAATTAGGGAAGGGACCCATAAAATCAATACCCCAAACATCAAAGAGTTCTACTTCTAGAATTAGATTTAGGGGCATCATATTACGTTTAGAAATCCTTCCTATCATTTGGCATCTTGTGCAAGTTTTGCAAAAGTCAAATGCGTCTTTAAACAAAGTGGGCCAATAGAAGCCACTCTGTAGTACCTTTTCGGCTGCTTTGTAGGGACCAAAGTGTCCACTGAAAACAAATTCGTGACAAAAAGCTAGAACACTTCTAGTTTCCTCTTTGGGAACACATCTCCTAATTATTTGGCTGCTACAATATTTGAAGAGGTAAGGGTCCTCCCACATGAAATACCAGAGTTGAGATAAGAACCGGTATCTATCCTGTTTTGACCAATTAGATGGGATTTGGTTTGTGACTAAGTAATTAACTATGTCAGCAAACCATGGTTCTGTAGAGATGGCCAAAAGTTGTTCGTCAGGAAAATTATCCTTGCTGGGCAGTTCGTCAGAAGGTACGTTTGGCACACGAGAGAGATGGTCGACGATAACATTTTTGACATCCTTTTTATCTCAAATTTTGAGATCAAAACTTGGAGGAGGAGGATCCAACGAATGAGTCAGGCCTTCGCATCCTTCTTGAGCATTAGGTATAGAAGTGCAGAATGGTCGGTGAATATCGTTGTTTTGGTCCCAAGTAGGTATGGGCGAAATTTCTCCAATGCGAATGCTACTGCTAAGAATTTTTTTCTCGATTGTAGTATAGCTCACTTGGGCATCATTAAGTGTCCTACTTGAATAATAGATCACGTGTAGCTTGTTATCTTTGTGTTGTCCTAAGACAACGCCTATAGCAAAATTGGAAGCATCACACTGATCTCAAAGGCTTTGGACCAGTCCGGAGGTGAGATGATAGATGCAGAGATAAGTTCCAATTTTAGCTTCTCCTATGCGCCACGACACTTATCATCAAAGATGAAGGGCACGTCTTTGGCTAAAAGGTTTGAAAGGGGTCTAGAAATTTTGCTAAAATTCCTAATGAACCTACGGTAAAACCCAACGTGTCCTAAAAAAGAACGAATGTTTTTCATGCATCGTGGAATTGGGAGTTTGGATATGATCTCTACCTTAACGTTATCCACTTTTATCCATTTCCTAGAATCTCATGACCTAGGACAACCCATGCTACACCATAAAGTAGCTGTTTTCCCAATTAAGGTCAAGTTCTTTTCGGCGCACCTTTTTAGTGCTAGTTCTAAGTGATGTAGACATTGGTGAAATGAATTTCTATAGACGGAGAAGTCGTCCACAAAAATCTCCAAGAAGCGCTCGACCATGTCGAAAAAAAGGCTTAACATGTAACGTTGGAATGTTGCGGGGGGGCATTGCATAGGACAAAAGGCGTTCGGCAATAAGTAAACGTCCCAAATAGTCATGTGAACGTTGCCTTTTCTTGGTCCTCCGTGGTTATTGGGATTTGGTTATACCCTGAGTTACCGTCCAAGAAACAGTGATACTCATGGCCCGCTAATAATTCTAGCATTTGGCCGGGAGGGAAAAATGGTCTTTTCTAGTAGCCGCGTTCAACTTACGATAGTCTATGCATACTCGAACCTTGGTTGGTAGTCGTGTTTGCACTAACTCTTACTTGTCATTTTTCACCATAGTAAAACTAGACTTTTTAGGGACTACGTGCACTGGGCTGACCCATTGGCTATCGAAAATGGGATAAATGTTCCCATTATCCAACAATTTCACTATTTCGACTTGTACAGCCTCTTGCATGAGCGGGTTTAGCCTATGCTATAGGTCCCTCTTTGGATTAACCCCTTCATATAGATGGATTCTATATTGGACTATTTTAGGGCTTAGTCCTTGATATCGACCATAGTTCAGCCCAATGGCTTTCTTATGTCTCCTAAGGGTTGTCAATAGGTCTTCCTCTTACCTATTAGTCAAGTTGGATGCAACTATGACTGGTAGCGTCTCTTGTTCATCAAGATAGAAGTACTTAAGATGCTTAGGCAAGGTCTTTAACTCCAAGGAATGAGGTGTTAAGCTTAAATTCTCCATCTCTATAGAACTTGGACTTGCTGCCCACTTAGTCTCATCAAGGTTGAGATCATTAGATTCTACCTCTTCATCATCCTTTGATTCTAGTGTGATCTCCTCTTTGTGCTCATTAGTCATATTTTCAATGAAGTTGACCACAAAGGGTTGGTCGTTTATATCGTTGGGGTGTTTACCTAAGTTGAAAACATTGACTTCCTTGGTCATGTCTCCAAAAATCAATCTCATGGATCCATTTTTACAATTTATGATTGCGTTAGCAGTTGGTAGGAAAGGACGTCCTAAGATGACGGGAGTATGGGACCTAGGATTGGACACATGTTGTGTCTCTAAAATAATGAAATCTACTGGGTAAATGAATTCTCCTACACATATAAGGACATCGTTGATCTCTCCCTTTGGAACTTTAATTAATCAATCATCTAATTGGATCGTAACTTGAGTTGGGCTGAGTTCGCCTAATCAAGTTGTTGATATATGGAGAAGGGAAGCAAATTAATGCTTGCTCCTAAATCGAGGAGTGCTCTACGAATATCAGCTTGACCTATAGTGCAAGAAATGGTGAAGCAACCAGGGTCTTTGTACTTGACTGGGATCTGGTTGGACAATAGCTCACTAATGTTAGTGGTTAGAAAAACCTTCTTGGGCATATTTGTCTTTCTTTTCTTAGTGCACATGTCCTTAAGAAATTTAGCATAACTAGGGACCTGTTGGATTACATCAAGAAGTGGAATATTATGCCTAACTTGATCAAATACCTCGAGCAATTTCTCCATATGTGTGTTATTATTACTCCTAAACCTATTTGGAAATGGGGCTATAGGTTGGTGCACTTATTTTGCTGACTTATAGCTTCAGTTTCTTTAGACTATTGTGGAGATGGAGTGGAACTAGATGGAGTAGACAATTGATCTGCCTTCAGTGGCATGGATACTTGATTATCAACTTGTTTTTCTGACCTCAACATATGAACTAAGTTACACTGGTTTGGGTCTTGAGCCTCATTGGCTTGCTTAGGATTCTTAGGGTTTGGCAATGGTTGACTTGGTGGAGTTTCCTTTTGTCTTTCTTGTTGATTCAGTTACATCTCTATCCTAATCAAGACTTGAGCTAGTATTTCTTGGCTTTTACTAGAGTGTCTACCTTTCTTTCCATATTGGAGAGTCTTGTTTCCATATGTGAATTTTGGAAAGAGGGTGGAGGACTTTGGTTGGGAAAATTTTATTGATAAGGAGATTGTTGAAAATTGTTGGAGAATTTTGGCCTTGTTTGATCATTGTTATTTGGGCCCCATGAGAAATTTGGATGATTACTCCAACTAGGATTATAGGTGGATGAATATGGATAGTTAGCGGGCCTTGTGAAGGCTGCATTCATATGCTCGGGCAATGTTTGATGAGCTAAAAAGATGGGACATTCCTCGAACATATGGTTCATGGTTTGACAATAAGTACAGCCCGTCGAAGGTGTTGGGCTGACTTGGTTCACTGAGACTGGTTCTTTAGTATCTAGAGCTTCAAGTCTTCACATTACAGCAGCTAGTTTAGCTTCAGTAGCTATGTTTGCCTCAATGGAATGGACACCTCCTTTAGAAGAACGAAGGTCATTAGTCCTAAATTTTTCCAGAGTTGGTTCCCATTAGATGGTCTTATCAGCTAAATCTTCATATTATAACCATCCTTCATCTCCATTCTTTTCTAAAAATCTTCCTTGGCACATGAATTTTAATAGAGTTTTTGTTTGATATTCTAATCCATCACAGAGAGCTCAGCAAAGTCGTCATTTCTCTATCCCATGGTGAGGGCATTAGGCAAAGAGGTCCTTAAAACGTTCGAAGTACTTCCAAAAAGGTTCATTAGCTGTCTGCTTAAACTACAAGATACTTTTTCTAATTTGCGCTGTCTTATGAATGGGATAGAATTTCTTCAAAAAGGCTTTGACGAAATTATCCCATGACGATATGGAATCGGTTTCTAGACTGTAGAGCCATTTCTTTGCTAAGTCTTTCAAATAAAATAGGACAAAATGTAATTTAATGGCATCTACTCCTACGCTGGATATTTTCATCATTAGACATACTTCTTCAAATTCCCTTCTGAAAAAGTATGCATCCTCGGAGTCAAATCGATGAAATTTTGGAAGAGTGTTGATGTATTATGGTTTTAGCTCAAATTGGTCGTCTCCTACATCAGGCAGCTGAATGCAAGATGGAATAGAGGTCTTAATAGGATAGAACCTATCTTGCAGTGATGGTAGTTGTGCCATGTGTAAATTGAGTTTTTATTCGGGTGGTGAACTGTTCCTAGTTAGTCTAGATGTGACTGGATCTCTCGACCAAGCTGACATACACAGTTAATAAATAAGTTCACCCAATCAATCAAGAAAGAGAAAAAATAATCAAAAATCAAAAATCCTAATCTAGGGTAAGACTGAACCTAGATGACTCCTAACTTTAGACTTCTTTAGGAGGTATATTGCTGACCTTAACCACAAGTTAATCGGCCAGGTAGGTGACAAGGTTGGTGGGAGGTTATTATCCATCAAAACCGTTCCTTAATTAACCACCAACCTTCGGACTTTCGGCCCTTAATCCCCTTCCTAGATGCCGACTTGGTGAGAGTTAATTTGGAATAACTTTCTCCTTTAGCCAATCTCTTAATGAGTCCGTGTTAACCTAAGGCCAACGTCTAGTCAACTTTTATATTAGGGTTAGGGGTTGTGAGTGCAACGGAGATGATTTATGGGCCAAGGAAGGGTAATGACGTCCCTACCATATCTTATTTATCGGCTTTGCCCTTATAGTGTTTTAGTGAACGCGTAAAGCAATAAACATGTATTCACTCAAAAGTAGTAAATCAGCCAAGGGTGCTTCCTAGTCTATATGCAATGTGAACATATCATGTCGTCAGCACTCTTCAACAGGAATTAAGAAAATTTAAATAGATACGTAACTATGATGCAAGAGTCTAAATTTTTTTAAATTAGCCAACTAATATGTTACTATTAATTAATTAGCAGTATGCAGGGTGATCACAGAGAAATAATATTAAAGCAATAAAGAGAACTTTACAATTTGAAGCAACCTGCAAAAGATCAGTCAATAGTGAACTACTACAGCCGCGAAAACGCGGCAATGGCCGCGCTTGTGCGGCTAGATAGTAGGCTTTGTTGCTCTGCCTTATAGCGCAGAGGCAAAGAGTAGCTATATGTCCTTTACTGTAGTTATTTTGCCTGTTACTAGATCCTACAAACAGAAAGAAAAAAGAACAATTAGTTTTTTAGAATATCGTACCATTCCCTCCCCGGCAATGGCGCGAAAATTTTGATTGAAATGGGAAAATAATAAAGAAAGAGTTTAGAAAATCTTAGTCTCATTTCAATGAAACTGTGTAGCAAGGGGTAGAAGGGTCGATCCATAGGGAAGGATGCGATGGAAGCTTTTCGGAACGATCTTCTCTAAAATTGGCTTGCAAAAGAAAAAGAGATATTGATTGTAAGAATTAGATTTATTCAAGCAAAAGAGTTATAGTTTACTAAACATCTATCACAACTAAAGTATTAGTCTAAAAGTGAACATCATATTGAATGAAGAATTATCTACCCAAGGGTTTGATTGAGAATCAAGCAAGATGAATAAAGATGTTGTAAACACTAATTAGTTTGCACTAATAAAAATTAAACTATAGTTCATCTTAATTTCAAAGCATAGCATAAGAAAAGTCCACTTAAAATTATGCTATCAAAGTATTTAAATATGAGCCATGAATAACCATTTAAAAAGTGCAACCCAAATTAGTTAAACTAAAATATTGAATCATCTTCAAAAACACCAATTTAATCCTAGGGTTTCTAACAAGCATAGATGTCAATCAGTTCATCTTTTAAACTAAATTAGGGTTGATCGTGAGATTAGCAAACTATAAGTTTAATTAGTTATTCATATTTTTATTTTTATTTTTATTTTTTATTTAGAATAAGAAAAGTTGCATGAAAATTAAAAGAAGAAAAATAAATAAACTAAGTAGAAAACTTAATTGAATTACAAAGTAAGAAGAGAAAGAAGAATAAATAACCTTTTTATTGGATGTCACTGACCAATTACAAAGCTCTCCTACATCTTCAACAGTCTTCTTCTCCAAATAAAAAAATAAAAAATACAAGAAAAATTAAGAAAGAAGAAAAGATCTAAAGAAAACCCTAAGCTTCAACTCTCAGATCCCCCTCTTTGTTGCTCTGCAGGGGGTATTTATAGGAGATTTAAGACATAGAGTCTCAGTCCAACTCTCCCACAAAACCGCGTTGCCAGATGTATCCAAATGGCCGAGCCGCGTTTTCGCGGCAAAAGCGTGGCCAATGGCCACGCGCTTTTTCACGTGGCCTTCTCTGATCCTTCCGTCTAGGCGCCTCCTCTTGGATTCTGCATTCTTATCCTCGATCTTGAGAATTCGGGATAACTTGGGAAGCAAGTTATCAAAAATCTGAATTTAAAAAGGAGTTGGTCCTTTATCTTCAAGCCTTTCTTCCCTTTATCTTTATCTTCAAGCCTTTCTTCCCTTTATCTTTATCTTGTAGTGTAAGCAACCAGGTTCAAGTAGAACTCTACATCTGATTTCAGTTAAGATAAGGATCCATCTTATTTTATCTTTCTTCTCCTTTTGATTTGAATAGCAATTAGGAGTCCTACTTTATCCTTCCTCCTCCTCTCATAAATTTTAAATTAATAATTTAAAAACCAAGTTTAGATTAGTTTAGATAAGATAGAAGCTTCTAAGTTACTAAAATAAATCATGCATATGGGCTTGCGGGCCTGTGGGCTTTTTGGGCTTCTGGGCTTCAATTGAACTTCATTTATTTATTCTTTAATTACTCGAGGCCTACACAACACTAAATAATAAAACATTATGTAGCAGTACTTTATAAAAGAATATGTGGGAAAATATGATGATAAATATGATGATAAATATGCATTTTTGACTACCTATCAGTGAGATGGGATGAATCAGAACAAAGTGATTCTGAGAATGAAGAAAAACATGAAGCAAATTTGAGCATCTCAAATGAAAATATTTTCTTCTGAAGAAATATAAGATGCTTACATTGAGTTAATTGCAGATTACAAAATGCTTTCAAAACGATTTACTACATTGAAAAATGAACATGCGTCTTGTCCATCTATTTACGAAAATATTTTAAGAGGGAAAATGAATTGCTTGTGAATTGTAGAACTTCAAACTGAAAATGATGATTTAAAGATTCATTTAAAAAGATTTACTGAAATTACTTTTACCTCTAATATTGTTCATATACAAAATCAGGCTGATAGAACCAGATCAGGTCCTGGTAGGATTCATCCTACCAACAACAATTTGGTAGGATGCCATTCTACCAGTATAGAAATCATGATTTTCATAATTACTCTCATCACAACAACACTTCAAATCTAATTTGCACATATTGTATGAAGAGAGGTCATATTAGTACTTCATATTTTATAAAGAAAAATTTTCATACTATTTCATATCTAAAATGGGTTTCTAAACAAGATACTAACATTCAAGGACCCAAAAGATATTGTGTACCTAAAGTATATCTCAAAATTCTCTTGTAGGCATCTAACTTTTCCTAACATAGAATGAAATGGTACCTTGATAGTGGTGGCTCAAGACATATGATGAGAGATCCAAATATTTTTGCAACCCTATTAAGTTGTACCTTTGGAGATGATTGATTGAGTTTTTACCTGCACACAAAATATAGAATTTTAGATTTAGAAATAAAGATGTGCAAGGTGCTCAATTCTATCTGTTATAGCAATGGCTATGCGGGTCGTGATCCTCAGGGAAGGACTAGCGATGGAAGCTTGTTTAGTAAGTTATCTCTTTTTTATTTATTTTATTATTTACAATGGTATTTACAATGAGAAGTGTGAAAGAAATAGTTAGAAGATGAAGTGTTGGTGATTTAATCTACAGAAATAAAAGAAAACTAAAAAACACATACCTACCTCTTCTGCCCTGCTTACCTTTGATCCGTTGCAACGACTTACCTTGTCTTTGAAGGTATTCAAGCATGGCGTAAAGGATCTTCTCCCTTCTCGATCTACACTTACGAAAAGAAAAGACAAACTATACTAGCAAGAGAAGGCATGTTCATCATCACCATAGGCCATCAAGGGCACCTCTTCGGCTAAGCAGTCTCGAAGCGATCAGATCTCATGGTTTGTAAGACATTAGAGAGAAACAATAAAATAAAATAAGAATAGAAGAACAAAAATAAAACAAGAATAGAAGAACAAAAACAAACCTTGAGTTGATTCTATTAACAATGGAAGAAAAGTTTGACTTACACCGATGTCACCTCAGTACAAGCATGATCTCCTTCCTCCATGAAAGCATCCTCTACTCTCAGTTACATAAAGGAAAAATAAAAATTATAAAAAAGAAAAATAAAAACCTAAACTACAAACTAGCCTAAAAACCCTAGATTTGGCTCTGTACTTCGCTGGACGCCCTTTTTTTGTTGCTCTGCAGGGGTATTTATAGGTGCAGAAGGAGGTAGAGTCCCAATATGACTCCTCCACGAAAACTGTTACCCAGAGTCATCCGTATTGCCACGAAAACGCGGCTTGGGCCGCGTTTTCGTGGCCTTAGCTGTGTCCCAAGCCACGTGCTTTCGCGCGTGGCCTCCTCTTGTCCGTCCATCTGGGTTTATCCTTCTGGAAGTTGTATCTCGACTCTTTATTTTGAATTTTCGAGATAACTTGGGAAGCAAGTTATCCTAGATCCAAATCTCTTTCAAAATGAATTTCATCCTTGCACTCTATTTATCCTCATCCTGCAAGCATTTAGGATTTAGTAGAAGTCCATCCCTTTACTCTTCTTTTAATATTAGCAACTTTTGCACTTGTAATTGCAACTTTGACATTTGATAATTGCAACTTTTCACTTGGGCTTGGACATGGGCTTTTGGGCTTCTTTTGGGGCTTTATTCTTTATTTTTTTATTACTCAAGGCCTGCACACAATAAATAATAAAGTATTAGTAAATGTGTAAAATTATAGGAATAAATATGAAAATGTGATAGTAAATGTATTGATAAATATGCACTTTTTACTACCTATCACACCCCCATACTTATCTTTTTTCTCGTCCTCGAGTAAAAATCAAAAAGAAAAGAAAAATTAATCTATCCTAACTCACTTTCGTAGGAATCACGATTGCACTTAGCACTTGTAACAAGCCGTTAAACCCCTAGGTTACCCTAGAGGACGAGTGTTGTCTCGTGAGGGTTTTCAGCGGATTACACCCACAAAATCCATAAAAAGGAAAATATTTGAAATACTTTTGAAGAGACTAAGTAATCTATAAGTTTTTAGGATCTTCATTTTTATTCATTCTTAAACTTAGTCTTTATATAGTAAATTGTTTTCCTTTTTAGGTAAGGGTCAAAATTAAATTTTTGTGTAGTCTTTTTCATTACCAAAAATCATATGCATCCTTATGAATTTTTACTAGGAATTCCTTAACTTGGACTCTCATGCCTCTTTATTATTATTATTATTTTTTTTATATGTATAACTCATCTAATTTTCTTTTGTGTAAGCATGAAGGCTTCTTGAGACCCTCATACCTAACTAATTGACTATTAGATGTGTTAGTACATATTAAAGTAATTTTTCTTAGTTTCCTTAGGCTTTCTAATCCACCCTTGTAGCGAACTTAAAGTCAGTGGCTCCCAAACCGGTCGGCTTTAGGGCACCAGGTGAGATCGCGGACTCAAATTCGAGTGAACTAGGCCACGAAACTAAGGACTTTATTTTATTTAGAACTCACCTTTATGCATGAATACTTATGCTTCTTGAGGCACATGTATCCAGCTTAATTGGTGATTTTTTTTATGAGACACAAGGGTCTTTGTCTTAGAATCCTAGATATGCATTAGGTATGCACATTTCATTAAAGTAAAAATCAAGGCTAATTACTTATTCAATTTCTCCTTCTATACCTAAAATTAAACAATTTATTTATTTTGACCAAATTTTTAGAAATCCTAATCATGATTTTCCAATTCTTAAGACTAACTTAGATTTCTTTCAAAAGATAAGTCAAAATATTGTTCTTTTTCATTTTTTTTGAAAATTTTTGTTAGTTTCTACCTATGTTAGTATGTTAGTAAAGCCTCTCCCCCACACTTATCTCATGCATTGTCCTCAATGTATGAATGTATGCATGTATGCATGAAAAAGAAGAAGGGAAGACAGATGTTACCTCAAGGTGGTGGTTCCGGTGGTGGTCTAATTGGGCCAAGCGTTGCTACCCAATCAAGATAATGTGGTATTCGGAGGAACCCACTAGAAATTTCTCTTGTATAACATACTAAAATGTATGTATGATCATTTTTTAACAATTCCACCCCATTAAATTTCCAAATTTCATAATTATTTTTAGAGTCAATTGTGTCAACCGTCTTGTACCAAAATGGAGTATGAAAAGATGGAATGATTGACTTGGATGTCATAAGTACGGGAACGAATACCGACTCAGGAAAGAAACTTAAATCAAGTAAGGGTTCAGGAGTCGGGCTAGGTTCAAGAAGTGGGTCCAAGTCAAGAAGTTGAAACTCAAGTCCACAATCAATTTTCTACAATGGAATGTGACTCAATGTTGGTGATTCAAGTTCAGGAATGATAGGTGTGGGAATAAAAACTAACTTTAAAAGATTACCTAAGTCGGGTAACAAAACAGGAGTCAATATTGATTCGGGAATTTGAACTTGATCACAGATTTGATAACCTAGGTCACATTTCTCATTAAGTTTAATGTCATAAAAATGAGAACTTGCCAATTTATCCATGGGACTTTCAAAATTATAAAATTGGTCAGGTTCAATATGATCATCAAAAATGGGTGATTCAATTTCATGATGAATTGTCACAGGATCCAATGTTGACTCGGAAAAAGTGAAATCAGGTGGAGATACCGGAGTCATTATTGAATTAGGAAGTAAAATTGAATCATCAAGGTGGGGAACATGATCATATTCATGCTCAAGTTCTATTTCAGGAAAGGAATAACTTGCCAAACTATCAAAATTTGGAGTTTCGGCAAGTTCAAATGATGGTACTGAATTAGAATCTTGTTGTCCAAAACAACGTGGCTCGTCAGCTCTCACAGAATAGTTAGCCATATCAGAAATGGCCGAATGGTGAGAACGTAAAGTCTGAACCATCATATCTATATCATGATCACAAGTTAATCTAGCCTGAGTCATGGCTTCAAGCATCTTTTCATAGTCGATTGGTGCATCATTTTGTGATTGGACTTGAAAAGATGAAGTGTTGTTGTGACAAACATGATGAAATTGTGAGTCCGTCTAATTCTGTGATTGTTGCTTAGACTCACGCATCATCATGTCTAAGATTGATGGTAATTGTTGCTTGGACTCATGCATACTCATCATTTCCAAGATAGATGGTTTGCTATTCTGAATGGGTGGATCTGAGTATGAATCTTGAGAATTTTGTGGACAAAGTGGATACGGAGGACAAGTTGGTTGAAAATTGAACTCGGGGGAAGCGAAACCCCATGAACTCTGTGAAGAGTCGAAAGTGGTATGAAAATTATGGTCATAAGATGGGGAGCATGGGTTATATTCATCCGGATAAGACCATTCCGGCACACTAGGTTAGTCAAATTTATGATATGCCGGGTTGGTAATATCCGAAAAAGAGGTTGGTGTGTAATATGAATTAAAATTGGAAAAATTGTTATTATATGCCATATCACACAAACACAAACAAAGAAGAAAACAAACAAATAAGCAAACAAAAAAAGAAAACATTCTAACCTAAGTCAGGGTAGACCTATGACCTAGACGACTCCTAACTGGTTAGATTGTCCATGGGAGGTAGGGTGCAGACTTTGACCACAAGTTAATCAGCCAGGTCAGGGTAAGATTGGTGGGAGGTTTTCTGTCAAAGACGTTCCTTAATTAAATAACCACCAATCTTCGTGCTTTCGGCCCTCAATCCCCTTCCTAGACACTGATTTGGCAGGAGTCAAATTCTAACATTGTTCCCCCTTAGGATAATCTCCTAATTGAGTCCGAGATGTCCCTAGAGCCAACGTCTACTAATTTTTAGTTAGGCTTGGGTTAGTGAGTGAGGAGATTATTTTTGGGCCAAGGAAGGGTGATGAAATCCCCACCTTATCTTATTTATAGGACAAGCCCTTAAGTCAATTTAGTGCACGTGTAAAGCAGTAGATAAGTATTCACTCAAAGCAGAAAATCAGCTAAGGGTGCTTCATAGTCTATATGCAATGCGAACGTACCTTGTCTCTAGCACTCTTCAACAAAAATTAAAAAATTAAATAGACACGTGCCTATATGCAAGAGTCTAAATTTTTTTTATTTTTCAACAAATGGTTTACTGTTAATTAATTAGCAGTGTACATGTTTATCACAGAACAAATTGTAACAGAGCAATAAATCAGATTTTCAACTTGTAGCAACCTGCAGAAAATAGGGTGAGTAGTCAACTACTCAAGCCGCGAAAACGCAGCTCTGTAGTAGGCCCTGTTGCTCTGCCTTCGAGGGCAGAGGCACAGAGTTGCTATATGACCTTGCTGCTGTTAGTTTTCCTATTCTCTGAACCTACAAACAGAAAGAATTAAAGAATTAGTTATTTTTTATTTTTTATTTTTTATAGAATACTTACTATCCCTCCCTGGCAACGGCGCCAAAATTTTGATTGAGTTTTTACCTGCACACAAAATATAGAATTTTAGATTTAGAAATAAAGATGTGCAAGGTGCTCAATTCTATCCGCTGTAGCAATGGCTATGCGGGTCGTGATCCTCAGGGAGGGACTAGCGATGGAAGCTTATTTAGTAAGTTATCTCTTTTTTATTTATTTTGTTATTTATAATGGTATTTACAATGAGAAGTGTGAAAGAAATAGTTGGAAGATGAAGTGTAAGTGATTTAATCTACAGAAATAAAAGAAAACTAAAAAACACATACTTACCTCTTCTGCCCTGCTTACCTTTGATCCGTTACAATGACTTACCTTGTCTTTGAAGGCATTCAAGCATGGCATATAGGATCTTCCACCTTCTCGATCTACACTTATGAAAAGAAAAGACAAACTATACTAGCAAGAGAAGGCTTGTTCATCACCATAGGCCATCAAGGGCACTTCTTCGGCTAAGCAGTCTCGAAGCAATCAGATTTCATGGTTTACAAGACATCAGAGAGAAATAATAAAATAAAACAAGAATAGAAGAACGAAAATAAAACAAGAATAGAAGAACAAAAATAAACCTTGAGTTGATTCTATTAACAATGGAAGAAAAGTTTGGCTTACACCGTGTCACCTCAGTACAAGCATGATCTCCTTCCTCCATGAAAGCATCCTTTACTCTCAGTTACATAAAGGAAAAATAAAAATTATAAAAAAGAAAAATAAAAACCTAAACTACAAACTAGCCTAAAAACCCTAGATTTGGCTCTGTACTTCGCTGGACGCCCTTCTCTGTTGCTCTGCAGGGGTATTTATAGGTGCAGAAGGAGGTAGAGTCCCAATACGACTCCTCCACAAAAACTGTTACCCAGAGTCATCCGTATTGCCGCTGAAACGCGGCTTGGGCCGCGTTTCCGCGGCCTTAGCTGTGTCCCTAGCCACGTGCTTTCGCGCGTGGCCTCCTCTGGTCCGTCCATCTGGGTTTATCCTTCTGAAAGTTGTATCTCGACTCTTTATTTTGAATTTTCGAGATAACTTGGGAAGCAAGTTACCCTAGATCCAAATCTCTTCCAAAACGAATTTCATCCTTGCACTCTATTTATCCTCATCCTGCAAGCATTTAGTGAAAAGTCACCTAGAGGGAGGGTGAATAGGTGACAATGCTAATCAATGGACAATTTAAAAATTATGATGCAACAATCACCCAATAAGATTGACAAGGTGAATGAAAGCAAGTGAATATTGCAATGATGATGATGAGCAAGTAGTAAGTGCAATGAAAGCAAAGTAAGGAGCACAAGAATGTAAATCAAACGCAAACACAAAGATTTGTTATCGAGGTTCGAGCACCCAGCTCTACTTTCCCGCCTTCTCCAGAAGGATTACTAACTACTTCCACTATCACAAAGATATCAAAAATACACCGGAGTACCCAACTCCACAATCTCAAGTACAAGCAATTTCTGAGTAGTCAAAAGACCACAAACACTCTCTTGTAAAAATTCTCTTCCCTTACAAGGTCCTTAGAGAACAATGAGTTTGATTTGAAGCTCTTGTGTGCAAAGGGAAAAGAAAAAGAAATCAGAGAATTCTTGAAAACACTTCAGAAAATGAAAGAGAATTTTAGCTCAAAAACCAAGAAACCAAGCTCTTTTGAATGCCTTAAACTCTTGAAAATTTTCTTGTAATGATTGGTAAATGAACCTCTCCCCGAACACCTCTATTTATAGGAGAGGGCTAGGGTTTAGGAATAAAACATACTTAAGGCTAATCAGGTCGTATTAAGTTCAAAATATATTACTTAAACCAGTTTTAAACACAAAAATACAAAAATAAAACAGCTCAGAAAAATGTCCGTTACTGTTCAAACGGCTAGTCCGGTCGACCGTCTTTTCAAAAAAAGAGCCGTTACAGGCTTCCAGTCGACCGCCCGGTCGACCTAAAAATACAGAGAGCAAAACAATTACAGTCAGGCAATTATCGATCGACCGTGCAGTCTACCGGGAAACATGCACAGGGATACGTGCATCTGCCAGAACCTCGGTCGACTCGGGCGGTCGACTGGCAAAACCTGACATAGTCAAGGTCGACCGGTCGGTCGACCGGATCAGGTCAAAAATCCAAATTCAAACGCAATTTTGAAGAGACTTTGATTTTTATCAAAAATATTTTAAATAGGAATAAGTATAAAACATAAAAATGGATTTGTAGGCAGTGGATTTTGTATTAAAATATTTTTGTATATTTTGTAGGAAATAAACTTAGAAATAAAATGTGCGTAAAAACGTGTGTGATGGAGCTTCAAACCTATTCATTATTCTTTAACAAAAACTCTAAAACTATAAACAAATCTACTGAAGAATTCTAAAGCAATCTTCAAGTCTTGAGCCATGCTATGCCTTGCTAGAGCCTTTCTTCTTCTATGTTCCTTCCTTGATGTGCAATATGCCTTCTTTGCTTCATGAACCTAGAAGTTGTTGCAATAGCTAAGCAATGGCCTCCAAATATGGTACTAACCTGAAACTTATCTTAAACAAACTTATTAGTACCAAATAGCTCTTATTTGGTTTGTCATCATCAAAACTCTAAACAAATGGAGAGTGTAACCTTTTGGGCCAACAATCTCCCCCTTTTTGATGATGACAAAACAAATAGGCTATAGACAAAAATATAGGGGAGGAGAAAGCTCCCCCTCAAATTATGCTATCATAAAAAAAACAATGTACGATGCAAGCAAAACTTATAGGATCAAAAACCATGAAATAAAATACTTGCAAAAACACTTAAACTCAAAACATGAATTCATAAAAATACCAAAAACCACAAAACATGCATAAACTCATATGGAACCAAAACCATATGAACTCATACTTCTATCATATAAACTCATTCTCCCCCTTTTTGTCATACATAGAAAAGGGTTAAGAAAACATTTTTATTCAATTACACAAACATTAAGTTCACCACAAATGAAGAAAAATCTAGAAAAATCAAGTGGTTTAGTGAAAATATTGGCTAGTTGCAAATCTGTAGAAACATAATCAATATCTATATCTCTTTTTTCAAAATGATCTCTAAGAAAGTGATATCTAATCTCAATGTGCTTGGTCTTACTATGTTGATTTGCATTCTTTGTCATGTGTATAGTACTAGTATTATCACAAAATATTTTTATATGATCAAAATGTAAATCATAATCAAGGAGAGTATGTTTCATCCAAAGGACTTGTGCACAACAAGCCCCCGCGGCAACATACTCTGTCTCGGCGGTTGAGAGAGCTACGGAATTTTGTTTCCTAGAGGACTATGAAACAAGACAATTACCAAGAAATTGACATGTCCCACTAGTACTCTTTCTATCTACTCTACAACCCGCATAGTCAGCATCCGAATAACTCGTCATTGAGAAATCTCTGATTTTCGGATACCATAGACCCATTCCAATTGTGCCCTTAATATAACGAATAATGCGTTTTACCGCAATAAGATGAGACTCTTTAGGACACGATTGAAATCTAGCACAAAGACACACACTAAACATGATGTCTGGCCTACAAGCCGTTAAATACAAAAGACTTCCTATCATGCTTCTATATAATTTAATATCAACATTTTTACCTTGGTCATCCTTATCAAGCTTGGTTGTAGTTGCCATGGGAGTGTTGCAAGCCTTTGATCCTTCAAGTCCAAACTTCTTTACGAGTTCCTTTGCGTACTTGGCTTGACTTATGAAAGTCCCATCTTGCAATTGCTTGATTTAGAGTCTAAGAAAGAAATTAAGCTCACCCATTGAAGACATTTCAAATTCAAGTTGCATGACCTTTTCAAACTCCTTGCATAAAAGCTCAATAGTAGAACCAAAAATTATATCATCAACATAAATTTGCACAATTAAAATGTCATTATCAACATGCTTAGTGAAGAGAGTTGTGTCTACTTTGCCTTTAACAAAATCATTTGAAATGAGAAAACTAGAAAGCCTTTCATACCAAGCTCTTGGAGCTTGTTTTAATCCATACAAAGCTTTATCAAGTTTAAAAACAAAATCGGGATGAACATGATCAACAAAACCAGGAGGTTGAGCAACATAAACTTCTTCATTAATAAAACCATTCAAAAATGTACTTTTCACATCCATTTGAAAAAGTTTAAAATTTTTAAAAGATGCAAAAGCTAGTGTCATCCGTATGACTTCAAGCCGTGCTACGGGTGCAAAGGTCTCCTCAAAGTCAATTCCCTCAACTTGAGTGTAACCTTGGGCCACTAACCTAGCTTTATTCCTAATTACATTTCTGGACTCATCCATCTTGTTTCTAAAAATCCACTTAGTATCAATTATTGGTCTATCGAGGGGCTTAGGAACAAGGTGCCAAACTTGATTGCGCTCAAATTGATTGAGTTCCTCTTGCATGGCTAGCAACCAATATGAGTCCGCCTCGGCTTCGAGGAAGCTTTTGGGTTCAAAATGAGAAATGAAAGCAAAGTTACCACATAGGTCATGGAGTTGGGAGCGAGTTGTTACCCATTTAGATGCATCACCTAAGATGAGCTCCTTGGGATGATTTGTAGCGTATCTCCAAGCTTTAGGAAGCGGTTGAGTGCTTTCCTCTTTATCCTCTTGAACATCACCAATAGGTTCTTGCTTTTATTCTTGAGCGGGTGAGTCCTTCAAGGATAGTCTCTCCATGTCTTCACCTAATGGGTCAATCTCTACAACATTCTCAACAACCACATTAGATTCTTCAAATTTAACATGCATGGATTCTTCGATGGTAAGTGAAGATCTATTGAATACTCTATAAGCTTTACTAGTTGTAGAATATCCAACAAAGATTGCTTCATAAGCCTTAGCATCAAATTTTTCCAAGTTATCTTTAGTATTTAAAACAAAACACTTGCATCCAAAAACTTTAAAATATGCAACATTAGGTTTTCTAGAATGATACATTTCAAAAGATGTTTTGGAAATTTTTTGCACAAATAAATACGATTTGAAATATAGCATGAGGTGTTTACGGTCTCGGCCCATAAATATTGAGGGAGATCATATTCACTTATCATTGTCCTAGCCATCTCTTGTAGCGTTCTATTTTTCCTTTCTACAACTCCATTTTGTTGTGGAGTCCTAGGACAAGACATTTCATGCTTGATTCCCTTTTCATCACAATAAGTCATGAAGAGTTGGTTAACAAACTCACCACCTCTATCACTCCTTATTCTCAAAATCGAAAAACCTTTTTCTTTTTCAACCCTTTTACGAACTATTTTAAAATGAGAAAAAGTTTGATCTTTGTGTTCCAAAAAGAAAACCCAAGTAAAACGGGAAAAATCATCAACTAAAACAAATGCAAATCTACTACCATTTAAACTTTTAGTTTTTGTTGGGCCAAAAAGATCCATATGAATTAGTTCTAAAGGCCTAGTGACATGATATCCTTAATTGGTTTGAAGGAAGACTTGGTTTGTTTTCCAAGTTGGCACGCACCACAAATGCGGTCTTTCTCAAACTTCAAGCAAGGTATACCCTTTACTAAGTCTTTAGAATTAATCCTAGCAAGATGGTCAAAAGATGCATGTCCTAATCTTCTATGCCAAAGCCAAGAATTTTCATCAAAAGCATTCAAGCATTTAGTAGAACAATCTAAATTAAGCATGTCAATGATATAAACATTATTATCACGAAAAACGGTAAGAATACAATCATTGGATTTAACATCAAAAATCTTACAAGAAGTATTATCAAAAATAACTTTAAGTCCACGGTCACAAAGTTGACTAATACTAAGCAAATTATGTTTTAAACCATCAACTAAAACAACATTTTCAATAATAGGAGATGCACCAATTTGAATGTTACCTATACCGATGATAGTTCCTTTGGAGTCATCCCCGAAGGTGACGGTGCCACCTTTCATGTACCTTGATAGGGTTGTAAAGTTGTTGATGTCCCACGTCATGTGTCTTGAACAACCGCTATCAAGGTACCACCGCTCCTTACGTCTTGGAGCCTTGGTGTGTACCTACATCAAATAATTTAAGACTTGATTTTGGTACCCACATTTTCTTGGATCCTAAAGGGTTAGTGCCATGAACCCAAACAAGATTATTTGATTTATTTAGTTGGTCATAACAAAACTTAGCTAAATGTCTATTTTTACCACAATAAGTGCATCTATACACTCTACCATATTTAAAAGCATAGTGAGTGTGTGATTTGTGAGCATGAGAAACTTTAGCATGAGAGTTATGTGTAGTGTGAGCATGAGGAATTTTATCATGTGAAGTTTTAGCATGAGTAGTGTGCCTTTTATAAAACATGTCCTCAAGTTTCTTAGTGTTAAAAGTACAATCATTTAAAACTTTTTCAAAATCAACCATTTTAGATTTAAAGGAAGAAATTTCTTTTTCATCAATCATAGGAGATTTTGCCTTACAAGAAACCTTGTAGGCACTAAATTCTTTTTGAATGGAAATGAGATTAGAAGAAATATCATCTTTTTCTTTAGAGACCATAGCAAGTTGATTTTTAAGAAAAGCAACTTCCTTTTGCAATTTTAAGCATTCAATTTTCTTATTATCATAAGTTTCAGAAAGTTCAACAAAGGTATGTACTAGAACTTCTTTACTTAATTCATCATCTTCATCATCAAGAGATTGTGGGGTTACCTTTGGTGTGTTTGCCATGAAACACATGTTCGCTTGGTCCACCTCGTCTTCGGACTCGCTTTCCGAATCCCAAGTTGCTTTGTATGCGTTCTTTTCCTCCGGCTTCTTTGGCTTGAAGGAGGAAGTCATTTTCTTCTTGAACTTCTGGCAATCCTCCATGATATGTCCGGGTTTTCGGCAATTATAGCAAATGATTCTTGTCTCCTCTTTACCTTCAAATTTCCTTTGGAAGTTGAGCTTGTTCTTCTGGTACAACCTCTTGACATTTCGTCCAAGTAGTGTTAGCTCCTCATCTTCTTCTTCGTCATCTTCATCGTCATCAAGAGTGGATGAAGACTTGAAAGCTATGGATTTCTTCTTTGAAGGAGCGGCTTCTTCTCTTGCCTTCTTTTCCATCTCATGGGTCTTTAAGTTCCCAATGAGACTAATGAGGTCCATCTCATCCTTGACGTTCAATTCTTTTAAGGTGGTGGCCTTTATCTCCCATGAAGAAGGAAGAGCCCGAATTACTTTCTGCACCTTTTGATCGTTGGAGATGTCATCACCTAAGGAAGAAAGAGCATTGGTGATTTTAGTAAACCTTGTAATCATACTATCAATTGATTCATCATCAATCATTTTAAAAGATTCATATTGGAACCTCAAGAGATCTATCTTAGCTCTCTTGACTTGTGAAGTCCCTTCGTGTGTGACCAATAAATGTTGCCAAATCTCATAGGCGGATTGGTAATGAATTACCCGTGTAAAGTCATCCTCATTCAAGGCGGTTAATAGGGAATTTTGGGCCTTGGAGTTAGCCTCATATTCTCTAAAGGTGAAGTCGGTCCAAGTGCTCTCATCACTATCGGGTACTACATAGGGTTTGGTCAAAGATTTAGCTACTAAGCTACCCCAAAGATTGCAAAAATATAGTCATCCTAACCTTCCAAACAGAGAAATTAAGTCCATCAAATTTAGGAGGGATTTTAATGTTATCGGCCATGTTTACTAGTGTATGAATGTATGAATGAAAATGTTGATTAGCAAATTTTAAGGTTCTCTCTATGGATGTTAAGCCAAACCTAGTGTCCAAACTCTGATACCAATTGAAAAGTCACCTAGAGGGGGGTGAATAGGTGACAATGCTAATCAATGGACAATTTAAAAATTATGATGCAACAATCACCCAATAAGATTGACAAGATGAATGAAAGCAAGTGAATATTGCAATGATGATGATGAGCAAGTAGTAAGTGCAATGAAAGTAAAGTAAGGAGCACAAGAATGTAAACCAAACGCAAGCACAAAGATTTGTTATCGAGGTTCGAGCACCCAGCTCTACTTCCCCGCCTTCCCCAGAAGGATTACTAACTACTTCCACTATCACAAAGATATCAAAAATACACCAGAGTACCCAACTCCACAATCTCAAGTACAAGCAATTTCTGAGTAGTCAAAAGACCACAAACTCTCTCTTGCAAAAATTCTCTTCCCTTACAAGGTCCTTAGAGAACAATGAGTATGATTTGAAGCTCTTGTGTGCAAAGGGAAAAGAAAAAGAAATCAGAGAATTCTTGAAAATACTTTAGAAAATGAAAGAGAATTTTAGCTCAAAAATCAAGAAACCAAGCTCTTTTGAATGCCTTAAACTCTTGAAAATTTTCTTGTAATGATCGGTAAATGAACCTCTCCCCAAACACCCCTATTTATAGGAGAGGGCTAGGGTTTAGGAATAAAACACACTTAAGGCTAATCAGGTCGTATTAAGTTCAAAATATATCACTTACACCAATTTTAAACACAAAAAGACAAAAATAAAACAGCTCAGAAAAATGCTCGTTACTGTTCAAATGGCTAGTCCGGTCGACCGGTCGGTCGACCGCCTTTTCAAAAAAAGAGCTGTTACAGGCTTTCGGTCGACCGCCCGATCGACCTAAAAATACCGAGAGCAAAACAATTACAGTCAGGCAACTATCGGTCGACCGTGCGGTCTACCGGGAAACATGCACACGGATACGTGCATCTACCAGAACCTCGATCGACTCGGGCGGTCAACCGGCAAAACCTGACATAGTCACAGTCGACCGGTCGGTCGACCGGATCAGGTCAAAAATCCAAATTCAAACACAATTTTGAAGAGACTTTGATTTTTATCAAAAATATTTTAAATAGGAATAAGTATAAAACATAAAAATGGATTTGTAGGCAGAGGATTTTGTATTAAAATATTTTTGTATATTTTGTAGGAAATAAACTTAGAAATAAAATGTGCGTAAAAACGTGTGTGATGGAGCTTCAAACCTATTCATTATTCTTTAACAAAAACTCTAAAACTATAAACAAATCTACTGAAGAATTCTAAAGCCTTACTTCAAGTCTTCAAGTCTTGAGCCATGCTATGCCTTGCTAGAGCCTTTCTTCTTCTATGTTCCTTCCTTGATGTGCAATATGCCTTCTTTGCTTCATGAACCTAGAAGTTGTTGCAATTGCTAAGCAATGGCCTCCAAATATGGTACTAACCTGAAACTTATCTTAAACAAACTTATTAGTACCAAATAGCTCTTATTTGGTTTGTCATCATCAAAACTCTAAACAAATAGAGAGTGTAACCTTTTGGGCCAACGTTTAGGATTTAGTAGAAGTCCATCCCTTTACTCTTCTTTTAATATTTGTAACTTTTGCACTTTGTAATTGCAACTTTGACATTTGATAATTATAACTTTTCACTTGGGCTTGGACATGGGCTTTTGGGCTTCTTTTGGGGCTTTATTCTTTATTTTTTATTACTCAAGGCCTGCACACAATAAATAATAAAGTATTAGTAAATGTGCAAAATTATAGGAATAAATATGAAAATGTGATAGTAAATGTATTGATAAATATGCACTTTTTACTACCTATCAATGATAGTAATGGTAAAATCATTAGTATTGAAATTATTGGTAGAAAACCTTTTTCTATTCTTGAAAATATATTGCTAGTAGATGGATTGAAGGCTTATCTGGTTAGCATTAGCCAACTATATGATAAAGGCATGAATGTCATTTTAGACCTAGCAAATGCATTATCATTGATTGTGAAGGAAATATTTTATTTAAAGCACTTAGAAATGAAATATTTATACCAATGATATTATCGATTTACCTAACCAAAGTGTTAAGTGTTTGGACGCATTAGATGATGACATCTAGTTATGGCACAAAAGACTTTGACATGCTAGTTTTGATCTTTTATCAAAGTTGTCCAATAAAGGGCTTGTACGAGGACTTCCCACATTGAAGATGTGGGCGAGAGGAGATAGAAGAGATAGAATAAGGTAGCACAGAGATCGGACGATAAAGGAGCGAGAAACGATGCATGAAGTAGGCCAGAAATGCTCCCGGTCGACCGGTGGAGGAGGCTGTCGACCACGGGCGTGCACAGAAAGGAGCGGTCGACTGGCCCGGTCGACCGACTGAAGTGGCCTCGCTCTCGGGTAGGCGCGGTTAACCGGACCGATCGACCGTGGCATAGGTCGACCGGCCGGTCGACCGACAGGCGCGGTTGGACTTTCCTTTTAGGATTTGAATTCCTTTTCCAGATGGGATTGAATCCAACCTATGTTTCCATAAATTCAGGGACTCTGTGGCTATAAATAGAGGAGAGAGACCTCATGTATTGTATCTCAAAAGTAATCTCCTTGCTTCTCTCTTGTATTAGTTGAAATCACCTAGAGGGGGGGTGAATAGGTGATGGCTATATGAAAATGACAAATTGCGAAATTTAAAATTTAACAAACAATTAGCACAAATATAAACTTGCAATAAATAAGACAATAAAAGTGCAAGAATTAAAAGAGTTAAGTTGAGAGAAAATTCGAGCAAACGCAAACGCAAGGATGTGTTTCCGAGGTTCGAGCCACGCTCTACGTCCCCGCCTTCACACTTGAAGGATTTCCACTACTATTGTTGATCCCACCGGATCGCCAATACAAGGACACACTTGTCCCTACACTTGTGATGCTGCAACACCACCCGAAGCTCACTAGCTCCCTTGAGGCCGATGCCTCTACAACTTCACTCAATAAGAAGGTGATCACACTTGATCAAAAATCGCTCACTTGCACAATCCTAGAACCAAAGATGTAGATGTTGATCTTGGGATTGTGTAGTGCAAAAACTAGAGAGAAGGTAGAGTAAAAGGCTTCAAGATGGGTGTTTTGAAATTTTGGGCTTTGAAAATCCTTTCTAAAATGAAGGCTATTGAAAACTTGAAAACTCTTGTGAAATCTTGTAAAAATTGTTAAAATATTGTTGTTAAATCATGTTGACATGACCCACTATTTATAAGGGGTGAGAACATAGTGAAAAAGTCAGATTATAGCCGTTGGGGTGAGATCCCAACAAAAATGAGTCAGAAAAACTAGCTGTTGGAATCTGTCAGAAATTCTGATAGCTTCCGGTCGACCGGGACGGTCGACCGCCAACGGTCAAAAATCCGACCGTTGGGGATCTGCGGTCGACTGCCCGGTCGACCCAACTTACCCGAGAGCTCTGTAAAGAGCCCGGTCGACCCGAGCGGTCAGCCGACGTGCACATGCACAGTTTGTGCACGTCGGTCAACCGGGACGGTCGACCGGTTTCTGTCAGTTCAGAAAAATCAGAACTTCCAGAAACCTGAAACAAGGGTTTTTGGATTTTATCTTTTAGGTTGATGTTTTAAACTTGTAAAAGCAAAGAGTATGAGCATATGTCAATACTCTATCATGTTAAAACATTTTGATACATATCTTTTTGATAAAAACTTGTTTTTCCAAAAGTTTGATTTCCCAAAACTTAAACTTTCTAAATCAAAAACATGTTATCGCTGAAACTAAATTGTAAATGGATTTTGAAAACCTTTTTGAAGCTATAAACCAAACTAAAATGTGTGTGTGTGTGTGATAATCCCATTACTCTACTTCTATCATCTAGGTTTTGACAAAATATCTAAAATAACAAATAAAAGTACAAATCTTGGTTTGTCTTCATTCTTGATCTTGACTTGGTCTTCTCTTCATAATCTTGATCCCGAAGCTTCCTAGTGTGCATAGCTTGGGAATCTACATCTTTGGCGGCATCCAAACTTGTAAGTCTTGATAGTGGAGCCGTCAAATCAACCTGTTTAAGACCTGAAATACTTTGAAACAAAAATGTTAAATACATAACTAAATATGGTTTGTTATCATCAAAATAATCATGGAGATATAGGGCAAATGGCCTTTGGGCCAACATTAGTTGTATTGATTGTTGAATCAATAAGATCTCTCTCTCCTTTGCCCTGAGGACGTAGGCAGGTACGTTGGCCGAACCTCATTAAATTTGTATGTTGATTGCTTTTCTCTATTGGTTGATGTTCCTACTGTGTTGGTTGTTTCTCTGACTGCATCGAGTCTCCGCTAGTTGGGTAGATTCCTCAAGATTCAGTGGTGGTTATTGTGTCTCTTCTTTCGCAAACCGCTGCGCATAATGAGTGGTGTCTGGGGCACAACAAGTGGTATCAGAGCATCCTAGGTTCGTCGTGGGATTATCTGTTGATTCAAGGGCATCTGTTGCTGATTGGCAGAGATCGTGTGTCAATCTCAGATCAGCGTTGGAACTGTTCATGGGATCGTGTGTCGATCTCAGAACAGTGTGTGAAAATTGCTCGAGGAATCAAGTTGGTGGAGTAGATTGCTTCAGAAACTCTTCGAGGGTTTCGCGTGAAGGTAAAGATCTAGTCTTTATCTAGTTTATTTTATCTAACTCCTTTTGTTTCCATATTGCTTTGAGGAATCAATTGAGAAGATGGCTGGAGAAAGCACATTGGTGAAATCCATGTATCCACATCTAAGGATTGGTTCAACGGCATGAACAACTTTGGTATGTGGAGGTGTGAGGTTATGGATGCGCTGACGGCATCAAACCTCGAAGACACTCTACGGTTTTTAGAAGAAGCGCGCATCAACGACAGAAGAAGATTGGGACAAGATGAACCGTTCGGTGTGTGGCTTGATCAGGTCTTGTCTGACACAAGACATCAAGTATTAGGTGTTGCATAAGACATCTGCAAGGCAGCTGTAGGAGATCCTGGAAAGGAAGTATTTGACGAAGAGTATAGAATCGCGATTGCAGTTGAAGAGTAAGCTCTATGGGTTTTAGATGCAAAGAGAATGCTCCATCAATGAACACTTGAACCGCTACGTGAAGCTTCTTACAGATCTAGTTAATGTGGATGTGGAGACTAGTGAAGAGGATAAGGCGGTAATTCTTTTGAACTCTCTTTCTATGGAAGAGTATGAGGCCTTTACTCTTACTTTTCTTAATGATAGACAATCTCTTAACTACGATGAGGTGTCTGCTGCACTTGTGAGTTATGAAGTAAGGAAACAGGACCGACTGTCTTCTTCGGGAAGCACAACAGTAGAGGCATTGGAGGTAAGAGGCAGAAGTTCCAACAGGAAGGGAAGAGACGATCGGGGGAGATCAAAGTTCAGATCAGGCTTCAGAAATCTGAAGAAGAATCAATGTGCCTTGTACAAGGAACTAGGACACTGAAAAGCTGAATGCCTGAAGGCCAAAGGTAAGAAGGTGGAGTCTAAGACTGAGGCAAATCTTACAAAGGTGGTCAGTACTCAAGGCAGTACTGTTTGACACGGAAGAGAGCGGAGAGATGGAACTGGTGTAAAAAGGAGTTTCCTTGAATCAAATGAAACTTATTACACTGCAATTACAACTTCCCCTTCCGGTTACAAGGGAGGGAGGATATTGAAGCTTGAATCCCCCCTTTGTTTAATGCTGGGTTCTTCGTGTGGCGGTGGAGAGTGAATCTTGTTCTCCGTTGACCAAATGACCGTCTGGGCCGTCAGGGGATCTTCTCCTTGGCAGGTAGAGAGAGTAACTCAGCTCTGTCTGCCACAACTCTCAAAGAGAAGGTAGGCGAAAAGCAGCTCGCTGTAGAGTTGAACTTTCTCTGTTGCCTCTCGTCGTGCCCGCGTCGTCGACTGATGCTTGATGCGCGCGTCTGTCTTCTGGCTATATATGTTCGTGTTTTATGATCATGCCGTACCTCTATAGCGACTGGGCTATTTATAGAGGTCTTAGGGGTGAACGTGCCCCCCTAAAAACGCTCCACAATGAGGGGTCACTTCCCGCTACATGGGCGGTGAATGGCGCCATAATCGGGGGCGGTTATAACCGAGACGCGGGTCTGGACCCTAGCGCCTTGATGCTGAGATGCGAGTGTCGAGCCCACGCGCCTTGATGCTGAGACACGGGTGTCGAGCCGACGCGCCTTGATGCTGAGACGCGGATGTCGAGCCCACGCTCCTTGATGCTGAGACGCGGGTTTGGACCTTCGCGTTCTTGATGCCGCATTTAGCCTTGCGTCTGGATCTTGGATCTCTGCCTTTTAATGGCTTGTCTTTGTGACTTTTAGACAGCCTACAGAACCCCCTCCAAAGTTTTCAATATTCCGCAGTTAACTGGGACGAATTTCGAAATACTTTGGATTCTAGCTAAATTTACCTTCATGACTGGACTGTTAATGCTCCGGGTTTGATCTAATCTGGAGTTGGTCTTCGTGAGTGTACTGTTGAACTCTTTAAAGCCACCAGAGTTGATCATGTCGAGTGTCTAGATACACAGTCTAAACCTCCCCGATTGCTTTCAGTCTGTCACGGGTGCACTTTAAGCCAGGAGTGGTTGGTCTTCTGCCTGTACCAGTGTACTGTTGAACTGATTTGCAGAAGCAGGAGACTGAACGCAGGTTCTTTTTGATAAGCAGAGATGGTATTGCTTTAAAGACGCGACTCCTTAGAGAGACGCGACCTTTTGGCAATAGAAACGCGGCTGATCTTCATAAGGCAGACGCGATGTTCAGCTGAATCAGAAAGACGCGAACTTCGGAGAGACGCATCTTTTGAATATCGACGCGATTGTCTGGGCGCATTTATGGCGATGCTGACGGGGCATACCCGTTGAAGAGACATGGCCGTCGGGTGTGAGTCCATGCCACGTCATGATTGCGCTGCCAGTTGGCCTGGGAAACTGGCGGGATTTCACCTTTTGGCACGCGGATTTCCCGGCTCATTAAATGATCCGTGCCACGCGTCGAACGATGACTTGCTGCGGAGTCATGGCGCATGATCTTCTCTGTCTGTTGAAATGATTTTGTTCGTCGAATGGAGATTCGCTGCAGAATTTATCGGGTCATACGCCGCGTATCTTCGCGAATCCTTGTGCCTATAAAAGGCAACAGTGGGGGAGATTCCTCTTCTTCTCCGAACGCATTTGCTTAGGTTTTAAGAAAGTGAATTTCTCTTCTTCTTCCTCTGTTTAACCTCAGATCGAATTAGCAATGGCACCCATGACCAAGCCGACCGCTTCTTCTTCAAAGGCGACCGTCGCCGAGGCCCGGAGGGGCGGCTCCTCCTCTGCGCGGGAAGTTCTTTTCCCAGGTATAACGCCGTTTAGGCCTTCACCATCATGGAACCCAAAAAGTTATCTTTTTGGAGGAGAACCTTTAACATAAAACCATTAACACAGAAAATAAATCCGTGTTTGATGCTTAGACGCGGTCTCAGACGCAGTCTTTGAGTTGATAACCGAGACGCGGGTTTGAGGACCTGGCGCGAGCGAGTTTTACATCTTGGATTCTTCACTTAGAAAATTTTCTAATTGTGAAGGGTCCAAACGCGAACTATAAGTCTTGGTTTGCAGAATGCGGATTTGATCCTTGCGTTCTGTGCCATCAGGTGCCAGTTTGATGAATCTGGCGTCTGAGTCCAAGCACTATGAAATTTTCCATGTCTTGGTTTGCAGAACGCGGATTTGATCCTTGCGTTTTGTGCCATCAGCTGCAGATTTTGATGAATCTGGCGTCTGAGTCCAAGCACTTGGAAATTTTCCATCAGTCTTGGTTTGCCAAACGCGGACTTGATCCTTTGCGTTCTGCGCCATCTTGACGCGGATTTGCAGGTCTGGACGCTTATTTGATGATTCCTGCGTCCAGTATCTCTTCTGCGTCTTGACTGTAGACATTAGCATTTTTTTTTGTTTCTGCAAAAGCGTCTAATTAAGTGTCTTTTCTTTTGCAGTGCCACACCCTTTTGCTCTACTTATCAAGAAGCATCACTTCGGCCATGTAGGTGGTGCTGACCATAATCTGACCTTTGCGCTGCGAAAGACAGTACCTGTAACTTCTGACAGGTCGGAGGAGCGCCGGGAGAGGCTCTCCAATGTTGATATGAGAACCCTTCGGGTGCTCATGACCGATGCAGCATTCACAACGGATGCATGCGTCCGGCTGGAGAAGCCTGCTTTCTTCTTCGGAGACCGTGTCGGTGACGGTGGCTATTCCGTATATGACGGCAATTATAGATGGCTCCGTCAGATAAAGGAGAGAAGATTCTTTCTTCCAACCGTGGAGAGGATGTTCCCGCTGTCCTATCTCCAGCATATGTCCGTCCCTCGGAAGATGCAATGGGACGTCTCCCGACACGTTCCTGAGGTTACTCTTGGTGACTTGGGCGTCCATAAGATACATCGTCATGATGCTCATGATGGGGCAGTTCTTGGCCTGTTCCCTGGGTCACGCAAGTCTGAGATCCCAGCCGGGGAGATACCGACACTTGGCGCTACCTTCCTCAATGCGTTCATAGAAGCTGGGGGTGATTATCCGACTGAGTTCCGTCCACCGGGGTGGGTTCACTCCACGGAGAATTATTGGTGGGGCAGGATGGTGGGTTTCGTCCTTACCGATCTTGGGGATCTGCTGGAGCATGTGGGACTGTACCCAGCGGTTAGGGTTGTGCGGTGGGGTATCCTACCCAGCTCTCAGAACTTTTACGGGGTTCTGGAGCGGTACAATCCATTAACCGGGACGTTCTTCACCCCGGTCGGGGAGATGGGCCTCGCACTGCACGAGTTGCATGAGGTCTCAGGGCTGGCCATGGGGGATTCTCCTTATGAGGAATACATCCCAACCACCGAGGAGCTCAATCTTATAAGGAAAGAGTCTCCTGAAGTGTATGAGACCTATTGGGAGGTGTTATGTCACTTCCACATCTGCGGTCAAATGACCACTTGGAGGTCGAGAGGAGTCAAGCAGCTGTCTTGGGCCAGCTACTTATTCCCCAATGTCAATAAGAAAGACTATCCAATATTCTGACTGGCTCCCAGCTCCGACAAGGAGGTTGAAGACAGGATCGACCAGGCTCCTGAAGGCTTCTATACCACGGATTCGAACGAGGATGGCTTCGATCCTGACCTAGTTTTTGAAAGCTTTCACAACCAAGCCTGGACCCTTATCTTCGATCGAGCACTGCTGGCGGGCTTCTTGATGCTGTGGCTGAAGCGTTGTGTGGTGCCCACGCTGCCACATGAGGTCATTGTCGCCGATGTGGTGTACCCGGCGGTGCTCTTAGCCTATGGTAGGCCCATAGCCCTTCTCCCGGCCGTGGCGGCTGGTATTCAGAGCGGGTTGCGGGCGCTGACCAAAAATTTTTGCGAGGCCCCGAAGACTGTTGACTCTCATGGCCAACCACTCCGAGACTCAGAAGGGAATCCGACGGTGAAGCGCCCCAACCCGCGGATCGAGCTGCCTTACACGTACCTTATGGCTTGGTACGTGATGCATTGCCCCTCCTTGATGACGCCGGTGCGTGGGAGTGAGCGTCCTATCCCTTTTGTGCAGCGGTTAGAACGTTCGGAATGGCGTGATTCCTACATATATTTCATTCGGAGGTGTCTTTCAGATGCCACGAACTACCAGCTCAACCGCTGCTTCCCAGAGTTCTCTGGTGCATCTTTTGGGAAACTATTTACTGACTCCGTCGGCCCAGATGACTACACGAGACTGTCGTCGGGAGTCTTCTGGTGGTTGGTCAACATCCGGCCTGGGTACGTGCTCTTCCGGCAAGGGACTTCGTGCACAATTGAGCCGTACATGCCGAATCGTTTCGCCCGTCAGTTTGGCTACGATCAGCTCTATGTCGGCAATCCCAATGCTCAACTTGCCTTCGAAGGGAACTTGTTCGAAGGTGCTCGGGCTTGGTACTACAGCGTGACTGGAGGGACGGAAGCAACTTTCCGTTTGCCTGTCGAAGGGCCAAAGTGCCGTACGAGCTTCAGCTTCTGCTCCTGGTACTCCCAGGTCAACCAGACGCCATACTTCGTTCCGGAATTCTCATGCATTGAGAGTATCAATGCCAAACTTGAAGCGAAGGTGGGGTCCGGTAAACAATCGCGCGCCGTCGAGCAGTATTTGAAAGCTCGTAGGGAGGTCGGGAGAAGAGCGAGAGAGGAGCCGCGACCAATAAGGGCGGAGCCGCAACCAACAAGGGCGGAGCCGTGACCAAAAGGGGCTCAGGAGGCGGTGCGTAAGCGTCCTCAGGGCTCCACTCCACTGCTGGGCCTGCCCGGAAGAAGGTGTGGAGAGACTCGACGCCAGCAGTTTCTCTACCAGCGGCCGTCCTTTCTGGTGTTAGGGAACTGTCGACGGCTGCGGTTTCTCCACCGGCGGCCATCCCTTCTGGTGCTAGAGTACTGAGGGAGGAGGACATAGCTGAAGAGGAAACTCCTCTAGTCCGTGTTCCCAGGTCGCTTAGCAGAGACCGCGGGACTGCAGAGGAGGGGGAGCTTGTTGACGAACCCACCGCCGTTGACGAGGATGTGCAGTTCGAGGTCGACATAATGAGCGGAGGGGACGTTGAGATTCCAGGGATCTCAGCCCAGCCCGAGTCTTCCACAGCTCAGAGGATGGATGAGGCTCAACAGCCTGTGTCTCCTTTAGCTCAGGGTGAAGCACAACAGCCTGGGTCTCCTTCAGCTCAGGGTGAAGCACAACAGCCTGGGTCTCCTTCCGTCTTTGTTTCCAGTCCTCGGGCAGTCGACCCCAGTCCTACCACTGGGGTGTTTAAAGGCAAGGCTCCGGCTACCGAGGCCTCTCACGTTGACGTGTCGTCTTCCTCGTCTGGGGAGGAGTTGCCTTCCTCGTCTGAAGAGGAAAGCGATTTTGAGGATGAGGTCGACTATGGCGACGAACCCGCTCCTCCTGACCCGAGCAAATTTTCGCACATCTCAGAGGAGGAGATGTATGGGTGTGAGCCGTCGATGACGCCGTTACAAGCGGCGATTACTCCCGCTGAAGGTACCCTTTTTACTTTCTGACCTGATTTACACTTTTGAAGAGGATGTTTTAACATTCTTCTATTATGCTGCAGGGTTGGTCGAGGGTGTCGAGGCTACCACCTCCTCGCATATTGAGGAGATGGTACAAGAGCTGACCCAGCCCGAAGGAGTTGAGGCTTCAGTTGCCGAGATACCTCCTCAAGAGAAGGCGGCAACTGCTGAAATTGGGGAGCCTTCCACTTTGGCAGAAGAGGAGGCAACCTTGCCGGAAGAGGAGGCAACCTTGCTGGAAGAGGATGCAACCACCGAGGCTGGGGAGGTTCCCACTCTGCAGGGTGAAGAGGCTACCGTTGAAGCCAGGGAGGCTTTGACCTCGCAGAATCGTCTTCTGGATCTCCAACCTGGTAAGGGGTCTCTGGTATTTTGAATGTTTCGCTTTTCACCATTGTAGCTAATGTCGCGATAACTTGCAGAGAGGACTGAGGGGGCTCAGGTGGAGAGTCCAACAGTTAATGTCCCTCCGGAAGGCCACACAACTCAGGTTTTGGCAGAGGTCTCTGAGGAGGTAGCGCCTACTGTTTCGTCATCGGTTGTGGAGGTTCCTACCGAGATAGCACCTTCGTCATCAGCCATGGAGGTTGCTGCAGAAATAGCACCTCTAGAAGCGCCAGTGGCTACTCTTGCTCTCATCGTACCGGTGATCAGTACAACTCTCGCACAGAAAGAGCCGGCTAACGTCCCTCACCCTATGATAGAAAGGGGGTCAGGGAGTACCTTGGGCGATGATGGCATGGATTTCCTGACACGTAAAACGGTGCAGCAGTTCCTTGACTCGATGCAATCATGCATCGACCTCATCCTGTCTGGGCGCAGCTCTTTTGAGTTTGCCCGAAAGTTTCTCGGGCATATGGCCGCGACTATCGAATTAACCGGAGGCGCGTCGCTCGCCCAGTCGTGTCTGCTGTTGGTGGAGCAACTGGGAAGTGACCTGAAAGAGCTGAAGTCTTTGGAAGATGGTGGCTCTTTTCATGAAGCCCAGGTTACCCTGGCTAGGCTCCTAGCTGCCCAGGAACGGGAGCGGCAGGATTTGGAAGCACAAATTGCTGAAGAGGCCAACAATCTTGAACGCTCCCAGGATGAGTGTCAGAAACTGGCTGATGATTTTAGGGAATCTGAGCTCGTCAAGCAGAGTGCAGAGCTTGCCATTATCAACGCTCGTGCTGCCATTGCCAAGGCAGAAGCCGTGATCAAGATCAATGAGAGGGAGCTCGCCACTATCCAGAAGACGCTAGAGGAGCAAGAAGCTGCGAGGGCGCGAGCTGAAGAGGGTCAGGCCATCCATTCCTCCAGGTTGGAATCTCTGCGAGCGCAGCTGGTTGAAAAGCCTTTTCTATCTGAAGAGGAGCTGCGGGCCCAAGCTATCATGGAGGCTGAGAAGGTGTGTCAGTACCGGATTCATCACCTTAGAGAGCACATCCGTTCTCTGCCGAACCGGGACTTATAGCCTTTTTCTCTTTTCCCCTTTTTTGTAAAGAAGAGGACACTCTGCTCACCAAGAGTGTTTGTATCTACTTTTATCATTTTTGATATTTTAAAATTTTTGTTCCATCTTCTTTGCTTTGCTGATGAGTTTCAACTCCTTGATCACTGACTACGAATGCCGGACCAAGTTCTCTCAATGAAACGCGGCGTCGACTTTAAGTTTTCTTGATGAGACGCGGCCTCTATTCAGAAGGAGACGCGGTCATTGGTTCAGAAGAACTTGGATAGAACCAAGTTCTTTTGATGAGACGCAGCGTTAATCCATAGAGAGACGCGGTCATTAGTTCAGAAGAACTTGGACAGAACCAAGTTCTTTTAATGAGACGCAGCGTTAATCCATAGGGAGATGCAGTCATCATTAATTCATGAGACGCGGCATCCATCCGTAGGGAGAGACGCGGCTCTGAATAATGCGGATCTGCTCTGCTAAGAAGGACGCGGATCAAGCAGACGCGAGGGACGCAGCCTTGTGAATTTTCCCATTAATCTCAAAATGGACTAAGTGTTCTCCTTTAAAAAGGACCCCGTTTGCTGAGGGGACGCGACTTTGAGTCACGCGGACATTCTTCTGGGACGCGGATGGGCGTCATTTAGTCTGAGAAAGGAGACGCGGACTGCGTCTTGGTGTAACCTCCTAGGCGTTACGTACAGCCTGTCATAAAGATTTGGTGTGATCTTTGAATGTCAAATCTCTATTGATGATCGGGAATGCGGATTTTCCGCTCTGTTTCCTGAAGCGGTTATCCACGCGTCAGTCTCTTATTGGACTTGAGCGTTAATTCCCTTTAATGAGAAACCGATGCGGGCGGTTGGAGATCAGCGCCTGCGACGGTTCCCGAAGCGGCGTTACACGCGTCGGTCCCTCATTGGACCTTGACAACCGTGCGGTCATTAAGACTGACGATTCTGATTAAGAGATCATTAATTGCAGTTATCGGGGGCTGCCTATAAATAGGGCGCACCCTCTCCCTTCAATCCAATCTTTGGACTGTTTTCTTTTTGAGAGCGAGCGCTCTGAGAACCTCCATCTCCTTCAGAGCATTGTCTCCATGGATGAGGATGGCCCTGTGGATGAAGATGACCCAGGGCTTTTATGCTCCTGTTTGGTCTCTTCAGGGCAGAGTATCTCTCTAATCATCTTGCACGTCCGCGTTTGGATGCAGAAAGCCTAACTCTTGGTAGAGGCTTCTGCTGGTATGCCGTCCCGATTAGCCATGGTATTTTTAGCCTTCTCAGGTGTGCATTTTAGCATCATCATCATGAGGTCCGAGTTGGTGCATTCCTTCTGGAATTTGCGCCCTCGACTTGAACTCCTCTGGGCGCGAGCACAGAAATCTCTGGCATTTGACGTGGGCTTTGCTCATGGAGCTCGCGTTTCAGGGCCATTGACTTTGATGAATTTCAGGCCCGAATCTTGCAACTCCTGTTCATTCATCAGGGAGATGACAATTTTCGCGTCTGAGCCTTCTCGCGTCCTGTGCTTTTGGCGCGGGTGCCCAATGAGACCGCGTTTGCACCCTGTGTGTATCACAGTTTTAACGTGCCTGTTTCCACCACCGTGGAGGTTTTGGCTGACTGCGCGGATCATTCCCACGTCTGTTTGGCTGACTGCGTGGATCATTCCCGCGTCTGTTTGGCTGACTGCGTGGATCATTCCCGCGTCTGTTTGGCTGACTGCGTGGGTCATTCCCGCGTCTGTTTGGCCGACTGCGTGGGTCATTCCCGCGTCTATTTGGCCGACTGCGTGGATCATTCCCGCGTCTGCAGTCTGCATTTGCGACTTAGTCTTTCTCTGCTGAAACATACTAAGTTGCAAATTGTTCTGATTCCTTTGTTTCATTCCTTGCAGGTAGACTTGCTGGTTTGCTGGGCCCCTGGAAGGATGCTTTGGCCGGCGAACTTGTTCGATGTTCACCTATAAGAGAGTATATTACATCTCTGATGAGGACCCAACCCTCGCCAAGGTCTCTTCAGATCTGCTTCGCCATTCATGCCTGCTGGCAAGAGATGGTCAGGTTGAGTATGGCGGCGAGGGTGGGCCGGCGGTTATGGTGGCGGACAAGATCCTCTTCCTCTCCCACTCCAGAAGTGACATCGAGGACAGTCTAAGTCCGTTGAGTCTTCTGCTGGGGGAAAGATCAACCCTTGAATGAAGGGTTGCAGGACTTTCTGCTACCACCAGACCTCAAGAATACCGTTGCTCTTAGCTTAATCAGCTAGGGCGCTTTCGATGTTCCACCGTGTAATCGGCTCCAACCGTCGCTATAGTTTGGCGCCTTTCCATAATATCCTCTACTTGGAATCAGATGCAGCTTCAAGGAGTGAGTGCGACCTCTGAGAGAGAGAGGGACTTCTTTGTACTTCTTAACTGTAACACTCAATCTTATTGTATAAGAGAGCGTTTCGAATGTAACACTCAATCTTATTGTATAAGAGAGCGTTTTGTATCACTTTCATTCGCCTGGATTATAAATAAAAGTGACATTTTTCTTTTTGCCTCTTTTATTGTCTTAAACTTTTTGTTTTCAGTTAGATGCATAGAAGCAAAAGAATCTTTGACTTTGTTAAATTTATGATGATAATCTTAATAAGTCAAGATTCAGGAATTTTCACAATACTGTCAGAGGTGTAATGTTAACTTGACAGGGATGAAATAATTTTTTGGTGGACCTGCCACTTTGTAATAGAAAGTGACAAGTAGAATTGGTACCCCCAGGGAGGGTGAACTCTGATCTGAGGTTTAGAATTAACTTAATTGAGCTCAGCTGGGGGTTTAATGGAAACACTGTTAATGGTGTAGTATTAACCCAACAATGTTTTTAGGTGGACCTGTTATTCTATTGAAGAGAATAACAAGCGAGACTAGACTCGTGGAGAATCTAGGGAGGTTTGTTACCGTCAGAGGTGTGATATTAACTTGACGGGTTGAAAGTGGTCTTGTCGGAAGTGTAATGTTAACTCGACAAGGATGTGAGTCAGAGGTGTGATATTAACTTAACTCAGAAGTATTTTAGTTTTGTTTGGGAAAACTGAGAATGTCACTGCCATAGGTGTGATGTTTTAACTTAACAGTGAGGTAATGCTAGAGGTGTAATGTTGAACTTAGCATTGGTCATCTCGACTTGGACAAGGAAGTCGAGAAAAGGGTCAAGGCCATAGGTGTATTGTTGAACTTAGCGATGACTTGGATGCTAGAAGTGTAGTGTTAACTTGGCATCATTCATTTCAGCTTCGATGCGGAAGACTGAAGAAAAGTGACTGTCAGAAGTGTAATGTTAACTCGACAGAAACTTGATGTACTGCTTAGAGGTGTGGTATTAACTTCAACAGTAATTTTGTCAGAGGTGTGACATTAACTTGACAAAGGTTGAGCAATTTGAGGACCTGTCATTCTATGGATGAGAATTGACAAGTGAGATTTGAAGCGCCAGAGGTGTAGCGTTAACTTGGCAAAATGTAGAGTTGACAAACAAGATTTGTACTCTACAAGGAGTATCGAAGGTTTGCATTACCAGAGGTGTGGTATTAACTTGGTAACGATTGTTTTTTGTGGTCCTACCATTCTATGGATGAGAATTGGTAAGAGATTTTGGAGGAAAGAGTGGAATCAAGTCCACTTAGGGTTTTTAGCAAACCCCCAGCTATCAACGGATTTGAGGTGCATTTACCAACTACCGTTTGAGTTAGGCTAGCCATGCTATTCCCCTTAGCATGATGAGTTGTCGAAGACTTATGTTGGGCTTAAAAGCCAACATTTTCTTCTATCCTTAGCCGTCGAGGCGTCGGATGTTAATGAAGAAATTCTTCTTACTTCGATCAGAGGTGTACTGTTAACTTGATCAGCGGAAGGATACCCCTCTAAGGATAGTACCTCTTCAAGAATCTGCCATTGATGGGCATCATGAGTGTATCGCCATTTGCGGTTAAGAGGCGATATGACCCATTTGAGTAGACTGACTCTACTACAAATGGTCCTTCCCATTTGAGTTGGAATTTTCCTTTTGTCTTGTGCGTCATCACCATGGGTCTTCTGACGGCTAAGACAAGATCACCTTTCTTGAAAGTTCCCACTTTAACTTTCTTGTTGAAGGCTCTGGTAATTCGAGCTTGGTATAGCTCGATTTGTTGTTGGGCCAGCAAACGCTTATCGTCTAAGGCTTCCAGTTCCTGGAGTCGCTGTCGGTGTTTCTCCTCTGTTGTCATCTCCGCTGTCAAGGCGACGCGTAGAGATGGAATTTGGATTTCCAGGGGAAGCACGGCCTCACACCCGTATACCAAAGAAAATGGCGTAGCTTTAGTCGGGGTTCGCACGGTTGTGCGATAGGCCCATAAGCATTCGCCTAGTTTGTCGTCCCAGTCTCGTTGACTTTTCGAGACGAATTTCTTGAGAAGCTTGCCAATGGTCTTGTTGAAAGCTTCCGCGAGGCCGTTAGCGGCAGGATAGTATGCCGTTGAGGACACGCTCTGGATTCTGAAATTAGCACAGAATCTCTGAAAAGCCTGGCTGATGAACTGGGGTCCATTTTCATGGACGACCCGCTGAGGTACACCGAACCGGTAAATGACGTGATGTTTCACAAACTTAATCACGTTAGACGACTTGACCTCCTTCAAAGGAATAGCCTCTGCCCATTTAGAGAAGTAATCGGTTATTGCCAAAATAAACCGATGTCCCTTTGATGATGGTGGGCTGATAGGGCCAATCACGTCCATCCCCCAGATTTCAAATGGCCAGGTAGAGGTCGTCGAGTGAAGGTACCCTGGTGCTTGATGAATGAAATCTCCATGTACTTGGCAAGCGTGGCACCTTTTGGCATAGGCAACGGCGTCGGCAACCATCTTGGGCCAATAGTAACCCAATCTTTGGGGTCGATGTGCCAGTTTTGGACCAGGTTGATGGGCCCCACACATGCCGTCATGGACTTCTTTCAACACCTCTTGGGCCTCTTTTGGTGAGAGGCACCGGAGCAAAATCCCGTCATGCGATCGACGATACAATGTCCGTGTAATCGCATTATAATAAAATTTAGGGGCTTTCCTTCGAATGGCAGCCGCCTCTTTGACGTCCTCAGGCAGGATGCCGTACAAGACATAGTCGATGTAGGGGAATCGCCAGTCTTTAAGCTCTGGACCGGTTGACAATTCCAGTGCTTCTTTACCTTGACAATCTCCCTTTGACTCCTGATAGTCCTCGAGAGCATTTCTCGGGTAATACGGGTCGTGGCTGTAGACGAATATCTTCTCCATTGCTCCAGCTGGAAGAGCTAAGGAGGCTGCGAGGGATGCGAGCGCATCTGCGTGCGCATTCTGCCTGCGTGGTACATGGTCGATGTAGAAGTTTGTGAATCCCTCGGCCATGAGGATAGTCGCGTTGTAATAGGGTACTAGGTCTTCGTGTCGGACTTCGTACTCCCCGCGAACTTGGCTAACGATGAGTTTAGAGTCACCGTAAGCCTCGAGATTTTTAACGCCAATCTCATCGGCGAGTTGCATCCCAATCAACAGAGCGTTGTACTCTGCCACATTGTTGGAGCAGGGCTCGGTTAGTGAGACAGCTCGGGGGATCACATAATTCTGTGGGGAGACAAGTACTACTCCCACCCCCGCTACTGTGTGTCCCTTTGGGCTTGTTCTCGATGCACCGTCGAAGACAAGTTGCCATACTTGACTTTCGAACGATGTCTGAGTCAGGCAGACTTCGGCCACTTCATCGGGGAGATCCTCGTAGACTTTGGCTGCCCTCGGATCTGGGTTGTTCAGCTAGGAAATCCGCCACCGCTTGTCCCTTAATGGCCTTTTGCGGTAAAAAGTGCATCTCATATTGGGATAGCAACATGGCCCACTTTGCCAGCCGGCCATTTAATGATGAAGGCTTTGTCATAAGTAACCTCAGAGGGTTGACTTTTGATATGACGTTTATAGTCTGACCTACTAAGTAGTGTCGCATTTTCTGAATGGCGAACACCAGTGCCAAACATTCCTTCTCTATCGGGTTGTATCGATGTTCAGCTCCGATCATTGTTCTACTCAGATAGTAGATTGCTTGTTCTCGTCCTTGATCATCATTCTGGGCTAGTAGAGCGCCCAAAGAATGGTCCATTGCCCGGACGTATACCAAGAAAGGCTTTCCGGATACTGGAGCTGCAAGGACTGGTGGTTGGGTGAGGTATTGTTTGATTTCCTCAAACGCTTGTTGGCAAGCGTCGTCCCAAATGAACGAGACACCCTTTTTCATTAACTTAGCGAAGGGCTGGCATCTTCCGGAGAGGTTTGAGATGAACCTGCGGATGTACGCCAATCTTCCCTGCAATCCCCTGAGTTCCTTGAGGTTTCTCGGGGGTTGCATCTCTTGGATAGCGCGAACTTTCTCCGGGTCCAAATGGATTCCTGTAGAGGTTACAACAAATCCTAGGAATTTGCCACTAGCTACCCCCAGGAAGGACTTGGTGGGGTTCATCTTCAATTGGTGGGCCCGCATGATGTCGAAGACCACCTTCAGATCAGCTATGTGATCACTTTTAGTGCGACTTTTCACTGCAATGTCGTCGACATAACATTCTACCGTTTTGCCCATCTGCTGATGGAAAATAGCATTCATGGCCCGTTGGTAGGTTGCCCCCGCATTTTTTAGTCCGAAGGGCATGACGGTGTAGCAATATACCCCTAGAGGTGTTCTGAAGGAGGTATGTTTTTCGTCATCAGGATACATTTTGATTTGATTGTATCCTGAGAATCCGTCCATGAAGGACATTCGTTCGAATCCACAAGTATTGTCAATCATGACATCTGTAATCGGCAATGGGAATTCATCCTTGGGGCAGGCCTCGTTTAGATCGCGGAAGTCGATGCAGATCCGGATCTTCCCGTTCTTCTTGGCGACGGGGACGATGTTAGCTACCCAGTCGGGATGTTGTTCTTCCCGGATGAAGCCAGAATCAATAAGTTTCCTGACTTCTGATTGAATCGCCTCCATTATTTCCGGACGGAACCGCTGCTGCTGTTGTTTGACAGGTTTACGTCCGGATTAATATTGAGGCGGTGCATGGCCACTTGAGGATCAAGTCCTGGCATATCCTCGTAGTTCCATGCGAATACGTCTATATACTCTTGTACAAGAGATATTAGATCCTTCTTCTCTGAGGGTGATAGGCCATCACTTATGAAGATGGGCTTAGGGTTAGCCTCATCTCCTAGGTTGATCTGAACAACCTTGTCTTTTGTGGGTGGCTCACGCTGTTCAAAGCGGGTATCCCAAAGAGCATTCAGATGTTTGATCCAAGGATCTGCATCTGCGAGAATCATTTCTTCATCTTCGCCTTCCAGGTGGCTTGTTGAAACCATGTTTACTAAAAGTTCCTTGAAGATGTTGCCGACACTGACATCTGACTCCCAAGATGATGTGTCTGAAGAGTAATCGTCGTTCGACGATTCTTGAGAATCGGAGGTTGATGGGACCGGAGTTGATACATAGCCCAACCCCCTGCGAGTCCGATGATAATAATCGGGGGCTTTCCCTTTAGGCACAAAGGATCGAAGCAGGGTTCTCCTTCCTTTGCCGAAGTTCAGCCCAGGTCAGGTCGTCAGGTCGTACCCCATTCGTTTCATCATTTTGAGCGCCTTTGGTTCATAATGATCGAGCTGAGGGGATTCCTCCTCGCTTTTCGATTCTTCGTGGGGTGTCGGTTCAGACGACATTTGCCCAAAAAGGATTGGCTTTTGGCCTTTTCGTCTGGTCAGAACCATGAATATAGATTCCCGCGCATTACATTATCCTGGTATGTCCCGAAAGATGATTTTACTGGTACATGCAATGATGTCAAAGCATCCATTGCCAACCAGATGTCATCGTCTACGTCGGTACTAGTATCCGACGGTATTGAATCAGACGCACACGCAGAAAAATACTCAAAATCTAAATCCTCATTAATGTACCAACCGCCTGCATCGTCGGTGGTATTATCAACATCGAGCTTATTAGTGCTCTTTATAAGTGGTTCCAACTCCCACAGGCACTCTTCTTTCTCGTGCTCGGTGTCGGCTTCGTTTCCAGAGTCCAGCTCCTCTGGTTGCGGTATTTCATCCACCGGATCCTGATATAGAAGGGAGTCCGTGAAATAATTTTCGACCCCCTTAAACGGATACCTTTCGGCAACCAACGTTTGCACCTTCCCACTCCCGTCAATGTATTTCATGACTTGGTGGAGAGTGGAGGGAACGATAGAGTTGCGGTGAATCCATGGTCGTCCCAGCAACAAGTTGTAGGAAGTGTCAGCATCGATGACGTAGCACGTCACTTCCGACTTGAGGCTTCTAATCTGGCACTTGAGCTTGATTTTCCCCATCGAACGGGTTCCGTTGGCATTGAACCCGTAGATGGTCGTCTGTGTAGGGCTCAGACGGTGGGTAGGGATGCCGAGATGTTGCATGACTCGGCGGGGCATGATGCTCAAAGCGGACCCTGGATCTACCTGGATGCGATTCACCTTAGACGATCCGATATAACCTGTAAAGTACAGGGGTCGATCATGCTTCCCTTTAACCTGCATATCATCCACCGTGAAGGTAATGCAGGGAGCATTCTGGGAGGTGTGGAGACAATTCTCTACATCTTCTTCCTTTGGCACCTGGGTCATAAAGACCTCAGCATTTGTCAGCGCTTCTTGTAGAGCCTCTCTGGTCGACTTTGATAGCCTCAGAAGCTCATACAGGGTAATCCGCGCCGGGATGTTGGCCAATTGAGCCAGGACATTAAAGCGGTAAGGCGTTGTGGATCCTTCTGCTATACCCTTTTGAAGAGCTCGGGAGAATCGAGTTTCTTTTTGTTTCTCCACAGGTGGCTTTGTGGAGGGCCTGGCTGGCTCTGCAGCTGGTTGTGGAGGGTTTGCCGACGCCTCACCATACTGCTTCAAGTAGGGCTGTCCTGAACGGGTCCCCGTCGTTGGTTGGTTGGGCTCTGTGGCCAGGACTATTGTTTCCTCTTCTGAGTCGGTCAGTGAGGGAACATCATCCTTTGCTTCTCGAGAGGAGGCACATACCACATGGCAGGACGAAGCCTTTGCCTTGCCTTTGGATTTCCTGTTGGTCACAGTAGTCCATTGCTGGCTGTCTACTAGGTCAGGATGGACCCACATGATCTCCCCTTGAGGTGTAGGGACGGGTACCAAGCCCTTCTCCTGCTGCTGGTGAGGGTCTGTGTTGACCACTCTTAGTTCTCCTCTTGGGATTGGGACCACCCCGCAGGTGCTGGAGGTTATTTTCCAAACTGGAGAACCGAGGTTATGTTGGCCGTCACCTTCTTCTGCTCTGGTCGGAGTTTCAACACCTCCGCGTCAATCAGAGCCTGAAGGATGTCCTTGAAGACATAGCAGCTTCTGGTTGGGTGTCCCAACATCCTGTAGTACAAGCAGTAGTTGGGATTGTCGGTTTTACCGACTTCTTCAGGGCGCCTGGCCTCAGGGAGCTTCAGTCGATTGCTCTTGTTGAGTAGCTTGAAGAGCGAATCGACATGTTCCTCCTTGAAGGAATACTGCTTGTTGGCGCGTGGCTGACTTGACGAGCCACTAGCCTTGGTCGGTTGAGGTTTGGCGGGAGATTTGGTCTCCGTCGCCAAGTTATCCTTCCGCTTCGTCTGGAGGGATGTGTCTGGCGCACGCCTAGTTGACCTTTCTGGCCGCGGCTTCCCTTCTTCTGCCCTGACGCGGGCAACAATCTCCTCAGCCTGTTCACCTTGTTGGACTAACTGCTTCCAGGTGCGGCTTTCAGCAACTCCTATTTGAGCAAGGAGTGAGGTTTGAAGGTTGTGGCGGCATGTTTCCACCAGGGTGGCCTGGGTCATACCGCTTGGACACCAGAGTGCCACGTTCCGAAATCTTTCTACGAAAGACTTGACGGACTCTCCCTTTCGCTGTCTTGTAGCTAAAAGGGTGGGCATTGTGACCTCGGAGTCATCTTCGAAGAAGCGTGTTAAGAACAGCTTCTCCAAATCGCCCCAGTTCTTGATAGAACCTTCTGGGAGCTTCATGAACCACTCAAAGGCCAACCCTTTCAGGGTGCCGATGAACAGTAGCGCCAGGATGGCGTCGTTATCTACTACGTTCCCAGTTTGGGATTTGAAATAGTAGATGTGCTGATTGGGCGACCCTTTCCCATCAAAGGCTTGGAGGGTTGGGGCTTTGAACTTGGGCGGGTATGGAACCAAGTCCCATTCAGCCGGGTAGGGCCGAACCACTCCTACCTCCAGGAGGTCTTTGCGATTGGCAAGGGTATTGAGGCGTTCCTCCAGTTGACTCATTCTTTTAGCATGAGCCTTCCCGGGTCTTGGTTGCCCTTTGTTTGCGACGAGGATTTGGACGAGCCGGAGGTGGATCGTCGCGTCTCGTCAGAAGGTTCGGAAGACGAGCTTTCTCCCTTTCTTCCTTTGCCCTTTGACTTTTTAGGAGGAGATTTCCTCCTTTCTTCGAGCAGCTGTGCAAGCATCTATTTGAGGTTGTCAATCAATGCTTGTTGAGACATAATCATGTCCAGGTGTGCTTTCTGGACCTGCTCCATGCGTCTTACCGTCTCCTCAGGAGTATTTGTCATATAAGCGGAAGCCTCCTTCTCGACGGAAGAGTTCGAATCCCGTGATTCCGCTACAGCGGAATGGGAGTCATTCACTTTAATGCCACGGGCTAAGGCATTATAGTCAATTGGGGAAATGGCCCCAGTCCGGGTGCAAGTGTGTTGGTACACCCCTTCCGATTCAGAGTCAGACTCATCGGAGCTGACTGCAGGTTCTTTTCCCTTGCTCCTGCTTGTCATATACGCAGTGAACTCGAGGTACTCAACGTCAGAGAAGGTTCTCCTTCTGTGGGAACGTCTTCTTTTAGCTGACGGAGGAATCAGGGTCAGCTGTCTGACTAGCGACTGCTGGTGCACACCTGATTCGCAACGGCATTCAGAAAGCATGTGAATGAGCCGTTGACAGCAACATGACGAAGTGGCCTGATGGGCACTCCTTTTCTTCGTCAAATAATCCCTCAAATCCATAGGAGGGGTATTCAAGGGATTAGCCTCACAACGTCGAAGACGGGAGGCATCTACATGCTGCACGGAGGGATTAGCCTCACAACGTCGAAGACGGGAGGTACCCCTGTGCTGCACAGTCTGGACGCGGCCTTCGGGGACGCGGTTATCACGTCGCAGCTGTAAGGCGCGTGCTCGGCGTCTCTATTGAGAAGAAACGCGAGCCTCGCGTTGCTGCGCGGTGCGTCGGGGCAGAGGCGCTTCAGAGACAGTGGGCTGCTGGGCCCCATGCCTAAGGGCGCGTGCCTCTTGCGCTTGACAAGGCGCAGAGGCTTCACCTTGACATTCGGCAAGTTGGTCTTCAGAGGACCTAACTTGGGGAGTCTCGCGTTTGGGCCGCCAAACGCGGACTTCGCGAACAGGACGTGACGCGGGCAAGGCGCCAGACTGTGCGTCGCGTCCAGCCTCAGTTGGACAACCAGTGGTTCCAACTTGTAGCTGGCGCGCGCGCCTTCTCTGTCAACGCTCGGCGTTCCGGTTGCGTCGTGGAGGCGGAGAGAAGCCAACAACATCCTGGCGTTGGGCAGCAGAGACTTTGACCACGCGGGTCTCCTGAGAGACGCGGACGCGTGAGTTCTGTACGGCATGATTGGTCGCAACAGTACTTGGGGCTACGCGGGCCTTCGGAGAGGCGTTGACGCGTGCATCCTGCTTGACATAGTTGGCAGCAGGAGCGGTGCCCGAGAGAGAGACAGAGCAGGGTTCAGGGCCATTCCCCACTGAGACCCTGCGGCAGACGCGGGTCTTTGGGCTCTTAGAGCCGGAAGAGAGAAACTCTTCGTATTTCGCCTGGTCGAACTCGACAATGAGCGATTCGACCATCTTCCCCTTACGGAGGACGTCATCCTGCGCCACGATCTGTTCGTCGGTTACGAAGGTAATCCCCAGCGGAGTCGCCATCTCTTGTTTGACACGGAAGAGAGCGGAGAGATGGAACTGGTGTAAAAAGGAGTTTCCTTGAATCAAATGAAACTTATTACACTGCAATTACAACTTCCCCTTCTGGTTACAAGGGAGGGAGGATATTGAAGCTTGAATCCCCCTTTGTTTAATGCTGGGTTCTTCGTGTGGCGGTGGAGAGTGAATCTTGTTCTCCGTTGACCAGATGACCGTCTGGGCCGTCAGGGGATCTTCTCCTTGGCAGGTAGAGAGAGTAACTCAGCTCTGTCTACCACAACTCTCAAAGAGAAGGTAGGCGAAGAGCAGCTCACTGTAGAGTTGAACTTTCTCTGTTGCCTCTCGTCGTGCCCGCGTCGTCGACTGATGCTTGATGCGCGCGTCTGTCTTCTGGCTATATATGTTCGTGTTTTATGATCATGCCGTACCTCTATAGCGACTGGGCTATTTATAGAGGTCTTAGGGGTGAACGTGCCCCCCTAAAAACGCTCCACAATGAGGGGTCACTTCCCGCTACATGGGCGGTGAATGGCGCCATAATCGGGGGCGGTTATAACTGAGACGCGGGTCTGGACCCTAGCGCCTTGATGCTGAGACGCGGGTGTCGAGCCCACGCGCCTTGATGCTGAGACGCGGGTGTCGAGCCGACGCGCCTTGATGCTGAGACGCGGATGTCGAGCCCACGCGCCTTGATGCTGAGACGCAGGTTTGGACCTTTGCGTTCTTGATGCCGCATTTAGCCTTGCGTCTGGATCTTGGATCTCTGCCTTTTAATGGCTTGTCTTTGTGACTTTTAGACAGCCTACAAGTACCTCACAGGTAGATGGATCAGACTCGGACTCATCGGTATTCTCTCTTTATTACTACCCCTACTATTTGTAACTCAGATAATGCTGAGTGGATCTTGGATAGTGGAGCTACCTATCATGTGTGCCTGAACAGGGCCTGGTTTTCTAGCTTTGAGAAGTTGGATGGATGTTACACGGTCATGGGAGATGACCATCGGTGTAATATAGAAGGGATGGGTACAGTTCGTATCAAGATGGATGATGGGATAGTACGAGAATTGAAGGAGGTGAGGTATGTACCTTAACTCAAAAGGAATCTTATCTCTGTTGGTGCTTTGGAAGCATCGGGTCTGGTGATACCGTTCGAGATGGTGTTCTCAAGATGATCAAAGGCTCGATGATGGTGATGAAGGGCGTCCACTGGGACAATCTCTACTACTTGAAGGGTAGTATGGTTACAGGTCAGGTGGGGACTTCTAGTTCTTCAGATGGTGGTTACAAAGAAGGTCTGGCAGGTAAAGGTCAGACATGGAGGTGAAAGGTCTTTTCAAGCTCCTGCAAAGAAGGGATCAATGGAAGGTGCTGCTACCTACAACTTGGAAGGTGAACACAGCGTTCTGGATATGAAATAGGTAAAATTTAGCACCAGTACTCACCACTCAGAAGGTCTTCTTGATTGTGTTCATGTAAGCGTTTGGAGACCTGCTAAGACTGCATCGCTTGGAGGTCACAGGTACTTTGTTTCTTTTGTTGATAGTTTATATAGGCATTGTTGGATATATCCCATGAGACAAATGAGTGAAGCCCTAGATATGTTGGTGAAGTGGAGAGGAAGAATGGAGAAGCAAATAGGTAGGAAGATCAAGGAGCTACAGATTGGTAATGTTAGAAGAGACATGAACCAATTCCTACGATTTGGCCAGAACACTGGTATTGCTACTCTCTTCACAACAGGTATACATGAGGTGACTAAGGAAGTAAACTGTTCCTTGCTGGAGAAGGTTCGGTGGTTGTTGTTTAATGTAGGATTAGATAAATCATTTTGGGCTGAGGCGATTGTGTATGCTAGCCATCTCATGAATAGATCGACTGCGATAGGAGTAAAGCTCCATTGGAAATTTGGTCTAAGAAAGCTACTCAAGATCATGGTTTGCTGCATGAATTTAGAAGTCCGACTTACTTTAGTGCCAAGAACAACAAGGTGAATCCGCGAGCAAAGAGGTTTGTGTTTTTGGGTGTCAAAAGGAATGGCTACAGGTTGTGGGACCCCGAAAATAAGAAGATCGTGTTGAGTAGGCATGTCACATTTGGAGAGACTTTAGTGTTGAAGTCCACCATCTCTCAGCAGGTGGAGAGGACAGAGACCAAGGAAGTATCGCAGCAAGTGGAGGTTGATGCTACTCCACCATCTCCAATTGGTTCGGCATTGAGAAGACTTCACTGGATATGACACCAGGTGGAGATCATGTAGCCAGGGTTGATGCTGAACAGGTTGAAGACATTATTGAGGATGTCGAGTTGTTTGCAGCCATTGGAACCAAGATAAAACCACGCTCGTGGATAAAGAAGCATGAATCTCAAGCTTGTGATTGCGACAAGCTCAAGTTGAAGGCCGTTGTTCTCCATGATGGTCGTGAGGAGGTTCATCTGACTCAGCCAGATAGGTTCGCTACTACAGATTCAGGTACAAGTGTTTGAGCTTGATGAAGCTCATTTAAATGAACTACAGTTGGCTTGATCCTTTGGGCAAGGTACGGAGGCAGCCGTAAAGGCGCAGCCATTTGGTGATGCAACCCATATAAAGCTGTTTGGGTTCTCGAGAAGCTAATTGGAACTTTACGTAGAGGTGAAGAGATGTGGCCGATTAGAGCTTCACGTAGAGGTGGAGAGACTTCACGTAGAGGTGAAGTGTTGTGGCCAGTTGGACCCACGTAGAGGTGAAGAGTTGGACTTCACGTAGAGGTGAGGTGTTGTTATCTCGATGAACAGGTTGATCTTCTGGTGAGAAGATGTTGATCTTACATAAGGAGTGGTGCGCATCTAGTTGTTGAAGCCGATGATGATGTTCGGTGTGCTTTACTCAGACTTGGTCGGACCGTCAGCTGAAGACATGTAGACTAGATAGAGCTAGTCAGTTGGAGAGTCAGTGTTAGATCATGATGAGTCCTTCGTGAGGTCGTGAAGTTGTGGAGTTGGAGTCGCGTTCGGTGTTCGGCATGTATGAAAGTTCTCCTAAGGTGAAGTATAGGGAAGACATGTGTGGTGCATTCCAGTGGATAGCTGAGCTACAGATTTCAAGTCGAGATCGTGTGTCAATTTCGTCGAGATCGTGTGTTGATTTCGACCAGAGCGCACAAGCTAGATCGTGTGTCGATTTCGCCGAGATCGGGTGTCAATTTTGCCAGGTGATAGACTGGAGTTCGTTGGAGATCGGCTCAGATTTAGAAAATCTTCACTGAGGTGGAGAATTGTGGGAGAGATGAGATAAAAGAGAGGAAAGAAGGTAGCACTGAGATCGAACGACAAAGGAGCGAGAAACGGCGCATGGAGCAGGCCAGAATGCTCTCGGTCGACCTCCCGGTGGACCGGTGGAGGAGGCCGATCGGCCGGCGTGCACGGGCGTGTACGGGTGTGCACAGAAAGGAGCGGTCGACCGGCCCTATCAACTGACTGAAGTAGCCTCGCTCTCGGGTAGGAGCGATCGACCGAGCCGGTCGACCGTGGCATAGGTCGGTCGACCGGCCGGTCGACCGACAGGCGCGACTAGACTTTACTTTTAGGATTCGAATTTCTTTTTCGGATGGGATTGAATCTAACCTGAGTTTCCATAAATTCAGGGACTATGTGGCTTTAAATAGAGGCTAGAGGCCTCTGTTGGCCCAAAGGCCCATCACTCTAGTTTTGATGATGATCAACTCATGTAGTTATAGTACTAATGATCTTGTGTTTAATTAGTGACAGATTCCTTATCAAGATCTTAGTAGGTGCAAAGCTCAACAAAGGATTTGAAGTCAAGTTGGAAGCTAGCACCGGTTGATTCACGAGCCTATGCATCAAGACCACATCTAGAGATGAGCTCGGTGGATTGCTTTTGGACCAAGTCAAGAAGATGAGAAGACTTCAAGGGAAGACTTCAAGATCAAGACTTGTGTCTAGGTATAAGATTTTTATTTTGTTTTAGATAAAATGTAAAGGATAGAATAGTTGGTGGATTGCTCAAGTCTTTATCACACACACACTCTTGATTTAAATGTCTTTTCATAAAAGAATTTTATTTAGAAAAGATTTTCTTTTTAGAAAAACATCATGTTGGTTTTTGGTATTTCTAGTATACATATCCTTTAGCCAAAACCATATTTATATTTTGTCAAAATATAGATATTTCATATTGATTGTGTAGTGGATCATATCCATACACACTATGCCTTAAAATGAACTTAAATATCATGTTTTGTATTTGGACTTGGAAAAATAAGTTTTGGAAAAACAAATTTCAAAAGAAAATTTTCTAACTATTTTTCAGGCTTCAGATAAGTCGACTTAAACAATTCATAGTCGACTAATACTGAAGTCGGTCGACCGGACCGGTCGACCGACGTGCACAGACGTGCACGCCTTTGTGCACTGGGGGACGGTCGACCGAGACGGTCGACCGCTTCAGAGAGCTTTGCTCTCTGGAAATCTCGGCCGACCGTAGCGGTCGACCGACAGAGAGTTTACTCTCTGCTCCAGTAGCTCGGTCGACCGAGGAGGTCGACCGGAGGCTTCAACGGTCTGAAAAATGACCATTGGCCGGTCGACCGGCGGTCGACCGACTGCACTGACAGAACCCCAACGGCTATATTTTTGAAAGCCTATAAATTGGGGGTTTGTGAACTGTTTTGCATAAGATTTTTTGGAGACTTTAGAACCAGTTTTTCCCATCCTTTCCAGAGCTTTTCTCCACAATATTTGAGAGCAAATACTTCCAATCAAATAGGAAGAATTTATCAAGAGTGATAAAAGTGATTCTTTAAGTTTTTCACCATTGTTCTTTTCCTTGCTTTCTCACACCACACTTGAGCTATCCATTGTATATCTATCCTATAGGTGTGTTGTAGTGAGAGTTTTGTTAGGTGATCAAGTGTTTAGATCACCAAGATCATTTCTTGTATTTGAGGAGGCGGGCAAGTGTGCTCGCATTGTTTAGAGTTCGTGTGTGAACTCTTGGAGATTGAGGTGCGGCCTCGACGAGCCGGTGGGCTTGTGTTGTGTAAGGGACTTTGGAGTCCGAGAGCTTGTAGGTGTTGCGGCACCAAGGAGAGATCCGTTGGGGATCGTGCATAATGGAAATCCTTCGTGTGTCGAAGGCGGGGATGTAGAGCAAGTGTTCTCGAACCTCGAAACAAACCCTTTGTGTTTGCGATTGCTCACTCTTGCTCTCTTACTCTTTTTCTCATTTATATCTTGCATTACTTATTTTGTCTTTACCTTTATATGCATGAAATATTCCTTGTGCTCATATTGATATATTGCTTGGGATTGTTGCTAACACTTGTATTCAACCAAGAGAGCCAACGCGGCACCTCAACCCATTTCAAGGGGAATCTAGAGGAGCTTGTCCAGAGCCTCGCAAGGGGAATTCGGCAACACTCTTGTGTTATACATAAGTGTTTAACTAAAAGAAGTTTAATTTGGTCATCTTAATTTTAATTCCGCATTATTTGTTCATAAGTGACCATTAGATTAGCCATCACCTATTCACCCCCTCCCCCCCTCTAGGTGATATTTCAATTGGTATCAGAGCATTTTTTCAATTGGTATCAGAGCTAGTGCTCTTGATATAGGGTCTAACAACCTAAGAGTTAAAGATCCTCATTTGGGCTAATCACAATATTTTTGTACACACACCTCACCATGGACTTCATGTCACCACCCACCTTTGACAACCTTAACATCCAAATTTAGAAGGTTAAGATGTCATTGTACCTCAAAGCCCTAGGTCATAATGTATATCTTGCCACTACTAATAATGCATATTGTTTAGATGGTAAGAACCTTGAGGCTAATACAAAAGCCCTAAAAGCTTTGAAGAGTACCCTAAATGATGATTACTTGTTTAGGGTTGCTAATCTTGATATGGCTTTTGCAGTTTGGAACACCCTCCTCTCCCTTGGCGAAAATGATCAATACTATGCGGGGAGTGATTCGGACGTTGGAAGCACATCTCCAACGCGTGCTACATGGCCCAAGGGGATGACCCCCTTGAGGTAACTTCCGAATCCGATGATGAGGACATGTCATATAATGAGTTATCTACTTTTTGTCATCTATTGCTTGAAAAATATGACATGATAAAGAAAGAAAATAAGAATTTGAAAAAGGACATTGCTTGCATGCATAAAGAACATGACTCATTTAGAGATAACATTGCATGCTTAGAAAAAGATAATAAAAGTTTGAAAAAGAAACTTGATTGCATGCATGTGGAAAATGATTCTTTTAGAAATAAACTTGCATGTTTAGAAAAAGAGAATAAAGATTTGAAAAATAAAAATGTTTCCTTGCTTTTAAAGTTGAATGATTTATGTGAAGGAAACACTATTTTGAAAGAGGATATTGCTTTGGTGGAAAAACAAAAAGAGAGTATTTTACAAGAAAATAATTCTTTAAAAAGAAAATTTGTTGAAAAAGAAAAAGATAATGTTTTTCAAAAGAAAAGGAAAAATGATTCTTTATCTCATCATGCTTCACATGCCACCACTAATGAGATTAAGAATTTGAAAAATAAAATGAATAATTTGAGTTCAACTTTGAACTCTTGTGCATTTAACCATTCTAAGTTGGAATCCTTGTTTCAAAAGAAACAAGTTCCCCATGCTCATGCACATCATCATGCTCATGCTTATGTTGCACGTCACGATCACAATCACACTCATAAGCATCATACTAGGGTGTACGTATGTACACATTGTGGCCGCAAAGGCCATTTAGCAAAATATTATTTTGATAAGAAACCTCATTTATATTTTGCCAAGTATAAAAGTTTTTGGGATCCTTGCAATAAAGCTAACCCCAAAGGACCCAAGAAAGTATGGGTACCAAAATCCCCACCCCATATTTTTGATGTAGGTGAGGGATCTCTCAAGACGTGAGAGAGTTGGTACATTGGTAGTGGATGCACTTGGACTTGATGGACACATTTGGAATGCATCACTATCAAGGAGCTTTGGTGGGACGACCACCATATATGGAGCTTTGGAGTTGGTAACACTTCTAAAACTCCTATATTTTTATGTACATGCTCTTTTACATTTATCATATTCATAGCATGTTCATGTTTTAAGATTTTGTGTGATTCATGTGGTATTTACATGCTTAGATGTAGAATGTTTCAAGACTTGTATTTATACATATACAAATAGTGTATTACAATTGATTCATATATGATTGAACTTCATGCTCACTTGTATCCACTTTATGCATATGTATGATCTAGTTTTGATGATTCTCTCTTATACATGTTTTTGCCTATTTTAGTGATTTTTACTTCATGTATATGCATGTTTAATTCAAATCTAATAAATATACATGTATACCCGTGAGTCTCTAGCTTTCATGCAAATATTTGATAGACTCTTTTACATTTTTGGAATATGTATGTGTATTGTTATATTTGGATAAATCATACATATACCATGAAGATTAGTTTTTTTTTTAATAATAAAAAAAAATTGATGAGTTTTCTTGCCTTTTGTTAAAAATGTGACTTATGATCTATTTTGAGCTTCATTGTCTATTTTCATGAAAATGCTATTTACATAACCTTTGAACACTCATCTTTTATTATTCAAAAATAAATTTATGAGCTTTATGGACTATGAGTGCTTGAATTTTTATGTACTTAGTTTCATTCATGAAAAACTTATGATTTGATGCATTTGAAAGATCTTTAATTAGTTTTTCAAAAACAATTTACACTAGTTATTTGTTCTTCAAATAAATTTGTATTCACAAGATTTAATGCTTCATGATTTGAATATTAGTTTATATGTTAGTTTTTGTCAACACTAGGATTTATACTTGTATATATCATTGGTCACAAATAAATCAATTTATATTAGTGCGTGAATGCTTATTTGAACCCTTGAAATGTGCTTGTATTGCTTAGTTTTGATGATACTTACATCTTTAAACTTGTATTCCATTTTGGATTTGATTTATGATCATGTGATTTCATTTCATGTATATGTGTATTTTACCAAACTTTAAGATATACATGTATACCTCTTGAGTCTTTTGCCTTTAATGCAAATCTATTTATATAGACTCAATTGTGTTTAAGAGATATGTATGTATACTTATTGGGTTGTCAAAACATACATATATCTTGAAATATGAATTTTGTTTTAAAAAAATAAAAAATAAATAAAAATGTGTGATGATTTTGATGTTTATGATTTTTAAAGGAATATTGAGCTTTATTGTCATCTTCATGATGCCATGTTCCACATAACATTAGTACACTCACTTCTTTGAAAATATTATATGGACTTTATAGATTAGAGTGTTTTAGTGCCTTGTGTTTCATTGCTATTTCATGAAAAACTTTAGATTTATTCCTTGTTAGAAGGATTTCGTACTAGTTGTTAAACATTTTCATTTAACTAGTTCGAATTCTTCATGTGGTAGATTATATGATATATACACTTAAACTTAATTTTCAATTGGTATCTTTGGATACTTTCAATAGGTATCAATTTGACTCTTGTTGTATATAATCATATTTTGTTCTCTCATGTATGTATGTATCTAATTTCAATTGATATAATTCTTTCATATATATATATGATTTGCCTTGTGCTTGTGCTAAAATTGATTTACATATCTTGAAGCACACATGTTGTTAATGCTAAGCTTAATTCAAATCTTATTTTTCAAGCTTATGCATTAGATTTTAAATTGGTATCAATATTTTTGATCATTATTTTAAAATTGGTTGATCATTACTTACTATTGATCACTATCTTACAATTGATCATTTTCATATTTGATATCAAAGAGAAAATTCAAATTTTGAGTTGATAAAATAGAATTCATGATTTTGTCTTGATGAAAAAAAAAATTCAAAATTTGTGATTTGTATTGTCTATATGCAAGGAGAGCTTAACATCTCTCTTACATATAAATTCATGTTGAGTATATTATAAATTGAGGAGCTTGACAACTCTTCTTTATATAATATACGTGTGTAGGGGGAGCTTCACATCTCCTCTTATGCATGGCATATTATGCGTTATGTGAATTAGGGCTTGTCATCCCTCTTTCATGTATCGTATATATGTCGGGAAGTTAACTTAGCGTCTTCCTCTTCATGAATGTATATCGCATATACTTTTTATTGATTGATTTTGTATTACCCCTCCTTGACTTCTTTGTTTTTTTTGACAAAAAGGGGGAGAAAATTTGTTGATTTGATTTTACTTTGAACCCTTTGTTGATGATTGACAAAAAGGGGGAGAAGTATTTGTGTTTTGTTTAGTATATATGCATGATTTCCTTACTTAAGGGGGAGAAGTATTTGTCTTCCTTGCTTAAGGAGGAGTAAGATTTGTATTTATGCATATGTGTTTTGTTTTATGCAAATAGGAGTAAAAGAATTTGATTTAGTTTTATCTCCATCATTTGCATGCTTATTCATGTGCTTCATGATCATATTTATTATTTATTTGTTATGCATGAGTTAAGGGAGAGCTTCTTTGAAGCTTTACTTTAATCCACGCATATATAACTCCATGAGTTTTGTCATCATCAAAAAGGGGGAGATTGTTGGCCCAAAGGCCCATCACTCTAGTTTTGATGATGATCAACTCATGTAGTTATAGTACTAATGATCTTGTGTTTAATTAGTGACAGATTCCTTATCAAGATCTTAGTAGGTGCAAAGTGATTGGTAGTCAAAAGTGCATTTTTATCATCATATTTACCATCACATTTTCATATTTATTCATTTAATTCTGCACATTTATTAATAATTTGTAATTTATTATGTGCAGGCCTCGAATTATTATTTTAACAATAAATAAAGCTTAAAGAGCCCAAAAGCCCAGATCCAAGCCCATATTTGAAGCCCAAGAGTCAAAGTGCAAATATCAGATTGTCAAAGTGCAATTATGCAAGGGCTAAAGTTGCAATTATTAAAGTTTAGGAAAGGATAGAATTCTACCCAACCCTAAACTCTTGCAGGATGTGCATAAAAGCCAAAGATGAGAAGGAAATTCGTTTAAAAGAGATTGGGAGAATACAAAGTCAAGATAACTTGATTTCCAAGTTATATCCATATCCCAATATGAAGAGCCAGGATCACACTTTCAGAAGCAAACGCCCACATGGACGGACCAGGAGAGGCCACGCGCCAAAGCGCGTGGCAATCTGCCACAGAATTGCCGCAAATCCGCGGCAGATACATGGATTCCGCGGCAAAAAGATGACATCATGATCCCAGATTTCGTGGGCAAGTTCATCCGGGACTCCTCGGCCTTCTGCACCTATAAATATCTCCTGCAGTGCAACGTACAGAGTGGTCCAGCAAAGAGCCAAGGGCCAAAGTTAGGTTTTTTAGGGTTTTTCTTCTTTTAGTTTTGTAATTAGGGTTTCTTTTTATTTTCAAGAGAGAGAGAGACTTATGTTGAGCGTGACACCGATGTATCTTCTCTTCTCTGCCATTGATTAAAGCAATAAAGGTAATTATTTTTCTTTTGTTCATTGTTTTTATATTTTATTTTTCTTTTTGTTTTCTATTTCTTTTTCTCTGTGATCTTTGATGAGCATGCGAGCGATTACCGAACCACAAGTATACCGAAGATTGGTGGTGCCAACGATATTCCATGGAGATGTTCTCCTCCTCGAGGCGTATCAACTCATACTTGCCCAAGGCTTGATGACCTAATGCGAACAGCGGACTGAGTTCGATCCCAAGGTTTATGCGTTCAACGCCTCCGAAATAAGGTAGAAAGTGTTAGGTTTTCGCATATTTTCTCCAACCAAGGTTAGTTTTCTTTTCTTCTCTTTTATTTTATTTTTGTAAATTAAATACAACTCATCTCCATATTCTTTTCTACCACCCATTGTAAATACCACTATTTAACTAATAAAAATAAAAGCTTTAGAGTATAACTTGCTTAACGCTTCCATCGCAGTCCCTCCTTGAGGATCACGACCCGCATAGCCCTGCTACCGCGGATTAGAACTGAGACTTGCACATCATATTCTAAAATACTATATTTTTGTGTGCAGGAAATCTCAGTCAACAAATTGGCGCCGTTGCCGGGGAGGGACGGTAAGTTATTCTCTAATAAAAAAAAATATTTTTTTTTAACTAATCCTTTATTCTTTTCTGTTTGCAGGTTTGGAGAACAGGAAACAGAAACAGAGCAGCAGAAAGGACATACAGCCACCCAGTGCCTCTGCCCTCGAAGGTAGAGCACCAGGGCCTGCAACTTTGCCGCGGAAACGCGGCAATAGCCGCGGATCCGCGGCAATTGCAGTGAACTACTGACTGCAGTTTTTTGCAGGGTGCTTCAAATTAAAAATTCTGCTTTCTGCTCTGTTCTCTTTTGTTCTGTGATACACCTGTAAATTGCTAATAATTCAACAGTAAATTATTTGTTGTTAAAAATAAAAATTGATTAGACGTTTGCATATTAGGCACGTGTCTTTTCAATTTATTTATTTTTACTGTTGAAGAGTGCTGGAGAAGCAAGGTACGTACGCATTGCATATAGAATAGGACTCATCTCTTGGTTGATTTTCTGCTTTGAGTGATTCTTATCTATTTATCTTGTACACTTGCACTAATTCACCTTAAGGGCATAACCCATAAATAAGATAAGGTGGGGATTTCATCACCCTTCCTTAGCCCAAAAATCATATCCCAAGCACTCACTAACCCAAGCCTAACTTAAAAATTAGTAGACGTTGGCCCTAGGGACATCTCGGACTCAATAGGAGATTATCCTAAGGGGGAACAGTGTTGGAAGTTGACTCTTGCTAAATCAGTGTCTAGCAAAGGGATTGAGGGCCGAAAGCCCGAAGATTGGTGGTTATTTAATTAAGGAACGTCTTTGACGGAAAACCTCCCACCACTCTTGCCCTGACCTGGCTGATTAACTTGTGGTCAAAGTCTGCACCCGACCTCTCGTGGACAGTCTAACCAGTTAGGAGTCGTCTAGGTCATAGGTCTACCCTAACTTAGGTTAGAATTTTTTTTTTGTTTATTTGTTTGTGTTGTTTGTGTTGGTGTGATATGGCATATAATAATAATTCCAATTTTAATCCATATTACACCCCTAACTATTATTCGGATATTACCAACCCGGCATACCCTAACTGTGACCAATCTAGTGTGCCGGAATGGTCTTATCCGAATGAATATAACCCACACCCTCCATCTTATGACTATAATTTTCATAATAATTTCAACTCTTCACAGAGTTCATGGGGTTTCGAGTCCCCCGAGTCTAATGCTCAACCTAATTGTCCTTCATATCCATCTAGTCCACATTTTTCCCAAGATTCATACTCAGATCCACCCATTCAGAATAGAAATCCATCTATCTTGGAAATGATGAGTAGAAATGAGTCCAAGCAAAAATCACCATCAATTTTAGACATGATGATACGTGAGTCCACCGACTCACAACTATATCACGACTACCCCTCCTATTTTCAAGTCCAATCAGAACAAGATGCACCTATCGACTATGAAGGGATGCTAGCTGCCATGACCGAGGCTAAATTAGCCCGTGATCATGACATAGATTTGATGGTTCAATGTTTACGTTCTCACCGTCCGGCTGATTCTGATATCGCTGACCACTCTTTTAAAGCCGACGAACCAAGTTGCTTTGGACAACAAGATTCTAATTCAGTACCATCATGTGAACTTGCCGAAACTTCAAATTCTGATAACTTGGCAAGTTTTTCCTTTCCCGAATTAGAACTTGAACATGACCTAGATTCTTACAATCTCTTTACTTCTGAAACTGATTGTACAATTCTGACGGAAGATGTTGACCTTAGTTTTGAAGAATTGTATGGCGATGAGCTAGAATTCCTTAATATTGGAAGTAAAGAGATATCATCCATATTAGGTCATATTCCATTGTGGGAAGAAGATTGTGGACTTGAGTTTCAATTTCTTGACTTGGACCCAATTCTTGAACCGAGCCCGACTCCTGAGCCCTTACTTGATTTGAGCCTCTTCCCTGAGTCGGTATGCGTTCCCGCACCTATAATGTCCAAGTCAATAAATCCATCTTTTCATACTCCATTTTGGGACAAGGAGGTTGACACAATTGACTCTGAAATTTATTATGAAATTTGGAAATTTGATGGGGTGGAAATTCTAAAAAATGATTATACATATATTTTAGTGGGTTATGTAAGGAAAATTTTTAGTGGGTTCCACCAAATTATATGTTATCTTGATTGGGTAGCAACGCTTGGCCCAATTAGACCACCTCCGGAACCACCACCTTAAGGTAATTTTCGCCTTCCCTTGTTCTATTTCATGCATATATGCATTCATTCATACATTGAGGACAATGCATGAGATAAGTGTGGGGGTGGGCTTTACTAACATACTAACATAGGTAGAAACTAACAAAAAAAAAATTGCTAAAAAAAAATTTAAAAAAATTTAAAAAAAATGTTATAAAAAGGACAATATTTTGACTTATCTTTTGAAAGAAATCTAAGTTAGTTTTAAGAATTAGGAAAATCATGATTAGGATTTCTAAAAACTTGGTCAAAATAAATAAATTGTTGAATTTTTAAGTATAGGAGAGAAATTGAATAAGTAGTTAGTCTTAATTTTTACCTTAATGAAATGTGCATACCTAATGCATATCTAGGATTCTAAGACAAAGACCCTTATGCCTCATATATATATAAAAAAAAAATCACCAATTAAGCTGGATACATGTGCCTCAAGAAGCATGAGTATTTACGCCTAAAGGTGAGTTCTAAAAAATATATATAAAATTAAATCCTTAGTTTTGGGGCCTAGTTCACTCGAATTTGAGTCCGCGGGGTGTTTTTCTCACCTGGTGCCCTAAAGCCGACCGGTTTGGGAGTCATCGACTTTAAGTTCGTTACATGGGTGGATTAGAAAGCCTAATAAAACTAAGAAAAATATTATATATGTATTAACACATCTAATAGTCAATTAGTTAGGTATGAGGGCCTCAAGAAGCCTTGATACTTACACGAAAGAAATTAGATGAGTTATACATATTAAAAAAAATGAAAAATAAATATATAAAAATAATAATAATAATAAAGAGGCATGAGAGTCCAAGTTAAGGAATTCCTAGTAAAATTCATAAGGATGCATATGATTTTTGGTAACGAAAAAGACTATACACAAATTCGATTTTGATCCTTACTTAAAATGAATAACAATTCACTTTATAAAGACTAAGTTTGAAGAATGAATAAAAATGAGGATCCTAAACCTTATAGACTACTTAGTCTTTTCAAAAGTATTTCAAATATTTTTCCTTTTTATGGATTTTGTGGGTGTAATCCGCTGAAAACCCTCACGAGACAACACTCGTCCTCTAGGGTAACCTAGAGGTTTAACGGCTTGTTGCACGTGCTAAGTGCAATCGTGATTCCTACGAAAGTGAGTTAGGTTAGATTAGTTTTTCTTTTCTTTTTCTTTTTCTTTTTCTTTGTTTTTACTCGAGGACGAGCAAAAAGATAAGTGTGGGGGTGTGATTGGTAGTCAAAAGTGCATTTTTATCATCATATTTACCATCACATTTTCATATTTATTCATTTAATTCTGCACATTTATTAATAATTTGTAATTTATTATGTGCAGGCCTCGAATTATTATTTTAACAATAAATAAAGCTTAAAGAGCCCAAAAGCCCAGATCCAAGCCCATATTTGAAGCCCAAGAGTCAAAGTGCAAATATCAGATTGTCAAAGTGCAATTATGCAAGGGCTAAAGTTGCAATTATTAAAGTTTAGGGAAGGATAGAATTCTACCCAACCCTAAACTCTTGCAGGATGTGCATAAAAGCCAAAGATGAGAAGGAAATTCGTTTAAAAGAGATTGGGAGAATACAAAGTCTAGATAACTTGATTTTCAAGTTATATCCATATCCTAATATGAAGAGCCAGGATCACACTTTCAGAAGCAAACGCCCACATGGACGGACCAGGAGAGGCCACGCGCCAAAGCGCGTGGTAATCTGCCACAGAATTGCCGCAAATCCGCGGCAGATACATGGATTCCGCGGCAAAAAGATGACATCATGATCCCAGATTTCGTGGGCAAGTTCATCCGGGACTCCTCGGCCTTCTGCACCTATAAATATCTCCTGCAGTGCAACGTACAGAGTGGTCCAGCAAAGAGCCAAGGGCCAAAGTTAGGTTTTTTAGGGTTTTTCTTTTTTTAGTTTTGTAATTAGGGTTTCTTTTTATTTTCAAGAGAGATAGAGACTTATGTTGAGCGTGACACCGATGTATCTTCTCTTCTCTGCCATTGATTAAAGCAATAAAGGTAATTATTTTTCTTTTATTCATTGTTCTTATATTTTATTTTTCTTTTTGTTTTCTATTTCTTTTTCTCTGTGATCTTTGATGAGCATGCGAGCGATTACCGAACCACAAGTATACCGAAGATTGGTGGTGCCAACGATATTCCATGGAGATGTTCTCCTCCTCGAGGCGTATCAACTCATACTTGCCCAAGGCTTGATGACCTAATGCGAACAGCGGACTGAGTTCGATCCCAAGGTTTATGCGTTCAACGCCTCCGAAATAAGGTAGAAAGTGTTAGGTTTTCGCATATTTTCTCCAACCAAGGTTAGTTTTCTTTTCTTCTCTTTTATTTTATTTTTGTAAATTAAATACAACTCATCTCCATATTCTTTCCTACCACCGATTGTAAATACCACTATTTAACTAATAAAAATAAAAGCTTTAGAGTATAACTTGCTTAACGCTTCCATCGCAGTCCCTCCTTGAGGATCACGACCCGCATAGCCCTGCTACCGCGGATTAGAACTGAGACTTGCACATCATATTCTAAAATACTATATTTTTGTGTGCAGGAAATCTCAGTCACAAAGCTCAACAAAGGATTTGAAGTCAAGTTGGAAGCTAGCACCGGTTGATTCACGAGCCTATGCATCAAGACCACATCTAGAGATGAGCTCGGTGGATTGCTTTTGGACCAAGTCAAGAAGATGAGAAGACTTCAAGGGAAGACTTCAAGATCAAGACTTGTGTCTAGGTATAAGATTTTTATTTTGTTTTAGATAAAATGTAAAGGATAGAATAGTTGGTGGATTGCTCAAGTCTTTATCACACACACACTCTTGATTTAAATGTCTTTTCATAAAAGAATTTTATTTAGAAAAGATTTTCTTTTTAGAAAAACATCATGTTGGTTTTTGGTATTTCTAGTATACATATCCTTTAGCCAAAACCATATTTATGATTTTGTCAAAACATAGATATTTCATATTGATTGTGTAGTGAATCATATCCATACGCACTATGCCTTAAAATGAACTTAAATATCATGTTTTGTATTTGGACTTGGAAAAATAAGTTTTGGAAAAACAAATTTCAAAAGAAAATTTTCTAACTATTTTTCAGGCTTCAGATAAGTCGACTTAAACAATTCATAGTCGACTAATACTGAAGTCGGTCGACCGGACCGGTCGACCGACGTGCACAGACGTGCACGCCTTTGTGCACTGGGGGACGGTCGACCGAGACGGTCGACCGCTTCAGAGAGCTTTGCTCTCTGGAAATCTCGGCCGACCATAGCGGTCGACCGACAGAGAGTTTACTCTCTGCTCCAGTAGCTTGGTCGACCGAGGAGGTCGACCGGAGGCTTCAACGGTCTGAAAAATGACAGTTGGCCGGTCGACCGGCGGTCGACCGACTGCACTGACAGAACCCCAACGGCTATATTTTTGACAGCCTATAAATTGGGGGTTTTGTGGACTGTTTTGCATAAGATTTTTTGGAGACTTTAGAACCAGTTTTTCCCATCCTTTCCAGAGCTTTTCTCCACAATATTTGAGAGCAAATACTTCCAATCAAATAGGAAGAATTTATCAAGAGTGATAAAAGTGATTCTTTGAGTTTTTCACCATTGTTCTTTTCCTTGCTTTCTCACACCACACTTGAGCTATCCATTGTATATCTATCCTATAGGTGTGTTGTAGTGAGAGTTTTGTTAGGTGATCAAGTGTTTAGATCACCAAGATCATTTCTTGTATTTGAGGAGGCGGGCAAGTGTGCTCGCATTGTTTAGAGTTCGTGTGTGAACTCTTGGAGATTGAGGTGCGGCCTCGACGAGCCGGTGGGCTTGTGTTGTGTAAGGGACTTTGGAGTCCGAGAGCTTGTAGGTGTTGCGGCACCAAGGAGAGATCCGTTGGGGATCGTGCATAGTGGAAATCCTTCGTGTGTCGAAGGCGGGGATGTAGAGCAAGTGTGCTCGAACCTCGAAACAAACCCTTTGTGTTTGCGATTGCTCACTCTTGCTCTCTTACTCTTTTTGTCTCATTTATATCTTGCATTACTTATCTTATCTTTACCTTTATATGCATGATATATTCCTTGTGCTCATATTGATATATTGCTTGGGATTGTTACTAACACTTGTATTCAACCAAGAGAGCCAACGCGGCACCTCAACCCATTTCAAGGAGAATCTAGAGGAGCTTGTCCAGAGCCTCGCAAGGGGAATTCGGCAACACTCTTGTGTTATACATAAGTGTTTAACTAAAAGAAGTTTAATTTGGTCATCTTAATTTTAATTCCGCATTATTTGTTCATAAGTGACCATTAGATTAGCCATCACCTATTCACCCCGCCCCCCTCTAGGTGATATTTCAATTGGTATCAGAGCATTTTTTCAGCCTCATGTATTGTATCCCAAAAGAAATCTCCTTGCTTCTCTCTTGTATTAGTTGTATTGATTGTTGAATCTATAAGATCTCTGTCCCCCTTGCCCCGAGGACGTAGGCACGTTGGTTGAACCTCGTTAAATTTGTGTGTTAATTGCTTTTCTCTAGTGGTTGTTGTTCCTGCTGTGTAGGTTGTTTCTCCAGCTGCATTGAGTCTTCACCAGTTGGGCGGATTCCTAAAGATTCAGTGGTGGTTGTTGTGTCTCTTTTTCCGCGAACCGCTGTGCACAACGAGTGGTGTCGGGGCACAACAGAAGAGCCCAAGGAGGTAACTTGTGATGAATGTTAAAAGAATAAGCAAGTTAAAATTTCTTTTCATTCAATAAGTGAGGTATCCACTTTAAAACCCTTGCAATTTTTACACATAGACTTGTTTGGTCCCTTGAGAACATCTATTTTGAATGAAAAATATTATGCTTTTGTTATTGTTGATGATTTTTCTTGATTTATATGGGTTTTGTTTTTAACTCATAAAAGTGAAGCTTTTAATTTCTTTAAACAATTTTGTAAAAGGGTGAAAATGGAAATTGGGTTCTCTATTATCAAAATTCGTAGTGATCACGGGAGAATTTGAAAATGAAAATTTCATTCAATTTTAGCTTGATTGTGGCATTACACACTTTTTCGGCACCAAGGACACCACAACAAAATTATGTTGTTGAAAAAAATAGAACTTTGCAAGAAATGGCACACACTATGTTAAACTCATTTATTTTACTAATGTATTTTTGGGCGGAAACGGTTAACACCGCTTGCTATATTTTGAATCATATTATTATTCATCCTATTTTGAAAAATACTCCTTATGAACTTTTCTTATGTAAAATCCCAAATATATCATATTTCAAAGTTTTTGAATGTAAGTGCTTTATTCTTAATACCAAAGATAATTTGGATAAATTTGAATCAAAATCGGATGAAGGTATTTTTCTTAGTTATTCCACTTATAGTAAAGCTTATAGAGCATTTAATAAATGCTCATTAAACATTGAGGAATTCATATATGTGAGGTTTAATGAGACTAGCCCTCATATTTCAAAGATTATTGAAGAAGCATATATTTCAGGTTCTGGAGATCTGGTAGAATCGATCCTACCAGCAGTATTTCTGATCCTGCTAGCAGGAATTCTGATCCTACCAGCAGTGAACAAACTCCTGATGAATAGAAATCTGAGACTTCAGATTATTTTAGAACTTCAAATACATCCTATGCAGAACTACCTAAGTCTTGGAAGACAATTAAAGATCATCCAACTGACCTGATTATAGGTGATGCATCAAGAGGAGTAAAACTCGCTCTTAAGCTCTAAATAAATGTTCACATTTCGTTTTTGTATCTCATATTAAACCTAGAAATATTAATGAAGTTTTGAATGATGAATTTTGGTTTTTGGTCATACAAATGAATGTCCACACAATGCATGCATGCCCATCCAATCACAATATACCCACTACTAAATTCATTAAATATAGAAAGAGAGAGAAATAAAGAAACCTAAGAGAAGAGGGAGAAGGCTTGATCATGATGGGCTGATGCACGGGGGATGTCGAGCTCGCCGGAGATTGGGCAGAAGCCGAGGAGGTGTGCTTCTCATCTCCGGGTTGCCATGGATGCGGAGGAGTTCGCCGACAGCGAGGTGGATGATTGGAAGAGGCAAAGGCAGCATAAGCTAATGGAGGAGACGGTCTGTTCTCACTAGAGATCGCCGGAGGTTCCGGGGTTGGCGTAGCTCTACCAGAGGTTGAGATGGCTGTGGGAGTGCGTGGAGGATAGGGAGCATGGCCGAGGGGGGAGCATGGAGGAAGGAAGCTTAGTTGACAGGGTTTGTAGGTGTCACGGCCAAGGAGATACAGCCATCTCGGCTCCGATTGTGGCTCGATGAAGACCGCGGAGAGATGTGGATGGGTGCTAACGGAGATGGGGAGAGGAGTGCGGGATCAACAAAGAGGGAAGGGGAGGTGGTTCGAGGTGCATGGGCAGCTAGGAAGGTGTGCGGTGGATCGGCCATGGCGATGAGTTGGCGCGGCTCGCTGGAGGTGGAGGAGCATGGTCGGAGAGGATGCATGGCCGGCTGGTGTCGAGTGCTGCCATGGGTATTGGTAGTAGCAGAGGAAAGATAGAGAAGAAGATGGAGGATAATGGTTGGTTTAGGATTAGCTATGACATTATATAGGGATAGATATAGGTTTAGGTTTGTGGTTTAGGGTCTAGGCTAATGGGTTTTGAATTATAGGTAAAAATGATGTGGGCTTAATTATAGGCTAAAGGGTATGGGCTATCAATGGCTATGGAGAAGGAAAAAAACAATAACAATAAACACTAATAATAATAATAATAATAATATTAATATATACCAATAACAATACATAATAATAATATTATCAACAATAATTATAATGATTATAATAACTCCTACTAAAAACATGTAGTAGTAGAAATTCTTAAATCAAGTTAATAAATAAAATGATAAGTCAAGCCAGATAAAATATTAAAAAATAATAATACGGTGTTATGAACTAGGGGATATTACATGATTAGAAATTTAAGATGATTTTTTTTTATAAATGTAGGTCTGAGACTGGTGCAAGCGAGATTTAAACCCTAGATCTCTTGCCTACTATAAAAAAATTCACCAATGTGCAACAGTGACCTTTACCATAAACATTTCAAGAAAACTATGTATAATAATTAACAAATAACACATAATCTGTTAATATCAGTTTTAAAAAGGCAATTTTTCCTTTTTTATTTTCTAAAAAAACCTAAATCAATGTAGATTAAACAAAAAAAGAAGAAGAAAAATTCTCCTTTTTTTGCCATGGACCTAGGACCCGGAACTGGATTATGACTAGAAATTAACATTTTTGTTTAGAAAAATATCATGAACTTTTCAAAAACTACTATGACTTAACAGTTAACAAATAACCCTGAATTGTCATTTACGAAAGTTTTACACGGATAATTTTACAACTTTATTTTTAAAAAAACACTTACGCTATGTAGATTAATTAAAAAAAAAGGCCAAAATTGGATTTGGGCTCCATGACCATACAGTTCACATCCATGGTCATAGGCCCGGCTTCTTGGCCATGGAGCTCGAATCCCAGACGTAGTTCAAGTTAGCTCCATGACCATGTGGCCATAAGTTTAGCTCCATGACCATGGCCATGGGTTGAAGTCTAATTTCCTTTGATTTAATTTTTTTTGTATTTTGGAAAACTTTAATCAATTATTTAAGGTTTGAGTTTTGGAAATGTAGAAATGTAAATTAAAATTTGATTTTTGACATGAGTAGGATGAGAGAGGATAAAATTAGATTTCTTATGAAAAGGAAAAAGAAATGGAAGAAAGTAGAAGAAATTATCAAATCAATAATACATGAAAAATAAATTTTATTACTTAATGCAAATTATAATGACTTTTTTAAAGAAAATGTTTAATATTATTTTTTAATATAAACATAATTGTCAAATATTAGACTTTTTTATTAATAATTTTCTCAAAAATTGGTTATAGCTGAATAAGTTACTAAAAGTTTTTTTTTATTTATTTAGCTTTTTTAATAAAGATCACAGTCCAGTCTTGAACTTAGGACGCCCAATTTCCCAAACCAACCCTCTTACAACTAAAGGCAGGACAATAGTGTATTAATAAATTTAATTAGTTAATAACTCAAGATTTTTTTCTATTTTATTTTAATAGTTAACACAATGGTTATCAAAGAATAATTATTATTACTCATAGTTAAATAATAATTTTATAAAATCAACTAAGGGTGTACGGAAATATTAGGAAATTCTTTTACTGTGATTTTTAGGAGAAATAGGTTTTTAAATTTGCTTGTTGGGTTTTTTTTTAAATTTAAGAAGGGTGATTTAGGGCCTGTTTGTTTCGTTGCAAATGTCGCAAGTCGTAAGTCGTAAAATGAGAATGGAAAAAATGAACTGTAGCAGAGAAAATATATTGTGTTTTACGGTGTTTGGTTGATAAAGTGAAGTGTAAATGTAAAGTATATTGTGTTTTACGGTATTTTGGTTGATAAAGTGAAAGTGTAAATGGTAAGTATATTGTGATTTACGGTGTTTGATTTGTAACGTAAAAGTGTAAGTGGAAAAATTGATCACAAAACTAACTGTAGCAGTGATTTAAATATTATAAATACTATTAAATTAAATCTACTATTGCAAATTAAATTGTATTAATAAATTTGAGATAAAAAATTAATAATCTTAATATTTTATTTATAAGAATAATATTAATAAAATATTAGTATAAATAGTAAATATTACTAAAATATTAACTAAATAAATAATATAAAATTTTAAGAAAATCTAAAGAACATTAATAAAATTTTAAGAATACTAATAAAATATAAATATTAAAAATGTTACAACAATAATAAAATATAGTTATAATATTATAATATTAAAAATACTTGAAATTATTATAATATAAATTTTATTACAATATTATTTTAATATTATAGAAATATAAAATTAATAAAGTAAAATATAATTATAATTTAATAATTAATTATCATTATAGTATTATTATACTGAATTATCATTACAATATTAACATAATAAAATATTAATATAATAAAAAATATATTATGATATTAATAAAGTAATTTTTATATTAAAATAAATAATTAAATATATAGTAATTTTATATTAAAGTATAATAGTGTTATATTAATAAAATATTAACTAGAATAAGTATTAATAAAATAATAAAATGTTAAATTAAAATATTAAATTAAAATAGTAAAATATTAAATATTAAAACAATAAAAAAGTTAAAGATTAAAAATAAAAATAATTAAATAATTAAATAAGAAATTGAACACTATTAAAATATTAATTATTTAATAATATTTAATTATATATTTATCAAGTAACTATTTTGAACTGTAAGTATACTACAGTAAGAGTTACATGACCACAAAATTAACTGTAGCAACTGCAAGTGAAAAAATATGAGTGTAAAAGTGAGATTTACATGATCACCGATTTAACTGTAGCAACTGCAAGTGGGAAAAGAAGAGTTGCAAAAGTTTTTGCATTTTGCATTTTACAAACGAAACTAAACAAGTGTAAAATGTAAAGTTGTAAAAGTTTTTGCATTTTGCAAACATTTTGTAAGTTACCAAATACGCCCTTAGTATATACCCCATAAGTTTTTGGTATTTAGAAATTACCCTTTCACCGTCAAACCAATACCAAAGAAGAATTTATTAAATTCAATTTTTTTCTTCTAATGACAATAATATCAGCAAACAGATTCTCAGTCGAGGCATTTACCAAATTGGAAATTTTCTTAGCGTGGAATCAACACGCTTTCATTTCCCAAATCAAATAAATACAAGACCCAATTAAACCCTAAATTTCTCAATAAAAAGTCTCTCACTATCTTCCTCTTCTTCCTCATCTACTCTCTCACCACCCCCCCCCCCCCGCACCCCCCGCCATCACAACTTGCTAATTGTTCTGTATTTCTTTTCTAGAGTTTATATTTTTCTCGCAGATATAAATTTTTTTATTTTTATTGCAGTCAATTTACCCATGGATGCTGGATCTTACTCCTCTTCCGTAAAATCGTAGCGAGATCTCAACGCCCTCTTTGAGCTTTCTTGTCAAGAAACCCTCCTTCTTGCGTTTATATAAGTTTTTCTTTTCCCTAATTCCATTAGTGTTCTGCAAGATGGGTCCTTTCCCCCTTTGATATCCATGTCTGTTGCTCTTTCCTCTTTGCAGAAATTATAGGATGATCGATTTCATCCCAAATCGATCTTCAATTGACTTTGAAGTGGCCCATCACCTGCTGACTCAATCAAGCACAGCATCAGGGTCGCCTTCAAGAGGGGCATACAGAAAGTTTCTTGCAGAGACCCTGATGATGAACTGAACCTGGACTCTCTTTCAAGAACAAGCCACCAAAACCCATTGATCAAGGCTTCTTTAATGGTACTTCTCCTCCCCCAATGAAGATTTGGAAGCGGATGGAGAGTTGTATTCCTCAGGTTTGTCTTCAACTTTATTGTTTTGGATTACATGAATTGTTTCGGTTGTTAACATTGCTGGGTTTTCTGTGAACTATGAGAAAGCAGACAGGGTATTGGACGCACCAGATCTTGTGGATGACTTCTATCTGAACTTGTTAGATGTTGTTTATCTCTTAGATTGGCCCTGTCACCAGCATCTGCTGAGCGATGGGCAGTATATTGCTCTGGGATTGAATTCTTCCAACATACACTTATGTGATTCTGGCTCCAATCAAATGGTAATTACTCTATGCTTATTTCTGATATCCTGATGCAATGTCTTCCTAAATGATACTTTCTGAATTTGCTCTGTGTAGAATTTCTATGGTTGTGTCGCATCATACTAGAGATTGAACTTTTATTTATTTTGGATGCGGAAAGTTTTCCCCTTTTTTTTTCCTTCATCTTCTTGTGAGTTTAGAAAATTTCAGAACATGTATACTCGAACTCGTCAATTAGATCTAAATCCTTATGCAGTGGGTTTTGAATCTTTCATAGTATTGAAACATTGATAACAAGATATTTTATTAGGCTAGTTTATGGAAAACGTAAAGCTTAAAAGTCCCTTTTGCATATGGCATTCAAAAACTATCTTCATTTATAGAACCTTAGCTGCTTGGGCTTGCAAAATTTGAAACCTGATCAGTAAACTCCAATTCCCTACCTTCTTCCTCTACTATCTTGAGCACTGATTAAACAAGAAAGTTTTATGGGCTAGTTTATGGAAGACATAAAGTTGTCCTTTTGCATATGGTCTGATTGGGCTTGCAAAATTTAGAACATGGTAAGTAAACTTTGATTCACCATTTTTTTTCTCTACTAGCTTAGAATCTTATATCAGATTTGATAAAGTTCTAGGAGTTTTTTGATCAATTTCTGCAAGTATTACTCATTTATTTTATAGAAACTACTAAATTCTTACCCTTTGCATGTTGGATCTCTCCTGAAAATGAACTTTTGCAGGCATGAATGCTTACGAGTGACTACACTGAAAAGATTTTTTTTCTCGATTTCATTCATTTTTCATGTTTTACATCTTCACATGTGGATGTAAACCTTAGGCTTGGATGATCAATCTACTATGTAGATCTTTTGGTTAGGAGTCTCGAATTTAGCTTTCTTGCATACTTAGTAGAGTTTCTTTTTTAATTTCAATTTTTTGACCCATTTACATCTTGCCGTGGGTTTACAATTTTCTGACGTGTAACCAACCTTCAATTAATTACTTAAAGCAAACTTTAGGCCAAACTTACATATCTCTATCCACTGCTTTTTCTGCTTTGTAATCTCTCAATGGTTTTGCTTGCCTTTCACTTACTAACAAGAAGAGCTTTCTCCCCATTTTCATGGTATAGTTGAGAACTTTCAGAGGGGTTCAGGGATCTCGAGTGGGATCTCTTACTTGGAACAATAGTATTCTGACAAGCGGAAGGGATGAAAAAATTATCAACAATGATGTTAGAGTACGATCACACATTATCCAAACACACCAAGGACATGAAAAGGAGGTATGCGGTCTAAAATGGTCAAGCTCTGGACAACTCGCTAGTGGAGGCAATGACTACTCACTATATATCTGGGACCTTCCACACCCTCTTTCTACCCTCTGAACCAAAACCAGTGGCTACACCGGTTCGAAGATCACACATCATCTGTCAAGGCTCTAGCCTGGTGCCCATTCCAAAGCAACTTGCTTGCATCTGGTGGAGATGACAATGATCGCTGCATCATGTTCTGGAATACTCATACTGGAGCTTGTCTGAAGCCCGTGCATACTGGCTCTCAAGTATGATCCCTTCTTTGGAATAAGAAGGAGATAGAATTGTTAAGCTCTCATGGATTTACAGAGAACCAACTGATTCTTTGGAATCTGTCAATGGTTAAGAGTGCAGAGCTTACTGGCCATACTTCTTGAGTTCTATTCATGGCTCAGGTATCGTGATCCTCTGTCAGTAGCATACATGGCAGGTTTTAGAATAGTCTCATATTTATTACATTGCTTCCTTGTCTGTCGACTAAAGATCTATTAGATACTGCACCTTGATACTAATACACCCAGTAAATCGCTTTGATATTTAGGAAAAAAGAGCAGCCATATATCTATTTAAACATAAACAGGTTATCAGAGAATTAGTTCAATTATTTTATCATATAGTTCACTTGAAATTTTAAGGTCCCTATCAAAAGGTCCAGATAATGATACCTTTGCTCTTGTCAAAATTTTAATTTCTTTTTCATTTTTAATTGGGAATATCAATATAATTTTTCTTTGCTAATCATATATACCAATATATTCTCTTCAGTATTCATTTTCTTTTATTAGACCATTCCATAATATCTCACATGAAAAACTATTTTCTTCTTAAAACTTTGTAACTAAGAAAGTTTTATAATTAGTTCTTCAATTGCTAATTTTATTTTTGTTGGATTGTAGAGCCCGGACAGTTGCACGATCGCATCTGCAGCAGTGGACGTTTCTGGAAAGTATTTGGAGATCCTGATGTCCCAGTTTCCCCAACCAAAAGAGAAATACAGGGCCATTTGCCAATTTTTGTCTCATTAGGTAAGAGGTGAAGGGAAGAACTTTGAAAGAGATTCATCTCTATCTCATCCCTGATGGAGAACCAGAAGAAGAGTTATATGGTGAAGAATATGTGGTTTTGATGTTTTAAGGTAGTGGTTGAAAGCTCTATCAAATTATGACGCTTGTTCCTTGGTACATTTATGAATGAAAGAATGATTTCTTTTCTTTATTTTTTCTGAAATTTTAATCAAGTTCCTTCTTTTTTTTTTTTTTTTGTTTTTGAAGGTGAGAAAGAGATCCTTGGAAGATCCTTGGAAGATCCATCTTATTTTTTGAAGGTGTGTGCACTTATTTTTTGTAACTGTGGTGAGAAAGAGATCCTTGGAAGATCCATCTTCTAGAACACATATCATGATAACAAGTATTTTGGCTAGAGAGACTAATTGATCTAGTAAATAAGTTTAAGTTTCTTATATTTGTAATTGCTCAATTTCTTTTCCTTTCAAGTACTCATATGGAGAGAAGAAGCCTGTTTCATTACTTTCGCAAAATTTTATAAATTTTTTCATAAAGAATTTTACTGCTTTCTGCAAGATGCTAAATTTTACATATTTATTTAATCATGATTTTCAATCAATTATCTTTTTATTTGTTTCTTTATGATGTAATTGCATAACTAGGTTTCTAAAATTTTTAAGTTTACTTAATTCTTACATTTGACCTTATTATTACGGATCTTAATTTTCTTTTTGTATTTCTATTTAATTAATGTTTTTAACCATTAGTTATTCTTAATTTGCCTCTATTTAAAATATCTACTAATTTCTAACTCCTTTGGGGTGTTGAATGTAATTTCAAACTAAATTTTGTATTTTATACATTTTTATTCCCTCAACATTATGTAGATTCTCTTATAATGTCACTGAATGATGCTACATTCCAAATCTGCTGGTACTTCAAATTAACTTTATGGAAAGTGATGTTTGTGTTCTGTTGATGCACATACCTTGTTGATATGATCTCTACAAATATTTCTTGGTGTAGGCAAGGAAGTGGAGTTGCCGTGTGGTTGTAATGTATATTCAACAACCTATTGGAGCATGGATCTCTCAAAATTTACTCTTTATTAGGTTTGTGTTTTCATACTCTCTATGTGCCAAATTGTTCAGAATTTATGTTTAAATTTTGATCTTCATTGGGTTGTCCTTTCTCTCTCCTTGCGAATTATGTTTTTTTTAGCTGCTTCTGTAGTTTCTTTGAACTTGATTGGACTTTCAGATGTATTGTTGAATGTTATAAACTTTTAAATAAACTTTTTAATTTTATCCTTTAGGTAATGTAAGAATTCCTCAAGAAGCCTACAGTAGTTTTGAAGAATCAAATGGTTGAATGGAAGATATGGAGCCAATGATAGGCAATGGTTGAATCGCTAGTGTATCTGGTCATCTGCGAACACAAATCCGAGTCTCTTGCAACAGGTCCGGATCTCACCAAACGGGTCCGAACGTTGCAACACGCAACCCAACTCATGAACTCACTCGAACATATACCCGTACACACACATGTACACCCATATACATAATATACACAAATAATTTAACACATGCACATATATTAATACACACACTACTTTATACACCATGCATTAATTTACACTTATGAATATAAAGAGAAGAAAAAGAGAGTTACGAAGGGGAGGAACTCACGGCCGGCCATGGAGAGTTCGACAGCGGAGGAGGCGGAGGCCGCGGAGAATGTCGGGGTGTCGCGAGCTGCCGTCGGGGTCTCGTTAGAGAAGAAAGAGGAGGTCGCATGGTGGGTTGGGGCTGCCAGCAAAGGAAGGATTAAGAAATTAGGTTAGAATTTTAGTTTAGGATTAGATGTTTATATAAGGCCTGTTTGATTAAGGGTGGAAGTGAGGAAGTAAGGAAGTGAGGAAGTGGTATTAGTTCCCTTTGGAACTTGAAAATTGGTTAGTAAGTTTTCTGGTGTTTGGATGTTGTTGAGAAGTGTAGTTTGGAAAATGTTTTATCTTTTCCGGTGTTTGGATGGTAATGGAAAGTGGAAGTGGAAAAGTTGACCACAAAGTTAACCGCAAAATAATATTAAAATAAAAATTAATTAAGAAAATAAAAAATAGATTATAATTAGAATGCAAGTGAGATTTACATGACCAAAAAATTAACTGTTTTATGCTACAACTTATTATAAATGAGATTTACATGACCACAAAATTAACTGTAGCACTCTAGAAGTGAGGAAATGGTTGTGTAAAAGAGAGATGAAAAAGGGAAAATGGGTTTTTTTTTATTTTCCTTTTCCGGTGTTTGGATAGATAGGGAAATGAGCAATTATACTTCCCCAGTTCCTTACTTTCGCCCACTTCCTTGCATCCAAACACGCCCATAGGAGATGTTAATTGATTATGATTATATAGTTAGGATTTGGATAATTTAAGATTAGATGGTTAAGATTAGGAGATAATGAGAGATTAGATTAGTTAAGATTTTTATTTAATTAAGATAACTATATGATTTAGTAGTTAGCATTACGAGGACTGGGTTGGTTAAGATTTGTATTTGATGGATAGGATTAGATAGGATTAAATATAGGGAGAGAGATATAGGGTTAGTGATTAAGTAGTTAAGATATAAAATTACATAGTTAGAATTTAGAATTTAATTGATAGGATAAAGATTAAAATAGATTAAAGATTAATCAGTAAGGATTTTATTTTGAAATAGAATTAGTTGAGATTGTGATTTTGAAAATAGGATGTAGATTTGGGTAAGTTAGAATTAGATATGATTTTTGTTAGGATTTGAATTTGAGATAAGATTAAAATTAGATATTGGGTAATAGTTTTGGTTTGAGTTTTGACTCAAATAAAAGAAAAATAGAAGAAATGGAAATGGGCTAATGGCTTGAGTCAAGAAAAAAAAATAAAAGAAAGATATGAAATGGATTTGGAATAATGGTAAAAGGTAAAGCATATGAAAATGGGTATTTGGGTTTGGATTGGGCTTAGGATAAAGAATAAGAAAACGAAAGAAAAAGAAAGAGAAAAATAGATGGGGCAAGAAGTAAGCTTATCTAAGAATAATACACAAAATAGATATCAATAATATTAATAATAAGCATAATAACAATAATACATAAAGATACTTAACAATAACAGTAATTTACAATAGTAATAACTATAATAATAATACATAACAACAATAATAATTAGCATAAAATACATGCAATAAAAAAATACTATTATTCATTATTAAATCTTGTATTTCAAAAATAGAGGTATTACATTCTACCCACCTTATAAAAAATTTCGTCCTCGAAATTTCAATAAAGCAAGGAATGATAAAAGAAATCAAAGTTAAGGGAGAAAATAAACGAGCTTTCACGTTACTTCTCCGGGATACCACGATGCGCTCTGATCTCTGCTACCGGCTTCAACATGGAGTGATCAAACTCAGGAGATAAAATCAGAGAAATAGAATTAGAAACAAGAATAAGAATCAAGATGAGATTCAGATCACTCTAAAAGAAGAATTGGAATCAGGATATCAAAAGCAATGCGAAAGCAAATGGGGTTAGATTAAACAAACTAGATAAAGATAAGATCTTTACCTTAAAGTGAAACCCTAGAAGAGTTTCCAAAATGATCACTCTACTGAATCTGATTCCTTGAACAATGCAACGCTGTTTTGAGATCCCACAAATGGTCCCAACGCTGCTCCGAGATCGACCACGATCTCCGCCAAACAACAACTAATGCTCTTGGAATCGACACACGATCCGATGATGAACTTGGGATGCTTTGATACCACTTGTTGCGTGCGCAAGGAAACAACCAGCGAGGAATCCACTAATAGAGATAAATGCAGCGAAGAAGTACTCACACAATCAAGAAGAACAAGAAACAAGAGAGAAAGCAAACATAATATTTAACGAGATTCAACAATTTGCCTACGTCCTCGAGGCATGGAAGAGAGATTTTATTGATTCAACTGAAAAACACCTAGAGGGGGGGTGAATAAGTGTAATTGCTAATCTAGAAACTAAATGAAAATTAAATGCGGAAGCTAATACAAATTTTGCAACAAACTTAATACAACACACAAGTGTAGCCGAATTCCCCGTGAAGGGCTCTGGACTAACTCCTCTTGATTCCCCTTGAATGGGTTGAGGTGCTATGTGAAGCTCTTGTGGTTAAGTATAAGTGAGGCACATACAAACAACCAAGCATATAAGAGATATAGCAATATGAAATATGCAAGGTACAAATGCAAGCAATCAAGATGAATGTACTGATTGAACATGCTATGCTAAAATAAAAGAAAGTGGGAGAGTAAAAGAGACAAGTGGATCAAACGCAAACAATAAGATATGTTTCGAGGTTCGAGCCCCTTGCTCTACATTCCCGCCTTCACCACCGTGAAGGATTTCCAATCCACTATAGGAGTACCAAACTCCTCTCTCAACCTTACAACCTCCAATGAGGCAATACAATCACAATCCACCTCTACCGAAGAGGGATAAGGCCCGTAGCTGACAAACTCAATCACCTCTACCTAAGAGGGATCCAAACACCACTCCTATCAACCTCTACCAAAGAGGGATTCACAAATACAAGGAGGGTTTACAATAAGTGGTTACAAAGACCACAAACTCTCTTTTCCACAAAATAAAGATCCTAATAGATTAAGATAGAAGATATAGCTCAAGTGTGAAAAATTAAGTGTTTTGATCAAAGAAAAACTCTTGGGAAAATACCAAATAGATAATGAAATGAAGAACACTAAATCAATTTCCTAAAACCTATTTTCTTTGAAAATAACAAAACACTTAAAAACAAATAAATGAATCCTTTTGGCACTTTAAACTCTTTTGAAAACTTGTTTTTAAAATCAGAGAATGGGGAAAAATTGTCTCAGAAAATCTTAGCCAAAACCCTAGAGAAATGGAGTTTATATAGGCCAAACCAGAAACTAGCCGTTAGGCTGATCTGTCAGTTTGACAGACCATCGGTCGACTGGCCGGTCGACCGCCAACGGTCAAAAAATCTGACCGTTGGAGCCCACGGTCGACCGCACGGTCGACCCAAACAAACAGAGAGCTCTGCTCTCAGATCCGGTCGACCGCTCAGTCGACCGGCCCACTGTGCTGCCAGACGTGCACAACCTTGTGCACGTCGGTCGACCGATGGGTCGACCGGCCTTTGGTTCGGTCGACCAGGCGGTCGACGGACTTGGCCTGTTAGCCACAGTCTGGGTCAGAACTGGGTTTAAACAATAATTAGAAAAATCTTTTATCTCTTCTAAAATTCCATAAAACTTGTTTTATCATTTTATTTTGAAACACAAACTAGTGATAAAAATTTCAAGACATATATCAATTATATCAATTCATTTTTGTGTCTTGCCAATTTTATCAAAAACCAAAAGTTGTATTTTTATCAAACTTGATTTTTTCAACTCATGAATAGAAAGGTCAAAATAAGTTTGTCTAGAAAGTTAAAGCATGTATGTCTATCTAGAACATATCTAATATACATAAAAATTGTTTAAACTTATTTTGATCAATCAATTCATGAAAACACATATAAAAACTAAAACGTGTGTGTATTGTGCACTTGAGCATATCAACTATACTAAGCTTTACAAATGGATCTAAAACACACTATCTAAACTAGGATACCTAAGTCTTCTTAATGATCTTCCATCTTCAAGTAGACTCGATTTAAAACTCCATCCATGAGCTAGGCAAAGTGTGATCTTGATGCTTGAGCCCTGGAATCACTTGTGAAGCTTCCAAACACCTCTAGTTGAAGCTATCACCAATCTAATATCTTGCTAATGATCTGAAACTTAAAATCACAAGAATATTAGTAAATATAACTACATGAGTTGATCATCATCAAAACTAGAGTGGAAGGCCTTTGGGCCAACAATCTCCCCCTTTTTGATGATGACAAAACTCATGGAGTTATATATGCATGGATTAAAGTTAAGCTTCAAAGAACCTCCCCTTAACTCATACATAAACAAATAAACAATAATATGCATGAATGATAATGCATAATAAAGGCTCTAGATACCAAATGAGATATATTCTAAACAAAACATCTAGATACCAATTAAAATATCATATATGCAAAATATAAACATGCATATAAACTCAAAATCTTTCTCCCCCCTTTTGTCAATCATCAACAAAGGGGCAAGATCAAAATCAAAACATAAACAAATTCTTCTAACAACAAAACATGATCTAGACACCAATGAAATGTGAAAGGTGCTCTAGATACTAATGAAATGAACAAATAAAACTTTTTCTTTTTCTTTCATTTTTCTAAATAAATGCATACAAAGACATGCATCTAAATCCAAATCCTTCTCCCCCTTTTTGTTCTAATCAAGAAACAACAAAGGGTTGAAAACAACAACTCATGAGATGTACACTCAATTAAGATACCAAATGAAACATATATGTCAATGAGGTACATATTGATACTAATTGAGAGTGAATATAAAACAATCAACAAATGATATATGCGATATACATTCATGAAGAGGAAGACGCTAAGTTAACTTCCCTACACATATGCATTACATGAAGAGGGGATGATAAGCCCCAACTCACATAACACATATTATGTAATGCATAAGGAGATGTGAAGCCCCCTACACACGTGTATCACATAAGGAAGAGTTATCAAGCTCCTCAATACAAGACACACTCAACATGAATTTATATGTAGAAGAGATATTAAGCTCTCCTTGCATATAGGTAATGTAAATCAAAACTTTTGAATATTTCTTAAAAACAAAAATTATTAGATACCAACTTAAAACATAAACATCTTGATATCCAAAGAGAGTATTTTCTTTTTAAGCATATGATACCAATTTGAAACTATATCTTATCATAAAGCAAGGGAGTGGGAATCAAATACCAATTGAAATATGAAAATCGAATTTTCTCCCCCTTTATGAAAAACCAATTAAAACAATGCATAAGCTTGAAATAAGATACCAATTGAAAAATAAATCAATTGAAATAAAATTAAAGCTCAAGCTCTAGCATAAACAAGATTTGTGCTTAAGATATAGGAATATAATAGCACAGATAAACTAGTATATGTGTATGAAAAATGAGTACCAATCGAAATAGATGATACTAATTGAAAACATACACACACAATAAACAAATATGGGTATACAAAAAGAATCAAATTGATACCAATTGAAAGAGTTCAACGATACCAATTGAAATAACCATAGAAGCATGGTATAACTCATATCACAACGAAGAATACGAACTAGTTAAAAATGAAAAGTTTTGTTAACTGGTACGAAATCCTTCAAGCAAGGAATAAAAACAAATAATTTTTCAAAAAATACATGTAAATCACATGGCACTAAGACACTCTAAATCCATAAAGCTCATATAGTACTCATGAAAACATACTCATGAGAAAATATTAAATGAAGTGAGTGCACAAGTGTTATGTGGAACATAACATTATGAAAATGACAATTAAGCTCAATATTCCTTTAAACATGAAAACATAAAAATTAATAAAACTATTTAATCTTCAAAGTATATGTATGTCTAATATAAACTAAAATATACATACATATTCAAACACAACGAGTCCACTAAATGTATATCCATGAAGGCACGTGGCTCAAAAAGGATGTATATGCATAATCAATAGTTTGAATAAGATGGACATATACATGAAGTTAAACATATAATCATAAAACATGAAAAACTAAATTTTCATTAAAAGTAATTTTCATTTCAAGGTATATGTATGTTTTGTCAACACTATAAGTATACATACATATCCCTAAACACAATTGAGTCCATAAATATAGATTTGCATGAAAGGCAAATGACTCAAGGGGTATACATGTATATCTTAAAGTTTGGCAATACAAACATATACATGAAGTGAAAACTCATAAACATAACACAAATTCAAAAATAGGAATACAAGTTTAAAATGTATGGATCATCAAAACTAGACTATACTAGCACATCTAATGGGTTCAAATAAGCGTTCAAGCACAAACATAAATAGATTTATTTGTGGCCCATTATATGCACAAGTATAAATCCTAGTCTTAATGAAAACTAGTATTTAAATATATATTCAAATCATAAAGCATAAAACAAGATAAAAATCATCATGATAAACAAAACATGATTATTATGTATATGCATGTGCATTAGATTTAGGACATACATATTAGCCTAAAACAAGATGAGAACACAAAAATATAAGTTCATATTAAACATGGGTGTCTCAAATAACTAACATGAATAACACTAATCTAATTAACATGACATTTTCATAATGATCAATAAACAATGAAAACATACTATAAACAATAATTATGAAAGCATGTAAACAATAAATAGGAGTTAGGAATCGTTACCAAAACCTAGAAGGCAACTCTCCTTGTCTCCAAAACATGGTGGTCTTCTCCACCAAACATCCCTTGAAAGTGATGCATCCAATAGATTTCCATGAAGCTCGGAACGCATCCACTCCAAGGTGCCATCACTCTCACGTCACGTGAGAGCCTACACCTACATCATAAATAGGAGGGGTGGTCTTTGGTACCCATATCTTTTTGGGTCCATGGGGGTTAGTCCATTCTCTAACCCAAACAAAATTCTTTGCTAAATTAGAAGTATGTAATCTATCAAAGCAAAATTTAGCAAGGTGGCCCTTACGACCACAATGTGTACATGTGTACACATGAGCATACGTGTGATGGTGTCCGTGGGAAGCATGTGTATGCCGTGGGGGGTGTGCATGAATAGATGGAACTTGTTTCTTGCGAAACAAAGATACCAAATGTGTATGGCTCTTGGCACATTGGCTCAAAGTGGAGCCCAAACAATTCATTTTTTTCTTAATTAAATTTATATCATTTTCAATCAAAGAAGAAGTGGAGCATGCAATGGGTGGAGTGTGTGATACTACCCTAGCATGGCAAACATGTGCATCAATTTTATGTTGTAAAACAATATTTTTCTCTAAACAAACATTTAGATCATTAGAAATAGAAATTATTTTATTTTTCAAAGCAACATTCTCTTTTAAAACAAAATCTACTTTAGAAGACAAGTTTTCATTCTTCTTTAAATAGCATGGCAATCATTTTTAGATTTTAAAAATTCATTTTCTTTTAGTGCAAGTTCTAATTGAGATCTCAATGAATCCCTTTCATTATAGACCTCAACCTTCTCTTGCAAAACATTATCAAGTCTAGAATGCAAACTTTTATTTTCTTTTTCAATTTCTAGACTTTTCTTTTTCAAAATTTTATACTTCTCAATTAATTTTTCACAAACAATAGAAAGTTCTTCATTTAAAGTATGAACATCAAAATTATCATCACATGAAGAACTAGCACCATCATCACTATCTAAGTGGGGTTCCGAATGTACCTCAAGGGAGTCATTCCCTTGGACCATTAAGCATTGTGACTCAGAGTCTCCACTAGATTCCTCCTCTTGTTGAATAGGCAATTGAAGCTCGGAGGTGGTGGTTGTGGTTGTCAATAAATTCCACACTACAAAGACGGAATCAATATTAGAAACATGCATAAGATAATCTTTTGAAAGTGTGCTTCTAATAGCCTTAAGGGCTTGTGCATTGGCCCCTATATGATTGCAATTACCAAGATAGCATTTCTTGGTAGCCGCAAGGAAAACATGCAAGCCTAGGGTTTGTGGGTAGATGGACATCCTAGTCTTCCAAACAAGAATGTTGGAAGGGTCAAATCTAGGTGGGGTCATGAAGTCTATGGTATAAACTATATGAGTGTGCAAACAAGCAAATGCAAACAAGTATAGCAAACAAAAGATCTCACTCCTAGGATGTTAAGCCTAATATCAGGAGCACTAGCTCTGATACCAATTGAAAACACCTAGAGGGGGTGAATAGGTGTAATTGCTAATCTAGAAACTAAATGAAAACTAAATGCGGAAGCTAATGCAAATTTTGCAACAAACTTAATACAACACACAAGTGTAGCCGAATTCCCCGTGAAAGGCTCTGGACTAACTCCTCTTGATTCTCCTTGAATGGGTTGAGGTGCTATGTGAAGCTCTTGTGGTTAAGTATAAGTGAGGCACACACAAACAACCAAGCATACAAGAGATATATCAATATGAAATATGCAAGGTACAAATGCAAGCAATCAAGATGAATGTACTGATTGAAGATGCTATGCTAAAATAAAAGAAAGTGGGAGAGTAAAAGAGACAAGTAGATCAAACGCAAACAATAAGATATGTTTTGAGGTTTGAGCCCCTTGCTCTACATTCCCGCCTTCACCACCGTGAAGGATTTTCAATCCACTATAAGAGTACCAAACTCCTCTCTCAACCTTACAACCTCCAATGAGGCAATACAATCACAATCCACCTCTACCGAAGAGGGATAAGGCCCGTAACCAACAAACTCAATCACCTCTACTTAAGAGGGATCCAAACACCACTCCGATCAACCTCTACCAAAGAGGGATTCACAAATACAAGGAGGGTTTACAATAAGTGGTTACAAAGACCACAAACTCTCTTTTCCATAAAACAAAGATCCTAATAGATTAGGATAGAAGATATAGCTCAAGTGTGGAAAACTAAGCGTTTTGATCAAAGAAAAACTCTTAGGAAAATACCAAATAGATAATGAAATGAAGAACACTAAATCAATTTCCCAAAACCTATTTTCTTTGAAAAATGAAGAACACTAAATTAATTTCCCAAAACCTATTTTCTTTGAAAATAACAAAACACTTAAAAACAAATAAATGAATCCTTTTGGCACTTTAAACTCTTTTGAAAACTTATTTTTAAAACCAGAGAATGGGGAAAAATTGTCTCAGAAAATCTTAGTCAAAACCCTAGAGAAATAGGGTTTATATAGGCCAAATCAGAAACTAGCCGTTAGGCTGATCTGTCAGTCTGACAGACCATCGGTCGACCGCGACAACAGTCAAAAAATTTGACCATTGGAGCCTACGGTCGACCCAAACAAACAGAGAGCTCTGCTCTCAGATTCGGTCGACCGCTCAGTCGACCGGCCCACTGTGCTGCCAGACGTGCACAGCCTTATGCATGTCGGTCGACCGATGGGTCGACCGGCCTTTGGTTCGGTCGACCCGGCGGTCGACCGACTTGGCCTGTTAACCACAGTCTGGGTCAGAAACTGGGTTTAAACAATAATTAGAAAAATCTTTTATCTATTCTAAAATTCCATAAAACTTGTTTTATCATTTTATTTTGAAACACAAACTAGTGATAAAAATTTCAAGATATATCAATCATATCAGTTCATTTTTGTGTCTTGTCAATTTTATCAAAAACCAAAAGTTGTATTTTTATCAAACTTGATTTTTTCAACTCATGAATAGAAAGGTCAAAATAAGTTTGTCTAGGAAGTTAAATCATGTATGTATATCTAGAACATATCTAATATACATAAAAACTGTTTAAACTTGTTTTGATCAATCAATTCATGAAAACACATAAAAATCAAAACGTGTGTGTATTATGCACTTGAGCATATCAACTATACTAAGCTTTACAAATAGATCTAAAACACACTATCTAAACTAGGATACCTAAGTCTTCTTGATGATCTTCCATCTTCAAGTAGACTCGATCCAAAACTCCATGCATTAGCTAGGCAAAGTGTGATTTTGATGCTTGAGCCCTGGAATCACTTGTGAAGCTTCCAAACACCTCTAGTTGAAGCTATCACCAGACTAATATCTTGCTAATGATCTGAAACTTAAAATCATAAGAATATTAATAAACATAACTACATGAGTTGATCATCATCAAAACTAGAGTGGAAGGCCTTTGGGTCAACATCAACAACCAATACTTTTGTACCTTACATACAATTCAAGAGGGCTATGCTCCTTTATTTATAGCCAAAGAGACCCAGGAATTTCAGAAACCCCAATTGGATTCATCTCCAATTCAGAAACAAAGTTCGAATCCTGAAAGGAAAGACAGATTTGCGCCCAGATACGCCTGTCGGTCTTCTGGATGGTCGACCGGTCGGTCGACCGAGTTCAACCGAGAGTTCTTCATGTCAACCGTTCGACCGAGCAGTCGACCGTTCTCCTGTCACGGTCTACCGGGCGGTTGACCAAGCTACCATGTGCACGTTTGTGCACATCGATCGACCGTGCGGTCGACCGACCCTGCTTTTTGCATGCTGGTCGACTGGGTAGTCGACCGACCCTGCTACTGGTCTGATATATGAACTCTATTCTCGCGTCGTTCACGCTCCTTTTGACTTCCGATCGCTGCACTATGTTTTCTGTTGAGTCTAAAAAACTCTATCATACATTATTATCTTCTCTCTCCTTACATGAATTCATTCCTTCAACTGAAGTCTATCTCAAGCTGAGCCACGATCTAATTTGGCACTATGGGTGTTGATGATATAGCTGATGGAGCATGTCCTCAAGCAACCTCATGATGGGGGTGATGAGCATCAACCAAGACGATCCAAGTTGTGGAACCAAGACATTGCTATCTAATACCATTTTTTGTAGCCTATATAATTTAGTTTTCCAATATAGTTCATACAATAAAGATGTTGACTCCTCTCTCCCAAGGAATATGAGGTCTGTTTCGGCCTCAGATATTCGATCACAAATGAAGATTCTGTTTGCTTGAATCAAGCGATTAATGTTAGTAAATACAATACACGCGCTGATTGTCAAGGTAACACATTTATACATTAAGATGATGGTCTATTTGATAGTTGATTTCCATAGAACATATGCAAAAAAATATGTACTGTGATTGATACCATTTTGATCGGAGATGGCTAGGATGAACATGAGCATGACAAGTCTGAAATAGCACCATATCAGTGTTGGTGGATCTAGTACACATATTAATTGTCAAGATCATACAAGATGATATGACTGTTGATTGCGATATGCATCTATAAGGAACTATGTCCAGTGGTTGATGAAATTCATGGGATAGAGCTTGTACGATTGTTAGCATGATAGATCTAAAGCAATGTTGATTATTTTTTTATATTTTCACATGAATATTAGGTGGTTAGTGCAGATGAAATAAATACTCTCTTCCTATGTCAATACCCAACCCATGGCATAAGCTTTCATGACCATTCTGATTGTATTGCATCTCGCTGAAGTTTAACTGAGTAACAATTTGAATAATATTGCTAATCTTGGAAGGCTTTGCATGGATTCTTTCTAAGCAGAACTACAATATATTTATGTTTTGTGTATAAGAGTTTATGCCCGATGAAAATATAGTATAAAACGGTATAACGACATTTTATATCAAAGGCTTCACGGTTGGCATTGGTAAATATAGGAGTCAGTTTGGGAATCTAGGATATTCTTGCAAATTTCGTATTTAGCATAATTTTAAGTCAACATTTCTGACAATGTGAGACTCTTTTCATTAATTTTTTTCATTTTATGAGATTCTTTCCGTGATAGATGTGTAAGCTTCATTCTTACTTAATTAGAATCTAATTTTCTTAAATACCTACGATACACCATCTAAATAGTTGGATTCGTTCTAAAAATAATGCGATCGTGTTTCGTGTATTGCACTTGTTAACGATTTTCACCAAGAAAACTAACACCATACATAGAATATAGGATAGTTATGGTTCAAGAAGCAGACTGTCCACTGCCGAGCAGTGGAGAGGACCCGAATCTGAACACCAGTTCCCTCAATTTCACGAGCAACGGAATAGACTCGGCCACTCGCAGTCTTCCTTTTTGTCGAACCAGAGAGATTCAAACTTTGAACCTAATCTTCTGCCTTTCAGATCACTGCAACGTGTACATCGCACTACATGTAAATTTTTAACGAGCAACCTCACCCCTTACATTAACATCAAGTAACGATGACCGACGACTCACAGATCTTTTTATGTGTCAGTAATTCAAGCTCTGAATTAAGCTTATCTCAGTTACCAGCTCTTTCTGTTAGTTTCTGGCACAACAAACTCAGTCTCAACCTTTTTCTCTCTCGAGTTCTTCTCTAAAACTCATGAGTCCACCTTTGTTCTTCTTGTCTGATTACTCAATGAGTAGTGCTCAATTTGGATACGTATCTGCTTGTGTAGTTGCAATGAGAGTCATAATGTATTGTCTATGACAAAAATTTTTGACGGCTGAGTAAAATTAGTGACGACTGGTCTACTGTTCGATTCCCAAGTCAGATTTTATTCATTTAGCCGTGTTTAGAACTTAGAATAGTTTTGCAACTCTAATCTGTTTTAATTTCTGTGTAGAAGTAGAGACCTTTTCTGATTCTTTTTGTTGCCACACATAAAGATAAGCATAATAGAGCCACAAAGGTACTTGAAACATCTTCAACTAAGCAACACGTACTCTTTCTCTCTCGACAAGAATCTCCCTTGTTCCTCTTTATAAGAACTCCATCCCATGAGTTGGGATCAAAGTAGTTAACCGTGCTTTTATCAGTAGAATTAAGGAATGACGATAGAAGTATCAGAATGGGTGACCTCATGGAAAGTTCTTGTGTTGCTCCTCTCTCTGTTATATGTTCCGAAGTAAAAGAAATGCAGACCCATTCATCTTCAAAGGGCAGCGGCACCACCTTTTTCCTTACTTGCTTTAATGAAATCAGTACACTTTTAGGTTGGTTACCCTTTTTGCATTATTATGCATTTTATATAATTTCTAAATTTATCAAAGTGAATGAAAGAAAATACTATCTGAAATATTTTTGTTGATTCAAACTTAGAAGCGGGTACCATTTTTACATGTTTTTGTATATTTTTTATATTATGTTCGTCCACACTAGTGAAAACTTCGAGCTTCACTATTATCCAATTGTCTTTCTGATAAACTATCTAACAACTCTATTAATTTCTTATCTCAGATCTCAAAATTTTATCAATTTCATATACACTATCAGAAAGAGAATGGCTGAGTCTGATACTTCTTTCCATGATTGTAATCGCATGTTGTTACACAGGCGTGCTACTTCAGAGATGCATGGAGTCCAATTCTCTCGTCAAGACCTATCCAAACATCGGGCACCTGGCATTCGGATATTGGGAGAGACTGTTCATATCTATTTTCATGTATCTCGAGCTGTATGTAGTCGCAGTCGAGTTCTAGATACTGGAAGGGGATCACTTAGAGAAGTTGTTCGGCTCGGCTAATTTCAACATCGGGGACTAAAGATCAGTGAAAAGCACGAGAGCTTATCCTAATTGCAGCCGTTGTGATTTTACCCAAAATGTGATTGCAGATCATGGGTCTTCTTGCTTATGTGTCAATGGGTGGGGGGTTGGCCTCCGGCGTGGTGGTTGGTTGTGTGGTATGGGCTGAAGCTTTTAATGGGGTTGGATTTCATGAGAAAGGGAGGCTCGTTAACTGGAATGACATGCCAATTGCTGTGAGCTTGTATGCCTTCTGCTTTTGTGGTCATCTAGTCTTTCCTACGCTGTGTCTTATTTTTCCTGAAGGTGTACAGCGTAGGAAAGACTGGATGACCGCAGAAACAACAAGCTCACAACAATGGGCATGCCACTCTAATTAACGAGCCTCCATTTCTTATGAAATTTAACCCCATTAAAAGTTTCAGTCCATACCACACAACCAACCACCACGCCGGAGGCCAACACCTCGCCCATCGACACGTAAGTAAGAAGGCCCACGCTCCGTAACCACGTCGTGTGCTGCAATCAGGACAAGCTCGTGCTTTCCACTGATCTTTAGTCCCCGATGTTGAGATTAGCTGAGAGGAACAACTTCTCGAAATGATCCCCTTCCAGTATCAAGAACTTGACTGCGATTAGGTACAGTTCGAGGTACATGAAAATTGATATGAGCAGTCTCCCCCAATATCCGAATGCCAGGTGCCCGATGTCTGGATAGGTTTTGACGAGGGAATTATACTCCATGCATCTCTGAAGTTGTATTCCAATGTAGCAACAGACGATTGCGATCATGAAAAGAAGTATCAGACTCAGCCATCCTCCTTCTGATAGTGCATATGGAGTTGATAAAATTCTGAGACCTGAGCGAAAAAATTAATGGAGTTGTTAGATAGTTTATCAGAAAAACAATCGGATAATAGTAAAGATAGAAGTTTTCACTAGTGTTGTGGATGAAAATAATATAAAAAAATACACAAAATACATATAAAAAGGACACCTACTTCTAAATTTGTATTAACAAAAATACTATCGAACACTTTCAGATAGTATTTTCTTTCATTCACTTTGATACATTAAGAAATTATATAAAATGCATAATAATGCAAGAAGGGTAACCAACCTAAAAGTGTATTGATTCCATTGAAGCAAGTACGGAAAAAGGTAGTGCTGCTGCCCTTTGAAAATGAATGGGGCTGCATTTCTTTTACTTCGGGAACTATAACAACGAGAGGAGCAACACGAGAACTTTTTATGAGGTCACCCATTCTGATACTTCTATCGTCCTTCCCTAGTTCTACTGACAAAAGCATGGTTAACTGCTTTATTCCCAACTTATGGGATGAGATGGAGGAGCTCTTATAGAGAGGGGAACAAGGGAGATTCTTGTTAAAAGAAAGAGTTACTCAGTTAAAGATGTTTCAAGTACATTTGTGGGCTCTATATGCTTATCTTTATGTGTGGCCACAAACACAATCAGAGACGGGTCTCTACTTCTATACAGAGATTAAAACAGATTAGAGTTGCAAAGCTATTTTAAGTTCTAAGCATTGCTGAGTAAATAAAATCTGACTTGAAAATCGCACGGTAGACTAGTCGACGCTCATTGTACTCAGCCATCAATGATTTTAATCATAAACAATACATTATGACTCATTGCAACCACACAAGCAGATCCGTGTCAAAATTGTGCACTACTTATTAAGTAATTAGAAAAGAAGAACGAAGGTGGACTCATGAGTTTTAGAGAAATCTCGAGAGAGAGACAAGGATGGAGACTGAGTTTGTTGTGCGAGAAACTAACACAAAATGCTGGCAACTGAGACAGGCTTAATTCAGATCTTGAATCACTGGCACATAAACAGACCTGTGAATCGCCGGTCATCGTTGCTTGATGTTGATGTAAGGGGTGAGACTGCATGTTAAAAATTTATAGGTAGTACGATATACGCGTTGCAATAATCTAGAAGGCAGAACATTAGGTTCAAATTTTGAATCTCGCTGGAAATCCTTATTCGTTGTTAAGCTAACTCGACAAAAAAGAAAGGCCGAGAGTGCCTAGTCTATTCCGTTGCTCATGAAATTTAGGGAATTGGTGTTCGGATTCGGGTCCTCTCCACTGCTCGGTAGTGGACGGTATGCTTCTTAAGCCATAGTTATCCTATATTTTATGATGGTGTTAGTTTTCTTGGTAAAAATTGTTAAGAAGTGCAATACACAGAACACAATCGTATTATTTTTAGAACGAATCTAACTATTTAGATTGTGTAATCGTAAGTATTTAAGAAAATTGAATTTAAATTAAATTATAATTAAGTAAGAATGAAGCTTACACATCTATCACGGAAAGAATCTCATAAAATAAGAAAATAAGATGAAAGGAGTCTCACATTGTCAGAAATGTTACTTAAAATTATGCTAAATACGAAATTTGTTAGAATATACTAGATTCCCAAACAGATTCTACAGTTAACCAACGACAACCTTGGAGTCTTTGATATAAAAACGTCATTATACCATTTTATACAATTTTCGTCAAGCATAAACTCTTGTACACAAAACATGGATATATTGTAGTTATGCTTAGATAGAATCCATGCAAAGCCTTTCAAGATTAGCAACACTATTTAAATTATTACTCGGTTAAACTTCAGTAAGATATAAGACAATTAGAATGGTCATGAAAGCTTATGTCATGGGGTTGGGCATTGACATAGGGAGAGAGTATATTTATTTCATCAGTACTAATCACCTAATATTCGTGTGATGAGATAAAAAATAATCAACATTGTTACAGACCTGTCATGCACACGATTATCCAAGCTCTATCCTATGAATTGCATCAACCAGTGAACGTAGATTCTTATAGATGCATAATCGCAATCAACGGTCAAATCATCATCTTGTATGATCTTGACAATCAATATGTGTACTAGATCTACCAATACTGATCGCTCGATTCAAACAAATAGAATGGGGATCAGGAATACAAATCCAATGCTGTCTCAGACCAGTCGTGCTCACGATCACCCAGCCTCTCTTCCACATTAAATAGTATCATTTACAGGACTAGTTCTTTATAAATGTTTCAGGCGATAATCAATCTATCACCAATTACGTACCGATTAGCCAGGATCGGTTTAACCTTGACAATCAGTGTGTGGACTGGATCCACCAACATTAGTGGCTCGACTCGAAGAAACATCCGGGGTGGGGGGGGGAATATGGTGCTATTTCTGACTTGTCATGCGCATATTCATCCTAGCCCTCTCCGATCAAATGGTATCAATCACAATACATATTTTTTTGCATATGTTCTATGAAAATCAGCTATCAGATAGACCATCAACTTAATGTATAAATGTTCTACCTTGACAATCAGCGCGTGTACTGTATCCACCAACATTAATCACTTGATTCAAGCAAACAGAATCTTCATTTGTGATCGACTATCTCAGGCCAAAACATACCTCATATTCCTTGGGAGAGGAGTCAACATCTTTATTATATGAACCATATTGGAAAACTAAATTACATAGGCTACAAAAAATGATATTAGATAGCAATGTCTTGTGAGGTTCCATGCTAACTTGAATCATCTTAGTTGATGCTCATCACCCCCGTCATGAGGTTGCTTGAGGACATGCTTCATCAGCTATTGTTAGCCCAATGTTACAATCACCCGTTTTGTTGAGTTTTGATGATTACAAAACATATATAGTTATTTGTACTAATCATGTTTATTGTTTAAGTGTGTTTCAGGGTTCTAAGGATTCATGGAGTGTTCTTCCCTAAAGGAAGGTTGTTTTGACTCAAGTCGGTTCATTTTGGGTTTAAAAATCAAGCAATGCAAGATCATGTGGAGAAGCCCACTTGAAGACTTTGTAGTCACCTAGTACCTATGTAAGAGTTAGTTTGTTAAAGAATGAGGTTGTGTCTAGTTGTCTCAAGAACACACACACTTTTCAAAATACAATTTTTAGTTTTGGTATTTGATTTAAGTTCATGCTTTGATTTCTATACATGACTCAAATTTTTATAAATTGTATATCATGTTTATATCATGTATACCTATCTTTCCAGCATGATACTTAGTCATATATCCCTACAAAATTAATTTGAAAAATTTCCTAAGTAGAAAATTTCCCTTATCAAAATCTGTTTTTCAGGCCTGGCGGTCGATCGGGCCGGTTGACCGGACCTGTTCCAGGCCAGGCCGGTCGACCGGCTGGTCGATCGCGCCTTGTGTCCAGGACGTGCACGATTGTGCACGTCTGTCGGTCGACCGACTAGAACCAGTTTGCTCTCTGTTTCTTGTCGGTCGACCGCTCGGTCGACTGACAGTTCAAAAGAATTTTTCCCCCTTCGCGGCTGGTCGGCCGACCGGTCGACCGAGTCCAACGGCTATATGCCAATTGGACCGTCGGTCGACTGGGCCGGTTGACCGACAGCCGGACCTGCTGCCCAACGACTTTTTCCTCTTTGGTGATTTTTTGAATTGGTTGCTTTTTGTGTGGCAGAAAATTCTGATATTTTGGGGACTAATTTTAGACCTAATAAACTTAATTTAATTATGTTTTGATCCCCTCCTCTCCCTATAAATCGAGGGGATTGGTCTCTTGCAAAAACACAAGAAACATACCTAGTTTTCAAGTTTTCAAAAGAAAGAAAGTTTCAAAAGCTCCTAATTCTCTAGTGCATTCTTGGCTATTGTTTTTCAGTTGTGTTTTCAAGCAATTTTCATTTACAACTGAGTTTGTTTTTCTCACTACACTTCTAGAGCAAAAAATTCCCTCCTCATTCTATAAGGAAGTTGTAAAGAGAAGTTTGTAAGAAGTTTGTGATCCTTTTGGTGATCACTTGGCTACTTGTTCTTTCTTGTTGAGATACCTCTTCGGTAGAGGATTTTAAGTGGTGGAGTTCGGTACTCCGATTTTCAGTAGACCTTGTAAAGTTCCTCGGTGGATAGTGAAAACCCTTCACGGCGGTGAAGGTGGGGAGTAGAGCGGTGGCTCGAATCTCGAAATAAATACTTTGTGTTTGCGATTATTTTTACTTATTGCTCTTCAATTCTTGCTTGTGATATTGCTTTTCATTTATAGCTTGTGATATATATCTTGTGTGCACTTCATTATTGCTTCCAATTCATTTCTTGCTAACTTGTCGATCAATACTCATACAACAAGATTGCAATACGCACCTCTAACTCTTATCTAGAGGAATCACGAGGAAGAATTTCAGAGCCCTTCACCGTGTATCCGGCTTCTAGTCTTGTTTTGGGTGATCGTTGCATCATATATTCATACTTGTTTTAAAAAGGTCATTAGATTAGCATTCACACCTATTTACTCCCCTCTAGGTGTTTTTCAATTGGTATAAGAGCCTTGGTCTCTAGGCTCTTGGCTTAACAACCTTAGAGAGATCCTTTATTTGCTAATCATTATATTCATTTTTCATACTCACTCACTTAGTAAAAATTGCCGAAGGAATTAAGACCCCCAAAGTTTGATGGCCTTAACTTTCCCGTATGAAAGGTTAAGATGACCGTATTTTTGCAATCTCTAGGAAGCCGGGTTGCAAAGGCGGTGACCAAACCATTTAGTGCACCCACCGGTGATGAGGCCACTTGGTCCGAAATTGAGATTAAAGAATTTGATGCTAATGCTAGGGCACACTATGCATTGCTCCAAGCACTTAATGATGATGATATCTCTAGAGTTATTCATTGTAAATCCGCACATGAAATTTGGACTCACTTGCTTGTCACTCATGAGGGGACTTCACAAGTTAAGGCTAAAATAGACCTTCTTTGTTCCCAATATGAAAACTTCTCTATGCAAGAAAATGAAACCATAGATGATATGGTTATAAGATTTACAAAGATTACTAATGGACTGTCTTCTCTAGGTGATGCTATTGATAACGACCAAAGAGTAAGAAAGATCATCCGGGCTCTTCCTCCTTCTTGGGAAGTCAAAGCCACTACCTTGAAGGAACTCAATGACAAGGAGGAGATAAAGCTTATAGGTCTCATTGGGAACCTCAAGACCCATGAGATGGAGAGAAAAGCAAGAGAAGAAATGGCTCCCTCCAAGAAGAAAACTATTGCCTTTAAGAGTCAATCCACATACTCCGACAAAGACGATGAAGAAGAAGATGATGAAGAACTCTCACTTCTTGTAAAGAACGTTCGGAGGATGTATAACAAGGCAAAGTTCCAAAATAGGAGGAGATGGCAAAGCAAAGAAGAGAAGAAAATTATTTACTTCAATTGCCAAAGACCGGGTCATATTGTTGCGGAATACCCGGATAAAGTCAAGCCCTCCACCTCCAAGAAGCCATACAAGAAGAAAGCATTAAAGGCTACTTAGGATTTCGAAAGCGAATCTGAGGAGGAAGTTGACACCGCCAACATGTGCTTCATGGCAAATGAAAGCACAAGCAAGGTAACCCTAATACTTCTTTTGATTGTGAGCTTTCTATGGATGAACTAAGAGAAGCATTTGAAGAACTTTCACATAACTATGATTTTCTTAAGAAAAAGTATTTGAAAATGAAAAAGGAAAATGAATCTCTAAATCACCAAATTTTCACTCTTACTAAATAAAAAGATGAATTACTTTCTACACTTATTTCTACACAAAAAGATTTTGATAACTATAAGATTTCTGCAAAGGTAAGTTTCCACAAGTTAATGAAAATGAAATTTTCATGCTAAAAGAGAAAATTGACTCATTAGGAGTAGTTTTGAAAAAATATGAATTTGATAAGAATAGACTTGAGGCTATGTTTCCTAAGAAACAAGCCCTAAGAAACAACCTCATACTATTCATGCTCATGCTCATAAATCACAACCTTTACATCATGCCAAACACCCCAAACATGCTCACACTCCACACACACATCTTGCATTCATGTATGAAAAAGTATTTTCATGTACATATTGTGACTGTAAAGGTCACTTAGTTAAGTTTTGCTATGATAGACTTAATGCATCTCATCATAATGTTTGGGTTCGAAATACTAACTTTCAAGGACCCAAGAAAATTTGGGTACCAAAGTCAATGAATTTGTTAAATGATGTAGGTACTTTCCAAGGCCCAACGACGTAAAAGATTGTGGTATCTTGATAGTGGTTGCTCAAGGCACATGACTTGGGATATCAATAACTTTGCAACTGTATCAAGATACCATGAAGGTGGCACCGTCACCTTCAGAGATGATGCCAAGGGAAAAATCATTGGTATTGGTAATGTTAAACTTGGTACATCCCCTTTAATAGAAAATGTTATTTTAGTTAATGGCCTCAAGCATAACCTCTTGAGTGTTAGTCAACTTTATGATAAAGGTTTTGATGTTGTTTTTGATAATTTAGCTTGTAGAGTTATTGATAAACAATTTAACACATGTATATTTTCTGGTTTTCGTGAAAGCAATGTATATATGATTGATATGTCTAATATGTCTTGCAATATTACTTGTTTAAAAGCCTTCGATGATGACTCTTGGTTGTGGCATAGAAGATTAGGCCACATTTCTTTTGACCATCTATCTAGGTTAAACAACAAGGAAATGGTGAAAGATATTCCTTGCTTGAATTTTGAAAAGGACGCGTTTGCGAAGCGTGCCAACTTGGGAAACAAACCAAGTCCTCTTTCAAGTCAATCAAGGATATCATGACATCACGTCCCTTGGAGTTGATCCATATGGATATGTTTGGTCCTACTCAAACCAAAAGTCTAAGTGGGAATCGTTTTGCATTTGTTTTAGTTGATAATTTTTCACGTTTTACATGAGTTTTCTTTTTAGAGCACAAAAATTAAGCCTTTTCACATTTTCAAGCCTTTAAGAAAAGAGTTAAAAAGGAAAAAAGTTCTTCTATTTTAAGAATAAGAAGTGATAGAGGTGGTGAATTCATTAATCTACCCTTTATCACTTTTTGTGAAGAACGTGAAATTAAGCATGAACTATCTTGTCTTAGAACTCCACAACAAAATAGAGTAGTTGAATGAAAAAATCGGACATTACAAGAGATGGCTAGGATAATGATTAGTGAATACGGTCTCCCACATTATTTATGGGCCGAGGCCGTTAATACATCTTGCTACATATCAAATAGAGTTTTCTTATGCAAAAATACTTCAAAACATCTTTTGAGATCTATTTTTCTAGAAAGCCTAATGTTTCATACTTTAAAGTTTTTGGATGCAAATGCTTTGTTTTAAATACAAAAGACAAGTTGGGAAAATTTGATGCTAGATCTTATGAAGTAATTTTTGTTAGTTACTCAAATACTAGTAAAGCTTATAGAATCTTCAACAAGTCATCTTTGACTATTGAGGAATCAATACATGTAAAATTTGAGGAATCTAATGTGTTTGTTAAGAATGTTATAGAAATAGATTCTTTACATGAAGGCATGGAGAAAGTTACTCTGGAGGACTCACCTACTATTGAAGGCAAGTCAAAGGATGATGAAGAAAATGAAGCTAAAGAGAAAGAGGCTCAAGGAAATGAAATTCAAGGAATTGAAGTGGAGCCTACTCAAGAACTCCCAAAGGATTGGAGATACAATCCACATCATCCCAAGGATCTTGTTATAGGTGAAGTATCTCAAGGGGTAACAACTCGTTCTAAATTTCATGATTTTTGTGGACACTATGCTTTTATTTCTCACTTTGAACCCAAGAACGTCCTCGAAGCCGAGGCCGACTCATATTGGTTGCTAGCCATGCAAGAGGAGCTCAATTAATTCGAGCGCAACCAAGTTTGACACCTTGTTCCTAGGCCCCACGATAAACCAACAATTGGTACTAAGTGAATCTTTAAGAACAAGTTGAATGAGTCGGATAATGTTGTTAGGAATAAAACTAGGTTAGTTGCCCAAGGTTACACTCAAATTGAAGGTATCGATTTTGAAGAAACCTTTGCACCTGTAGCATGGCTTGAAGCTATACGGATGACACTTGCATTTGCTTCTTATAAAGATTTTAAGCTTTTTCAAATGGATATTAAAAGTGCTTTCTTAAATGGATTTATTGAAGAGGAGGTGTATGTTGAACAACCCCCCGGGTTTGTTGATCCTACACATCCAGATTTTATTTTCAAACTTGACAAAGCTCTTTATGGTTTAAAACAAGCCCCTAGGGCTTGGTATGAAAGGCTTTCTTCATTTCTAATTTCAAATGGTTTTAAGAAAAGAAAAATAGATACTACTTTGTTTACAAAACATGTTGAAAATGATATTCTCATTGTTCAAATTTATGTGGGTAATATCATTTTTGGTTCTACTAATGAAACTCTTTGCCAAGCTTTTGAATCATGCATGAAGGAAGAATTCGAGATGTCTATGATGGGTGAGCTCAACTATTTTCTTGGTCTCCAAATCAAGCAAAATAAGGATGTGATCTTCATCAATCAAGCCAAGTTCACAAGGGAACTAATTAAGAGATTCGGGCTTGAAGGAGCTAAAACAAGCAAAACTCTCATGGCAACTACCACAAAGCTTGACAAGGATGAACAAGGTAAAAGTGTAGACATTAAGCTTTATCGTAGTATGATTGGTAGCTTGTTGTATTTGACGGCTAGTAGGCCGGATATTATGTTTTGTGTGTCTTTGTGCTCGATTTCAATCGTGTCTTAAAGAGTCCCATTTAGTTGCGGTAAAACACATTATTAGATACCTTAAGGGCACAATTGAAATGGGTTTGTGGTATCCGAAAATCGGCCAATTTTCAATGACGAGTTTTTGGTTGCCGACTATGCGGGTTGTAGGGTAGATAGGAAGAGTACAAGTGGAACATGTCAATTTCTTGGTAATTGTTTTGTTTCTTGATCTTCCAAAAAGTAAAATTCGGTAGCCCTTTCAACTACCGAGGCGGAGTATGTTGCGGCCGGAGCTTGTTGTGCACAAGTTCTTTGGATGAAACATTCTCTCCTTGACTATGATTTATATTTGATCATATTAAAATATTTTGTGATAATACTAGTACTATTCATATGACTAAAAATACAAATCAACATAGTAAAACTAAGCACATTGTAAATTCGGTATCACTTTCTTAGAGATCATTATGAGAAAAGTGATATTGATATTGATTATGTTTCTACCAATTTTCAATTTGCCGATATTTTTACAAAACCCCTAGGCTATGCTAGATTTTCCTTTATTTGTGGTGAATTGAATATTTATGTTACAGAATCTTGAAGAATTTTTTTTACCCTTTTTGATGTATGACAAAAAGGGGGAGAAAAAGTTAGTTATTTTGGCTATGCTTTGAGTTTTAGTTTTTGTGTTAAGAACTTTTGTGCATTGTGTTTTGTATATAGCCATTCTTTAATACATAGCATAAATAGAGGGGGAGCTCCAAGCTCTTTTTTCCCATGTTGTTTTAAAATAACTCATATGTTTTGTCATCATCAAAAAGGGGGAGATTGTTGGCCCAAGGTTTCAATCACCCGTTTGATTGAGTTTTGATGATTACAAAACATATATAGTTATTTGTACTAATCATGTTTATTGTTTAAGTGTGTTTCAGGGTTCTAAGGATTCATGGAGTGTTCTTCCCTAAAGGAAGGTTGTTTTGACTAAAGTCAGTTCATTTCGGGTTCAAAAATCAAGCAATGCAAGATCATATGGAGAAGCCCACTTGAAGACTTTGTAGTCACCTAAAACTTATGTAAGAGTTAGTTTGTTAAAGAATGAGGTTGTCTAGTTGGCTCAAGAACACACACACACTTTTCAAAATACAGTTTTTAGTTTTGGTATTTGATTTAAGTTCATGCTTTGATTTTTATACATGACTCAAATTTTTACAAATTTTATATCATGTTTAAATCATGGATACCTATCTTTCCAGCATGATACTTAGCCATATATCCCTACAAAATTAATTTGAAAATTTTCCTAAGTCCAAAAAATTTCCCTTAACAAAATCTGTTTTTCAGGCCTGGCGGTCGACCGGGCCGGTCGACCGGACCTGTTCCAGGCCAGGCCGGTCGACCGCGTCTTGTGTCCAGGACGTGCACGGTTGTGCACGTCTGTCGGTCGACCGCTCGGTCGACGACAGCTCAAAAGAATTTTTCCCCCTTCGCGGCCGGTCGACCGACCGGTCGACCGAATCCAACGGCTATATGCCAATTGGACTGTCGGTCGACCGAGCCGGTCGACCGACAGCCGGACCTGCTGCCCAACGGCTTTTTCCTCTTTGGTGATTTTCTGAATTGGTTGCTTTTTGTGTGGCAGAAAATTTTGATATTTTGGGGACTAATTTTAGACCAATAAACTTAATTTAATTATGTTTTGATCCTCTCCTCTCCCTATAAATAGAGGGGATTGGTCTCTTGCAAAAACACAAGAAACATACCTAGTTTTCAAAAGAAAGAAAAAGTTTCAAAAGCTCTCAATTCTCTAGTGCATTCTTGGCTATTGTTTTTCAGTTGTATTTTCAAGCAATTTTCATTTACAACTGAGTTTGTTTTTCTCACTACACTTCTAGAGCCAAAAATTCCCTCAAATTGTAAAGAGAAGTTTATAAGAAGTTTGTGATCCTTTTGGTGATCACTTGGCTACTTATTCTTTCTTGTTGAGATACCTCTTCGGTAGATGATTGTGAGTGGTGGAGTTCGGTACTCCGGTCTTCGGTAGACCTTGTAAAGTTTCTCGGTGGATAGTGAAAACCTTTCACAGCGGTGAAGGCGGGGAGTAGAGCGGTGACTTGAACCTCGAAATAAATACTTTGTGTTTGCGATTCTTTTTACTTATTGCTCTTCAATTCTTGCTTGTGATATTGCTTTTCATTTATAGCTTGTGATATATATCTTGTGTGCACTTCATTATTGCTTTCAATTTATTTCTTGCTAACTTGTCGATCAATACTCATACAACAAGATTGCAATACGCACCTCTAACTCTTATCTAGAGGAATTACGAGGAAGAAGTTCAGAGCCCTTCACCGGGTATCCGGCTTCTAGTCTTATTTTGGGTGATCGTTGCATCATATATTCATACTTGTTTTAAAAAGGTCTTTAGATTAGTATTCACACCTATTCACCCCCCTCTAGGTATTTTTAAAGTATATCATCAACACCCATAGCGCCAAATTAGCTCGTGGCTCAGCTTGAGATAGACTTCAGTTGAAGGAATGAATACCCACCACGCGTAGTCCTACCATGTGCAGTCGCAGCAAGAAAATATCATTTGCTTCAGTTTCTAATTTCTATTAAAGAGTACCGGGGCGGTTGGGGGGGGATCAATCTAATAAAAATGAAAGCCTCACCTAGTCAGTTGGCACGGATGAGGACAACGTAAAACAGATGCCATATCCCTTCTAGTGAAAGATATGGTTCCAAATCACCTGGATTCTGTTTGAAGGTCAAGAAGGCACAAAAAGTCTCCATCTTAATGGTTCATATTAACAAGGAGAACGAAAAAGAAACTTCTGTATTAAACTGCATTGAACTGTTTAACTGTAATGAAGAACATTGATGAGTAAACTTGGGCAAGTCACACTTCCCACAAGCTTAGCTATAACAGGGACAAATTGACACAGTGCCCACCTAAATCTGTGCCCGGCCAAAACTTCGATATACTTCATCCCACTTGTGCCTTCAGTGTCTGAACCAATCAAGAGCTTGTCACCCTTCAGGCCAGCCTGATTGTTCAACTTTTGTCTGATACAAATATGCATATGTTACCAAATAAGACAAATTTAGGTTTCATTCGAGCAAAATCAACAAGAATATTGCACATAAACAGAAGAATTGCATGTTAGCATGAACCAACATGAGTGATTGTCACACAAAAAAAATTGTAAGAATTGTATGTCCACGCACTTAGGAAATCCATTATCTTATCAAATATAACATTATACTATTTCATATTCCTTAGATGGTGGCTAATAAAACTATTATCCCATATCATAGTGTATCATCCTTCTGGTCAATTCAAGTTAAACAAGTAGTACACGCTACTTTTATCTGATCAACTTGTGTCTATTTAAACAAATATGGATAGAACTTTATAAATGACTAATATCCTATCCTTGTTCATATTTGATCAATCAAAGCCCTACGAATATAAATATATCAATATATATCTGACTTTTTTGCTGCGCCTAAAATGAAGATTGACAAAACAATATTGGAAGTAGTCCTGAATAAGACTCTCAAGGTTGACTTTAGATAACATGAGTAGTTGTTTGAGAGCATGTTGAATTGAGTGTTCTTCTATGTAATATTGTATGACATTGGGTTAGTTATATCATGTTAGTATCTGAGATGCACTCAGATAAGAAATAACTTGAATCTCTAGAGTTAATTAGCAGGCTGCCATAAACTAGGCTGCCATAAACTGTATTTACAACCTATAATTTTATTGGCTATTTATTTCTTGTTTGATCGACTAGAAGAAGGCCCAATGAAGCTTGATGAATTCTTGAGAAGAGGGTAACTCCCGCCCATTACCTTGAATGGTGTGTAGATCACTGTCATATTTAATTCAAATCTTAATTTTTTTTTTCCGTTTTTCTAATTTATAAGTGTATTTGACTTAGGCTTGTGTTGAGCCCAAAGTCTCATTACCTATCTTATACTGGTAGGGGTGGCAATCCTGATCCGACCTGACAGGTTGATTTGAAAAAAATATGAAATTTTCCGTTTCGGTCCTGAAATAAACAGGTTGAACCCAAAGTCTCATTACTTGTTGACTCTACTTTCTTTGTTTAGTTGCTTCTATCTGACCTTGTTTTCTGTTTTGTGGCTTTTAGTTCTTGATGGTCACTTAGAGAATCAACATCATACTGATCATTGGGACTCCACATTGTCATCAACAGTTTAGCATGAGGTAGTGCTTTAGCTGTTCCTATTAATTATTTCAATCTCAAAAAGTCCTATATATCACATATTTCTGATGGAGACATTTTGGCAGAATCTGCAAATTTTGAATTATAACTTACTAATCTGGGCAGATTTTGTAATCCTGAATTTGCAGTTTTTATATAATAAGTTAGAATCTGCATTGTTTGGATTTATAGGGTTATAAATTTCATCAACAACGGGCTCTGACAGGTGAAAATTTAAGAAACTGGGCTAAACAGAGATTTTCCAACCAAAACAGTGGGGCTAAAACGGTCTGAAATATAAAATAGAATCAACTCTAATTATACCAAAATAAGAACTTATTGCTTATTGAGTTTGGGCTTGCGGATTGGATCCAATAAAATCACCTGTTTGGAAAATGCTGAATTTTCACAAAAGCAATATACCATGTCACACTGGTTGTCTACGTTGGCCATTGACTACTCACTTCAGGTCTTTACATTTTGATTTCATTTAGTTAGCTACTGAAATAGATGCTTCCTGTTGTGAAATGAGCCACAATACCATATGATCTGAAACTACTATAAATCCTTTCTGAGGCTGCACCATAGTCTTTCAAGACTAAAGATGTTATCCATGCTTATTAAAATTTTGTTCTTTTTCTTCTTCCTCCTAAACCTTGCCTCCTCAAGTGAGGATGACTTCACCTCCAATGGACTCAGTAGTGCCAATCTTAGCCATGATGGCATTGCATCCATCGCATCGAATGGCCTCTTTCAGCTGACAAACACCACTCACATGAAGGGCTACACGTTCCATCGAATCCTTCTTCATTTTCAAGTCTGCAGCTGGTAAAATGAACTCTCGCTCCACTAATTTTGTGTTTGTGATTCTCCCCAAGGTCTCCTACCTTGGTGGCAATGGTATCGCCTTTGTCATCTCACGCACTGCTGACCTCTCTACTACTCTTGCAAGCTGCCACTTAGGCCTCTATATTGTTCCCAATGATGGAAATTCAACCAATCACATCTTTTTGCTGTTGAGCTTGACACTATCATGACCCCTGAAATCATGATATCGATGACAACCATGTTGGAATTGATGTCAATGGCTTGATGTCCTTGAAGTTTCATACTGCCGGTTACTATGAGGATGGCACTGGTTTGTTCAAGAACCTGACTCTTATCAGTGGCCAACCAATGCAAGCGTTGATGGCGAAAAGATGCAACTTAGCATCACCTTGTTACCACCAGTACCAATGCCTAAACCTAGTAAGCCTCTCTTATCCTCTACGATTGATCTTTCAAGCTTGATTCTTGATTCCATACACATCCGATTATCTTCATTGACTGGTGTTTTTCATACTTTCTCATTATGTTCTTTGATGGAGCTTCAAGCTAGCTGCTGGATTATACAAAGTTTCCTTCCGTGCCTCTTGTTCAAACCAAAGGCAACCATTCAGATATTCTGGCAATATCAATCCCCATAGCTTGCTGTTAATTGTTGCTGCTGTTGTGCTTATACTGAGGAAGTGGAAGGAATCTGTGGAGCTACTCGAAGATTGAGAGCTTAAATACAGGCCTAAACGGTTATCATACAAAGATTTGTTTCAAGCAACTAAAAGTTTCAAAGAAAAAGAGTTACTGGGAACCGGAGGCTTTGGTAGAGTCTACAAAGGGGTGTTGCCTACTTCAAACACGGAAGTTGCTGTAAAGAAGGTCTCTCATAAATCAAGACAAGAGATGAGAGAGTTTGTGGCAGAAATTGTTAGCATGGGATGGCTTCTACACCGAAACCTTGTCCAACTCTTAGGCTATTGTCGACACAAAGGTGAGCTTCTTTTGGTCTATGATTTCATGTCCTATGGCAGCCTTGATAAATTCTTATGCGACCAAGTGGAGCCTACTCTCGGGCTCAGAGGTTTCAAATCATCAAAGGAGTAGCATTGGGCCTCTTGTACCTTCATGAAGATTAGGAGCAGGTTGTGATCCATAGGGACATCAAGGCTAGCTGGGTACTGTTAGATAGTGAACTGAATGGAAAGCTCAGAGAGTTTGTCCTGGCAAGGCTATATGACCATGGAACTGATTCTGAGACCACTAATGTTGTTGAAACAACGGGCTATCTGGCACCGGAGCTAGCAAGAACTAACAAGGCCACTTCTGCAACCGATGGTTTTGCGTTTGGGGCCTTCCTTCTTGAAGTGGAGCTGTGCTTGTGGGAGGAGGCCGGTTGAACCAAGTAAACAAGGAGAGGAGCAGTGCTGATAGGCTGGGTGCTAGCCAATAGGCGAAGGGCATTTGTGCTCGAAACAAGAGACCCAAGATTTGGGGAAGAGTACTGCTGCAATGAGGTTGAGCTTGTCTTGAAGCTTGGTTTGCCTATGTTCAAATAGGCGAAGGGCAGTGGCTTGGCAAAATATGCGACAAGTGGTGCAGTTCCTTGAGGGAGATGCACCCTCCCTGAGTTGCCTAGTTATATGAGCTTCACCCCTGTCACCCCAGCAAAGTGGAGGGTGCGATAGCTGTACGAGGTTGTCTTCAACGGTGTCTAGTCTCTCGGGTCTCTCTGGAGGTTGATGATAGTCTTTGGTCTTTAGGTAGCATTACTCGTGGGCTGAATTCAGGGTGTATTGCTTTGTGCTGTATAGGAGTAATATAAGTGATGTATGTTAATAGAAATTCCCATAACTAAAATAAGGCGGGAAAAAAAGGAAAGAGAATCCTAAGTTAGTTGAGAACACGATCAATTGAGTTTTCATCTCAATGGTTTCCCAAGTTTAATCATTAGTCACTTCAGATGACATGACTAGTTGTTTGAAAGCATGGTAAATTGAGTGTTCTTCTATGTAATATTGCATGACATCAGGTTAGTTATATCATGTTAGTATCTGAGATGCACTCAGAAAAGAAATAACTTGAATCTCTATAGTTAATTAGTAGGCTGTCATAAATTGTATTTACAACCTATAATTTTATTGGCTATTTATTTCTTGGTTGATCGACTAGAAGAAGACACAATGAAGCTTGATGAATTCTTGAGAAGAGGTAACTCCGCCCATTATCTTGGATGGTGTGTAGATCACTGTCATATTTAATTCAAATCTGAATTTATTTTTCTTTTTTTCTAATTTAGAAGTGTATTTGGCTTAGGCTTGTGTTGAGTCCAAAGTCTCATTACCTATCTTATACTGGTAGGGGTGGCAATCCAGACCAGACCTGACAGGTTGATCTGGAAAAACCATGAAATTTTCCGTTTCAGTCTTGAAATATACAGGTTGAACCAAAAGTCTCATTACTTGTTGACTCTGCATTCTTTTTTTAGTTGCTTCTATTTTACCGTGTTGTTTGTTTTGTGGCCTTTAGGTCTTGATGTTCACTTAGAGAAGTAGCAGCATACTGATCATTGGGACTCCACATTGTCATCAAAGGTTTAGCGTGAGGTAGTGTTTTAGCTGTTCCTGTTAATTATTTCAATCTCAAAAAGTCCTATATATCACATATTTCTGATGTAGACATCTAGTGACTTAGTTTATCTTAGGTGGCATTTCTTTTATTTCTTATTTAGTTGTTTACTTTAGTCCCATATTGGTTGTGATGGGAGTTCTCTTTAGATGTAAGCATATATAAGACTAAGGCTGCTATTGAATTATTTAGTTGATGAATATGAAAATGCTTTATTTGAGCAATTGTTATGAAGTGCTAGTGTGCTTTTGAGTGAGATGCCCGAGTGAGAGATTTACAAATCTCTTTTCTTGGGTTACAAACTCTAAGTTGAGATTTTCTAGTGTTCATTTCTATTTATCCCCCTTTCTTATAGCTTGTCTCCCATCGTTTGGCATCAGAACTAAAATTCTGATCTTTTTCTCTACTTTTCATAAGCCCTAGCCTCCACCAATTTTCCACAAATTCAAGCTCCCACAAAACCCTAGCCTCCACTATGATCCTACAAACCTTAGCCTCCACAAAAACCTAGATCCAGGTTTTTCAACTTCTTCAACTAGTCTTTGATTTTTAGTTTAAAGAAAAAGATAAAAAGGGAGAAAAATTTAAAACAAAGAGAAAAAATAAAAATAAAAATACAGATCTAAGTCATGCAGATCTAAAAAAATAAAAAAAACCTAAAACTTTTTATTTCCTTTTCCTCCTCTTCTTCTTTTCTTTTTTCCTTTAACATATCCCCCCCTCTTTAAATTTAAAATCCATCAATAAAGATTACCCATACCTCATCTTCTTCGTCTTGACCTTACACCTGACATTGATGTGTCATAAATTCATCTCGTGACCTTGTCTTCGTCATCAGATCTGTGATACACTTCGGAAATAAATCTTGCCTTCTTCTTCGTCTTCTGATCCACAACCCAACCATGAGATCGACTCCAAATCTCGACTCCGCTTTCGTCCTTGCGATCTGACAACAACCTCGCCTTCAGATCCGCAACCCAACCACGTGTTAGGAAAGAGAGAGAATACAAGCACAACAAGATGACGGAATAAGAAAAAAATAGGAAATATAATGCACAAACGCAAACACTCCACAATTATAGAGGTTGGACTAAATACCAGTCTACGTCCTCTATCGCAACCTACTTAATTCACTATAATAATTTTCAATTACCATGAACACATTCTCACACCTTAAGAAAAATACTTGAGAAATATTAAAGAAGAAACTTAGATATTAATTTCAATCTCACACTCTCTCCCTGTCTTTCTAATCCTGTGTGATGCTCCTTATTCCTTCATATGAGAAATCCATGCCATATAAATAGTCTCTCAAGAGTTGCTAACAATTAATGTACATATCTCTCCAAATACCCCTTGAAAAATTGTGCAACCCTTCTAATTTGAACTAGCCATGCCTCTTGAGTTTAACACCTCTTCGTGAATTACTCACATCCTTTCGTGAATTGCTCACACCATTTCCATAGGAGGAAACTCCAACAAACTCCCCCTCCCGACATATGTGAAAAGAAAACTCGCAAACCACCACTTCAATCCCTGAAGTCTATCTCACCTGAGATACCACTTGCAAACTCCTACAAACAAGCCATTGGCTCCTTTTTTGTACCATTCATACATCATCCGAATCAACCGTGGTCGCTCCCCCTTAATCTAAAATTGTCAATGCCGATGTGTGTCCTGCCCGGTCAACTTAATTGACCTCAAAGAGGGACACTGAGTTGACCTATTTGCTAATAGGATTTTCCTTCTCACTATCGCCTGAACCTTGAAAACAATCTGCCTGTGTCTTTGCAATGCCCACAAATGACACCCGCCTCAAGTACTTGATATCCTGTGCACCCTGTTCACAAACGCCTTCGAGATCTTTGTTTTGCCAACGGTATTACCAACCAGACGATACATACCTCCACACTTTTCTCCCTTCATTACGACCATGCAGCCATGTGTGATTTTCATGGCTCCCCCTATAATAAAGCACTTGCAGCCCTTGGAGTCCAACTGGCTCAAGGATATCAGATTCTTCCTTGGCTTTGGGACATATGCCACACTACCCAAAGTGCGTACCACTCCATCGAACATTTTGACCTTCACTGTTCCCAACCCCATGATGTCACACTTGGACCCGTCAGGCAAAAAGAAAGTACCTTCTTTTGATTCTTGAAACGTCTCAAAAAATTTCCTCTTGGAGCAAATATGATTTGTTGCACCTGAATCCAATACCCAATCATCTTGAGAATAAGTGTCCTCCCTGAAAATAGTGAGAATACCTCCAGGGTCTTCAGTATTCTGCTACCGCCGTGGAAGATTCCAAACCCTGTTATCCTTCTTATCCCAAGTCGGACAATCCCGCTTTATGTGTCCCTACACCTTGCACTTGTTGCACTGCACTCCCTTTCCGCAATCCTTGAACTTAGACCTACTGCGACTGTTAGATCCTTTGACTTCATTCCTTTCTCTTCAGTTTTGATCATATGAAACAAGTGCAGATCCTGAGTTGTCTTCATCTTTCTTCTTTATCTTCTGGTAAGAGAACAAAGCCACTCGACCTCTCCCATCTGCAAAGCATCCTTACCATACGACATTGTGGTAATCATGTGCTCAAAAGAATCAGGAGGTAAGGTAAGAAATAGAAGTGCCTGATCTTCTTTCTCAATCTTGATATCAACTCACCCAAGTTGATTCCAGCAACCCTTTGAATACAGTTAAATGTTCCATGAGATTTGCACCGTCCTCATCTTCAGCCTGTATAGATTCCTCTAAAGATTCAACTTCGTTGTTAAGCTTTTTCCAAGATAGAGTTTCTCAAGCTTCTCCCATAACGCCGGTGCCGAGTCTTCATCAATAACATTGTTGATAGTATTATCAGCAATACAGAGTCTAATGGTGCTGACGCATTCTGACTCCAAATCCTCCCATTCTTCCTTTGTCATCATCTCCGGCTTGCTATCTTTTCCCTTCAACGCTCGCATCGAGCCCTGTTGAACTAGGATACCCTTTACTCTCTGCCATAGAGTAAAGCTCCCCTTCCCATCGAAACGCTCCGCCTTGAATTGTAAGGCAAAACTGTTAGCCCAGGGCCCATCATTCTAGTTTTGATGATGATTAACTCATGTAGTTATAGTACTAATGATAATGTGTTTATTTAGTTTCAGTGATTGACCAAGATATTAGTAGGTGTTTAGCTTCAACAAAGGAGTTTTGGAGTTTACACGTGTTGATTCAAGAGCTCTCGTATCAAGATCGCATCTAGCACTCGGTTGGATTCAAGCTCGTTGGATTGTTTTTGGATCGAGTCGACTTGGAGACGAAATTCTACAAGAAGACCTCGGTTTGTTCAGTTTAATAGTTTTGATCTTGTGGAACGGTAGATAGTGTTGATATGCTCAAGTTCACACACACAAGTTTAAAGTTTGTTTGTTTTGATTTTCGGTTTAACCGATTTTGGATTTCATATCAAAAACATAGATAGATATCTTTATATGTATATTGGATTCTATCCATATACAATATGCTTCAGATTTATTTCATGAGGTTTGGAGAAAACGGTTTTCCATTTCAGAAATCTAAGTTTTGAAAAATACCGATTTTATGTTTAAGGCAAATTTCAATATCACAAAAGTGGTTCAAATAGTTTGTAATATGTGTTGATTTTTGGCCACAAATATTTGGTATTCAAAGATCTTATAAAAACTTATTTTTGTGAAATTTATGTGATTTTATAGGATTTAATTAAAGTTAAAAAGACAAGTTTTTAATCCCAAAATTTGTAACCTGGCCTTCTGCCGGTCGATCGGACGGTCGACCGAGCCAAAAGTCGGTCGACCGGTCCAGTCGGCCGATGTGCACAAACGTGCACAACCGTTTAGGCTTGAGGGCCGGTCGACCGTCCAGAGAGCTCAGCTCTCTAGATGTGGCTCCGGTCAACCAGGCAGTCGACCGGCCAGAAAGCTCTGCTTTCTGGATCTAGCCTCGATCGACCGGGCGGTCGATCGGTGGCACAACGGTCAGAAATCTAACCGTTGGCAGGTCGATCGGCCGGTCGACCGACAATAGATTTTTTTGCTGTCCTTGCCCTAACGGCTAGTTTTTGGAATGGGTTATATACCCATCCCTTTGGGTTGTTTTGATAAAGAATTTCAAGAGCAAAAATTCCCATCTTCTTAAGTATTTTAGCAACAAGTTTTAAAAGAGTTTTTGGGTTAAAAAGGAGTTATCTTTATTTGTTTTCAAGGGTTAAAAAAATCAAGAAAAAATAGAGTATTTGGGATATTAGTTTTGATCTTCATTTCTATCTTATTCTAGTTGTTTTCTCAAGTACTTTTCTTTACGTTTTGATTTCCAAACACCTTGATTTCTCACACTTGAGCTATCATATCTATCCTATCTATAGAATCTTATTTTTGTGAGAAAAATTAGTTTGTGGTCTTTGAGATCACCAAGAGTTGTAACCTTCTTTGTGTTATTGTTATCCCTCTTGTGTAGAGGTGATTGTGGAGATTGTGTTTGTATTTGTTGGTATCCCTCTAAGTGTAGAGGTGATTGAAGTTGGAGTTTGGCTTTGTGCCTTGTCCCTCTAGTGAGAGGTGATTGTGTTGGCTTTGTGCCTATCCCGCTATTGAAAGGTTGATCTTGTGTGGCTTAGTGTCTTGCCTCTTGTGTAGAGCTTGTTGTTGTTTGAGAGAGGAGTTGTGTACTCCAAATTTGTATTACCCAGATCCTCAGTGGAGGTTCCCTGTGTGGGAAGTCTTGTGTGGATGCATAGTGGAAATCCTTCTATGTGAAGGCGGGGACGTAGAGCAGTGGCTCGAACCTCGAAACATATCTTTCTGTTTGCAATTGATCCACTATCTCTAAACTCTCTCTCTTTTATATCTTGCATTGCATCTTATTGCTGATATCTTATATGCTTGGTATTATTTGTGTGCCCATACTAGTGTTGAACCAAGAGAGCTTCATATAGTACCTCAACTCTTATTTAGAGGAATTTAGAGGAGATAGTTCAGAGCCCTTTACCGAAAATTCGGCTGCACTCTTTGGTTACACTAAGTGTATTATAATTAGTTTTAATTCCCCATCATTTATTATTAGATTAGTCATACACCTATTCACCCCCCTTAGGTGTATTTTCAATTGGTATCAGAGCCTACGCTCCTGATATTAGGTTTAACCACCTAGGAATGAGATCTTGGCTAGCTAATCTAGTTTTGCATTTGCACACTTACTTGTTTACACGCACTCATGGATGGATTACCTTACCCCTCCTATGTTTGATGTTTCTAATATCGATGTATGGAAGCTTAAGATGTGTATGTACCTAAAAATCCTAGGAATGCATGTTTATGTTGCTACTACCTATAAATCCTATCTTGGTAATAACAAGCATATAGAGGCTAATGCACAAGCCCTAGAGACACTTAGATGCACTCTTAGCTAGAATATTTTTCTATTGTTTCTCATTGTGATTCCGCTTTTGCAGTGTGGAACACTTTGACCTCTCCCGCGCTATAAACCACAAAATATGTGGAGAAGGAATCTAGTGAGGATGAATCTGAACAAGCTTGCTACATGATCGAAGGGAATGACTCCCTTGAGGTAAACTCAGATACTCAAGTAGATGATAGTGTTAGTTCTTACGGTAATGACTATATGGATGCTGATGTTTTAAATGAAAAACTATCTATTGTGTGTAAAAGCTTGCTTGAAAAATATAAACTTTTGAAAAAAAGCTTTAAAATAAACTTGATATTGTTTTGCAAGAAAGGGATGAGATTTCAAATGAAAGGGACTCATTGAAATCCCAACTTGATCTTGCCCTAAATGAAACAAAATTTTGAAAAGTAAACATAATTGTGATGAAATTTTGAAGAAAAATGAGGTTCTATCTTCAAAACTTGATATTGTTTTAAAAGAAAATGATTCTTTTAAAAACAAAATTACTTCAAATTCAAAAGAGCGAGATTTGGCTTCTAAGAAAAATATTTTTTTAAAAATTGATATTGATTCACATGTTTGTCATGCTACTATAGATTCATCCTCTAATAACAAACATGTTTCTTGCTCCACTCTTCTATTATTGTAAATGATATATGTGCTTTAAAGAAGAGTGTTGATTGTTTGGGCTCTACTTTGAGCCAATGTGCCATGAACCACACGGTTGGAATTCATATTTCACAAGAAACATGCTCCTCATATATATGCACACAAACCAAGGCATACACATGCTCATCGTGCACACACACATGATTCTATGTATGCTCATGTGTACACTTGTACACATTGTGGACATAAGGGTCACCTTGTAAATTTTTTTATGATAGATTAAATGATTAAAATTTTTCAAATAGATATGTTTGGGTTAGGAAAGGTGCTAACCCCTATGGACCCAAATAGAGTATGGGTACCAAAAATCACTCCATTGCATTTGATGTATGTGTGGGCTCCCACTTGACGTGAGGGTGTTGGTGCCTTGATGGTGGATGCGTTCCGAGCTAAATGGTAATAATTTTAGATGCATCACTTTTAGGGGAGTTTGGCGGAAGGACCACTATGGTTTTGAGATCTAGAGAATAGCCCTAATGGTTTTGGTAACTATCTCTAACTCCAATTTAGTGTACATGCTTTCTTTGATTGATTTTTAGCATGTTTTGATTGTTCATGATTATTTTGTTAAATGTCATACTTATTAGACATGTGATATATATATATATATATATATATATAGTATTTGATACACCCATGTTTATGTGGACTTATATTTTTGTGTTCTCACTATAGTTTAGCTATATTGTATATCATAGTCTAAGAATGTGCATTTACATAATGATCATATTGGTTTATGTTTTGTTTTATGCTTCATGTTTTAATTACTTGTTTAGATATAATTTTCATTAAAACTTGTGTATATACTTGTACAACTAATGAGCCACATTTGATTCTTACATGTTTGTACTTAATTGCTCATTTGTAACCATTAGATGTACTAGTATAGCCTAGTTTTGATGATTCTTGCATTGTAATCTGTATTCCCTATTTTTGGACATATTTTCATGAAAATGTATTTAGCTTCATGTATATGTTAATTTTGTTTAAAACTTTAAATATACATGTATACCCTTGAGTCACTTACTTTTCATGCAAAATTCCTTTTTGGACTCATTTGTGTTTGTGATATGTATGTATGTTTTTAGTTTTAGACAAAATATACATATGCCTTGAAGTTAGTATTATTTTGATGAAAATTAAATTCTTATGTTTTTCATGTTTACAAAGAAATTTCATTGAGCTTAAATGCCTTATTCTATAATTTTGTTAATTACATGACTTTTTACACTCTATGTTTGATGTTTATTTATGATTTATTTTCATGAGATTATATGAGCCTTGTTGCTATTTGAGTATTGATGATTGTGTGATTTTCATGTTTCATGGATATATTCTTGTTTTATTTCTTACTTGAAGGATTTCGTACTAGTTTGCAAGATTATCATAAAACTAGTTCGTATTCTTCAATTGGTAGTGCTTTTCATCTATGCTAAAATTATTTTTAAATTCTATTTTTGAAAATCCCTACCTTTTAAGGGTGGTTGGATGGGCGACCAAGCCTTGTGTGCCTTATTGAAAATCTATTTAAACATGTGCATGAATAGGGTGGTAGTATGAGTTATATACTTTTTTCTCATTATATTTTTCAATTGGTATCACAATTGATATTTTTTTCGTTGTATACTCATATGTGTTTTCCTATACGTGTATGCTTTAAATTTCAAATAGTATCAATCTTCATTGGTATTTACATTTTCATACATATATATATGATTTGATTGTGCTTGCAATATCTTTACATCTTAAAGTACAAATTATATTTATCCTAAGCTTGATTTACTCCTTAATATCAATTATTTTTCAATTGGTATCTTATACAAGCTTATGCATTATTTTTGTTAGTATTTCATAAAGGGGGAGAAAAATTCGTGTTTTATCTTTCAATCATTTTATTTTTAATTGATATCTTACTCCTATTCTTTATGATGAAAAATGCTTTATTTTGGTATATGCTAACATTTTCAATATTGGGATCGATAATCTTAAATTGGTATTATTCTCTATTTGGTATCTCTATTACAAAATGATTTTAGTGTTTATCTAAAAAATTGGTTTGTTTTTTTTCAATTGGTATCATGTTTCATTTTAAATTGGTATCTATATTGAGATGAGTTGTGTTTACCTAAAAATTTTGTTTTTACTTTCAATTGGTATCAAGATTTACAATATATATATTTCAATTGGTATTAAAAACATGCAATGTTTCATTTTCTATTGGTATCAAAAGTTTACAAGATATTTCAGTTGGTATCTTTTGGTATCTTAAAAATTTTATTTATTTTCAATCGGTATCATAAATTAGTATCATAATGTTTCGATATATAACTTTATCATAAATTAGTATATTTTTCAATTAGTTTCATAATGTTTTGATATATATTGCTTATATGCAAGGAAAGCTTAACATCTTTATATATAGATTCATGTTGAGTGTATCTCATATTGAGGAGCTTGACCTCTCTAATCTATGTAATACACGTGTGTAGAGGGAGTTTCACATCTCCTTTTATGTATTATATATTATATGTTATGTGATTAGAGTTTAGTCATCACTTTTTCATGTAATGCATGTATACAGGGAGAGTTAACTTTACGTCTCTCCTCTTCATGAATGTATATCGAATATATATTTTTATTATTTGATTTGACAAAAAGGGGGATAAGATTTTTTTGAGAGTTTATTTATGCCCCTTTGTTGATGAATTGACAAAAGGGGGAGAAGTATTTGATGAAGTTTATATATACATGTTTATTTCATTTCCTTATTTTATACAAAAAGAGGGAGAAGAATTTTGAGAGTTTATATATATGCATGTTTATTTTCTTGTTTAATGCACATATGTTTTTGTTTATGCAAAAAGGGGAGAAGAATTTGTTTTTGTATGTTTATCTCCTTGTTTATGCTTATATGTTTGTTTAGTTTTAGCACTTCATTGAATATATTTATGGTTATTGCTATGCATGAATTAAGGGGAGCTTTTATGAAGCTTAACTATAATCCATGCATATATGACTCCATGAGTTTTGTCATCATCAAAAAGGGGGAGATTGTTGGCCCAGAGGCCTATCACTCTAGTTTTGATGATGATTAACTCATGTAGTTATAGTACTAATGACCTTGTGTTTATTTAGTTTCAGTGATTGACCAAGATATTAGTAGGTGTTTAGCGTCAACAAAGGAGTTTTGGAGCTTACACGTGTTGATTCAAGAGCTCTCGCGTCAAGATCGCATCTAGCACTCGGTTGGAGTCAAGCTCGTTGGATCGTGTTTGGATCGAGTCGACTTGGAGACGGAATTCTACAAGAAGACCTTAGTTTGTTCAGTTTAGTAGTTTAGATCTTATGTAAAGGTAGTAAGTGCTGATATGCTCAAATTCACACACACACACAAGTTTAAAGTTTGTTGGTTTTGGTTTTCAGTTTAACCGATTTTGGATTTCATGTCAAAAACATAGATAGATACTTTTATATGTATATTGGATTCTATCCATATACAATATGCTTCAAATTTATTTCAATATCATCTTTTTGTATTTACATGAGTTTTGGAGAAAACGTTTTTCCATTTCAAAAATTCAAGTTTTGGAAAATACTGATTTTATGTTTAAGGCAAATTTTAATATCAAAAACTTGGTTCAAATAGTTTGTCATATGTGTTAATTTTTTGTCACATGTGTTTGGTATTCAAAGATCTTATGAGAACTTATTTTTGTGAAATTTATGTGATTTTATGGGATTTAATTGAAGTTAAAAAGACCAAGTTTCTAATCCCCAAAATTTGTGACCTTGCCTTCTGCCGGTCGACAAGACGGTCGACCGAGACAGAAGTCGGTCGACCGGTCTGGTCGATTGATGTGCACAAACGTAAAAGGTTTGAGGGCCGGTCGACCGGGACAGTTGACCGTCTAGAGAGCTCTGCTCTCTAGATCTGGCCCTGGTCGACCAGGCGGTCGACCGGCCAGAGTGCTCTGCTCTCTAGATCCAGCCTCGGTCGATCTGTGGCATAACGGTCAAAAATCTAACCGTTGACCGGTCGACCGGGCGGTCGACCGATAGCAAAATTTTCTATTGTCTTCGGCCCAAGGGCTAGTTTTTGGAATGGGTTATAAATACCCATCCCTTTGGGCTGTTTTGATAAAGAATCTCAAGAGCAAAAATTCCCATCTTCTTAAGTATTTTAGTAACAAGTTTTAAAAGAGTTTTTGGGTTAAAAAGTATTTATCTTTATTTGTTTTCAAGGGTTGGAAAAATCAAAGAAAAATTGAGTATTTGGGATATTGATTTTGATCTTCATTTCTATCTTATTCTAGTTGTTTTCCCAAGTATTTTTCTTTGTGTTTTGATTTCTAAACACCTTGATTTCTCACACTTGAGCTATCATATCTGTTCTATCTATAAGATCTTATTTTTGTGAGGAAAATTGGTTTGTGGTCTTTGATATCACTAAGAGTTGTGACCTTCTTTGTGTTGTTGTTATCCCTCTTGTGTAGAGGTAATTGTGGAGATTGTGTTTGTGTTTGTTGGTATCCCTCTAAGTATAGAGGTGATTGAGGTTAGAGTTTGGCTTTGTGCCTTGTCCCTCTAGTGAGAGGTGATTGTGTTGGCTTTGTGCCTATCCCTCTATTGAGAGGTTGATCTTGTGTGGCTTAGTGCCTTGTCTCTTGCGTAGAGGTTGTTGTTATTTGAGAGAGGAGTTGTGTACTCTAAGTTTGTATTACCTAAATCCTCAGTGGAGGTTCCCTATGTGGGAAGTCTTGTATGGACGCATAGTGAAAATCCTCCTGTGTGAAAGCGGGGACGTGGAGCAGTGACTTGAGCCTCGAAACATATCTTTGTGTTTGCGAGTGATCCACTATCTCTAAACTCTCTCTTTTTTATCTTGCATTGCATCTCATTACTCATATCTTATATGCTTGGTTTTGTTTGTGTGCCCTTACTAGTGTTGAACTAAGAGAGCTTCATATAGTACCTCAACTTTTATTTAGAGGAATTTAGAGGAGATAGTCCAGAGCCCTTCACCGGAAATTCAGCTACACTCTTTGGTTACACTAAGTGTGTTACAATTAATTTTTAATCACATCATTTATCATTAGATTAGCCATACACCTATTCACCCCCCTTTAGGTGTATTTTCAAAAACTCCCTGTCATGTCACTCCTGTGAACCTTCGGCTCTGATACCACTTGTTGGGAATGACAGAGAGAATACAAGCGCACCTAGATAACGAAAATAAGAAAAAAATAGGAAATATAATGCATAAACGCAAACGCTCCACAATTATAGAGATTCGACCAAATACTAGTCTACGTCCTCTGTCCGAGCCTGCTGAATTCACTATAATAATCATTAATTACAATGAACACCTTCTCATACCCCAAGAAAAATACTTGAGAAATACCAAAGAATAAAACTAGAGATTAATTTCAATCTCCCACTCTCTCTTCCTTTCTCTCCCTGTCTTTCTAATCTTGTATAATGCCCCTTATTCCTTCATATGAGAAATCCATCCCATATAAATAGTCTCTCAAAAGTTGCTATCAATTAATATATACATCTTTCCAAAACACCCTTGGAAAATCATGCAACCCTTCATAATTGAGCTAGTCAAGCCTCTTGAGTTTAGCACCTCTTCGTGAACCACTCACATTCTTTCGTGAACTGCTCACACCATTTCACATAGGAGGGAACTCCAACACCACGATATAGGCTCTTGATCTTATCCACAAACTCAACTCCGCTATCCGACAATAACCACGAGTCCGATCTCGTCCTCTAGCCCCAAATCGACAGCAACAACATATAACTATCCGACAACAACCAAGAGTCCGATAGATCTCGCCACCACCTCGTCTTTAGTGGCCAATGATGTGTCCAGAGCAGTGGACGACCTAATACGCCTCCGTCGTCAACATCTAACATTGCCGGAGATTTTCTATTCATCCTCCAACCTTCGACGACTGCACCAGAGCCACCAGACTTCATCAGTAACCACCACGACCCTCTTCCTCACGCTAAACACTCCAGACGTCGTTGATGACCCTTGCCAACACTCTGTCCCCCTCGCCTGCGACACCGTCCTCGTCATCCCTCGTCTTCTTCAGATCCTCGACAATAAAGCGCTTTTCAAATCCCAAGTGGGTTTGTAACCCTGCCACCCAACTCGGAAGCAATAGCAGTTATTTTGGGTTTTAAGTTGAAACCCACAAGTTACAGTGCCAACCCATAAAGAATAGTAATAGGTCCAGCGTTTTGCTACCCGATAAGCAATTCAATTCATTTTTGGGTGAAAACCTGACAATCCAGAGTTTGGACGATTTTTTAGCCATTGAGTTTGTGACAGCAAGAGCTTCGCTTCAGGACCTTGTGCGTGATTTTTAGCCTTCGGTTGTGGGCGTTTCTCTGAGAAGACTTGCGTTGGGCTTGAACGTTTCACCCCTTAGGTGAGATCTATCTTGAACTGAATTATCGATTGCTGATTACTTGTTATACTAGTGAATTGTAATAAATTATTGCTGAATTGTATTTACTTTTATCTAATGTTTGTGTCATTGAGTGTTATTATGATCATTTATTGGATTGCATTTGTTGCATTCAGAAGTTAAACTTTAGGGTATTTTTATTCTTTCTCATTTAGTGTATGCATTTAATTTTATTTTGAGTTTAGGATTTTGCATTTCATCGCGTGCTTGTTTGACTTCACTTTTGTTACATATCTCATTTTGAAAAATCCAACTTGAATAATCTAGATAAGCTTAATCATATGATTAGACAACTTCGATAGAGGATAAAATTAGAAAAGTTGTACAATCTCTGTTAGGGTGATTTGTCCGTTAGAGATTACATAGCCAGATTTGAGAACTTAACCCGTCGTTGTGATGTGAGATAACATCATTTCTTGACCATAACCTGATTTGTTTCAGGTTTAAGATTTGACATTAGGCGTGCTATGATCACTAGCTCTTATGGTGTAGACTCTGTTGAAGATGCTTTTAATTTTGCCCTAAAATAGACATAAATTTCAAGGGAATAGTCAATGCTGAAGCCTGTGAGTAGCATTCTAAATATGAGGGATATGAACACTATGATTATCAGTACCTCTCTTAGAAAGAGTGTTCTAAATGTGAAGGATATAGATACTATGATTATCGTTGCCTCTCGAATAGTCGACATGTTAATATTGTGCGTAGTGATGATATTGCCGATTTGAAGGTTATTAAGGATGTCCACTTTCATTCTGAGATATCTAGTGTCATGGAGGATACACCAATTGACTTCTTTCTACTGATTCTTAATGAGATCCATGTGTCTTCTGCGAGTACCATTGACATTGTTCATGCGTTAGTGGATTCTAGTACACCCACATCTGACCTATATTCATGAGGAAAATTAAGAAAATCAGGAAACATAGATTGAATCTATTATAGCTACTCCTAGCTTGTCTTCTTCCAGTGAGTCATTAGAGTTTCTTGTCATGTTACATCAGGTTAGTTCTGGTGTTTCTTCTTTTAATAGGTGCTTGGAGTTTTTTCTTGAGTTTTTTTTTTCAGATTTTTGTCAGTCCTAGTGATATTATACCATTAGCAATGTCTGAACTACATCCTCCTAGAGAACTCACGTCTCTCTTTTTCTCATCTTTAGGAGTTACTCCTATTGAGTCAATTACATTACATTTGCCTGTTGCATATGATGAAACCCTTAAACACATAGTGATTTGCAATGATGACTATAAATTTGTTGCATTTTCACATAATATATTGCAGAAATTTGCAGTTAATGAGGTGACATGTATGTTTCATCCTGAGATTGTGAGGATGTTACACAACCAGCGTACAGGTTCCCATAGGGTTCTCAGGGGAATTGCTTTCATCACTGACAAGTTGGATATCCCACGAGATCCTGGTACCGACCTGACTTTTAGTGGAGAGGACTCGACTCCATGCACCGCATGTGACTTTCAAGATTTACAATCGCCTACAATGGATCCGTCATAGAAGCAAGTTTCACCTCTAGCAGCTTGGTTCAGATTTGATGCCTATAAGCTGGTTCCGCGACCACTACCATGGGCTGATTGAGAGCTGAGGAGATCGACACTCAGCATGGTCGAGTTTTCCTTAACCCTAGGGCAATGATGGGGACATCTAGTTATAGTGTTTTTAGTTGGTTGGGCTATTTTGTCTTATTTTATTTTAGCCAGTTATTGTAGTTAGCTTATCTTATCTTATTTTAGTCTTACATTGATTGTGGTGGGGAAGTTTCCTGTGATTGAGGGCAATAAAAGGCCAATACTACTTATGGGTTTCTTAGTTGATGAATATGAAAATTGTCATTGATGCATTTGAAATCGCTTTGATACTAATTGAGATCACCTAGAGGGGGGGGGTTAATAGGTGATGGCTATATGAAATGACAAAATGCGGAATTAAAAACTTTTAACACAACAATTAGCTCAAATTAATATTTGCAATTAAATTAAACAAATAAAGTGCAAGAAATAAAGAGTTTAGGGTTGAGAGAAATTTGAGCAAACGCAAACACGCCGATATGTTTCCGAGGTTCGAGCCACGCTCTACGTCCTCGCCTTCACACTTGAAGGATTTCCACTATTGAGGATCCCACCGGATCAACAATACAAGGACAACACTTGTCCGTCTCTCGTGATGCCGCAACACCACCTTGAGCACACTCGCTCGCCTTGAGGCCGATGCCTCTACAACTTCACTCCAAGTAGAAAAGAGTGATCAACACTTGATCACTTTACAAAAGCTCACTTGCACAATCCTAGAACCAAGTATGTAGATGTAGAGTATGGGATTGTGTAGTGCAAAAGCTAGAGAGAAGTTTAGAGAAAAAGGCTACAAGTTGGGGTGTTGGTGATTTTTGACTTTGGAAATCTTTTGTAAAAGAAGGCTAATGAAAACTTGGAAAACACTTGAAAATCTTATCAAAAATTGTTGTTCCATCATGTTGAAGTGACCTCCTATTTATAGGGGTCAAAAATAGCCTCTCATAGCCGTTGGAAGTGATCCCAACTAAAAAGGACTGACAGAAAACTAGCTGTTAGAATCTGTCAGAAAATCTGACAGAGTCCGGTCGACCGAGACGGTCGACCGCCAACGGTCAAAAATTCGACCGTTGGGGCTCTACGGTCGACCGTCTCGGTCGACCGAGTTTACCCGAGAACAAAACAAAGAGATCGGTCGCCGTATCGGTCGACTGATACTCGTGCACAGTTTGTGCACGTCGGTCGACCGACCCGGTCGACCGGCCACCGTCAGTTCTGAAAAATCAGAACTGCCAGAACCAGAAATCTTGGGGAATGGTTTTTATCTTTTAAGTTTTATGTTTTAAACTTGTAAAAACTTAGAGTATGAGCCTGTGTCAATACTCTAACATGTTAAAATATTTTGATATAAATCCTTTTGATAAAAACTTGTTTTTCTCAAAAATTGTTTTTCCAAAACTTAAATATTTCTAACTTAATTTCCAAAACATGTTATCTTTTAAAGTTAACTTGGAAATGGATTTTTGAAATCATTTTTGCAGCCATAATATAAAAACTGAAAGTGTGTGTGTGTGTAATCCCATATCCTCTACTTCTATCATCTAGGTTTTGACAAAATATCTAAAAATGAAACCAAATTACAAATCTTGTTTGGTCTTCATAGTCTTGAACTTGTCTTGATCTTCACATCATCATCTTGATCCCGAAGCGTCCTAGTGTGCATAGCTTGGGAATCAACATCTTTGCGAACTCCAAACTTGTGAGTCTTTACAATGGAGCCGTCAAATTAACCTGTTTAATAACCTGAAATATTCTGAAATAAACATGTAAAATACATAACTAAATATGGTTTGTTATCATCAAAATAAACATGGAAATAAAGAACAAATGGCCTTTGGGCCAACAATCTCCCCCTTTTTGATGATGACAAAACATATGTAGTTATTACAAAATATTTTGGGTAGAGACTTCAAATGAAGCTCCCCCTCAACACATGCATATAATAAAAGATACAAATCATCACAAATGATAGACAATCACACATGGATATCATAACAAGATGTATAAACAAGAGCTCATATCCATGTCATAAAATAAATCATGTCCATACAAAATAAACACATGTCCATAACAAAATGAGCACTATATGTCCAAACATGTCCAAACACACAAATATCCAAACATCCAAAATACTACATCACAAAAATGTATCAAGTACAAAATATGAAATAACAACACAAAATATCATCTCTCTCAAGATAACTCTCCCCCTTTTTGACATCATCAAAAGGGGAGGTCACACTCAGCACTACTCATCAGCAGCATCGTCGTCGCCCGCATCGTCGTCATCATCCTCTGACGAGCTCTCTACGTCCTCTGCCATGGCCTCATCACCATCATCATCTTCCTCTGAGGAAGAAGAACCTGCTGCCTCCTCTGGGTCGATGCCAACAACTCTGGGCCGAGGTGGAGGAGCTGAAGAAGGGGCTCTGGGAGGAAATGGAGGACCAGTAGAGGGAAGTGGACGAGCGATGGAAGTAGGATCAGGAGAGATCATCTCAAATTTGGTGAAAAGAGCATCAAACTGAACATCCACGAATCTCATGGAGTCAGCAAAGTATGACATGTCGTTCCTAAGACCCTGGATACATGAGTCTAACTCTGCTCGAGCAGCGGCCTCACGCTGAAAACGTGCATCCAGCTCTGCACGAAAAGCAGTATCGCGCTGCTCAATCCAGGCCTGATGTGCCTCGAACTGAGAGCGGACCTCAGAAGAGATAAGGGACTGAAGATCTGGAGGAAAAGCTGGGACAGACGCAGATGAAGTCCCTGGGGCTGAAGATGACCCTGGGGCAGAAGAAGATCCAGGAATAACAGGAGGTGGAACAGGAGGTTGCTCAGGAGCATGTCTATGCAACTGTGCTTCCATCCTTTTCAACAAGACTCCATCAATGTTTATGTTAGGATCTTCTGAAATCGCAGCAGAAAGATCGAAGTTGAGGGCTCTGAGAATATGAGTAATGAGCATGCCATAAGGAAGGCTCCGACCGGCCATACGAATATGGTCAGAAGCCATATGAGATGCAATGAGACGGGGGACATTTATCTTGATGCCTCGCAGAAGGCAATAGATAATCAAATGAGTAGGACCCCTAGCATGACTATACTCACAATGTTTAGGGACTAGATCATAGAAAATAATCTTAGCAAGGACCTGAGCAGTGAGAGTGAACCTACTCATGACTTCGTTCCTTACTAGACCGGGGTTGTCATCCCCGTGGATCAAGGTAGAGGCGGTGAGCGCAGACTCACCGTCAGGATAGGACTCAAAAGTGTGTAGGTCAAAGGTATACACATCTGCACCACCAGGGGTGAGATGCAAGATCTCAGCAAATCGACCGATGCTAAGGTCGATATCTCTACCTAACACTCTAGATTTGATCCGGTTCCCATCAAATGAATAATTTGCATAAAAGTAGGGAACTAAAGAGGAATAGACTTGTTCCTTGATAGTCAGGAACTCGTCTAGAGCATTGTTCCTAATGATTTGGGGAATATCCAAATGTTCAAAGTCTTGAATGACAACAAATCTCCCCGAGTTGATTTTTCTAGTGGAAAAAGTGATGTAACGATTTCCGGCAAGCTCACTGACAAAAAGGCGTTTGGGTTTAGGAGTTGAAGGTTGTGCAATGGCTTTGCCTTTCTCTTGCCTTGATCGTTTAGACATTATGGAATAAAAATCGGATTTTTAGGTCAACACAAGTTAGGGCACGATCTAGAGAGACTTAGCAACCTAAAATCTTGACAATAGATAGTAGATCTAGAAGCTAGAAGTGAAAATCAGAGAGAAAGATAAGATTTTTACCTTAACTGGAAAACTGAAACCCTAGATCAAAGAAAACCAAATTTCTCCGAATCCAGCGGACAGATGATCCTGAAATTGAAGATCCGGAAATAGAACAAGGAAATACAAGTGGGTTTTAAATTAATTTGAAGACGGTTGAGTGATTGGAGAGATTGGGAAATTTTTGGAGGTGGGAAGAACTCGGGCACGTCGACTGGTTGTGAGGAGAGAGAGAGAAAAAGTGAAAATTTATAACAGATTAAGGCTGAATTCGACGAACGGTCGATCGGGGTTGACCTTCGGTCGACCGACGCCAACCCGAGAGCTCTGTAACTTCAGAACGGTCGACTGGGACGGTCGACCGACTTATCCAGAGACCTTTGCAAATTTGCAGCGGTCGACCGGTACTATGGGCGGTCGACCGGTTTCGCCTGAAACCTGTCTGCATTTTCAGCCTTAAAAAAAATTTTAAAATAAATTTTAATAAATCAAAAATATGATATATTATAAATACAAAATTACAATCAACATGTTTTAAACTTCATTAAATTGTTATGACAACCAAGATTACAAACAAGGTATTTTAATTTTTAATTTCCATATTAAAACAAAGTTTTAGAGATGTTAAAGCCGAATACCCAGTGACGGGTTCTGAACTTCTTCCTCTTGATTCCTCGTGAAATGAGTTGAGGCGCGCAATTGCCATCTCTAAGGTATTTGCTTTAAATATGAAAATTTTCAAAAAGTTTTTATTTTTGTTTATGAAAATAATGTGTATATGTATACAAGTATATAATCACAAATTGTAAGCTATACATGTGGACATTTAAAAATGTATAAACAACTAGATATCAAAATTGGACATGGCATATACAATCATGATAGAAATCTAAGTTTACATAAACAAGTATCAATGAGGCATAAAAGTAAACTATCAATCCTATAACAATTGTATATACAAAATTAAATAAACTCTTAAATGGAGAAGTTACCAAATTATGGGCAATCTCCAAAATTAGGTGCCTCCATGATAGCGATGCATGCATGATTAGTTCTTTAAGCTCCGATGCATCAACTACCCGGGCACCGCCTCCTCCTAAGTCTTGGAGGGTGAAGATCCACCTGTACCTGTGTCATTTAAAATTGGAGGATCTTTTGGTACCCAAATCTTAGTGGGTCCTTTAGGGTTAGTTACGGGGCGAACCCAAACAAATTTGTTCTTAACATTATTCTTAGCATAACAAAACTTTTCTAAATGGCCTTTGCGGCCGCAATGCGTGCAAATGTAAATCTTACTATACATAAATGCATGCTTATGTGTGTGTGCATGTTTATGTGTAGAATGTTTATGTTGCACATGTTTCCCTTGGGTTGTTCCCTTAGGAAGTCTAGATGCAAGCTTGTTAAAATCAAAAGCACACTTTTTGATAGTAGAGTCTAAAACTTTAATTCGTTTTTGAATCTCTACAAATTCATTTTTATCACAAGAAATGGGGGTTTTTCCTTTATTAGCTATTTTATACTTTTCAAAATCACTTTTTAATTTTTCAAAGCCCTTAGCTAAATCATCCTTTTCTTTTAAAACAATATCAATTTTATTCTTTAAAACTTCATTTTCCTTTTTCAACTTTTTATTATGAGATTGTGAAATCTCATACCTATGTTGTAACTCCTCAAAGAATTGTGCAAGTTCATCCATTGTGAGTTCATCATCATCAATAGAGGTTTCAAGACATACCTTGGATGAGTCCTCACCTTGTGCCATAAAACACATGTTGGCGGCGTCGTGCTCCTCTTCGGATTCCGACTCCGAGTCATCCCAAGTAGCGGCTAGTGCCTTCTTCTTCTTCGCATGCTTGGAGGTTGAGGCTTGAAGAGCAAGGGCAATCGGCAATTAAGTGACCGATCTTCTTGCAATGGAAGCAAGGACCGGGTTCTTCTCTTTTCTTCTCAAACCTTCCTTGAGGCTTCCCTCTTCGGAAGTTGCTTTGCCGTCCCATCTTATAAAACATCTTGCCCACCTTCCGGATGAGCATGGCGAAGTCCTCATCGCAATCTTCGGATGAGTCGTCCTCTTCAATAGTAGTTGGAGCGGCTTTGAAGGCGATTGTCTTCTTCTTGGGTGCCTCCCTTTCTTCTCTAACCTTCATCTCCATCTCATGCGTCTTGAGATTTCTGATGAAGCCGGAGAAGTCCATCTCCTCCTTGTCATTAAGCTCCTTGAGTGTTGTGGCCTTTACTTCCCAAGATTTAGGAAGAGCCCGAATGACCTTTCTAATCTTTTGGTCATTATCAATCTTGTCACCTAAAGAAGACAAAGCATTAGTTATTTTTGTAAATCTAGTGAGCATGTCATCAATGCTCTCATTATCAAACATATAAAAGTTCTCATATTGAGAACGTAGCAAGTCAACCTTAGCTCTTTTGACTTGTGACGTTCCCTCATGAGTCACAATAAGAATATTCCAAACCTCAAATGCGGATTTACAATTAATTATGCGTGCAAGGTCATCCTCATTCAAAGCTTGTGTTAATGCATATTGTGCCCTAGCATTAGCCTCATAGTCTTTGAAAGTATCCTCGGACCATGTGCTCTCATCGGTTGTGGGTTCTATGAAATCTTTGGTTATGGCCCTAGCAACCCTAACACCTAAGGATTTCAAAAATAGGTTCATCTTGACTTTCCATATGGGAAAGTTCAAGCCATCAAATTTGGGTGGGGATTTGATGCTAGAGAAGTCCATGGATGCCATGAGTATGAATGCACAATCAAAATTAGATGCAACAAATATATAGCCAAATGTGGATCTCCCTAAGGTGGTTAAACCTAATATGAAGGGTTAGGCTCTGATACCAATTGAAATCGCTTTGATACTAATTGAGATCACCTAGAGGGGGGGGGGTGAATAGGTGATGGCTATATGAAATGACAAAATGCGGAATTAAAAACTTTTAACACAACAATTAGCTCAAATTAATATTTGCAATTAAATTAAACAAATAAAGTGCAAGAAATAAAGAGTTTAGGGTTGAGAGAAATTTGAGCAAACGCAAACACGCCGATATGTTTCCGAGGTTCGAGCCACGCTCTACGTCCCCGCCTTCACACTTGAAGGATTTCCACTATTGAGGATCCCACCGGATCAACAATACAAGGACAACACTTGTCCGTCTCTCGTGATGCCGCAACACCACCTTGAGCACACTCGCTCGCCTTGAGGCCGATGCCTCTACAACTTCACTCCAAGTAGAAAAGAGTGATCAACACTTGATCACTTTACAAAAGCTCACTTGCACAATCCTAGAACCAAGTATGTAGATGTAGAGTATGGGATTGTGTAGTGCAAAAGCTAGAGAGAAGTTTAGAGAAAAAGGCTACAAGTTGGGGTGTTGGTGATTTTTGACTTTGGAAATCTTTTGTAAAAGAAGGCTAATGAAAACTTGGAAAACACTTGAAAATCTTATCAAAAATTGTTGTTCCATCATGTTGAAGTGACCTCCTATTTATAGGGGTCAAAAACAGCCTCTCATAGCCGTTGGAAGTGATCCCAACAAAAAGGACTGACAGAAAACTAGCTGTTGGAATCTGTCAGAAAATCTGACAGAGTCCGGTCGACCGGGACGGTCGACCGCCAACGGTCAAAAATTCGACCGTTGGGGCTCTACGGTCGACCGTCTCGGTCGACCGAGTTTACCCGAGAACAAAACAAAGAGATCGGTCGCCGTATCGGTCGACTGATACTCGTGCACAGTTTGTGCACGTCGGTCGACCGACCCGGTCGACCGGCCACCGTCAGTTCTGAAAAATCAGAACTGCTAGAACCAGAAATCTTGGGGAATGGTTTTTATCTTTTAAGTTTTATGTTTTAAACTTGTAAAAACTTAGAGTATGAGCCTGTGTCAATACTCTAACATGTTAAAATATTTTGATATAAATCCTTTTGATAAAAACTTGTTTTTCTCAAAAATTGTTTTTCCAAAACTTAAATATTTCTAACTTAATTTTCAAAACATGTTATCTTTTAAAGTTAACTTGGAAATGGATTTTTGAAATCATTTTTGCAGCCATAATATAAAAACTGAAAGTGTGTGTGTGTAATCCCATATCCTCTACTTCTATCATCTAGGTTTTGACAAAATATCTAAAAATGAAACCAAATTACAAATCTTGTTTGGTCTTCATAGTCTTGAACTTGTCTTGATCTTCACATCATCATTTTGATCCCGAAGCGTCCTAGTGTGCATAGCTTGGGAATCAACATCTTTGCGAACTCCAAACTTGTGAGTCTTTACAATGGAGCCGTCAAATTAACCTGTTTAATAACCTGAAATATTCTGAAATAAACATGTTAAATACATAACTAAATATGGTTTGTTATCATCAAAATAATCATGGAGATAAAGGACAAATGGCCTTTGGGCCAACAGCATTTATAGCCAGTGAATGTGCTTTTGGTGAGATGTCCTAGGGAGAGATTCCCAAATCTCATTTCTTGGGTTACAAATCTAGGTTGAAATTTCCTAGTAGTCGTTCCTAATTATCCCCCTTTTTGTTATTCATACCCCATCAATTTCAATCTGAAATTAATTTCGATCTCCCTCTATTTTCCCCTTCTTTTCCCTCTTAGTCAATAAACTAACAGATCTATAAATGTGCCAATCTTTGGTAATTAGTTGTAAGTTCTGATATATACTGCTGTAATGTAGTGAAGATAACATACTATCTGTTAAGCTTATACCTTTCACTATGCAAATATGTTCCCATAGACTCATATTTGTATGTCAGTTCTTCGACAAGAAAGGCTGAGGCTTTCTCATTGTACATCTGCAAAATAAAGCTTCTTCACTTTAGGCTGGTGAAATGGCTTTAAGTGTATTCTATGTTGTAAATTTGCAATGAAGGATAAACTGTCACTCACCTATTCATATACTGCCAATATTCTTTCAAAATCTGGATTCCCCTCAAATCAAATTTACCATTAGTAGCTTGCCAAACAACGTTGACCATCTCTGGAGCAATTGGCATGGGAGCTACCTAGACATCCCCTGCTGCCCGTGTTAACGCATGAGTCTGTCTTCTAGCATTTGTGCTCTGAGTTATATGCTTGCATGTAATTTTAGGAAAGGAGCCTATAGACATTGGATGTTCTACACTGTGTCTAAACATCAATCTTGCTCTGCCCAGTCTTTGCCTAAGTGTTGGAGCCCCCCTTCTGTCACTCTGTCCCCCAATCTGCTTCTTATTTATCTTCATACTGTTTCTTCTTAACATCTTGTACATTACTATTTTCTATATAGTTTTAAGTAAAATGGCTTATATCTTTACCCATGAGTGTGTGTTGTTGTTGTTGTTGGGGGTGGGAAGGCACGTTGTCATGGTGGCAGCGTGTCTACGTGGCTGCCTTACGAGTTTGTGTGCTATTGTGCGCACACTCGTTTTTGTAAGTGTTTTTTTTTAATCTACTCCTTATTCCAACACTCAAATTTTAATTTGTTTTCACCATTAAACGTCCACAAAAAAGAAAGGAAGAAAAAAAACATCATTGTTAGCCACCTAAAAGTGCATAGAGAAACAAGTGCTTATAAAATGTTCCTCATTAATATCATCATTGAGTCCTAAAATCATGTACAGTAGCAATACCAAACCAAAAGGAGGCTTTTAACAAATGGAAGAGCCAAGGTTTCTTGGATATCTTTTGTTAGTATGTCTTTAATGAATAAAAACAAATCACGCCATATTTGTAGACTTTTTCTCAAAATCAATTAGCCACCTTATGAATCTCTAGCCACCCTAAAAGTCATCAATAGCCACCCTATGAAATCTCTAGCCACCCTAAAAGTCATCAATAGCCACCCTTTGAAGATCTTAGCCATTCTAATGAAATCAATTAGGCCGCCCTATGATTTTGATGTATGTGTGTGGTGAAGTAATGAAGAGGTTTAGAAGTTTTGCTTATAAATAGGCACACATTGCATGAGATTTCAAGGGCAAGGAAGTAAGAATGAGATAGTTGCTAAATATTGTATTATCCTCTCTTTTCTTTTGCCATTTATCTTCTTTTGTTAAGCTCTAATGAGTTAGGTTTCATTGGACTTGGGTGAGTGAGATTAGAGTTGTAATCTCTTGTATTCTCTCCTTTTGATCAGTTGATTCATCTTGCTGTCTTCTTCTGTGGATGTAGGTCACATTGATCGAACCACGTTAAATACTGGTGTGTTATCCCTTTTTGTTTCTATTAGCTTATATAGTTATCTGTTTAATCTCTCTTTATACTTGACATCTCTTGCATTAGAAGCCCTCTTTTACAACAAACTGGTATAAGAGCTAGTGTTATTTTCTTGTGGGTTTCGAGATGGCTTCGGCAAAATACAAAGTAGAGAAATTCGATAGGAAAAATAGCTTCAGTTTGTGGAGAGACAAAATGCGGGCTCTCTTGGTGCAACAAGGCTTGTTGAAAGTCTTGTCCGGTAAGGACAAGTTACCGGAATCCATGTCTGATGATGAAAAGGAAGAACTGTAGATGAAGGCGCACAGTGCCATACAACTTTGTTTAGCTGACGATGTTTTGCGGGAGATTGCCGAGGAAGATACCGCCGCCAGTTTGTGGCTCAAATTAGAGCTTGTATATGATAAAGTCCCGGACTAACGAGCTCTACTTGAAGCAGCGCCTCTTCATCCTTCGCATGAAGGAAGGTACGCCAATTAAAGACCACTTAGATGAGCTCAATAAAATTCTTATGGATTTAAAAAATATTAATGTTAGAATAGATGAAGAAGATTATGCTCTCATCTTTTTATGCTCCTTACCTCCTTTGTTTGAAAACTTTATTGTAGAAGGTGACAAATCAGCCTTACATTCTAAGGAGTTAAGACAAAAAATGTCAGTTGTAGGAACTGAGGATCAAGTTGAAGGCTTATTCGTCCGTGGTCATATAGAGAAGGATCGAGAAAAATCTCGAAAAAAATCTAGATGTAAATCTAAGTTAAGAAAAAAAATGTTGAGTGTCACTATTGTCATAAGTTTGGAGTCTATAAAAAAGATTATTTTAAGCTCAAAGAAAAAGAAAATGTAAGAAAAAAATCTCAAGATGAGAAATCTTCGGCCAGTAATGCAGAAGAAGCCTCCACATTACATTAGGTTCTTTCAGTTACAGTCTTTGATGTCCATGCACGAGATGAGTAGGTTCTTGATTCAGGTTGTTCTTATCACATATGTCCCCACAAGGATTGGTTTGTGACCTACCAACCAATTGATGGTGATAATGTCTTAATGAAAAATAACATGCCTTGCAAGACAATTGGTATTGGGTCAATCAAGATTAGTATGCACGACGGTATTATTAGAACGTTGAGTAATGTTTAGCATGTGCCAGATTTGAAAAAAATTAATTTCTTTGGGCACCCTTGACTCCAACGGCTATAAGTTTTCAGCTGAAGGTGGAGTTTTGAGAGTTAGCAAAGGCTCTCTTATTGTGATGAAAGGAAAGAAGGTGAATACCCTTTATATCCTTCAAGGTAGTATGGTGACAGGTGATGCCGCTGTGTCAATGTTATAGACCCAGACTTAAATACCACTCATTTGTAACATATGCAGTTAGGACATATGAGTGAGAGAGGAGTACATGTGTTGAGTATGGTTTGCTTTGTGGCCAGAAAATAGGAAAGCTTGACTTTTGTGAACAATGTATTTTTGACAAGCAGCACAGAGTTTCTTTTACTACACAGATGTTCACAAGACTAAAGACACCTTAGGCTACATCCATTTAGATGTTTGGGGTCCTTCTCATGTTCTATCGAAAGGTGGAGCTAGTTATCTTCTGACTTTAATTGATGATTATTTCATAAAAGTTTCGGTGTATCCTCTCAAGCATAAGAGTGATGTATTTGCTACCTTCAAGCAGTGGAGGCTATGATCAAAAAGCAAACAGGACAGATGGTGAAGCGCCTTATGACCTACAATGGAATGTGGTTCTATTTTATGGAGTTTGATCAATTCTGCAAAAATAAAGAAATTGTGCGGCATCGTACAACTCGGTACACACCACAATTGTAGAGTTATAGAAAAGATGAACAAGACACTGTTGAAGAGAGCTCGGTGTATGCTCTTTAATGCTGGTTTGTCAAAATGCTTTTGGGCCGAGGTAGTGAATACAACTTGATATTTGGTAAATCGGTCTCCCTCTACAGCTATTAATTTTAAGACTCCTAAAGAGGTATGGTCTGGTACCTCTGCTAGTTACTCTCATTTACGAGTATTTGGTTACCCTGCTTATTTTCATGTAAATGATGGTAAGCTTGAACCTAGGGCAAAGAAAGTTATATTTCTTGATTATGCTAATGCGGTGAAGGGATACAGGTTGTGGTGTCCTGATCTTAAGTCGCCTAAATTTGTTATTAGTAGGGATATTATTTTTAATTAAAATTACATTCTTCAACCGAGAAAGGAGTCTGTTGTTGAAATCACAGGTTCAGGAGAGGAAGCAAACAATCAGGTTGAGCTTGAGAGCAAAGTGACAGAAGGAGTGCAGGAGAGCACACATGTTGAACCAGTCGATGATGCTCAAGGTTTAACTTTGGGTAATGATACACTGCAAGAGTAATAATGCAATATTGCCACCGGGAGAGCAAGAAAGCAGATCCGCCCACCTATGCGATACGCCTATACAGATATGATCACTTCTGCTCTAAGTTCAACAGAATCTATTGAGATTCTAGAGCCTTCCACCAACAATGAGGCTATCAGTTCTGATGAAGCTGCAGAATTGACTATGGCTATAACTGAAGAGATGAAATCTCTTCACAAGAACTAAACATGGGAGTTAGTGAACCGCCCAAGAGACAGAAAATTATTGGCTGCAAATGAGTCTTTAGGAAGAAAGAAGAAATTTCTGGTGCTGAGTCTATATGATACAAAGCACGCTTGGTAGCCAAAGGCTACAATGAGACAGAGGGTGTTGACTTCAATGAAGTATTCTCTCCAGTTGTGAAGCACACCTCTATACGCGTATTGCCAGCCATGGTTGCTTGGTTTGATCTAGAGCTCGAGCAACTTGATGTGAAAACAACCTTTCTTCATGGCGAGCTTGAAGAGCAAATCTTTATGCATCAACCAGAAGGATTCGTTATTGTAGGCAAAGAAGACTATGTGTGCAGGTTAAAGAAATCTCTTTATGATTTGAAGCAGTCACCTAGGTAATGCTATTTGAGGTTTGATACTTTCATGATTGAGCATGGTTACTCTAGGAGTAAATGTGATAGTTGTGTTTATCATCGGAAACTTAATGATGGTTTTTTTGTATATTTGCTTTTATATGTTGATGACATATTGATTGCAGCTAACGACATGTCTGAAGTTGATAAGTTGAAAGCTTAACTTAAACAAGAGTTTGAGATGAAGGATTTGAGAGCAGCGAAGAAAATTCGTGGAATGAAAATTCACAGGGATAAGCAAGAAAGAAAATTGTTCCTATCTCAGAAGAAATACATCAAGAAAGTGTTGGAGAGATTTGGCATGCTTGATGTCAAACATGTGAAAACTCTACTTACTGCTCATTTTTGACTTTCAGCAGATTTGTCTCCTCAAACTGATGAAGAGAAGTGCATGTCTCATATTCTCTATGCTAGTGCAGTTGAAAGCATTATGTATGCTATAGTGTGCACTCGATCGGGTATTTCACATACAGTTAGTGTCGTAAGTCGATATATGGACAGGCTAGAACAAGGCCATTGGCAGGCAGTGAAATGGATTTTGCGATATTTAAAATGATCTACTAATCTTGGTCAGTGTTTTGACAGGGAAGCTAATTCTAATTGCAAAATTGCTGGATATTCGGATTCATATTTTAGAGCGATTTGAATAGAAGATCTCTAACAGGTTATGCTTTCACTCTTTAAGATAGTGCCATTAGTTGGAAGGTGACTTTACAGTCGACAGTTGCTTTGTCTACTACGGAGGCAGAGTATATAGCAGTTATAGAGGCAGTAAAAGAATCTATTGGTTAAGAGGCTTAGTTGAAAATCTCAGCTTACACCAAGGAGTAATTACGGTCTTTTGTGACAACCAGAGTGCTATACATCTGATGAAGCACCAGATGTATCATGAGAGAACCAAACACATTGATGTCAGGTATCACTTTATTCGAGAAATTAAAGTCATCAAAGTTAAGAAAATTGGTACTGCAGATAATCCAGCAGATATGATGACAAAACCCATACCTTCGCGCAAGTTCGAGTACTGTCTTGAATTGTTTGGTGTTCAAAATGGTGAAGGTTGAGCATGTCGAGGCTAGAGAAGACAATAAGAATCTAAAAGATGCTTGATATAGTTCAAGTTAAGGTGAAGAGATTTGTTATTTATTCAAGACAAGGTGGAGATTTGTTAATATTTCTTTAATTAATAAAAATAAACCAAGCCATCTTTGTAGATTTTTTCTCAAAATCAATTAGCCACCCTATAAAATCTCTAGCCATCCTAAAAGTCATCAATAACCACCCTATAAAATCTCTAGCCATCTTAAAAGTCATCAATAGCCACCTTATGAAGATCATAACCACCCTATGAAGATTTTAGCCGCCCTAATGAAAGCAATTGGGCTACCCTATGATTTTGATGTATGTATGGGATGAAGTGATTAAGGAGTTTAGAAGTTTTTCCTATAAATAGGCATCATATTGCATTAGATTTCAAGGGCAAGGAAGTAAGAATGAGAGAGTTGCTAAATATTGTATTATCCTCTCCTTTCTCTTGTCATTTATCTTTCTTTTGTTAAGCTCTAGTGAGTTGGGTTTCATTAGGCTTGGGTGAGTGAGATTAAAGTTGTAATCTCTTTTATTCTCCCTTTTTAATTAGTGAATTTCTCTTGCTGTCTTCTCCCGTGGATGTACGTCACATTGACCGCACCACATTAAATAATGGTGTGCTATCCTTTTTTATTTTTATTATCTTATATTACTATCTGTTTAATCTCTCTTTATACTTGCCATCTCTTGCATTAAAAGCCCACTGTTACAACATCTTTAAAGAAGAATTTAACAATTAGCTGGCCTTGGTCCAAGCCAAACAATGCCTAAGACAAAGTGCTCTGCCTCTAAGAATGATCCTTAATGACTGACCGCTTTAATTCCTCATTTGTCAAAGAAAGGAACTGCGACTGTGATCCCAATGACCCAATTCTGTTACACCCCAATATAGCAGCGACATAAAGTAAGGGTCACATGTAGAAAATGAATCCTTGCAAACATGCCAAACCGGTGGCACTTTATTCATATAGCTAAGCATCATTAAAACAATTACTTGCGATAATAGTGATTTGTGTGCAAAATGAATCCTGCACACGTGTCAAACCTGTGGCATTTTATTCACATAGCGAATCATAATTAAAACAACAACTTGTTATATTTAGAGTCCATAGCAAAACTACTAAACAGCACAAGTTGTTTAAAACCACATATATCTAATCTCCAGGTGTTTCTAAAAACAAAACGTATGAACTACTAGAGTTTAATATATAACATTGACTATTAATCCAACTAGTCTCACTTCTATGTATTATAAATAACAAGAGTTGATGTTCCAAATGCAGCATCTCCTACGTGATTTGACCTGCCACTGAAGTGACTCAAATTTAGGCTCTGTGATCTATTTAGTATCTGAAAGCAGTAGAAAACTATGAGGTGAGCGATAGGCTCAATTAGTATATCTTTAACTAGAGGATAAAAATCAATGTAGAAAACACTACCTACTATTAGAAGAGGCATATAAACTTCTCATATAGCATATATCATAAAATGAGAATTATTCAGTACAAATCATAAAGCTTGCACTTGTGAAAACACAATGATCATGTATTCATTATATTGCAATATTTTTAATGAAATCACAATATGAAATCTTAGTAAAGCATACTAATCTAGGAACATGACGCTTTTAAATCTACCCTCATTATGTCATACTAAGATTATGAATTATTTTTTAGTAGCATAGGGATGCATCATTTAATAGTCACCCGGAGAGTGTACATACCTTTACCATAGTGCTGTGGGTAATTCCAAGGGAATTTATCCATGCATCAAAATATGAGAGGTTAATCAATAGATTGTAGAAATTAATCACTACAAACAGAGAGATTTATGTGAAAATCCAAAGAGAAAAAAACCACGGAGAGAGGGAGAGAGAAATCCACTATAATTTAGAAAAATTACAGTGATGGGTCATCCTATCTCATGAACTAGGGTTTCTCTAGAGTCCCTTTATCTCTCCTTTATGTAGGAAGGGCATACTATTTATACAGGTAGTGTCTGTCAAATAAAATTGTCACATTTAACTGCCTATCTTAGTGTGGTTAGAGCCAAACATCTTGATTTGAGTGGGTTGAATGAGTGTTTATCTTTATCTAGAAGTCTTCATCCAGCTGTTAATATGGTTGATTCGTTCTCGAGCCGTAACCATCGGGTTTGAGTGGAGATTTGCTTAGAGATGAAAATTCTCATAACTTATTTTATCTCTTTCTTCTAACTACCTGACCTGCTTGAAGTTTGAAATAGATGAGGACTTATGTTTAAAGGTTCTAGAAGCGGTCACGTGTACTCGCTTGTTGAGGATGGTTGGACACGTGTCTTGATCTCGAGGAGGTAAGAAACTGACAACTACATACGCCTCTCTACTTCCCTTTCTTTGGGAAGAGATCGGGAACATTCCCTAGAGAGCTATGGGTTCCCGAGAACTCTGAGAGATAGAAAGTGGAGCAGATAGAGAGAACTTTGGGTCTATTATTGTCGCATTAGTCCTTGTCTTTTAATGGCGCGCGTGGCTCTACATACTGACAGAGCTTTAATTGCACGTCCCCTCTACAGTCACGTCAGGCAATTAACCGTCACTTTTAGAGTTGCAGCGTTCGAGGATGATGCGACGTATCCAGGGACAGTTTAGATCTGAGCCGTCACGACACATGTAGGCTGCTAATCTAGTGGCTCTTCGTCTTCTTTGGGATTAAAATTCTGAACGGTTGGCGCATGGGCTTCCTTTCCCTCTATAAATAGGGTGGAATTTTAAAGGAGATCTGCATTGCTTCCTGAAAATTTCTTACTTCTAACATTTCACATTATTTTGTGGGCGGTGATGTCTCCTTCCTTCTTCGTCCGGCGGAGAAAAGAGAGGGAGAAGATGGAGACAGTTGCTATGCTCTTGATGTTTAGGAGTTTGTTTATCGAGGAAAGTCAGTTTTCACGATTGGCCTATCAAGAAACCTCAGTTTTCATGACAAACCCTGACTGTCAGGAAGTACAGAGAATGTTCTAGCTTCTACTTGGCACATTTGGCCTCTGACTAGATTAGGTCAGGTAGGGGTTGAGGCTCGATGTCTCTTTCCTTGTAGCAATCATGTAGCAGGGAGAATATGCGTGCTTAATGACAGTTTTTGATCTCTCGATCTTGTCGTCTGTACTCTTATTTGATACAGCTGCCTTGCCTGTTACCGCTCTTGAATTCATCTTTGAAGTTACAGTCTTGGCGTTGGTATCCTCATCGCCTTGGAGGCTTCAATCTATAGTTTAAGGTGTGGTCTTCCTTGCTGGTGTCTTCTTAGGAGTTCTCGGCATGCTTGCCCTTTCGGCCCTGGCGAATTGTTTGTTTAGGAGCCATCTCCTTAACGCTGCTAGGGATGCGTGCAAGAGTGTATCTGATTTTTCTCTCAAGAAGAACACATACATGTAACAGATCTTGTATTACTTGATCGTGCACGTATTTGTGCATTTTTTTATTACATTCTTATGCTTATTTAGTAATAAACTTATGTTTAACTTGTCCTAATTGTCTTCATTATGCGATGAGATTAATGGAAGAAGAGAACATCACGAATCTAGTCCAACTAATTCGAATTATGGAGGATCTTTTATCTCGAAAGAAGATGAGAACAGATAAATTGAAGATCGCAACATCAAATAGAGAAACTGACTGAAGATAAAAGCATATCAGAGATCAATGCAACGCCCCTCCAGATCTGCCCACTGCCAGATCAGGGTCGCGGATACACGGCTTTTGGCTGTTGGGGGAGCGTTTGCTCCCCCTATCTTCAAAACCCCTCCCCCATCACCTTTTTGGCTATAAATATTGCATTTTTCGGAGCAGAAAGGACAAATATTAGAATTAAGTTTTGCTTTATTATATGCTAGGATTTTTGTTAGCTAGTTGCAAGTATTTGTAATTTTCATTCTAGTTTAGTCCAGCAACAAGTGAGAGAAAGTGTTGTAATCGAAGTTTGAAGTAATATCAATAAAAATTCAACGGGCTTTTCTCCACCACGTTTGTGCCGGTATGTCTTATATTATTGCCTCTTCTTGCTTTATGTTGAGTATGAGTAGCTAATTCAGTTTTGTAGGCTCACTATGCTCCCTCTTCTATAATGTAGTGTTATCTTTGTAATAAAATGTCACAACACACATGAAAAAGTATTCTAGGATAGAAGTATATTCTCACAATGCAATGCAATAAATTATGAATTTGCATAAAAAAAAAAGTCAAGTGAAATTTCATAAACTCATTACTCATATAGCATGCTTATTACTTGTAACTAGATAAATGAGAATAAATATGTAAAGATGAAATGCGCGTCCAATGGCTTCACCCCCTCTCGATTTCTCTATGGCGCTTCAGTGACCTAATAATAGTAGGAGAGGTGGGGGCAAAGACAATATTGCGTCCATATCTCCTGAATGTTTTTTATTTTAATGAGATTTCTCTCTTCTTTGTTGCGGCTGGATTAGGGTAGTAAAGAGATATGCAGATGAATGGGAAGGGGGTTTTAATACAACAAATTTAGGTAATGAAACTGAACCCAATCCGTTTTATCAGATAAAACTCAGGCAAACTAAAATTTGTGCCATGTCGGTCGATATTTTGGCTGAATGTATATGACTGATATTCAGCTGATATTTGCGATATCAGCCGATTTTAGTTATAAATGATGTTCCTTTTTTCATCGTAAAAATTGATATTGTCTGATATTTATACCATTGTGTTTAACAAAGGGATGTTCGATTCCCTAAACATAGGTCCTATTGCAATTTCTACTCCTCAAAGGCTGGAATCACGATCAAAGTTTGACAAATTTCTAACATTGGTGGTTTTTTCCTTGGCAGCAGTCAAAAGAAGAAACATATTTTAATAGAAGTTTCTTAATTTGTATGCATGAGTTTGATTTTTGATTCTCATGTCTGGATATTTTACATGCTCTACTGAGTTCATATCTGAAGAAGAATCTGATTCCACGAGAAAGCGTGGACTACGAACCTACTTATTTTAGACATCTAAATGTAGTAACTCTGTTAGCTTTTATCTTGAGTAAGATAAGTACATTTCAAAATAACCATGAAAAAGAGTAATGAATATGCTGCCTAATGTTCTGATTGAAGACCTCTGCTATAAATTTGTCTAAGCTGGAAAGACAATCGTTATGACTCGATGTTTGTGTGAGAAGCTATGGGCTAGGACCAAGGGTAGAAAAAGCAAGTGGCTGGAAAACAAAATGGTAAAACTGAGAGTGAGGCCCACTCGATCAGTTTTTTTTGAAAAATTGGTTGGTGGGCCCCACGCTGTCAGTTTTCCACCTTTTTCTAGAACTTTTTCAGAGAAAGAGAAATGGGGATTTTGTTGAAGTTTTGCTGACGTCAGCGCCGCTTTCTGGTTTTCTGAAAATTGCAAACAAATAGGATTTTGAATCTCGAGGGAAACTGATAGTGGGGCCCACTGTGTCCACCTTTTCGAGCTCATTTTCTTGGTTCCAAACATGCCCAAAGTGAAAAAAGGAGCTGGTTCAGTCGGGCAAAGCATTCGGGCTGCTAGAGCGGGTGGGAAATGATGCATCCGGCACGGTTGACCTTTGAGCTTGCCCTTTGAAATCCCTATTTCCCTTATCATCATTTCCACTTAAATCCCCAAAGGCGCCTTCGGAATCAACCTTGAGAATCTTATTCAGGACTACTTCCAAGATTGTTTTGTCAATCTTCATTTTAGGCGCCGAGGAAAAGTTAGATATAGACTGCATATTGGTATATCTATATTCATAGGACTTTGATTGATTAAATATGAATAGGGATACGATATTAGTCGGTTATAAAATTCTATCCATGTTTGTTTAAATAGACATAATCTGATCTGATAAAAGTAGCATGTACTACTTGTTTAATTTGAATTGACCAGAAGGAAGATTCACTATGATATGGGATAATAGTTTTATTAGCCACATATAAATAATATGGAATAGTATAATGTTATATTTGATATGATAATGGATTTCCAACGTGCGTGGACATACAATTCTTACATTTTTTTTTGTTTTTTTGTGTGACAACCACTCATGTTGGTTCATGCTAACATGCAATTCCCCTGTATATGTGCAATATTCGCGTTGATTTTGCTCGAATGAAACCTAAATTTGTCTTATTTGGTAACATATGCATATTCGTATCTGACAAAAGTTGGACAATCAGGCTGGCCTGAAGGATGACATGCTCTTGATTAGTTCAGACAAGTGGGATGAAGTATGTCAAAGTTTTGGCCGGGCACAAATTTGGGTAGGCACTGTGTCAATTTGGTCCCTGCCATGGCTAAGCTTGTAGCAAGTGTGAACTTGTCCAAGTTTAGTCATCAATTTCCATCATTACAATCAAACAGTTCAATGCAGTTTAATACAGAAGTTTCTTTTTCGTTCTCCTTATTAATATGAACCAGTAAGATGGAGACTTTTGCCTTCTTGACCTTCAAACAGAATCCTGGTAATTTGGAACCATATTTGTCATTAGAAGGGATATGGCATCTGTTTTACGTCTTCCTCATCTGTGCAAATTGACTAGTCACAAGGCTTTACTTTTATTAGATTATTTTTTTTGGGGTACTCTTTAATAGAAATTAGCAACTGAAGCAAATGATATTTTCTTGCTGTGACTGCACATGGCAGGACTGCATGTGGTGGATATTCATTCCTTCAACTGAAATCTATCTCAAGCTGAGCCACGAGCTAATATGGTGTAGATGGGTATGAAGAGAGAGGGCATAAATAGGAGTTAGAGTTTTTTTAACTCTATGACAGGACTTCGGTCGAACGACATGTACAAGACTTGGATCAGTTAACCGCCTTCTTGCACAAGGAAGAGAAACCTAGTTGGGTTGGTCGACCGGCGGTCGACTGACATTTTCAGCGAGTCCTGCAATGACAGAGAGCATTGAGGGTCGACTGGGCGGTCGACCGTACACTTGAGTCTGTACACTAGGCAGTCGACCGACAGTCGGGTCAGAACTGATTCTGGACCTGACCTGAAGCTGTTTTGGGATTTTTTTCTCCTCTTTATAAATAGAGGATGTAATCCATTTTTATGGTTAAAGATTTTCTGAGTGAGTTCTTAAGAGAACCAATTACAATCCTCTTGTCATCTTGTTTATTCAATAGATCTCTCTCTTCGACTTGGGGACGTAGGCATCTTGTCGAACCTCATAAATCCTTGTCTCCCTCTCTCTCTTCGTGTGTATTTGTGCATCTAGGGCTTGTGTTCTTGGCATGCTATAGGACAAACAAGTGGCATCTGAGCACTAGGCAACGCTTAGGCTTCTTTTGGTGGAGTGGATCTTGATTTGAAGATTGGTTCTTGAAGATCTCAAGTTTGGAGGGGATAAAAATCAGAATTTTATTGTGTTGGATTTCATCTTGAGAGATCAATTGTGTGAAACTCTTTTTAGGGTTCAATTGAAGGTAAAAATCCCATCTTTATCTCGTAGATCATTTATTAGTTGTTATACTTGCGTGTGGTTGGTTGAATTGGAGTAGAAATGACCGAAGAAATATCTGATTGGAGTAGTGTTCTTTTGTTGTGAAGAATATACAAAATTATTACGATACAAAGTTGATGTGGTGGAGTTTGATGGCAGAAATAATTTCAGATTGTGGATATGTGAGGTGTTGGATGCACTAAATATTTAATACTTGGAGAACGCTCTCAAATTGCAAGAGAGGCCGGAAGAGATAGAGGAGAGATTTAGAAGAAAATGAATAGAACAACTTGTGAAGTAATTAGGATGTGTTTATGATCGGGAGAAAACCGCGCACAAAAAGTGTATGTTTTGAAATCAAGATTTAAAGTGTGTGTGCTTTGGCTTTCTCGATACTTCCATTATTAGTATAGAGGCTAAAACGAGTCGAATCTATAAGGATGGGAGGTGATAGAAGCTTACACAGTATGTTTACGTGTATGTTAACGGTTCTTCAGTGTTTGAAAGAATAAAAAGAAAAGAGAACAAAGTATGGTAAAGAGAACCACGGTAAAATACAAAGAAGTGGGAAACATAGAATAAATAATTTTTATGATTTTTGATATATTTTCAAAATAAAGTGAAAAAGAAAGAAAATCCATGACTACTAACTACTAATGACTCCACTAATATGCTAACCTCTAGGTGATAGTTGGCTCACATGTATCATTGGGCATCACTAGTTCTTAGTTCAAGAGCATTTCAAAGCATGACCCATACGATAACTTTTACATTCTAACTCAACAAAACAAGTTCAAGCTACACTTAAACCATCAAAACTAAACAAGAGTAAGTATGGAGTAAAGTAATGTTAGCTTTTTAGAGAGTTAGGATGTTAGAGTGTTAGATCCATCATCATGAGCCATCAATGACTCTTATAAGAGAAAGGCCAAGTAGAGGCTATTAGATTCATGTGGATTATTAAATAAGAAGTTAGCAAGTTAGTGGTTAGTAGTTAGTTGCCATGAGAGAAAATTAGCTAAACATGTAAAAGGAGTTAGAGAGAAGAAAACAAAGAGAGGTAAAGAGAGAACCTTTCATAGCTTGTCACCTTCTATTACAAGCAATCTTGCTTTCCAACTATGTATCACTCTCTCTCCTATTACAAGATCTATAAGAAATAAAAAAATACAAGGGAGGAAGAAGAAAAACAACTAACTTAAACTACCCTACACTACAACATGGAGAAGAAACAACTAAAGTTATCCTAAAAACTACTCAAAAAATCCTCTCTGTATATCCCTCTGAAGAAGAACCCCAGGGGGTATTTATAGGCACCAGGGGAAAAGGGCCCAGGGGGACAACCCCTAGCCCAAAGTACGGGCACGGTCACGCCCGTACAGCCGTGAAAACATGGTCCATGCCGCGTTTTTACGGCTCTTCTAGAGTCGCGCGCCGCGCCTACTGCCATGCGTTGTCGTGTCTGTCCCCTGTCGGCTGTAATTTCCGGTTTCTAGTCTTGGGCCCCTGGTTTTGACGAATCAGCTCTCCAAAGTCAATGGCTATATTATAGGCCTTTAATCACCCATTAAATGGTGAGTTAGGGTATTCTTCTTCATTGCACACCATGGACCTTGAAACATACAAGAGAGGTATTATTAGCAGAATTTAATATAAAATAAATATGAAGATGTGGTATGAAATATGTAGTTTTAGAGACTAATTACACCCCTACACTTATATTTTGCTCGTCCCGAGCAAAACAAAAGAACTAACAAAATTATTACACCACTTTCGCAGGTGACGCGATTGCACTAAGCATGTGCAAGCCGTTAAACCTCTAAGTTTTTCCTAGAGAAGGAGTTTTGTCTCCTGAGAGTTTTCAGCGGATTACACCCACAAAATTCATAAAGAAAGAAATCAAATGTTAATATTTTGAAAATGTTTTGAAATAGAGAAAAGCATTGGAGTATTTTTGCGAAAATATAAGTGATCCAAGATCATAAGTTAACCTGAAATTAATCTTCCTTAAACTCGGTCGAAATACAAAATCATGTTATAAATTAAATGTAAGAATTTAAAATTGAATTGACTCTTTGATCTTTCATAAAACTCTTAGAAAAATATGCACTTTGTGAACTTGGAAGATTTTTGGGATATCCACTCTAACATTCATGCCATTGATTTGTGTATATATATATATTTATTTTTTCATTTTTTCTTCCCTTAGTTTTCTTAGGCTTTCTTATTTACCCGGATAGCGAGCTTTTAACCGGTGACTCTCAAAATAGATGATCTCAGGGCATCAAATGGGAAAACATCCCTCAGACTTAAGGACTCGAGTAAATAAGGCAACAAAACTAAAGGGGATTATTTTGATTTTGTCTACTTTTTTAGGTAAGAATAATCATGCTTCTTGATGTATAATTTCCTGATCAGTCACATATATTGCATATACATTGTCACATTACCATACTTTTAATCTAATAAATCTTTAAAATAGGTCTTATTCTTCTTTGTTAAATATAGGCCCATTGCTAAAAGAAAGAAAAGAGAAACAAGCCCAAAAGCCTATCAAATTCTGAATTAATTCAGAATAAATTTGAAACCAGGGAATTAGGGCAGATCTTGGCAAATCAGAGAGGTTGAAAACTAGTTGAAATGTATCTTATCAAATCAAGTGGTTGAAGCCAACAATCAAAGGCAGTTTCGTCAAATTCTGGAGCAGAAACGAGAAAACCAGCAGAAGATAAGAGTGAATCAACAAACCGGGGAGTTCCACCATTTGGGTGTGGCCACCTGGCCACACAAGGGCCGCCAAAACGCGGCCATAGTCGCGTTTTTGCGGCTTTAGTAATTCTGTTGGGGGAGCGTTTGCTCCCCCAATCTTTCTACGACCTCTCCCCTTTGGGTTTTCCCTACAAATACCATTTTCAACAGAGAAGAAAAGGGCGAAGACTAGGATTAGAATTTTTGTTTGTTCTTTAAGGTTTTAGGCTTTTTGTTAGATAGTATACAAGTTGTAATTTTGTTTTATAATTTGTAGTTCAGATCAAATACCAGTGAGAGAGAGGAATTGATTGCTTGTAATTTGAAGATTGAAGTGACATTAATAGAAGGATTTAGATTTCTCTTCTTCCACTCTAATTCACGGTATGTCTAGCTTTATTTACATGCATTATTTTCATCTTCCATGAGTAGCTAAATCGATTTTCTGGGCTCGCTAATTACTCTCTTCTATCATCTCTTTCTTAATTGATTTTCACAAAAACAACACTTTTTGAATTAGAGAAACATCTTAGTTAAACTTCGTTCTTGAAAGCACATGAGGATGTTTTTATTTTAAACTTAGATTTTCAATACACAAATACTTTTAAAGTGTTTTTATTCCATACTTGCTTCTTCGCGCTTGATGGTTTAACATTCTCTTTTAATGATTTGTAATGAAAGGACTTAAGATTTAAATGAAACTATCTTATTTGTTTTACTTGGACACTAAAAGAAACTAAAAGATTTTGCTTATGATAAAAGTGATGCACCCAAATGTTCTTGAAATAAGTACATAGTTGAGTAGAAAATTAGTGAGCCCAAGTCTTCTTCTCATATTAAAAACAACTAAACAATTTTCAAAGCTTTTTAAATCACCTTCTCCAAAGCCTTCTACAAATTTTATGCTTTTCTTTTATTCATCTCCCTTCTTTCCATTCTCTTTTTAACTAAAAAACTAGCACCATTCTTAGCTTTATAAATAAAATACCGAAAAAGCTTTCATTGCATTCCTCCTCGTGGAAACGACCCGTTAGCCCAAAGCTACACGATAAATCCTTGCCCTTTCACTTTTCAATCATTACCCAACTTCAATAAGTGGTTTTTATTATCATCATTTCATTTTTTAATATATTTTTTATGACATTTTCAGTCTTTGTTTCAATCCCAAAAAATTGGTGTAAGTGTGAAGTGCATAAATCTAAGGCAAAAAATTCAAGATCAATTTATCTTTCCAATCTTACTTTCTTATCCTAAAATTTAAACAAGATCTATTATTTTGACTCAGTTTAAAATTTTATAATTTTAGGTCTTCCTAATTCTTAAGATAATCTTAATTTTCTTAAAAATAAATCTGTAATATCCCTAACCTAATAGTACTGTATTTTATTTTCTTTAGGTATTTACTTTTATTTACCGAGTATTTTAATGAATCAAGTTGATTTATTATTTTCCTGAGATTATTATTATTAAGTATGGAAATTCTTTTGAGATAATAATTGGTAATTTGATATTTTATGTTTGCCATTATTATTATTAATTGTTAACTTAATTATTATTCTCATTATTTCATTAAGGTTATTATTTATTCTATTTAGTGCTGCTATTATTATTATTGTCATTATTATTATTAATTAGGATTACTATCATTACCTGTTATTATTAGTATAGAGTTATTAGCATTTATTTGTATTTATTTCTGTGGTGATGACTAATTACCTTTCTTAGTATTTTGCCTACTATTTTTGGTGTCACTATTGATTATTAATATTATTACAGTTATTTCTATTTATTATTATTTGAGTTATTCTCCCAAAACCCAATAACCCATCCTATAAATAAATCCTAACTCTTAAACCTAAACCTAAAAAACTAAAACCTAATCCTAATTATTCTTCTCCCCAATCCAGCCGCCAGCTCCTTCCCCAACCCCGATCTCATCTCCAGGCCTGCGGCATCTCCGGTGAGATCCGGCGCAGCCCGAGACCTCTCCTCCGCCGCCTCACCTCCATGGCCGAGCAAGCTCTAACCCAGGCCGCAACCTCCTTGGCCGGACCTCCCCGTGCGAGCGCCCCCATTGGCCGGCAGCCCAGGCCAGATCCAGAGAAACCACGGCCGACCTCCTCTCTCGCGCGTAGATCTCCAGCGCCCAGGCCAGGCGCTCCTCTCTCTGCAGACCGGCGATGGCCGCCCCCTTCCTCTGTGCGCAGTCGAGACCAGCAGGCGGCGAGATCAGGCCCAGCCTGAGACCTCTCCTTCGGCGAGCACCCCCCTCAGATCCTTGCCGCGCAGCCCTTCGTCGTGCGCAGATCTTCGACGCCCAGCCACCCCTTCACCAACAGACCTGCGCCCAGGCCGCCGGATCTCCCTCCTCGGCTTCTGGTGGCGCGCAGCAACCATTGGACCGCCCCTCCAACCACTCCAACAGGGCAGCGCCTCCACCCGCGAGCTCTAGCAACCTCTGTGCCTTGGCCGAGCCCTTTTGCGCGCCCAGGTCCCCATGGTGAAGACCGCATCTCTCTCTCCCTCTCTGTTTTTGCATATTTTGTGATACAGATTAATGTATTTGTGTGTTGTGTGGGTTTGAGTATAATCTGTGGGATATGTGTGAGTATTTATTCATGGGAAGTTGATAATATGTGTGTAGAAAAAATATATTTAAGTGTATAATGTAGGGGTTGCTGTGTGCGTGAGGCGTCTTTCCATCCTTCTTTATATATTAATAAGTTATGTTTATTATGTATTGATGTGTAGTGGGTTATTTTCATGTGCGGAAAAACCTTTCTCCGAGCCATTTTTCGACTCTCCGCGGGATACCGTTGATCGTCGACAGCGACTCGGCCCTTGACGCGTTCAGCAGCGAGTCGATTCCCCAATGTGAGTGTTTCTCCTCCCTTCAATTCTTTCTCGTATGAATATTTGATTCTTAATTGATTAGATTTTGTACATAAAATAGTGTGGTTATTGTGTTTATTGTTATGTGCATAAGAGGATATATATACATGAATTATTGTGTAGAGATAAGTTTCTGTATGCTTCAGATCTGCGTTCTGGCAGGGGGATTAGTCGACTAATCCCTGAGATTAGTCGACTACCCCTAGCCTCTAGTCGACTACCCCTAGCCTCTAGTCGACTAACCCACTTCCCAGAAATTGATCTGCTCTCTGTTTGTTCCCTGTATAACTTGTTAGTCGACTACCCTTTACCTATAGTCGACTAATAGAATTCCCTAGTCGACTTACCTATAGTCCTAGTCGACTAAATATGTAACCTGGAAGTAGATAACTCTCTGTGTATCTCTGTTAGTCGACTTGACATTGTTAATAGTCGACTTGTATATCACCCCTAGTCGACTAACTTGGCCTGACAGCTATGTGTAGTTCTTCTATTGGATGTAGACCCTACCCATGGGATGTGTGATGGTTATAGATGGATGTTCACGACTTTGAGGGATGGATATTAGATGGAATGACTTGATCGAACAGAGCATAGATACATGTATATGTTATGGTACATAGTATTGGGATATCATGGTAGAACTTATGCATGAATATATTGTAATACCGAGTGTTGGGATGTTGTGAATGATCTTAATAGAAGTGTGATTGTGAAGACTTGGAAATCAAATTAAATTGTTAAGAGTAAGAGGATTAGTACTGAGTATTGTGATATGATGGAACAACAATTACTATATCAGATTACTAGACGAGTAATGGAACTAGATGATTATAGAACTATTGGGATTATGAATTGGTTGTGATGACTTGGATCTATAGTTGAATATATGAGAACTAACAGATGATATGTCGTTGATGTTAAGTATCAGTAGTCATTCTATGTTGCAGTTATCTGAGGACATATCAGATATGACTGAAGTAGTTGAGTAGATATTCTAGATCACATGTGTTTGAGGATATTTTCCTGCTTAATATGATTGGGGTATGTGTTTGACTTGTTGATCTCGAGGACATGCATAGTTATTGATTACACCTATTGATAGAGATTGAGTTATGATGATAGTAATCTAGTCGATATCAGCGACCTATATCTTGGAGTTTGATAACAGTTATTATTTGATCTCAGTTATTGAGGGTTATAGGATTAGAACATATTGGTATTGAAGAGAGGACTAATTACAGGTTCTTTGATATGGTAGTTACCATTTTGGATTACACTGATTCTGACTGATACTTAATGACTCATGAGGATTAAATTGAGAATATAAGTTGATGGAATAGTAATGATATCTCTTTAGTATGGATGGGTGAGATTATGATCAGATTGGTTGAGACTGTTTATTGAGCAGTAGCTAGATTGTTACGGATATTTTTGTATCCATGTTATTGAAAGTTACTGGGAATGATTGTTTGACCGTAACCACGGTACAGTCCTATCGTTCTTCGTATACACGGTTACTGTTACTGTTACTGTTACTGATATTGTTTACCGTGTATACGATTACTGATTGACTGTTACTGTACTGTTATTGTTACTGTCACCATATCGTCCTAGTATTCTAGATAATATTGACATTGACTGATTTAACTGAATTGAAAAAATAATAATGTGAATGGACAACTTACATTGGGATTGGGGAAATTGATGGAGGAGACAGCGTCTGTATTTTGGGTGGACCTAGGATACAGGTTGCGCAGCCGACTGAGGGTTCCACTGCAGGGTTCCTGGGGGATGACTGGCATCCCATCTGTACTGTTACTGTTCCACTGTTTTCACAGTGAGATTACTGTTACTGTTACTGTTACTGAGTACCTAGCGGTACGACCTGGTTCAGCGCCAGGAAACTGAGGCCGTGGTCCCGGGTATGCACGGGACCCACCTAAAGCATGGACAAAGTCTCTTCTGTTAATTTCAATAATTTAGGACCCTGATTGACACGTGTAGTAGGCGTAGTATGGGATGCGCCTATTACAGGTGACAATTGGTGTTCGCTTACATAATTAATAATAAACTGTTATTGAAGTGTGACTGACCACAATCATCTAACTGTACATTTATATCACTGTGATAGACATATAACTATAACCCTGACCGGATTGTATAACAACTAGAGACATACTAGGTTGCATACCATAACGTCAGTTGTTGTTTACAGTTATGTTAGTTACCTTGTTCTACATACATGTTGTTATTCAGTATTTATCATGTTATTTAGTACTTTCAGTTATCTGTTGTTATTATTTATGCACTGTTTTTCTGCACGAGCTGTTTCCCCTTTACACACACTCATTATGGTCGCGTTCTGACGACCTTGGGTTTGCACGTCCAGCTATTGGACGATTGTTTCTAATGTGTAGGTATTGGAGGAGACGGTACGCCTTGCGAGGAGCTTGGGTCCTCTCCCTTTGATTCTGGTATACTTGCACTTATTCTTGTTATCATTCTTTGATTCCTGTATATCACCCTTGACTTCTATTCAGCTGTTATTTTCTTCATGTTATTCATTGCTATCATGTGTAGTCTTATATGTATTATTGCAGTGATCCCGGATTATTATAGTTCTGATTTATAACTTGTTCAGGTTACAATTTAGGCTTAGCGCATATACGTGGGGGATTTTCCCTTGCGTATATGCGTCGCCATAACGTCTCCGTATCTTTAGGATCGGGGCGTTACAGAGTGGTATCAGAGCCAGGTTTGACATAAAAGAGAACCTAGTTCCTACCTGTAACCTGACACAGTTATATTAACACTGCAATATACATATACTATTCACGTGATAATATTGACTCCATTTGGAAATTGATCGTCCTCCCTTTGAAATTCTATTCTTGATCTATTGATATTCATGATTCCAACACTTCAATTAGAGTGATTTGGATTTCCATCTTGATTTCATCCTTCCTTTCTATTCTATTCCTCCTGATTCTAACTTTTGAGATCGCTTACTCCATGTTGAAGCTGGTAGCAGAGATCAGAGCGCGCAGCGGAATCGTGGTGTCCCAAAGAGGCGATGTAGAAGATTGTTGTGTTCTCTCTTGATCTTTGATTTTTATCATTCCCAACCTTCTGTGAATTTCGAGGACGAAATTTTTATTAAGGTGGGTAGAATGTAATATCCCTAACCTAATAGTACTGTATTTTATTTTCTTTAGGTATTTACTTTTATTTACCGAGTATTTTAATGAATCAAGTTGATTTATTATTTTCCTGAGATTATTATTATTAAGTATGGAAATTCTTTTGAGATAATAATTGGTAATTTGATATTTTATGTTTGCCATTATTATTATTAATTGTTAACTTAATTATTATTCTCATTATTTCATTAAGGTTATTATTTATTCTATTTAGTGCTGCTATTATTATTATTATTGTCATTATTATTAATTAGGATTACTATCATTACCTGTTATTATTAGTATAGAGTTATTAGCATTTATTTGTATTTATTTCTGTGGTGATGACTAATTACCTTTCTTAGTATTTTGCCTACTATTTTTGGTGTCACTATTGATTATTAATATTATTACAGTTATTTCTATTTATTATTATTTGAGTTATTCTCCCAAAACCCAATAACCCATCCTATAAATAAATCCTAACTCTTAAACCTAAACCTAAAAAACTAAAACCTAATCCTAATTATTCTTCTCCCCAATCCAGCCGCCAGCTCCTTCCCCAACCCCGATCTCATCTCCAGGCCTGCGGCATCTCCGGCGAGATCCGGCGCAGCCCGAGACCTCTCCTCCGCCGCCTCACCTCCATGGCCGAGCAAGCTCTAACCCAGGCTGCAACCTCCTTGGCCGGACCTCCCCGTTCGAGCGCCCCCATTGGCCGGCAGCCCAGGCCAGATCCAGAGAAACCACGGCCGACCTCCTCTCTCGCGCGCAGATCTCCAGCGCCCAGGCCAGGCGCTCCTCTCTCTGCAGACCGGCGATGGCCGCCCCCTTCCTCTGTGCGCAGTCGAGACTAGCAGGCGGCGAGATCATGCCCAGCCTGAGACCTCTCCTTCGGCGAGCACCCCCCTCAGATCCTTGCCGCGCAGCCCTTTGTCGCGCGCAGATCTTCGACGCCCAGCCACCCCTTCACCAACAGACCTGCGCCCAGGCTGCCGGATCTCTCTCCTCGGCTTCTGGTGGCGCGCAGCAACCATTGGACCGCCCCTCCAACCACTCCAACAGGGCAGCGCCTCCACCCGCAAGCTCTAGCAACCTCTGTGCCTTGGCCGAGCCCTTTTGCGCGCCCAGGTCCCCATGGTGAAGACCGCATCTCTCTCTCCCTCTCTGTTTTTGCATATTTTGTGATACAGATTAATGTATTTGTGTGTTGTGTGGGTTTGAGTATAATCTGTGGGATATGTGTGAGTATTTATTCATGGGAAGTTGATAATATGTGTGTAGAAAAAATATATTTAAGTGTATAATGTAGGGGTTGCTGTGTGCGTGAGGCGTCTTTCCATCCTTCTTTATATATTAATAAGTTATGTTTATTATGTATTGATGTGTAGTGGGTTATTTTCATTTGCGGAAAAACCTTTCTCCGAGCCATTTTTCGGCTCTCCGCGGGATACCGTTGATCGTCGACAGCGACTCGGCCCTTGACGCGCTCAGCAGCGAGTCGATTCCCCAATGTGAGTGTTTCTCCTCCCTTCAATTCTTTCTCGTATGAATATTTGATTCTTAATTGATTATATTTTGTACATAAAATAGTGTGGTTATTGTGTTTATTGTTATGTGCATAAGAGGATATATATACATGAATTATTGTGTAGAGATAAGTTTCTGTATGCTTCAGATCTGCGTTCTGGCAGGGGGATTAGTCGACTAGTCCCTGAGATTAGTCGACTACGCCTAGCCTCTAGTCGACTACCCCTAGCCTCTAGTCGACTACCCCTAGCCTCTAGTCGACTAACCCACTTCCCAGAAATTTATCTGCTCTCTGTTTGTTCCCTGTATAACTTGTTAGTCGACTACCCTTTACCTATAGTCGACTAATAGACCTCCCTAGTCGACTTACCCATAGTCCTAGTTGACTAAATATGTAACATGGAAGTAGATAACTCTCTGTGTATCTCTGTTAGTCGACTTGACATTGTTAATAGTCGACTAACAGTATGCCTAGTCGACTTGTATATCACCCCTAGTCGACTAACTTGGCCTGACAGCTATGTGTAGTTCTTCTATTGGATGTAGACCCTACCCATGGGATGTGTGATGGTTATAGATGGATGTTCACGACTTTGAGGGATGGATATTAGATGGAATGACTTGATCGAATAGAGCATAGATACATGTATATGTTATGGTACATAGTATTGGGATATCATGGTAGAACTTATGCATGAATATATTGTAATACCGAGTGTTGGGATGTTGTGAATGATCTTAATAGAAGTGTGATTGTGAAGACTTGGAAATCAAATTAAATTGTTAAGAGTAAGAGGATTAGTACTGAGTATTGTGATATGATGGAACAACAATTACTATATCAGATTACTAGACGAGTAATGGAACTAGATGATTATAGAACTATTGGGATTATGAATTGGTTGTGATGACTTGGATCTATAGTTGAATATATGAGAACTAACAGATGATATGTCGTTGATGTTAAGTATCAGTAGTCATTCTATGTTGCAGTTATCTGAGGACATATCAGATATGACTGAAGTAGTTGAGTAGATATTCTAGATCACATGTGTTTGAGGATATTTTCCTGCTTAATATGATTGGGGTATGTGTTTGACTTGTTGATCTCGAGGACATGCATAGTTATTGATTACACCTATTGATAGAGATTGAGTTATGACGATAGTAATCTAGTCGATATCAGCGACCTATATCTTGGAGTTTGATAACAGTTATTATTTGATCTCAGTTATTGAGGGTTATAGGATTAGAACATATTGGTATTGAAGAGAGGACTAATTACAGGTTCTTTGATATGGTAGTTACCATTTTGGATTACACTGATTCTGACTGATACTTAATGACTCATGAGGATTAAATTGAGAATATAAGTTGATGGAATAGTAATGATATCTCTTTAGTATGGATGGGTGAGATTATGATCAGATTGGTTGAGACTGTTTATTGAGCAGTAGCTAGACTGTTACGGTTATTTTTGTATCCATGTTATTGAAAGTTATTGGGAATGATTGTTTGACCGTAATCACGGTACAGTCCTATCGTTCTTCGTATACACGGTTACTGTTACTGTTACTGTTACTGATATTGTTTACCGTGTATACGATTACTGATTGACTGTTACTGTACTGTTATTGTTACTGTCACCGTATCGTCCTAGTATTCTAGATAATATTGACATTGACTGATTTAACTGAATTGAAAAAATAATAATGTGAATGGACAACTTACACTGGGATTGGGGAAATTGATGGAGGAGACAGCGTCTGTATTTTGGGTGGACCTAGGATACAGGTTGCGCAGCCGACAAAGGGTTCCACTGCAGGGTTCCTGGGGGATGACTGGCATCCCATCTGTACTGTTACTGTTCCACTGTTTTCACAGTGAGATTACTGTTACTGTTACTGTTACTGAGTACCTAGCGGTACGGCCTGGTTCAGCGCCAGGAAACTGAGGCCGTGGTCCCGGGTATGCACGGGACCCACCTAAAGCATGGACAAAGTCTCTTCTGTTAATTTCAATAACTTAGGACCCTGATTGACACGTGTAGTAGGCGTAGTATGGGATGCGCCTATTATAGGTGGCAATTGGTGTTCGCTGACATAATTAATAATAAACTGTTATTGAAGTGTGACTGACCACAATCATCTAACTGTACATTTATATCACTGTGATAGACATATAACTATAACCCTGACCGGATTGTATAACAACTAGAGACATACTAGGTTGCATACCATAACGTCAGTTGTTGTTTACAGTTATGTTAGTTGCCTTGTTCTACATACATGTTGTTATTCAGTATTTATCATGTTATTTAGTACTTTCAGTTATCTGTTGTTATTATTTATGCACTGTTTTTCTGCACGAGCTGTTTCCCCTTTACACACACACTCATTATGGTCGCGTTCTGACGACCCTGGGTTTGCACGTCCAGCTATTGGACGATTGTTTCTAATGTGCAGGTATTGGAGGAGACGGTACGCCTTGCGAGGAGCTTGGGTCCTCTCCCTTTGATTCTGGTATACTTGCACTTATTCTTGTTATCATTCTTTGATTCCTGTATATCACCCTTGACTTCTATTCAGCTGTTATTTTCTTCCTGTTATTCATTGCTATCATGTGTAGTCTTATATGTATTATTGCAGTGATCCCGGATTATTATAGTTCTGATTTATAACTTGTTCAGGTTACAATTTAGGCTTAGCGCATATACGTGGGGGATTTTCCCTTGCGTATATGCGTCGCCATAACGTCTCCGTATCTTTAGGATCGGGGCGTTACAAAATCAAAACTATTTTTCTTATTTTAAAAAGTTTTGTAAAAAGAAAAGTAAAGAGTTTTTATAAAAAAATTTCTAACAGGAAGTGTAAAAGAAAGAAAATTTAAAACTATCTATGTTAGTAAACCCTCCCCCATACTTATCTCATGTATTATTCTCAATGCATCGTGAATGTGTATATACATGAAATAAATAGGAAGGGAAGGAAAATTACCTCATGGTGGTGGCTCCGGTGGTGGTCTAATTGGGCCAAGCGTTGCTACCCAATCAAGATACTGTGGTGGCTCACAGAATCCACCTTTATTGACCTCTTTTTTATCTACATATTTATAATCCACTATTTTAATAGGATCATGTAAGATCCTATCATGAAAATTATTCCCGTTACATGACCAATCTTGGAAGATCATCACTGAGTCATTCTGGTCAATACTTTGGTCCAACAATATAATTTGGTTTTGTTGAATGGATGATTTGGGCTTTGAAATGAAAATTTTGGGAACCAATATAAACTCAGGAAAATTAACATTGGGCTCGAGAGTCAATTTAGGTTCAAGAGTTGAGTCCAAATCAAAGAATTTAACTTCACATTCATTTCCATCCATGTAGTGTGACAATCCATAAGAAGCGGTTCAATCTCAAAATTCATGGATATAGGAATTAATGTTGGCTCGGGCAATGGGTTCAACTTGGATAAGGATGCTGAAGTCAACATAGATTCAAAAGTTGAAATTGAATCACAAAGTTGTGGGTCAGGTTCACATTCAAATTCAAGTTCAATTTCATTGAAATGAAAACTTGTCAATTTGTCAATGGGTTGATATTGGTCAAGTTCAAGGTTTTGTGATGAAATTGAATCTTGGTCAAAGTCTTCAAGATTCCATAATTTTTTATTTTCATCAATATGATTAGAAGTGTTAGGAACAGTCAAAGATGGGGTAGGGAGAGTTTCCTTATTCCTACACATGTTTTCCAATCGACTAAGTCTTTCTTCTATCATATTGAAAGGATTGCTCTGGAATTGAATCATAGATTCTGTACTCTTTTCTAAGTCGGTATGTTCTTGTGGGACATGGAAAATGAGTAAGGATCTTGGATTTGAAAACTTTGATGGGATTTCGAGTCCGGTAATTTTTGAATTCGTTGCTCGAGTTCGTCTAAGGCTTTCATCCTCTTTTCCCAGTCAATTGGTTCTTCTAATGGTTGTTAAGGGGAAGGAGTATAAGAAGATGGATGTTGGTAAGGTGGTTGATCATAATACTCGGGAGAGTTGTATCCCTACTGACTCGGTGAAGGTGGTGATGATTATTTCAGTTTTGTTCATAGTATTGGGACTGGGGGCACATATTTAGTCGAATAGTCCCAATTCGGCATATAAGATAGGTTCATGTTGTACATAGCCAGATCAGAGTTATCCGAGTCAAATGAGGTCGGGGTGAAATATGAGTTTATATTAAGATTGAAAAAATTGTTGTTAAAATCCATATCACAATATACAAAACAAAACGAAAACAAACAAACAAACAAAGATAAAGAAAAAGAAAACAAGCCTATGTTAGGGTTGACTTAGACCTAAACGACTCCTAATGGTTAGACTGTCCACGGGGGGTACATTGTCAGAATTTGACCACGAGTTAATCGGCCAGGTAGGAGCAAGATCAGTGGGAGGTATCCGTGCCAGAGCAACGAGCTTAATTATGCCAAACTACTGTTCTTCGAGGTTTCGCCTCTCAATCCCTAACCTTAGACGCCTCTCAATCCCTAACCTTAGACACCGATTTGATAAGAGTCAGCTTCTAACAACTTTCCTCTTAGGTCAATCTCTTAAATGAGTCCGAGATGTCTCTAGGGACCAACATCTAGAAATTTTTATTAAGACTTGGGTTGTGTGAGTGGGGAGGTAATTTTTAGTCTAAGAAGGATAATGACTTCCCCACCTTATGTTGTATTAGGTGTTTCAAGTTCAATTCGTGCAAGTGTGCAATATAGATAAGTGTGAACACATAAAGAGAGTAAATCACCCACGTGTTTGACCTATACTATATGCAATGCAATATGTACACCTTCGTTAAGATTACAACAACATAAGAATAAAATATAGTATATTGGAATTAAAATTGACACGTGCCTAGAAGCAAATGTCTAAACCGTTTTAAAATATCCCATTACCATATTTTAGTTCTTAAAATTATGTACAGTGCACAGGTAATATAAACAAAAATTAGCAGCGGAGTATAAGAATAAACAAGAATTTACTTGACCACATAAAAGCAAGTGTGGATTTCTGCAACGCTAAAAATTTAACCTGCACACCAAAAATAAAGAAAAAGTTAACAAAAACGTGAAATCAAACCGTTCCCATCCCTGGCAATGGAGCCAAAATTTGATTGGGGGAAAATCTCGCACAAAAAGTATATGTTTTGAAATCACGATTTAAAGTGTGTGTGCTTTGGCTTCCTCGATACTTCCGTTATAGCATTGAGGTTAAAACGAGTCAAATCCACAAGGTCGGGAGGTAATAGAAGCTTATACGGTATGTTCACGTGTATATTAACGGTTCTTTAATGTTTAAAAGAATGATAAGAAAAGAGAATAAAGAATGGAAAAGAGAAGTACGGTGAAATACAAAGAAGTGGGAAACATAGAAGAAATGATTTTTGTAATTTTTAAAATATTTCCAAAATAAAGTGAATAAAAAGAAAACCCATGGCTACTAACTACTAATGACTCCACTAACATGCTAACCTCTAGGTGATAGTTGCCTCACATGTATCATTGGCCATCACTAGTCCTTGTTTCAATAGCGTTCCAAAGCTTGACCCATACGATAACTTTCACATTCTAACTCAACAAAATAAGTTCAAGCTACACTTAAACCATCAAAACTAAACAAGAGTAAATATGGAGTAAAGTAATGTTAGCTTGTTAGAGAGTTAGGATGTTAGAGTGCTAGATCCATCATCATGAGCCATCAATGCTCTTGCAAGAGCAAGGCCAAGTAGAGGCTATTAGATTTATGTGAATTATCAAATAAGAAGTTAGTAAGTTAGTCGTTAGTAGTTAGTTGCCATGAGAGAAAATTACCTAAACATGTAAAAGGAGTTAGAGAGAAGAAAATAAAGAGAGGTAAAGAGAGAACCTTTTATAGCATGTCGCCTTCTATTACAAGTACTCTTACTTTCCAACCATGTATCACTCTCTATCCTATTACAAGATCTATAAGAAATGGAAAATACAAGGGAGGATGAAGAAGAACAACTAACCTAAACTATCCTACACTACAACATGGAGAAGAAACAATAAAAATTATCCTAAAAACTACTCAAAAACTCCTCTCTGTATATCCCTCTGAAGAACAACACCAGGGGGTATTTATAGGCACCAGGAGAAAGGGGGATAGGGGGACAACCCATGGCCCAAAGTACGGGTGCAGTCGTGCCCGTACGGTCATAAAAACGCAGCCAGGCCGCATTTTCACGGCTCTTCTAGAGCCGCGCGCACCGTGCCTGCTGCCGCGCGCTGTCACGTATGTCCCCTGTCGGCTGTAGTTCCCCGTTTCTGGTCTTGGCCCCTGGTTTTGACAAATCAGCTCTCCAAAGTCAATGGCTATATTATAGGCCTTTAATCACCCATTAAATGGTGATTTAGGATTTTCTTTTTTATTACACACCATGGACCTAGAAACATACAAGAGAGGTATTATTAGCAGAATTTAATATGAAATAAATGTGAAGATGTGGTATGAAATATGCAGTTTTAGAGACTAATCAGTTTGTCACAAGACCTAAATTTTGATGTGATGAATGAAACTTCTGTAAAGAAGATTTGGGAGCCCTTTGCAAGCAAATATTTGACGAAGAGCATCGAGAATCGCTTGTATTTGAAAAGGAGACTGTGTCATTTTCAGTGGAAGAGGGAAGTTTCAATTAGTGATCGTACCAACACTTATACAAAACTTCTCGCAGATATAGCGAATATTGATGTTGTGATAGTTGAGGAAGACAAAACTTTGATCTTGTTTAGTTTTCTCCCTGATGAGGGATATGAGGCATTTATCCTCACCATGATAAATGGAAGAACATCACTGAACTATAGTGAGATCACTACCGCCCTTGTAAATCTCGAGTTGAGAAGAAAGGATAATGAATCCCTTGATGGTACATCGACAGAGGTATTAACCGTGAGAGAAAGAAGTCAAAATCAAAGAGGATAAAAAGCGTGGTAGATCAAAATCTAGGTCATGATATGGCAACCGTAGTTTGACTCGTGATCAGTGTGCATTTTGTAAACAAACTGGTCATTTAAAGGAAGATTGTCCCGAGCTCAAAAAGAATTACAAAATGAAGGAGAAGTTAGGAAAACCATCAGAGGTGAATGTCGTCACGTCAGATGGGAAAGAATCTGATTCTTTTGCTTTTTCAGTTTCTATCACACCATCAATATGTTACTCGAATGCTTAGAATGGCTATTGGACACGGAGGCTACCTATCATATATGTCATGTAATGCCCCGCTCCACCGGGTACGAAAACGCTATTGTAACATACATACACAGGGCGGGAATACTTTCACACACGTACGCTAAGTATAACAGTACAGTCAGTAATCAGAGTACCAAAACACAGTGTTAATATACATTTCAACTTTACAGTCCAAGTACATTATTATCATAGTATGTGATTCAATATTAGATGAATAATACATCACTAGAGCGTACAAAAATATGAATTACAGGAGATTAACAAAATATGAAACTGGAAGATGCTCTCGAGTTGAATAAAAATCTCGAGAGTTCGATACATAGATGGATCTTGAAGATCATTTGATATGTTCCCAAGCTTCTGTTAGGTTCCGATCCTGAGACTTGCTACGCTTCTGCTACGCACTCCGATCAACAACAAGAAGTCACTGATACTTCAGACTCAAGGATCTGGACATGCAGATCCAGGGTTATTAGGATGCAACCCAGCAGTACATAAGAAAGCCAAGTGGCGTACGCAAAAGCAAATACAGATATACCAAAAATAATTGGACTTATATGAAAACATGTTTATGTATGCATGGAATTATGTTCAAATCATATCAATGAAAGTATATATAATTCATCAGTGGTATATGTATAATGTAAATGTATGCAAAACCAATTGTATAAACTCAATCTCTAGATTCATGAGATTAGTACGTCGAGGAAATAATCCAAACAAGAAAACTCATATCTAGATGCCATATACCTTACTTCACTATCAACTAGGCATATACAACTAGAGTTGCTGAGAGCTGAGATGTCAGTAGTGTTGTCATGTCATGTTATGTCTGTGAAATCATGATCAGTACAAGAGTCAGTAGTATGTTTATTGTTATTATTATTATTAGGACCCGTCCTATTCAGATGTCTAGGTATGTGCCCTAGCGTCTCTATTCACATACATCCACATAGAAGTAGTCCAAGGTTGGTTATTGAAAACTGATGAGAAATTAAGAAATCATGTTCATAATGGGCCCCGTACATGCCCAGGACAACTGTCTCACGTGATTGGATATGGCCTCCAATCCACTTTGCTAGGCGTTAATAGTATCAGAAACAGTAGGATCAGTTGAGGGTGCCATTACGCCCCAAAAGAACTCATGTGGCCTCAAGTAATTCTCTACAATAGTTGCAACATTGAGCAATTATGAAGACGTGTTTATTGAAGTCCATCAGTTTCCCCCGACACAGTGTAAGTTGTATCTCTATTAGAGATATTTAGGATTATTTTCAGTTGAGTTTCCCGATATCAATTTATAGGAAAACAAGAATATAGTATCAGGAGTATAATAATCAGGAGATGTGAAATTCTAGAGTGGCCCTTGAAGATTTAAAAGGTGACCCCCATCACTAGGACATATGATGTGACACTTTATTCCATGTGGCACTTAGTTCCACAAATCAAGTATGGAATTCTAGAGGTGGCCCCTGTGTTGTTTCACGTGCCACTTAGTTTCACATACCAAAACAGTAATAGGGATATCATGTATCAGGATCCAGTAGCGATTCCTTGTAAAAGCAATATCTGTGAATCTTAAATTTAATCTGTTCAGGATTCATGGTACCGAATCAGGAGTGAATCAGGAGTGTTTATCAGGAGTCAAGAATCATGGTACCATATTAGATGTTTATATCGTGCATGGTATATAGTCAGATATAAATGATATTGTCCAGCTAAGTCAATAGTCAGTTACGATGCAGTATGAGGACATCAGATATCAGACAGGTTACAAGCATCCAATGTATCTCAAGACTATTTAGCTCTTCACAATTATAAATATATGATAAAACAGTGTTATGGCACAGTGCTCAAACAAGCGTAGCAAGTGGTGCTGGGGCTAGATCAGCAAACAGTGTTTAGTTACCAAAGTGCCTGGTGAAACTCCAAAATGACTCGGTCTTAATATGCGAATCTAAAATCTGACAGAGTTCCGCCTTAGCGAGTCTAGTGAAAAAAACGCTGAGTGCTTTGTCCCGCTTACCTGGCGGTAGTGATATAAACAGAATTAGCGATATCATATATTTCTTCTCCTCCAGCTCATCGTGTGGAAATGCTACATCCATCTACTTCAACTCTAGATCAAATTGAACAACTCTCGTCAATAACATCCAAATAGATGCATGCTTGACTATAGGAGAGAAGATCTCATTGTAGTCAATGCCCTCCTTCTTAACATATCCTTTATTAACTAATATTACCTTGTACTGCTCATTATCCTTCTTGCGAAAGACCCATCTATAACTTATTGCCTTCGAGTCCTTTAGAAGATCGACTAATGTACATATTTGGTTTCAATCCAAAGACCATCCTTACTTCATGGTTGTAATCCACTTGCCGTGGTCATCTACATCGATCGCTTTCCTATAACTGTCAGAATCTTCTGCTTCTGTTGCTAATGCGAAATAGACACGATCATCATCCCTGCCATACCTTGTTGGTGACACCGTAACTCTGACTGACCTCCTCAACAGTCTAGGTTGCTCTTGAGTAGCCTCCTATATGTCTACATCTGAATCTGAGGAGTCCTCTTCTGACCCTTCAAGCCTTTTAGGACTCTCTGAGAACTTAACTTACTTTTTCTCAGTGTCTGCTAAACTGTCTGAAGCTCCACCTTGCGTTTTATTTTTTGTCTCTGACTTTTCTTGCCACATTGATTCTTCGTCAAAGATTATATCTTTACTGGTAAAGGCGCTTCTTTTATTAGGATCCCAAAGTTTGAAACCCTTGGCTCCTTTGGTGAACCCGATAAAGATACACTTCTTAGACGTGGACTCCAGTTTGTTCCTTTTCTGACTATTAATCAAACTATACACTGGACAACCGAAAATCCGTAAGGTTGAATAGTCCATAGACTCTCCTCGTCATATCTCCTCTGGGATTTAAAGATCAATAGCTGTTGACGGTGACATGTTTACCAGATAACACATATGATTTCGCCTCTACCCAAAATCCTTCTGACATGTCAACCTGTAATCGGCGACTTTCCAGAAGGTGGATCGACAAGATTGTTGGCCCAGAGGCCTTCCACTCTAGTTTTGATGATGATTAACTCATGTAGTTATGTTTACTAATATTCTTGTGATTCTAAGTTTCAGATCATTAATCAAGATATTAGTTGGTGATTAACTTCAACAAGGAGTTTGAAGCTTTTCATAGTGATTCCAAGGCCCAAGTATCAAGATCATACCTTGTCTAGCTCGTGGATCACGGAGTTTTGGACCGAGTCGACTTGAAGATAAAGATCGCCAAGAAGACTTAGGTATCCTTGTTTAGATTGAGTTTTAGATCCATGTTGTAAAGTTTAGAATAGTTGATATGCTCAAAAGCACAACACACACGTTTTGATTTTGATATGTGTTTTCGTGAATAGTAGATCAAAACAAGTTTAATTGGTTTATGTATATTAGATATGTTCTATATACATGCATGCTTAACTTCTTATACAATCTTAGTATGACTTATCTATTCATGTGTGTTTTATGTTTTGGTATTTTTACAAAACATGTTTTATGAATTTAAAGACAAAAACTATGATATATCTTGTTCATGTATATTGGACCTATGTCCATACGCAATATGCTTAAATGTGTTTAAAATATCATGTTTTTGTATTTAAACAAGTTTTAGGAAAAATCAGATTTCCTATTGAAATATACAAGTTTGATAAAATACAAGTGTTGGTTTTTGATAAAATTTGCAAGACGCAAAAATGATTTAATATGTTGATATATGTCTTGAAATTTTTATCACAAGTTTGTTTATCAAAGTAAAATGATAAAAATATTTTTATGGAATTTTTAGAAAAGATAAAAGAATTTTCAAAATTATTTTTACCTAGTTTTTGACCCAGACTGTGGCTGACAGGCCAGGTCAGTCGACCGCAGGGTCGACCGAACCAAGGGCCGGTCGATCATTGCGGTCGACCGACGTGCACAGCTGTGTGCACGTCTGGCAGACACAGATCCGGTCGGCCGACCGGTCGACCAGACCAGAGAGCTTTGCTCTCTGTATCTGGGCGGTCGACCGTGCGGTCGACCGGACCAGAGAGCTGTGCTCACTGTATCTGGACGGTCGACCGAACGGTCGACCGGGAGCTCCAATGGTCAGATTTTCGACCGTTGGCGGTCGACCGGGCAATCGACCGCAGGTCTGTCAGACTGACAGATCAGCCTAACGGCTAGTTTTCTTTTGGGGCTATAAATACCCCATCTCTTTGGGGATTTTGATAAGACTTTTGACAAGAAAAATTTCAGTATTTGTTTAGTGTTTAAACAAGTTTTCAAAATAGTTTTTGTGCCAAAAAGGATTCATTTATTTTATTTTAGGTTTTTAGAAAATCAAAGAAAATAGGAATTTGGATATTTGTATTGGTTTTCATTCTCTATCTTTTACAAGAGTTTTCCCAAGTATTTTCTTTGAGTTCTTGTTTTCCAAACACCTAGTTTTCCACACTCAAGCTTATCTTCTATCCTAATCTATTAGGATCTAATTTTGTGGAAAAGAGAAAAGAGAAGTTGTTTGTGGTTGAAACATACCACTAGTTATAAACCCTCATTTGTTTGTTGTATCCCTCTTGGTGAGGTTGATTGGGTTGTTGGTTTGCTCCCTCTTTGGTAGAGGTTGAGGCTTGGGGTTTGCTCCCTCTAGTGAGAGGTGGAGATTGGTTGTAACCCTCTTCGGTAGAGGTGTTAATTTTTGGCTTACCCCTCGGTTGTGAGATGGTTGTTTGAGAGAGGAGTTCGGTACTCCTAGAGTTGTAATAATCCTCCTCGGTGGAGGTTCCCTCGGTGGGAGATAGTGGATTGAAAATCCTTCACGGTAGTGAAGGCGGGGATGTAGAGCTAGGGCTCGAACCTCGAAACATATCTTTGTCTTTGCGTTTGATCCATTGTCTCTCAACTCTCTCTCTCTTTTATTTGTGCAAAGCATCATTCTTTTCATCCATATCATATTTGCTTGTGTTGCCTTGCATAATTCATATTGCTATATATTGTATATGCTTGGTTGTTTGTGTGTGCCTCACTTGTACTTTACCAACAAGAGCTTCATATAGCACCTCAACCCATATCTAGGGGAATCAAGAGGAGTTAGTCCAGGCCCTTCATGGGGAATTCGGCTACACTTGTTTGGTTGTATTATGTATGTTGTAAATTAGTTTTAAGCTTTCACATTTAGCGCATTTAGTTTCTAGATTAGCATTAACACCTATTCACCCCCCCTCTAGGTGTTTTTCAATTGGTATCAGAGCCTACGCTCCTGATGCTTAGGCTTAACATCCTAGGAGTGAGATCGTTGTTTGCTAGGAGTTAGTTCCTTGTTTGCTAATCTTGTTTGCATTTGATTATTTGCACACTATAGTTTATACCCTTTGACTGCTTTTCACCTCCCATGTTCGATGTCTCCAATATTGACACATGGAAACATAGGATGTCCATGTACCTAAAGACCCTAGGCTTGCATGTATTTCTTGCGGCTATCAAGAAATGCTATCTTGGTAATTGCATTCATATAGGGGCCAATGCACAAGCCCTTGAGGCTATTAGAAGCACATTATCTAAAGATTATCTTATACGTGTTTCTAACTTTGATTCTGCATTTGCAGTGTGGAATATGTTGACAACCATAACCACCACCTCCAAGCTTCAATTGCCAATTCAACCGGAGGAGTCTAGTGGAGAATCTAACTCACAATGCTTCATGGTCCAAGGGAATGACTCCCTTGAGATATAATCGGAATCTTAACTAGATAGTGATAATGATTGTGCTAGTTCTTCTTCATGTGATGAATATGTGGATGCTAATGTTTTGAATGAAAAACTATCTATAGTTTGTGAAAAACTAATTGAAAAATATAAGGTTTTGAAAAAGAAAAGTCTAGGAATTGAAAAAGAAAATAAAAGTTTGCATTCTAGACTTGACAAGATTTTGCAAGAGAAGGTTGAGGTCTATAATGAAAGGGATTCATTGAGATCTCAACTAGACATTGCTCTAAAAGAAAATGAGTTTTTAAAATCTAAAAATGATTGTGAAACTCTTTTAAAGAAAAATGAAAATTTGTCTCCAAAAGTTGATTTTGTTTTAAAAGAGAATGTTGCTTTGAAAAATAAAATTATTTCTATTTCAAATAATTTAAATGTTTGTTTAGAGAAAAATGAAGTTTTACAAAATAGGATTGATGCACATGTTTGCCATGCTAGTGTAGCTTCTTCATCTAGTCTACCTATTGCATGTACCTCTTCTTCTATGATTAATGATGTTATTGGTTTGTTAAAGAAGAGCGTAGATTATTTGGGCTCCACTTTGAGCCAATGTGCCAAGAGCCACATACATTTGGAATCCATGTTTCGCAAGAAACAAATTCCATCTATTATGCATGCACACCATACACGGCATACACATGCTCCTCACGGACACCATCACACGTATGCTCGTGTGTACACTTGTACACATTGTGGACGTATGGGCCACCTTGCTAAATTTTGCTTTGATAGATTACATACTTCAAATTTAGCAACTAAGTTTGTTTGGGTAGAGAAGGTACTAACCCCCATGGACCCAAAAGACAATGGGTACCAAAGACCACCCCTCCTATTTATGATGTAGGTGTGGGCTCTCACATGACGTGAAAGTTGCCGTACCTTGGAGTGGATGCATTCCGAGCTTCATGAAAATTAGTTGGATGCATCACTTTCAAGGGATGTTTGGTGGGAGGACCTCCTTGGTTTGGAGACAAGAAAAGTTGCCTTCTAGGTTTTGGTAACGATCCCTAACTCCTATTTATTGTTTACATGCTTTCTATTCATTGTTTATAGCATGTTTGGTTGTTTATTAATTAGTATGTAAATGCCATGCTTATTAGAACATTGACATGCATGTATAGCCATTTTGAGACACCCATGTTTAATATGGAATATTTATTTTAGTGTTCTCACCTTAAGTTTAGCTATCATATTTATCATAGCTCTAATAACATGTAAATTTACATAATGATCATGTTTATGATTTTCATGTTGATTTGTGTATTGTCTTATGCTTCATGTGTTGATTACATGTTTAAGTGTTAGTTTTCATTAAGACTAGGTATATACTTGTACATATAGTGGACAACAAATAAATCTAGATATGTTTGGGCTTGAATGTTTATTTGTTCCCATTAGATGTGCTAGTATAGTCTAGTTTTAATGATTCATGCATTTTAAACTTGTATTCCCATTTTTGTATTTGTTTTATGATTGTGTATTTTATTTCATGTATATGTTTATTTTGTCAAACCTTAAGATATACATGTATACCCTTTGAGTCATTTGCCTTTCATGCAAATATATATATATATATATATATATATATATATATATATATATATATATATGAACTTAATTGTGTTTAGGGATATGTATGTATACTTATTGTGTTGATAATTCATACATATATCTTGAAATGAAATTTGTTAATGTAAATTTAGTTTTTCATGTTATCCATGTTTTCATATGTTTATGTTTAACTTCATGATATGTCCATTTTATCCAAACTATTAATTTACATATACATCCTTTGAGCCATGTGCCTTCATGCATATATTTTATGGACTCATTGTGTTTTGGATATGTATGTATATTCTAGTTTGTATAGGACATACATATGCCTTGAAGTATAAACTAGTTTTAATAAAATGTAGTGTTTTTATGATTTTTCTTTGATTTTCATGTTTTCTTGTTTCAAGGAATATTGAGCTAATTTGAATATTTTCATGCTTATGATCTTCACATTGTATTTTTACACTCACCTTTATTGTTTGCTCATGTTTTGTTTTCATGAGTCATATTTATGCTTAATTGAATTAGAGTGTTGATTATCATGTGGATTTCACATTTTATGAAAAATAATTTGTTTTCATTCCTTGCTTGAAGGATTTCGTACTAGTTAACAAAATTTTTCATTTTAACTAGTTCGTATTCTTCATTGTGATATGAGGTATACACTTGCCATGATTGTTGCTTCAATTGGTATCAATTTTGATCTTCTTGTATACTCATATGTTATATGTATGTCTACTTTCAAATTCTAATGGTATCAATTTCAATTGGTATCTAATTTTCATACATATATATATTTGTTTATGCTAAGCTTGAAAATTTAATGATTATCTTGTTTTAATTGTTTTAGTTTTCAATTGGTATCTTAATTCAAGCCCATGCATTGTTTTAGATTGTATTTCATAAAGGGGGAGAAAATTCGATTTTCATATTTCAATTTGTATTTGTATTTCCACTCCTTTGCTTTATGATAGAAAATAAAAATTTCAAATTGATATCATATGCTTAAAAAGAAAAATACTCTCTTTTGATATCAAGATAGTTATTTGAATATGTTTAAATCAGATTCAATAAAGTTGACCATTGTTTTCAAAATTGATATCTTAAAAATGATTTTATAAAGATATCTCAAAATTTTGTTTAAAGAAAGTTTTCAAAATTTTGATTTATATTGCCTATTTGCAAGGAGAGCTTAACATCTCTTCTACATATAGTTTCATGATGAGTGTATCTTTTATTGAGGAGCTTGACAACTCTTCTTTATGTGGTACACGTGTGTAGGGGGAGCTTCACATCTTCTCTTATGCATCGCATATTGTACGTTATGTGAATTAGGGCTTGTCATCCCTCTTTCATGTAATATATATATGTAGGGAAGCTTCACATCTTTCTCTTCGTGAATGTATATCGCATATACCATTTATTGCTTTATGTTCATTCTCAATTGGTATCAAGATGCACTTTACTGACATATATTTTATCGGTATCAATGTTTTGTTATTCACTCCTTTCATGTTTCTTTGTTTCATACAAAAAGGGGGAGAGGATTTTTTTTTAATGTTTACCCCTTATTGGTCTTTTTGTTTTTGACAAAAAGGGGAGAAAGATTTGTTTTTGTGTTTTTACCCCTTTGTTGATGATTGACAAAAAGGGGGAGAAGAATTTGAGTTAGTTTGAATTTGAGTTTTATATGCACATGATTTTGTATACATATATGTGTTTTAGAAAGAAATATATTTGTTTTAGAAAGAAAAAGAATATGTTTTATTTGTTTATTTAATTGGTATTAAGAGCACTACTTGTTTTTGATATCAAGAGTTTTGTTTTAGAACATGTTTATGTTGTTTATGCATTGTCATTCTTTGCATATATATTGTTTATTTTTTATGCATGAGTTAAGGGGGAGCTTCTTTGAAGCTTAACTTTAATCCATGCATATATAACTCCATGAGTTTTGTCATCATCAAAAAAGGGGGAGATTGTTGGCCCAGAGGCCTTCCACTCTAGTTTTGTTGATGATTAACTCATGTAGTTATGTTTACTAATATTCTTGTGATTCTAAGTTTTAGATCATTAATCAAGATATTAGTTGGTGATTAGCTTCAACAAGGAGTTTAGAAGCTTTTCATAGTGATTTCAGGGCCCAAGCATCAAGATCATACCTTGTCTAGCTCATGGATCACGGAGTTTTGGACCGACTCGACTTGAAGATAAAGATCATCAAGAAGACTTAGGTATCCTAGTTTAGATTGAGTTTTAGATCCATGTTGTAAAGTTTAGAATAGTTGATATGCTCAAGTGCACAACACACACGTTTTGGTTTTGATATGTGTTTTCGTGAATAGTAGATCAAAACAAGTTTAATTAGTTTATGTATATTAGATATGTTCTATATACATGCATGCTTAACTTCTTATACAAACTTAGTTTGACTTATCTATTCATGTGTGTTTTATGTTTTGGTATTTTTACAAAACAAGTTTTATGAATTTAAAGACAAAAACTATGATATATCTTGTTCATGTATATTGGACCTATGTCCATATGCAATTTGCTTAAATGTGTTTAAAATATTATGTTTTTGTATTTAAACAAATTTTAGGAAAAATCAGATTTCCTATTGAAATATACAAGTTTGATAAAATACAAGTGTTAGTTTTTGATAAAATTTGTAAGACACAAAATCGATTTAATATGTTGATATATGTCTTGAAATTTTTATTACAAGTTTGTTTATCAAAGTAAAATGATAAAATTATTTTTATAGAATTTTTAGAAAAGATAAAAGAATTTTCAAAATTATTTTTACCCAGTTTCTGACCCAGACTGTGGCTGACAGGCCAGGTCGGTGACCGCAGGGTCGACCGAACCAAGAGCCGGTCGGCCCTTGCGGTCGACCGACGTGCACAGCCGTGTGCAGTCTGGCAGACACAGATCCAGTCGACCGACCGGTCGACCAGACAAGAGAACTTTGTTCTCTGTATCTGGGTGGTCGACCGTACGGTCGACCGGACCAGAGAGTTGTGCTCTCTGTATCTGGGCGGTCGACCGAACAGTCGATCGGGAGCTCCAACGGTCGGATTTTCGACCGTTGGCGGTCGATCGGGCGGTCGACCGCAGGTCTGTCAGACTGACAGATCAGCCTAACGACTAGTTTTCTTTTGGGGCTATAAATACCCTATCTCTTTGGGGATTTTGATAAGACTTTTGACAAGAAAATTTTCATTGTTTGTTTAGTGTTTAAACAAGTTTTCAAAATAGCTTTTGTGCCAAAAAGGATTCATTTATTTTGTTTTAGGTTTTTGGAAAAATCAAAGAAAATAGGAATTTGGGATATTTGTATTGGTTTTCATTCTCTATCTTTTACAAGAGTTTTCCCAAGTATTTTCTTTGAGTTCTTGTTTTCCAAACACCTAGTTTTCCACACTTGAGCTTATCTTCTATCCTAATCTATTAGAATCTAATTTTGTGGAAAAGAGAAAAGAGGAGTTTTTGTGATTGAAACATACCACTAGTTGTAAACCCTCATTTGTTTGTTGTATCCCTCTCGGTGAGGTTGATTGGGTTGTTGGTTTGCTCCCTCTTTGGTAGAGGTTAAGGCTTGTGGTTTGCTCCCTCTAATGAGAGGTGGAGATTGGTTGTAACCCTCTTCGGTAGAGATGTTGGTTGTTGGCTTACCCCTCGATTGTGAGGTGATTGTTTGAGAGAGGAGTTCAGTACTCCTAGAGTTGTAACAAATCCTCCTCGGTGGAGGTTCCCTCGGCGGGAGATAGTGGATTGAAAATCCTTCACGGTGGTGAAGGCGGCGATGTAGAGCTAGGGGCTCGAACCTCGAAACATATCTTTGCCTTTGCGTTTGATCCATTGTCTCTCAACTCTCTCTCTTTTATTTGTGCAAAGCATCATTCTTTTCATCCATATCATATTTTCTTGTGTTGCCTTGCATAATTCATATTGCTATATCTTGTATATGCTTGGTTGTTTGTGTGTGCCTTACTTGTACTTTACCAACAAGAGCTTCATATAGCACCTCAACCCATATCTAGGGGAATCAAGAGGAGTTAGTCCAGAGCCCTTCACGGAAAATTCGGCTACACTTGTTTGGTTGTATTAAGTGCGTTGCAAATTAGTTTTAAGCTTCCGCATTTAGCGCATTTAGTTCCTAGATTAGCATTAATACCTATTCACCCCACCTCTAGGTGTTTTTCAGAAGGTGGATCGACAAGATCCCATGTATGGCTTTTCTGTAGAGCTGCCAACTCCTCTACCATAGCCTGCTGGTAATGTAGATCTGATGATGCCTCATAATAAGCCCACGGGGTTCATGAATAGAGATAACTGTGGACAGAAAATAATGAAAATTGCAATAACGCTGAGGTGTGCATCACGAGTTTTCACTTAAGCAGATTTTCAGCATGCAACATCGAACTAACCTTCTCAAAAACCTCTTACTTTTTCTTGAGAAAATACACCCAAGTGTAGCGAGAGTAGTCATTAATTAAGGTTACCATATGCCTTAACCAAGTGAAAGAAGGAGTGCGAAGAGTGAAGACATCGGAGTGCACCAACTCTAAAGCATTAGATGATCTCGTCTGGCTCTCCTTGAATGGGAGCTTGTGCATCTTTCCATACTGACATCTAACACAAAGTGTATCAGTCCACACCTTCAAGCGGGGAAGTCCCCGAACCAGTCCTTTACCCTGCATCTGATGAAGCCAGCCATAATTCACATGAGGCGCATCAGTGTCTTTTGATCGGTGGTGGTACCTTCCGGGACTGTGAAGTCCTTGAGGAATTGCTTATGTTATAATACCAAGGTGATTTATCAACTCTGTGGGCGGCTCGTCGACGGTTCCAAAGCAAGGCAATAGGCAGGCTGCCTCTTTTTCTCAATCACCTTCTTTGACGTTTCCGCTTTCGAGGACTAATAATCAGGCTGCCAAGGTAACCAGTGCATCGAGAAACTGATTCTTCTTGCAGGTTACAAAGCTGAAGGTGACTTCATCGAACTCCTTGATCAATTCTTCCAGATGATTATGATATGGGATCAACTTCTCGTCTTTTATCTGATATCATCCATTGATTTGATAAATGACAAGGAAGGAATCACCGTAAACATGACGGACTTTGACTCCTCGTTCAATCGCCATTCGAAGTCCAAGGATACAAGCTTCATACTCTGCCATGTTCTATGTGCACTGGAATCCTAGCTGTGCAACAGCCGGCACTTGATCACCTCTGGGCGAAATTAAGATAGCTCCAGCTCCTCTTCCGTTCTTATTTATTGCTCCGTCAATGGTTGAATAGTCTAAAGACTCTCCTCGTCATATCTCCTCTAGGATTTGAAGATCAACAGCTATTGACGGTGACTTGTTTACCAGATAACACGCATGATTCACTGCCTCTACCGAAAATCCTTCTGACATGTCAACCTGTAATCTGATACTTTGTGCACGCTATGTAAGTGTCCAATTCAAGCACTCTACTACTTCGTTATGTTTTTGGTCGCCTGGAATACATAGCTGGTGTTTGATTTCCTTGCTTGCTAAGTAGTCGTTGAATTCTTTGGACGTATATTCACCTCCATTGTCAGACCTCAAGACTTTCACATTCCGCCCTGTCTGATTTTCTATCATAGTTTTTCACTTCTTGAACTTCTGAAATACTTTTAATTTCTACTTCAAGAAGTATACTCAAACTTGTTTTGAAAAATCATCTATAAAAGTAACATAGTACCTAGCACTCAATAGATGCTACTGGTGAAGGCTCCCACACATCTCTGTGAATGAGAGATCTAGCAAGCCATTTGTCTTATGCTGTGATATATAGATATCTACTCTACGTTACCTATCGATAATGCAAAATTTATAAAGATCAAGTTTGTAATATTTGATATCTGCTAATGCACTCATTTCGTATAGGGTTTGAAGACCTCGCTTGCTCATGTGTCCAAGAGATATGCGCCAAAGTCTTGTAGCATTCTCCTTCTCTGTTGCTACTGAAGTATCACTAACAATAATGCTTTCTGTCAACTTGTACAACTTTGCTATCCGTTCTCCTTTGACAATCATCATGAAGCCTTTAGCAATTTTGATTCCTCCATCTGCACCAGAAAACTTATACCCTTGAGCTTTCAAAGCTCCCAACAAGAGAATATTCTTCTTTAAATTCAGAACGTGTCGAATGTTCGTAAGGGTCCATCAAACATCCTCATAAGGATGTTGCTGATGCCAATAGTCTTGCATACAACATCATTTTCCATCAAGACAGAGCCTCCATCATAAGGCTTGTAAGTACTGAACCACTCTCATTTTAGGCACATGTGGTATGTGCACCCCAAGTCAAGTAACCAAGCATCTAAGTATTTACCTTTTCCTGACTCAGCTGTTATGACATCACATGAATCCTCATCCGCTTATTCGATAATCTCGACTTGATCTGACTTTCCACTGGTATAGCCCCACAAGAATTTTTTGCCACCTTTCTTCTTTAGCATCTCCTTGAATTTTGTACAATTTTTCTTGATGTGCCCTGGTTTCTTGCAAAAGTAACAAGAGAAACTATTAGAAACCTCTGGATCCCTTTTGGTCCCCTATTTTTTGATCTTCCTCTCTGGCTTTTGACAAACAATCTTGAGCCTTCTTCCGTAGAATTTGTCTTCTTCATCAGCTCGTTATTCTGAAGTATTTGCCTGGCATCTTCTAACTCTAAGATCTCCTTACCGTACATGATGGTGGTTGCCAAGTAGTCATAATTTGATGAAAAATAAGAGAGTAATAGAAGAGCTTTGTCTTCTTCTTCTAGTTTAACCTCTAGAGTTAACAAGTCGCTTAAAATTTTATTAGAAGCATTAAAATATTGTAGAATAGGTGTACATTCTTTCATCCGAAGGCTGTATAACTGCTTCTTCATGAAGAGCTTGTTCGACAAACTCTTCGTTATGTAAAGGCTCTCTAGCCTATACCAAAGATTAGCAGTTGTATTCTCGTTCATCACGTTGTAGAGGACCTCATCTGATAGGAATAGTATGATCATTGCTTTTGCGCGAAAGTTGATGTCGTTCTACTCCTCATTCCATCTTCGATGGCTTCTTCTTAATACCAAGCAGGGCCTTGTGTGTGACCTCCTTCACGAGCAACGATGTTACTCACATCTTCCACAACAGGAAGTTAGATTTCTCGTCAAATTTCTCCACCTCGAACTTGGTTGTCATGATCGTCTTGCTAGCCATCGCTCTGATACCAATTGTTGATGATCTATTATTAATCAAACAACAGAAAAATACCGAGTTGGAGACTCAGCAGCGGAAGCGAAAGCGTAAAAGGTGTACCACTAGCAAGCAATTAAAACTAAATGATTGGTAGTGAAAAGTGCATTTTTATCATTATATTTACCATCACATTGTCATATTTATTCCTATAATTCTGCACATTTACTAATATTTTATGATTTATTGTGTGCAGGCCTCAAAATATTAAAATAAAGAAATAAAGCCTAAAAAGAAGCCCAAAATCCCATATTCAAGCCCAATGTAAAAGTTGCAAATATCAATTGCCAAAATTACAAATACACAAGGGCCAAAGTTGCAAATACAAAGAAGAGGGAAGGATAGACTTCTATTCAACCCTAAACACTTACAGGATCAGGATAAAAACCAAAGAAGGAGAATTTAAGATCACAAATTCGTGGATAAAAGGTTTGAGATCTAGGTAACTTGCTTCCCAAGTTATATCAAAATCCAAAGATTAAGAGCCAGGATCAAGCTTCCAGAAAGAAACTCCCGGATGGACGGACCAGAGGATGCCACGCGCCAAAGCGCGTGGCCAATCGACACCAAGTTGCCTCAGAAACGCGGCCCAAGCCGCGTTTCCAAGGCAAGACAGATAAGAACGGGGACCAGTTTTCGTGGAGGAGTCGTTCTAGGACTCTACTTCCTTCTGCACCTATAAATACCCCTGCAGATGCAACACAGAGGGCGTATAGCGAAAATACAGAGCAAATTCTAGGGTTTCTTAGGCTAACTTGTAGTTTAGGTTAGATTTTATTTTCATTTTTCTTTTGTAAATTTTGTAACTGAGAGTGGAGGAAGCTTTCATGGAGGAAGGAGTCCATGATTGTACTGAGGTGATAATGGTGTAAGCCTACTTTTCTTCCATTGTTAATGAAATCCATTTGAGGTTTGTTTGTGTTCTTTTATTCTAGTTTATTCTTGTGTTCTTTTATTCTTGTTTATTTATGTTCTTCTATCCTTGTTCTATTCTTCTACTCCTGTTTCATTGTTTCTCTCTCTGATGACTTGCAACCCGTGAGATCCGATTGCTTCAAGACTACCTAGCCCAAGAAGAGCCCTTGATGGCCTATGGAGATAAACAAGCCGTCGCTTGCCAATCTTTTCTTTTCGTAGTGTGGATCGCGAAGCTGAAAGATCCTATACACCATACTTGAACGCCTTCCAAAGCAAAGTAAGTCGTCGCAAAAGGATCGAAGGTAAGTAGGACTGAAGAGGTAGGTATGTATGTGTTTACTTTTCTTTCTTTTCTTTCTTTAGTTTAGATCACACCACCATATTCCCAATTTCTTCCTCACTTTCATTGTAAATATCACTTCTTTTTCTCCATCTTCTTTCTATCTAACTTAACTTTAAATTAATAAAAACATTAGAGATAACTTATTGACAAAGCTTCCATCGCTAGTCCCTCCCTGAGGATCACGACCCGCATAGCCTTTGCTACAGCGGATAGCATTGAGCACCTTCCACACCTTTACTTCTCAATCTAATATCCTTTATTTTGTTGCATAGGTGAATCTCAATCAAAATTTTGGCGCCGTTGCCGGGGAGGGACGGTAAATATTCTCTAATAATAAAAAAATTATTAACTAATTCTTTTATTCTTTTCTGTTTGTAGTTTTGGAGAACAGAAAAACAACAGCAGAAGTGGACATATAGCAACTCTGTACCTCTGCCCTAGAAGGCAGAGCAGCAGAGCCTACTCATCTGCCACGCAAACGCGGCAATAGCCGCGGATACGCGGCAATAGTAGTGAACTACTGACGTATCTTTCTGCAGGTTGCTAAAAAGTGCAAGATTTGTTTTCTGCTCCATTAAAATTTGTTCTGTGATAAACCTGTATACTGCTAATTAATTCAATAGTAAAATATTTATTATAAAAGATAAAAAATTGATTAGATGTTTGCATATTAGGCACGTGTCTTTTCAATTCCGTTATTTTACTGTTGAAGAGTGCTGGAGCAAGGTACGTTCGCATTGCATGTAGAATATGACTCATCTCTTGGTTGATTTTCAAGCTTTGAGTGAATCTTATTTACATATTTTGTACACTTGCACAAATTTATTCTAAGGGCATAACCCATTAACAAGATAAGGTGAGGATTTAATCACCCTTCCTTGGCCCAAAAATCATATTCCAAGCACTCACTAACCCAAGCCTAACTAAAAATTAGTAGACGTTGGCCCTAGGGACATCTCAGACTCAATTAGGAGATTATCCTAAGGGGGAACGGTGTTGGAAATTGACTCCTGCCAAATCAGTGTCTAGGAAGGGGATTGAGGGCCGAAAGCCCGAAGATTGGTGGTTATTTAATTAAGGAACGTCTTTGACGGAAAATCTCCCACCACTCTTGCCCTGACCTGGCTGATTAACTTGTGGTCAAAGTCTACACCCTACCTCTTGTGGACAGTCTAACCAGTTAGGAGTCGTCTAGGTCATAAGTCTACCCTAACTTAGGATAGAATTTTTTTGTTTGCTTATTTGTTTGTTTTCTTTTTCTTTGTTTGTGTTTGTGTGATATGTCCTATAACAACAATTTTTTCAATTTTAATGAGGACCCATATTACGCACCAACCTCTTATTCGGATATTACCAACCCGGTATATCATAACTTTGACCAACCTAGTGTGCCGGATTGGTCTTATTCGAATCACTACATGCCCCAGTCCCAATACTATGAACAAGATTGGAATAATCATCACAACTCTTCACAGAGTCAATGGGGATTCAATACCCCTGAGCCATATGGTCAACCACCTGTTCAACCAGTATCTTCATATACGTCTTTTCCCACATCACCAAGGTTTCAGTCCACCATTGATCTATTTGATGGGTTAGAAGAAAAAGTGGATCGGTTGCAAGATATAATGAATGATCAAATTTCTAGACTTTCAAACATTCTTGAGCAAGTTGATAGGAACCAAGAATCATTCTGTCTAAAAGATCTTGATCAAAATTCAATTTCATCACATCAATATGAACTTGCTCAACTCCAATCCTTGGACAAATTGGCTAGTTTTAATTTCAATGAGATTGAATTAGATTGTGAATGTGAACTCGATCCCCAACTTTGTGATTCAGTTTCCACCTTTGAATCTATGTTGACTCTGGTATCCTTACCCAATTTGGACCAATTTTCTGAGCCAACATTTATTCCCGTACCCATAGATCATGAAATTGAATCACCCATTTTTGACGATCATCATATTGACCTTGACCAATTTCATACTTTTGAAAGTCCTATTGACAAATTGGCAAGTTCTCATTTTTTTGAGATTGAACCGAATAAGATATGTGACTTTGATTCTCAAATCCGTGATCAAGTTCAAATTCCCGAATCAATATTGACTCCAGTTTTGTTACCTAACTTAGGTAATCTTTTAGAGTCAGTTTTGATTCCCACACCTATCATTCCTGAACTTGAATCACCAATATTGAATCACATTCCATTTTGGAAGATGATTGTGGATTGAGTTTCAACTTCTTGACTTGGACACACGTCCTGAACCTAGCCCGACTCTTGAACCCTTGATTTAAGTTTCTTTCCTGAGTCGGTATTCGTTCCCACACCTATCATTCTTGAGTCCAAGTCAACCATACTACCAAGTCACATTCTTTTGTTGGACATAGGTCTAGACCATGACTCTGTGATGATTTTCCAGGACTGGTCATGTAAAGGGAGTAAGTTTCAAGAGAGGATCTTCTATGATCCTATTCATACTGGGGATTGTAAACATGTAAATAGAAAAGAGGTCAATAAAGGTAGGTTCCGTGAACTATCACATTATCTTGATTGGGCAGCAACGCTTGGCCCAATTAGACCACCACCGGAACCACCCCCTAAGGTAACTCTGCCTTCCCTTGTTCTTTTTCATGCATATATGCATTCATTCATACATTGAGGACAATGCATGAGATAAGTGTGGGGGTGGGCTTTACTAACATACTAACATAGGTAGGCTTTACTAACATACTAACATAGGTAGAAACTGACAAAAAAAAAATTTGCTAATTAAAAATATATATATATAAAAAGGACAATATTTTGACTTATCTTTTGGAAGAAATCTAAGTTAGTTTTAAGAATTGGGAAAATCATAATTAGGATTTCTAAAACTTGGTCAAAATAAATAAATTGTTAAATTTTTAGGTATAGGAGGAGAAATTGAATAAGTGGTTAGTCTTAATTTTTACCTTAATGAAATGTGTATACCAAATGCATATCTAGGATTCTAAGACAAAGACCCTTGTGCCTCATAAAAATTACTAAAAAAATAAATAAATAAATAAATAAATTCACCAATTAAGCTGGATACATGTGCCTCAAGAAGCATAAGTATTCACGCCTAAAGGTTAGTTCTAAATAAAATAAAGTCCTTAGTTTTGTGGCCTAGTTCACTCGAATTTGAGTCCGCGGGGTGTTTTCTGACCTGGTTTGGGAGTCATCGACTTTAAGTTCGCTACAGGGTAGATTAGAAAGCTTAAGGAAACTAAGAAAAATATTATATATGTATTAACACATCTAATAGTCAATTAGTTTGGTATGAGGGCCTCAAGAAGCCTTGATACTTACACGAAAGAAAATTAGATGAGTTATACATGTATAAAAATAAAAAAATTAAAAAATAAAAAATAATAACATATATATTTATAATCATAATAAAGAGGCATGAGAGTCCAAGTTAAGGAATTCCTAGTAAAATTCATAAGGATGCATATGATTTTTGATAGCGAAAAAGACTATACACAAATTCGATTTTGATCCTTACTTAAAATGGATAACAATTTACTTTATAAAGACTAAGTCTAAGAATGAATAAAAATGATAATCCTAAAACTTATAGACTACTTAGTCTTTTCAAAAGTATTTTAAATATTTTCCTTTTTATGGATTTTTTGGGTGTAATCTGCTGAAAACCCTCACGAGACAACACTCGTCCTCTAGGGTAACCTAGAGGTTTAACGGCTTGTTGTACATGCTAAGTGCAATCGTGATTCCTACGAAAGTGATTTAGGTTAGATTAATTTTTCTTTTCTTTTTGATTTTACTCGAGGATGAGCAAAAAGATAAGTGTGGGGGTATGATTGGTAGTGAAAAGTGCATTTTTATCATTATATTTACCATCACATTGTCATATTTATTCCTAAATTCTGCACATTTACTAATATTTTATGATTTATTGTGTGCGCACCTCGAAATATTAAAATAAAGAAATAAAGCCTAAAAAGAAGTCCAAAAGTCCATATTCAAGCCCAATGCAAAAGTTACAAATATCAATTGCTAAAATTGCAAATACACAAGGGCCAAAGTTGCAAATACAAAAAAGAGAGAAGGATAGACTTCTATTCAACCCTAAACACTTGCAGGATCAGGATAAAAGCCAAAGAAGGAGAATTTAATATCACAAATTCGTGAATAAAAGATTTGGGATCTAGGTAACTTGCTTCCCAAGTTATATCCAAATCCAAAGATTAAGAGCCAGGATCAAGCTTCCAGAAAGAAACGCCCGGATGGACGGACCAGAGGATGCCACGCGCAAAGCGCGTGGCCAACCGACACCAGGTTGCGGCAGAAACGCGGCCCAAGCCGCGTTTCCACGGCAAGACAGATTAGAACGGGGACCAGTTTTCGTAGAGGAGTCGCTCTGGGACTCTACTTCCTTCTGCACCTATAAATACCCCTGCAGATGCAACACAGAGGGCGTACAGTGAAATACAGAGTAAATTCTAGTGTTTCTTAGTTTAACTTGTAGTTTAGGTTAGATTTTATTTTCGTTTTTCTTTTGTAAATTTTGTAACTGAGAGTGGAGGAAGCTTTTATGGAGGAAGAAGTCCATGCTTGTACAGAGGTGACAGCGGTGTAAGCCTACTTTTATTCCATTGTTAATGAAATCCATTTGAGGTTTGTTTGTGTTCTTTTATTCTAGTTTATTCTTGTGTTCTTTTATTCTTGTTTATTTATGTTCTTCTATCCTTGTTTATTCTTCTACTCCTGTTTCATTGTTTCTCTCTCTGATGACTTGCAACCCGTGAGATCCGATTGCTTCGAGACTACCTAGCCCAAAAAGAGCCATTGATGGCCTATGGAGATGAACAAGCCGTCGCTTGCCAATCTTTTCTTTTCGTAGTGTAGATCGCGAAGGTGGAAGATCCTAAACGCCATACTTGAACACCTTCCAAAGCAAAGCAAGTCATCGCAAAAGGATCGAAGGTAAGTAGGGCTGAAGAGGTAGGTATGTATGTGTTTAATTTTCTTTCTTTTCTTTCTTTAGTTTATATCACACCACCATATTCCCAATTTCTTTTTCTCACTTTCATTATAAATATCACTTCTTTTTCTCATCTTCTTTCTTTCTAACTTAACTTTAAATTAATAAAAACATTAGAGATAACTTATTGACAAAGCTTCCATCGCTTGTCCCTCCTTGTGGATCACGACCCGCATAGCCTTTGCTACAGCGGATAGTATTGAGCACCTTGCACACCTTTACTTCTCAATCTAATATTCTTTATTTGTTTTGAATCTCAATCACTAAATCACCACACAACCAAGAGCATAAGATTTAATGTGGTTCGGAAATGTGCCTACATCCACGGGGAGGAGAGAAACTTTTATTAAAAATAGAGAAGAAAATACAAGAGTTACAAGAAGATCTCTCTCTCATAACTCTTAATGGTAAAAAATAGAATTTCTCTTGATATCTTGATGCACCTTCAAAAGGCCACCCTTAAGGGTGGTTTATGTAGGTACCTAGTGAAATACACCTAGAGGGGGGGTGAATAGGTGTTTATGCTAATCTTAAAAATTCTATGTCTTCTAAATGCAAACCTAAAACAAGTGTAGCTCAACTTAGTACAATCTAACAAGTGTAGCCGAATTCCCCTTGCGAGGCTCTGGACTAAACTCCTCTTGATTCCCCTTGATATGGGTTGAGGCGCTATGTGAAGCTCTTGTTAGATGAGTACGGGATTGGCAAACACAAGTATGATATGGATGATATGAAGAATGATGCAAACACAATGATATATATGACAAGAATTATAAGCAAGCAAGTAATAGCACAAGAGTTAGCCAACAACACAAGTAAACAAGTTAAAGCAATAAGGAGCAATAGAAATGTAAAGAAATGTAAAGCAAGAAGTGGACGCCAAGGCAATCGCAAACAAAGTGATTTGTTTCGAGGTTCGAGCCACCGCTCTACTCCCCGCCTTCACCTCCGTGAAGGGTTTCCACTATCCACCGAGGACGCCTTTACAATTTGGTCTACCGAAGACCGAGCACCGAGCTCCACCGAGTACAAATGACCTCTACCGAAGAGGTTGCTCCACAAGGAAAGGATTACAAGAACCAAGTGATCACAACAAGATCACTACACTCTTTCTCAAACTCTTTTACAAACACTCTCACACTTTTACAACTTCACTATAGTAAGAATATAGGATTTTTGGCTCTATGAAGTGAGGTGAGAAAACTTCAGTTGTAGAGTGATATGAAGAATCAAACACAACTGAAAAACAAACTTTAAAGAGTTGGAAATGAAAGCTTTAAAACTATTTTTCTCTTTCTCTTGAAAACAATGAAAACACAAGGATTTTTCTTGGTGAATAACATGGACCTATTCCCCTCTATTTATACTAAGAGAATATGTTAAAAACATTTTATTTACAGCTAAAAAGACCTGAAAGAGCTCCCCAACAACTCTCTAAAAATCTGTTAAAGCTGAAAAAGAAAACAGTTTTTCAGATTTGCCCAAGAGGAAAGAGCCGTTAGGCAGCAGCAGGCCTAGCGGTCGACCGGTCCGGTCGACCGTTGCCCTACTGGAAAGAGCCGTTGGGCTCCGGTCGACTGGTCCGGTCGACCGACCTCTTTGGGGAAACACAGTTTCCTTCTATGGTCGACCGGTCCAGTCGACCGAGAAAACCAGAGACCAACTCAACCTGCACGGTCGACCGATCCGGTCGACCGACAGACATGCACAGCCTGTGCATGTCCTGCACAGGCGCCGGTCGACTGGGCCGGTCGACCGGTCTGGCCTGAAACATAAAAACGACAGTTTTTTTTTGAAGTTTGAAAAATTTGTAAACTAAATTTTTATTTAAACAAACTAAGGTAACATGCTGGTAGTAGTATATAGACATGATCTAAACAAGATATGTATATTTTAAAACTTATAGTCATGTAGATTTATACTAGGGCATGAAATCAAATTTAAGCTTAAAAACTTTGAAACACGACTTCAACATTTTATCAAAACAAATTTTGTGTGTGTGTGTATCCTAGAGCCAAATAACCAATACTCAAACTTTACATTCTAATTCTTACAAAGTTCTAAGGACTTCAAGGCTTCAAGAGGGGCTATCTCCACATGATCTTCAATTTTGCATCTTGAGCCCAATTTGAGTAGTCTTGAGTCCAAATCACTTGTATTTGTGAGAGAATTCTTCTAGTATGATAAGAAACTTGAAACACACTTAAACAACAATTGTTATTAGTACAAATAACTAATATGTTTTGTAATCATCAAAATACACTAAGCAAGGGTGATTGTAACCTTGGGCCAAAAATCTCCCCCTTTTTGATGATGACAAAACATATAGTTATTTAAATAAAAATATGGAAGAAGAGCTTGGAAAGCTCCCCCTCAAATAATGCTATGTATAAAATGACATACAAAAACTAAATACATGAAGCATTGAAAATTAAATAGTTTTGTCAAAAACTTAGATAAAACTCAAACTTTATTTTGAAACTATAAAACATAAGCTTATTTTTCTTTTAAACTTAGATTATTCTCCCCCTTTTTGTCATACATCAAAAAGGGTCTAAAACTAAACAAATAAAATACATAAAAAATATTTTCATGAATCCAAAATGCAAACATTTAATTCACCACATATAAAAGAAAATCTAGCATAATCTAAAGGTTTAGTGAAAATATCTGCAAGTTGGAAATCAGTTGAAACATAATCTATGTCAATATCACATTTTTCAAAGTGATCTCTAAGAAAATGATATCTAATATCTATGTGCTTGGTTTTACTATGTTGATTAGCATTCTTTGTCATGTGAATGGTACTAGTATTATCACAAAAAATCTTAACATGATTAAAGTGCAAATCATAGTCGAGTAGAGTATGTTTCATCCAGAGTACTTGTGCACAACAAGCTCCGGCTGCTACATACTCCGCCTCGGCGGTTGATAGGGCTACGGAGTTTTGCTTTTTGGAAGACCAAGATACTAGACAATTACCTAAGAATTGGCAAGTTCCACTTGTGCTCTTCCTATCTACCCTACAACCCGCATAGTCGGCATCCGAATAACTAGTCATTGAAAATTGACCGGTTTTCGGGTACCATAAACCCATCTCAATCGTGCCCTTAAGGTACCTAATTATGCGTTTTACCGCTATTAAGTGTGATTCCTTAGGACATGATTGAAAACGTGCACATAAACAAACTGAAAACATTATATCCGGCCTACTAGCCGTTAAATAAAGTAAACTACCTATCATGCTACGATATAATTTGATGTCTACATTGTTACCTTGTTCGTCCTTGTCAAGTTTCGTAGTGGTTGCCATGGGAGTTTTACTCACTTTTGCTCCTCCAAGCCCGAACCTTTTGATGAGCTCCTTGGTGTACTTGGCTTGATTGATGAAGATCCCATCCACCCGTTGCTTGATTTGGAGTCCAAGGAAGTAATTTAGCTCCCCCATCATAGACATCTCGAACTCGTCCTTCATGCATGACTCAAAAGACATAAAGACTCATTAGTAGAACCAAAAATAATGTCATCAACATAAATTTGTACTATGAGTATATCTTTTTCAACATGTTTTGTAAAAAGAGTTGTATCAATTTTTCCTTTCTTAAAACCATTAGAAATCAAAAATGAGGATAATCTTTCATACCAAGCCCTAGGGGCTTGTTTCAAACCATATAAAGACTTATCTAATTTAAAAACATAATTAGGATGTGTAGGATCAACAAACCCGGGGTTGTTCAACATACACCTCCTCTTCAATATAACCATTAGAAAAGCACTTTTTACATCCATTTGAAACAATTTGAAATCTTTAAATGAGGCAAATGCTAGGGTCATCCGTATGGCTTCGAGCCGTGCTACGGGTGCAAAGGTTTCCTCAAAATCGATCCCTTCGATTTGGGTGTAACCTTGGGCAACTAACCTAGCCTTGTTTCTAACTACATTACCCGATTCATCCAACTTGTTCTTAAAGATCCACTTAGTACCAATAGTTGGTCTATCGTGGGGCCTAGGAACAAGATGCCACACTTGGTTGCGCTCAAATTGATTGAGCTCTTCTTGCATGGCAAGCAACCAATATGAATCGGTCTCGGCCTCGAGGACATTTTTAGGTTCTACATGTGAAATAAAAGCAAAATTACCACAAAAATCTTGAAACTTAGAGCGAGTGGTTACCCCTTTTGATACATCACCTATGACGAGGTCCTTGGGATGATGTGGATTGTACCTCCAATCCTTAGGAAGTTCTTGTGTGGGCTCCTCACCATTTGTTTGATCTTCATGTCCTTGAGCCTCTTCTTCTTTAGCTTCTCTTTCCTCATCATCCTTTGGCTTGTCTCCCATAGTAGATGCATCCTCCAAGGTCACTTTCTCCAAGCCTTCATCTAAAGCATCAATTTCTACAACATTCTTAACAAACTTGTTAGATTCCTCAAACTTAACATGAATAGACTCTTCAATAGTCAAAGAAGATCTAATGAAAACTCTATAAGCTTTACTATTGTTTGAGTAACCAACAAAAATAGCCTCATATGATCTAGCATCAAATTTTCCTAAATTATCTTTTGTGTTTAAAATAAAGCATTTGCAACCAAAAACTTTAAAATAGGAAACATTTGGTTTTCTAGAAAAATACATTTCAAAAGAAGTTTTAGTTGTATTTTTACACAAGAAAACACGATTAGATATGTAGCATGATGTATTAACGGCCTCGGCCCACAAATAATGTGGTAGACCGTATTCATTTAGCATAGTCCTAGCCATCTCTTGCAATGTTCTATTTTTCCTCTCAACTACTCCATTTTGTTGTGGAGTTCTAGGACAAGCTAATTCATGCTTTATTCCATTTTCTTCACAAAAGTAATAAAGGGAAGGTTAATGAACTCACCTCCTCTATCACTTCTTATTCTTAAAATCAAAGAATCTTTTTCTTTTTCTACTCTTTTCTTAAAAGTTTGAAAATAAGAAAATGCTTGGCTTTTATGTTCAAGAAAGAATACCCATGTAAATCTAGAAAAATCATCAACTAATACAAAAGCAAATCTATTCCCACTTAGACTTTTGGTTTGTGTTGGGCCAAATAGATCCATATGGATTAATTCCAAGGGACGTGATGTCATGATATCCTTAATTGATTTGAAAGAAGACTTAGTTTGTTTCCCATATTGACATGCGTCACAAACTCGATCTTTTTCAAAATTCAAACAAGGAATACCTTTCACCATTTCCTTTGAATTTAATCTAGATATGTGGTCAAATGAAATGTGCCCTAACCTCCTATGCCACAACCAAGAGTCATCATCGAGGGCTTTTAAACATGTAATATTACAAGACATATTAGGCATATCTATCATATATACATTATTAATATGAAAACGGAAAACACACAAACATTAGAAACTCTAGCAATTACTCTACAAGAAACATTATCAAAAACTACATCAAATCCTTTATCACACAATTGACTAACACTCAAGAGGTTATGCTTGAGGCCGTCAACTAAAACTACATTTTCAATTAATGGGGATGTGCCAAGTTTTACATTACCGATACCGATGATTTTACCCTTGGCGTCATCTCCGAAGGTGACGGTGCCACCTTCATGATATCTTGATAGGGTTGCAAAATTGTTGATGTCTCAAGTCATGTGCCTTGAGCAACCACTATCAAGATACCACAAATCTCTACGTTTTTGCGCCTTGAGAGGTACCTACATCATTTAACAAAGTTGTTGACTTTGGTACCCAAATTTTCTTGGGTCCTTGAAAGTTAGCATTCCGAACCCAAACATTATGTAATGATGCGCTTAGTCTATCATAACAAAAATTAGCTAAGTGACCCTTATGGCCACAAAATGAACATGAATAAACTTTAGCATACATATATGCATGATGTGTGCGTGGAGTGTGAGCATGCTTGGGGGTTTGCCATGTTGTTTAGGTTGTGTAGAATGAACATGAACATGAGCATGAGCCTTTTTCTTTGGGGCTTGTTTCTTAGGAAACATAGCCTCAATTTTCTTCTTGTTAAACTCACAATTTTTCAAAACAATACTTAATGAATCTATTCTTTCCTTAAGCATAGAAACTTCATTAGAATCAACTAGTGGGGCCTTACCTTTGCAAGAAGTCTTATATTTTTCAAATCATTTTTAGTAGTAGCTAAAGTGGAAACCAAATCATCTTTTTCCTTAGTAAGAGTAAAAACTTGAAGATTTAAAGATTCATTATCCTTTTTCATTTTAAGATACTTTTTCTTTAAGAAATCATAGTTTTGAGATAATTCAACAAAAGCCTCTTCTAACTCATCCATAGAAAGTTCATTATCATGAGAAGGGAAGAGGTTACCTTGCTTGTGCTTTCATTAGCCATGAAGCACATGTTGGCGGTGTCTATTTCTTCTTCGGAGTCGGTCTCCGAATCCCAAGTTGCCTTCATAGCCTTCTTCTTGTAAGGCTTCTTTGAAGTGGAGGGCTTAACTTTGTCCGGGCACTCCGCCACAATGTGTCCGGGCTTTTGGCAATTGAAGCATGTGATCTTTCTTTCTTCTTTGCCTCCTTACCATCTTCTTCTTCCTTGGTACTTCGCCTTGTTATACATCCTCCGGACATTCTTTACAAGGAGTGAGAGCTCCTCATCATCTTCTTCTTCATCGTCTTCATCGGAGTGTGTGGCATGACTTTTGAAGGCGATAGTCTTCTTCTTAGAAGGACCCATTTCCTCCCTTGCCTTCCTTTCCATCTCATGGGTTTTAAGGTTCCCAATGAGACCCATTAGCTCCATCTCTTCATTGTCGTTGAGTTCCTTCAAGGTTATTGCTTTAACTTCCCATGAAGGAGGAAGAGCTCGGATGATCTTCCTTACTCTTTGATCATTGTTGATATCTTCACCTAAAGAAGAGAGTCCATTAGTAATCTTGGTAAATCTTGTAACCATATCATCTATGGTTTCATTCTCTTGCATGCTAAATGTTTCATATTGGGACCGAAGAAGGTCAATTTTAGCCTTCTTTACTTGTGAGGTCCCCTCATGTGTGACTATCAAGTGTGACCATATTTCATATGCGGATTTGCATTGAATAACCCTAGAAATGTCATCATCATTAAGGGCTTGAAGACGTGCATAGTGAGCTCTAGCATTGGCATCGAATTCCTTAGTCTCAATTTCGGACCAAGTGGATTCGTCACCGGTGGGTGCACTATAGGACTTGGTTACGGCCTTTGCAACTCGACTACCTAGAGATTGCAAAAACACGGCCATCTTAACTTTCCATATGGGAAAGTTAAGTCCATCAAACTTAGGAGGGGTCTTAATTCCATCGGCCATTTTTACTATATGAATATGAATGAAATGATTAGCAATTTAGGATCTTCTCTAAGGTTGTTAAACCAAGAGCCTAGAGTCCAAGCTCTGATACCAATTGAAATACACCTAGAGGGGGGGTGAATAGGTGTTTATGCTAATCTTAAAAATTCTATGTCTTCTAAATGCAAACCTAAAACAAGTGTAGCTCAACTTAGTACAATCTAACAAGTGTAGCCGAATTCCCCTTGCGAGGCTCTGGACTAAACTCCTCTTGATTCCCCTTGATATGGGTTGAGGCGCTATGTGAAGCTCTTGTTAGATGAGTACGGGATTGGCAAACACAAGTATGATATGGATGATATGAAGAATGATGCAAACACAATGATATATATGACAAGAATTATAAGCAAGCAAGTAATAGCACAAGAGTTAGCCAACAACACAAGTAAACAAGTTAAAGCAATAAGGAGCAATAGAAATGTAAAGAAATGTAAAGCAAGACGTGGACGCCAAGGCAATCGCAAACAAAGTGATTTGTTTCGAGGTTCGAGCCACCGCTCTACTCCCCGCCTTCACCTCCGTGAAGGGTTTCCACTATCCACCGAGGACGTCTTTACAATTTGGTCTACCGAAGACCGAGCACCGAGCTCCACCGAGTACAAATGACCTCTACCGAAGAGGTTGCTCCACAAGGAAAGGATTACAAGAACCAAGTGATCACAACAAGATCACTACACTCTTTCTCAAACTCTTTTACAAACACTCTTACACTTTTACAACTTCATTATAGTAAGAATATAGGATTTTTGGCTCTATGAAGTGAGGTGAGAAAACTTCAGTTGTAGAGTGATATGAAGAATCAAACACAACTGAAAAACAAACTTTAAAAGAGTTGGAAATGAAAGCTTTAAAACTATTTTTCTCTTTCTCTTGAAAACAATGAAAACACAAGGATTTTTCTTGGTGAATAACACGGACCTATTCCCCTCTATTTATACTAAGAGAATAGGTTAAAAACATTTTATTTACAGCTAAAAAGACCTGAAAAAGCTCCCCAACAACTCTCCAAAAATCTGTTAAAGCTGAAAAAGAAAACAGTTTTTCAGATTTGCCCAAAGAGGAAAGAGCCGTTAGGCAGCAGCAGGCCTAGCGGTCGACCGGTCCGGTCGACCGTTGCCCTGCTGGAAAGAGCCGTTGGGCTCCGGTCGACTGGTCCGGTCGACCGACCTCTTTGGGGAAACACAGTTTCCTTCTATCGGTCGACCGGTCCAGTCGACCGAGAAAACCAGAGACCAACTCAACCTGCACGGTCGACCGGTCCGGTCGACCGACAGACATGCACAGCCTGTGCATGTCCTGCACAGGCGCCGGTCGACTGGGTCGGTCGACCGGTCTGGCCTGAAACATAAAAACGACAGTTTTTTTTTTGAAGTTTGAAAAATTTGTAAACTAAATTTTTATTTAAACAAACTAAGGTAACATGCTGGTAGTAGTATATAGACATGATCTAAACAAGATATGTATATTTTAAAACTTATAGTCATGTAGATATATACTAGGGCATGAAATCAAATTTAAGCTTAAAAACTTTGAAATAAGACTTCAACATTTTATCAAAACAAATTTTTTTTGTGTGTGTATCCTAGAGCCAAATAACCAATACTCAAACTTTACATTCTAATTCTTACAAAGTTCTAAGGACTTCAAGGCTTCAAGAGGGGCTATCTCCACATGATCTTCAATTTTGCATCTTGAGCCCAATTTGAGTAGTCTTGAGTCCAAATCACTTGTATTTGTGAGAGAATTCTTCTAGTATGATAAGAAACCTGAAACACACTTAAACAACAATTGATATTAGTACAAATAACTAATATGTTTTGTAATCATCAAAATACACTAAGCAAGGGTGATTGTAACCTTGGGCCAACACCTAGGATGATCCTAGTCTTTCATAAACTCTAATTGCAAAATCAGCACCTCCTTATAGAAATAGGAAACCCATATCCAAAACAAAAGAGGAGACACATTCGTATTAGAAAACTGACAGAACCTGCATTCTTCTCCAATAATATGAGGCACTCTAAATACTAACATTGAGCATTGAGAACCAGTTTGTTTGAGAATCTAGGATATTCTTGCAAATTTTGTATTTAGCATAATTTTAAGTCAATATTTCTGACAATGTGAGACTCTTTTCATCGTATTTTCTCATTTTATGAGATTCTTTCCGTGATAAACGTGTAAGCTACATTCTTACTTAATTAGAATCTAATTTAAATTCAATTTTCTTAAATACTTACGATTACACCATCAAAATAGTTGGGTTCGTTCTAAAAATAATACCATTGTGTTTTGTGTATTGCACTTGTTAAAGATTTTCACCAAGAAAACTAATACCATACATAAAATATAGGATAATTATTGTTTAAGAAGCAGATCATCCAGTGCCGAGCAGTGGAGAGGACCCGAATTCGAACAATAGTTCTGTAAATTTCACGAGCAATGGAATATACTCAGCATTCTCAGTCTTCCTTTCTTGTCGAGTTAGCCTAACAACGACCAGGGATTTCCAGAGAGATTCAAACTTTGAACCTAATCTTCTGCGTTCCAGATCATTGCAACGTGTCATGCAAATTTTTAACGTGCAGCCTCACCCCTTACATCAACATCAAGCAACGACGACCGGCAATTCACAGGTCTATTTATGTGTCAGTGATTCAAGATCTGAATTAAGCTTGTCTCAGTTGACAGCTCTTTCTGTTGCTTTCTTGCACAACAAGCTCAGTCTCCGCCCATGCCTCTCTCGAGGTCTTCGCTAAAACTCATGAGTCCACCTTCATTCTTCTTGTCTACTTACTTAATGAGTAGTGCTCAATTTGGAAACGGATCTGCCTATGTGGTTGCAATGAGAGTCGTACTGTATTGACTATGACTAAAATCCGTGCGATTGCTAAGTCAGATTTTATTCACTCAATAGTACTTAGAACTTAGACTGGCTTTGCAACTCTAATCTATTTTAATCTCTGTGTAAAAGTAGATACCCGTCTCTAATTGTGTTTGTGGCCACACATAAAGATAAGCATAGTGAAGCCCATAAAGGTACTTGAAACATCTTCACTAAGTAACTCTCTCTCTTTCTCTCTCTCAACAAGAATCTCCCTTGTTCCTCTCTCTATAAGAACTCCTGCATCCCATAAGTTGGGAATAAAGCACTTAACTATGCTTTTATCAGTGGAACTAGGGAAGGACGATAGAAGTATCAGAATGAGTGATCTCATAAAAAGTTCTCGTGTTGCTTCTCTCCCTGTTACATGTCCCTAAGCAAAAGAAATGCAGCCCCATTCATCTTCAAAGGGCAGCGACACCACCTTTTTTCGTACTTGCTTCAACGAAATCAATATACTTTTAGGTTGGTTACCCTTCTTGCATTATTATGTATTTTATATAATTTCTTAATGTATCAAAGTGAATGAAAGGAAATACTATCTGAAAGTATTCGATAGCATTTTTGTTGATTCAAACTTAGAAGTGGGTACCCTTTTTACATGTATTTTGTGTATTTTTTTATATTATGATCGTCCACACTAGTGAAAACTTCTACTTTCATTATTGTCCAATTGTTGTTCTGATAAACTATGTAACAACTCTGTTAATTTTTTCGCTTAGGTCTCGAAATTTTATCAATTCCATATGCAATATCAGAAGGAGGATGGCTGAGTCTGATACTTCTTTTTGTGATCGCAATCGCCTGTTGCTACACTGGTGTACTACTTCAGAGATGCATGGAGTCCAATTCCCTCATCAAGACCTATCCAGACATCGGGCATCTGACATTCAGATATTAGGGGAGACTGTTCAAATCAATTTTCATGTACCTCGATGTATCTAGTCGCAGTCGAGTTCTTGATACATGAAGGGGATCACTTAGAGAAGTTGTTCCCCTCAGCTAGTTTCAATATAAGGAGACTAAAAATCAGTGGAAAGCACATGCTTCTCCTAATTGCAGCCCTTGTGATTTTGCCCACGACGTGTTTGTAGAGCATGAGCCTTCTTGCTTACGTGTCGATGGGCGGGTTGTTGGCCTCGGGCACCCTGGTTGGTTATGTGGTATGGGTTGGAGCTTTGATGGGGTGGGTTTCATGAGAGTGGGAGGCTCGTTAACTGGAGTGGCATGCCCATTGCCGTGAGCTTGTATGCCTTCCACTTCTCATCCAGTCTTTCCTATGTTGTACACCTCTATGAAGAACAGGACTAAGTTCTCCAACGTAAGTGAACTACATGTTTATGAATTAAAATTTGTTTTAAAGTTTCATGATTAGATTATCTTACCATGAATTTTTCCATCAAGAATACTTATTTAAGATTAAATTGTTGAACTAGAATTTTATAATCTATCATATTTAAAATTCTTTTATGAAAGTTAGATTCCCCAAATATCTTGATAATTGTATGAACTATAAATTTATGATATATCTAAAAGTACACCTAGAGGGGGGGTGAATATGTATACAGCTAATCTAATGACAAATAATGCGGAATTTAAAACTTAAAGAAACATGCTTTGTGTAACCAACGAGTGTAGTCGAATTCCCGGTGAAGGGCTCTGGACTAACTCCTCTTGCTTCCTCTAAATAAGAGTTGAGGTGCTATATGAAGCTTTCTTAGTTAAACACAAGTCACACAAACAAACAAACCAAGTATATAAATATGTATAAGCAATATGAATCAATGCAAGGTACAATATAAAAGAGAGAGTTAGAGAAACTGGATCAAATGCAAACACAAGGATATGTTTCGAGGTTCGAGCACCTAGCTCTACGTCCCCGACTTCACACATAAGGATTTCTACTATCTCGTCCACACAGGGAACCTCCGCTGAGGATTTGGGGAAAATACAATACGGGAGTACACAAGTCCTCTCTCAACAAATATAACCTATACCTTAGAGGCAAGGCACAAAGCCAACACAATATCAACCTCACAAATGAGGGATAGGCACTTAGCCAAACAACTATCACCTCACACATGAGGAATAAGGCACAAAGCCACCACTCCAACAATCAACCTCTTCACTAAGAGGGATAGCACAAATAAAGGAGGGTTTATAACTTAGTGGTTTCCACAACCACAAACTAATTTTTCCCACAAAATAGATCCTAATCGATAGGCTAGATAGATAAGCTCAAGTGTAAGAAAACAAAGAGTTTGGAAATAAAAAAAACAAAGAAAATCTTTAGGGAGAAACTCTAGATAGAAATGTAAATGGAGATCAAATCAATTCCCAAAGACTTTTCTTTTATTTGATTTTTCCAACCCTTTAAAACAAAATAAAGATCAAATCTTTAAGCTAAAAAACTCTTTTGAAAACTTGTATTAAACACTAGAAAAAATGAGAATTTTTGCTCTTAGAAATCTTGTTCAAACACTACTTCAAATGGGGTATTTATAATCCATTTGGAAATCTGTCCGTTGGCAGCAGATAAAGGCAAAATTGCCCCGCCGGTCGACCGGCCAACGGTCAAATTTTGACCGTTGAGCTTACTGGTCGACCGCGCGGTCAACCGATGCCAAGCCTATGGTCGACCGCCCCCACCCGAGAGTGGGGCACTTACAGTCGGTCGATCGGCCTAAGTGGCTGGCTATGTGCACGTTATCGTGCACGTCAGTCGACCGTGCCGGTCGACCAACTCTTGGTCCGGTCGACCGCCAGAGCCTGGCAAGGTCAATTTTAGGATTTAAAAACTTATCTTTTTGCCTTTGATTAAATCCCATAAAATCACAAAAAATCTACAAAAATAAGTTCAGTATTATACTTTGATATACAAACATGTTTGAGTAAAAATCAAACCATGTTACAAACATTTTGAACTATTTTTGTAACTTAGAAATTTTGCCTTAAAACAAAAACTGTATTTTCTAAAACTTAGATTTTTGAGATAGAAATTCGTTTTCTCCAAAACTCATGCAAATACAAAAACTTGATATTTAAACAACTTTGAAGCATGTTGTATATGGATAGAATCCAATATACAAGAAAGGATTTATATCTATGTTTTTGACATTAAATCCAAAAATAAGTTTTGTCTAAATACAAAACTCCAATTACATGAATAGGTTATCAAAATAAGTTTTTCTAAATAGATGAAGCATAGATGTATATAGATCAAATCTAATATACATTAAACCATGTAAACTTGTTTTGATTCTATTTATCCATGAAAACCAAGAGTGGTTAAACCGAAAATCAAAACATGAAACTTGTGTGTGTATATTGTGAACTTGAGCATATAATACTATCTATCTTTGCAATGATCTAAACAATCTTAAACTAAACAAACTGAAGCCTTGTAGAACGCCGTCTCCAAGTCAACTCGATCCAAACGCGATTCACCGAGCTTGACTCTAACTGAGTGCTAGATGTGAACTTGACACTCGAGCTCTTGAATCACCATGTGAAAGCTCCAAAAACCTTTGTTGAAGCTAATCACCTACTAATATCTTGGTTAAAAATCTGAAACTAAGTATCATAAGATATTATTAGTAAACTATAACTACATGAGTTAATCATCATTAAAACTAGAGTGAAGGGCCTCTGGGCCAACAATCTCCCCCTTTTTGATGATACCAAAACTCTTGGAGTTATATATGCATGGATTAAAGTTAAGCTTCAAAGAAGCTCCCCCTTAACTCATGCATAGCAATAAACAATAAGGATATGTCATGAATGGTCTAAAAAATTTAAACAAACATGGTAATAAAGGACATGATCTTTTATACCAATGAAATAAACATGCTCTTTTTATACCAAATTTTAAAAATAAATATGTTCTTAAAAGCAAAGTTGCTCTTGATACCAATAAAAATTCAAATAAAAAAATGTTGCTCTTGATACCAATACTTGATACCAATAAAAACAACATAACAATATGCTCTTGATACCAATATCAACAAAACACAAAAACAAATGCTTTTGATATAAACTTAAATAACCATGTATAAATTAACATGCATATATACTAAAAATACTTCTCCCCTTTTTGTCAATCATCAACAAAGGGGTTAAAGTAAACAAAAACAATGTTCTCCCCTTTTGTTAGAAATAAAAAAGATCAACAAAGGGGTACAAACATAAAACAAAACATTATAATACCCAATTGAAAAATATATCAATTTAGCATAAAGGTATACATAGAAATATCATGATACCAATGTATGATACCAATTGAAAATGAACAAAACATAAACATAAACATTTTGAAGATAATCAATAAAAATTTTGATATCAATTGAAAGATATAAATATATATAGGCAATCTTGATACCAAAGAAAAAATTTAGTACCAATTGAAAATATTTTACAATTTTGATACCAATTTGAAAAACATAAACCAATCTTTATGGTTAAACACTAAACTCATTTTGCAATAAAGATACCAAATAGAGAATAATGTCAATTTAATATTTTGATACCAATATTGAAAATGAAACGTATATCAATTGAAAATAATTTTCATTAGGAGCGTATGATACTAAATAAAAAAATCAATATCATTTTTCAATTATTTTTAACATAAAGCTTGGGAGTAAAACACTAATTGTAAACCAAAACCGATTAAAAGGTAAAACATGAGCTTTCTCCCTCTTTATGAAATACCAATAAAAACTATGCATAAGTTTGTATAGAATACCAATTTAAAATAATTGTCATTAACGATAAAATCAAGCTTAGGATAACATGGTTTGTGCTTTAAGATATAAAGATATAATAAGCACAATCAAAATAAATTACATATATATACATGAAAAATTAAATACCAATCAAAATTGATACTATATGAAGTTGACACATACATATATAGAAACAAATACGAGTATACAAGATAAATGTCAATTGTGATACCAATTGAAAACATAATAAGGATCAAGTGTATAACTCATACTTCCTACCACCTATTTCATGCACATGTTTAAATAGATTTTCAATAATGAGTCATACAAGATATGGTCGCCCAACCAATCGCCCTTGGATGGGTAGGAGTTTTCAAAAATAAGTTTGAAAATAAGTTTAACATATTTGAAAACTTTATCAAAATGAAGAGTATGAACTAATTTTATGAAAAACTTAAAAACTAGTACGAAATCCTTTAAGCAAAGAATAAAACAAAAATATATTTCATAAAACATGAAAATTACATGATCATCAAACACTCAAAGGTCTATAAGCACATATTATCTCATGAAAACAAATCATGAGTAAACAAGAATGATATGAGTGTCTAAGTATAATGTGAAAGACAAAGTCATAGAAATAGGCAATAGGCTCAATGTGAAATTCCTTAAAACAAATGAAAAACATGAAAATCAACATTTAATTTTCATTGAAACAATTTAAACTTCAAGGCATATGTATGTTTTGTCTAAACTAAAGGTATACATACATATCCAAATACAATTGAGTCTATAAAGATTTTATATGAAAAGCAAATGACTCAAGGGTATACATGTATATCTAATAGTTTTGGCAAAATTAACATATACATGAAGCTAAAACATAAACATGAAAATATGCATACATATAGGAATACAAGTCAAAATGCATGAATCATCAAAACTAGTCTATACTAGTACATCTAATAAGTACAAATGAGTAATCAAGCACAAACATATAATAATCAATTTGTGGCTCATTAGTTGTACAAGTATATACTCAAGTTTTAATGAAAACTAACATGTACACATTTAATCAAATCATGAAGCTCAAAAATTAAAACAAAACTCATATGATCATTAGTAAATGCACATGTCTTAGATCTATGATATACATGATAGCTAAACAAATGTGAGAACACAAACGTATAGATCTATATAAACATGAGTGTATCTCAAATACTATACACGTATGTCAATAATCTAATTATCATGGCATTTAATAAACTAATCATGAAACATCAAAACATGCTAAAACCAATAATGAAAGCATGAAACATAAATGAGAGTAAGAGATCATTACCAAAACTATGAGGGCACATCTATATGTCTCAAAACGAAGGTGGTCCTCCCACCAAACTCCCCTTGAAAGTGATGCATCCAAAATAGTCATCTTTAGGTTCAGAACGCATCCACCTCAATGCACCATCACTCTCACGTCACGTGAGAGCCCACACCTACATCAAATAAAATAGAAGTGGTCTTTGGTACCCATACTCTTTTGGGTTCATGGGGGTTAGCTCCTTTCCTAACCCAAATAAATTTATTTGCTAAATTTGAATCATTTATCTTATCAGAACAAAATTTAGCAAGGTGGCCCTTACGTCCACAATGTGTACAAGTGTACACATGAGCATACAATGTGTGATGAGTGTGAACGTGAGGAGTATGTGTATGCCGTGGTTTGTGTGCATGCATAGGAGGAATTTGTTTCTTTTGAAATATAGATTCCAACCGTGAGTGGTTCGTGACACAATTGCTCAAAGTGGAGCCCAAATAATCAACACTCTTCTTAAGCATAGATATGTCATTTTCAATTATAGAAGAGGTGCATGCAATAGGTGAGCTAGATGATGAAGTTACACTAGCATGGTAAACATGTGAATCTATATCATTTTTAAAGAAAAGTTTTTCTTAGAAATAAAATCTAATTCTTTGAAATAAAAATAATTTTCTTTTCAAAGAATCATTTTCTTTTAAAACTAAATCAAGTTTTGAAGTCAAAGTTTCACTCTTCTTCAAAACTTCATCACAATTATTCTTATTTTTCAAAATTTTATCTTCTTTTAATGCAAGGTCAAGTTGGGATTTAAGTGAGTCACGTTCACTTGAAATCTCTTCCTTTTCTTGCAAAACCAAATCAAGTTTTGAAACCAAATCCTTATTTTCTTCTTTTAAAGCAACACTTTTCTTTTTCAAAAGTTTATGCTTTTCTAACAATTTTTCACAAGGTATAGCTAGTTCATAATTTGAAGCATGTGCATCCATACACTTATTACAAGATGAGCTAGAACTATCATCTAGTTGAGTATCCAAATATACCTCAAGGAAGTCATTCCCTTGGACCATGTAGCAATGTTGCTCGAATTCTCCACTAGATTTCTCCTCCATAATGATTAGCATTTGAAGCTTTGGAGAGGTCAACATGTTCCACATTACAAAGGCGGAATCACAATGAGAAACAATACCTAAATATTCTTTACATAATGTGCTTCTAAGTTCCTCGAGGGCTAGTGCATTGGCCTTTTTATGCTTGCTATTACCAAAATAAGATTTCTTGGTAGCGGCAAGGAAAACATGCAATCCTAGGGTCTTGAGATACATACTCATCTTAGTCTTCCATACGTCGATTTTAGAAAAATCAAACATAGGAGGGGTCATGAAATCCATGAGTGTAAACTATATGCGTGCAAATACAAGTGCTAGATTAGCAACCAAGATCTCACTCCTAGGTGGTTAAACCTAATATCAGGAGCGTAGGCTCTGATACCAATTGAAAGTACACCTAGAGGGGGGGTGAAGAGGAATACGGCTAATCTAATGACAAATAATGCGGATTTTAAAACATAAAGCAACACACTTAGTGCAACCAACGAGTGTAGCCGAATTCTCAGTGAAGGGCTCTGGACTAAATAAGAGTTAAGGTGCTATATGAAGCTCTCTTGGTTAAACACAAGTGAGGCACACAAACAAACAAACCAAGCATATAAACATGTATGAGCAATATGAATCAATGCAAGGTACAATATAAAAGAGAGAGAGTTAGAGAAAGTGGATCAAACACAAACACAAGGATATGTTTCGAGGTTCAAGCACCCAGCTCTACGTCCCCGCCTTCACACAGAAGGATTTCTACTATCTTGTCCACACAAGACTTCCCACAAAGAGAACCTCCACTGAGGATTTGGGGTAAATACAATACGGGAGTACACAACTCCTCTCTCAACAAATACAACCTCTACACTTAGAGGCAAGGCACAAAGCCAACACAATATCAACCTCAAAAATGACGGATAGGCACTTAGCCAAACAACTATCACCTCACACATGAGGGATAAGGCACAAAGCCACCACTCCAACAATCAACCTCTTCACTAAGAGGGATAGCACAAATAAAGGAGGGTTTACAACTTAGTGGTTTCCACAACCACAAACTAAATTTTCCCACAAAATAGATCCTAATCGATAGGCTAGATAGATAAGCTCAAGTGTAAGAAAACAAAGAGTTTGGAAATAAAAAAAACAAAGAAAATCTCTAGGGAGAAACTCTAGATAGAAATGTAAATGGAGATCAAATCAATTCCCAAAGACTTTTCTTTTCTTTGATTTTTCCAACCCTTTAAAACAAAATAAAGATCAAATCTTTAAGCTTAAAAACTCTTTTGAAAACTTGTATTAAACACTAGAAAGAATGATAATTTTTGCTCTTAGAAATCTTATTCAAACACTACTTCAAATGGGGTATTTATAACCCATTTGGAAATCTGTCCGTTGGCAGCAGACAAGGGAAAAATTACCCTGCCGGTCGACCGGCCAATGGTCAAAATTTTGATCGTTGAGCCTGCCGGTCGACCGCCCCCACCCGATAGTGGGGCACTTACAGTCGGTCGACCGGGCAGTCGACTGACCTAAATGCCTTACTAAGTGCACGTCACCGTGCACGTAGGTCGACCGTGCCGGTCGACCGACTCCTGGTCCGGTCGACCGCACGGTCGACCTCCAGTGCCATGGCAAGGTCAATTTTCAGGATTTAAAAACTTGTCTTTTTGCCTTTGATTAAATCCCATAAAATCTCAAAAAATTTACAAAAATAAGTTTAGTATTATACTTTGATATACAAACATGTTTGAGTAAAAATCAAACCATGTTACAAATATTTTGAACTATTTTTGTAACTTAGAAATTTTGTCATAAAACAAAAACTGTATTTTCTAAAACTTGAATTTTTCAGAAAGAAATTCGTTATCTCTAAAACTCATGCAAATACGAAAACATGATATTTAAACAACTTTGAAGCATGTAGAATCCAATATACAAGAAAGGAATTATATCTATGTTTTTGACATTAAATCCAAAAATAGGTTTTGTCTAAATACAAAACTCTAAATACATGAATAGGTTATCAAAATAAGTTTTTCTAAATAGATGAAGCATAGTTGTATATAGATCAAATCTAATATACATTAAACCACGTAAACTTGTTTTGATTCTATCTATCCATGAAAACCAAGATCGGTTAAACTGAAAAACCAAAACATGAAACTTGTGTGTATATTGTGAACTTGAGCATATCACACTATCTATCTTTACAATGATCTAAACAATCTTAAACTAAACAAACCAAAGACTTCTTATAGTACGCCGTCTCCAAGTCGACTCGATCCAAACACGATTCACCGAGCTTGACTCTAACCGAGTGCTAGATGTAAACTTGACGCTCGAGCTCTTGAATCACCATGTGAAAGCTCCAAAAACCTTTGTTAAGCTAATCACCTACAATATCTTGGTTAAGAATCTGAAACTAAGTATCACAAGATTATTAGTAAACTATAACTACATAAATTAATCAAAATTAAAACTAGAGTGAAGGGCCTCTGGGCCAACAATCATGTTTAACTTCTGCTTTTCATGAATCTTAGATAAAAAAATTCAGTAAAATCGAAATTACCATGCTTAGATTCTCTTTCCATGTATCGTTCCTTTCATTAACAACACCACCTTTGTTTAAATAAAAATATGTAAAAGTAATAAATTATTACCCCAATTAGATTATAGAAAACAAAAGAAAGAAATTTGGAATATTAAAAAGAAAAGAATTGGTTTGGATCAAATAAATTGCATATTAAAAATTTTCCTTCCAAAAAGAAAATTTTAGAACTTTATCCATTAATCCAAATATATGTATATGGAAATATATCAACAACTAAAATATCAAAATAAAAGAAAAGAAGGAAAAAAAGAAAAAAATAACACTGCTCAGTCGGCTGCACAGACCCAAGCGGATTCAGACCCGCACCCGGGTGCAGCTCAGGCCCCGTGGCTTGGGCAGCCACTAGGCCAAAGACCAAAACAAAAAAAGGAAGAAAAGAAATGGGCTGCCGGCCCGAGTGAAGACAGCACCCTGGCATGGCTTACTTGGGCCAGGCCAGTGGCCGGGGCCGCCACTGGCCCCGATCGAAAAAAAAGAAAAAAATTTTTAGTCTAGCCGAGAGCAGTGCCCGTCGGCCTAGTCATTGAGCCAGGCCAAAGAACTGAAAAAAATAATATATATATGTATTAATAGAAAACCCAATACAGTCAAGCCCAAATATTGTGAGTTTTAATCTATTGTAACCTGACCCAATTTAAAACCGACCCATTAACTTATTAAAAAAACCATTTTTTGGCTAGTTAAAAAATTTGAAAAAAAAAGTAAAAATAGGAATAAATATCTAGATAACCCTTAGAATCTACTGAAAAATTTGTGATTATTTGTAGCTCAAATGTAACTGAACCAATATCTTCTAAGTTGAAACCCGCTATTCCAACATTCAGACCCGTTAAGGAATTTTCAGGTTTTTAACCAATTAAACCCCACAAAAATCAGTAAATAAAATCTCTAATCCCATGAACTTTATACTTCATTATGCAACCTTGTTTAAAGATATGGATCATCAATATTTAATTTAAAATACTGAATAAATAGGATATCTCATGTAAAATTTGATATATGTAAATTTTGATAAATTCTAATTCGAATGTATTTAATGTAAAGTTTTCAAATTGGTGATTGGACACGTGGTAAGCCCAGGTGAGTGTTCTTTTAATCACTGTATATATATATACATATATATATATATATACATATATATATATATATATACATATATATATATATATATACATATATATATATATATATACATATATATATATATATCATTTGTTTATTTAGGAATGTTTATTGTTGCTATTATTGAATGGCTGATTTAGTAAATTGATTGTTAAATTTTTTTAGAATTTAGAAATTTGCTTAGAAAATTATAAGATTACGAATATTGATGTTGCATAAATAGATTATTAATTTTTCTAGAATCACTAAATTTCTCTTGATTAGAATTTATTGAATTATTTAATAGAATTAGAAATTATTTAAAATTGTGAAATGGTCATTTATTGAAAAATATTTAAAAGTATTCAAAATTGTTGAAATTGCATAAAAGGAATGTGATTCTGAATTCTTATATTGTATATTGACTATACAGTGAGAGTGGTCATATTGTATTGGATCATAAGAACATTGAATAAGGTATCATGTTACCATTATCATTCGGTAATCTATTTTTTTATTGTCACATAGTCATTGATAATGTTATTGTTCATACCCAGTAACTTATGTGACATAATCATTAGATAACTTACACCTGGGGATGGGGAAATTGATAAAGGAGACGGTGTTGGTATTTTGGGTGGACTTAGAATATAGGTTGCGCAGCTGAAGTACGATTCTACTGCAGGGATTCGGGGGATGACTGACATCCTGTATTGTTCATATTGTAATTGTTATTGACATAATGTTATTATTATTGATATTGACTACCTAGCGGTAAGACCTGGTTTAGCGCCAGGTGATTGGGCCGTAGTTCCAAGTATGTACATAAAACACAAATTACCATCAACTATTATCAGTTTCAAATAAAATGACATTAAGAATAAACATACACAGACATATTGACAACATGACTCTATCTGGAGAAATTATAATCTATAAATGGTTATGTTGCATATATTACTGTACTTTAACATGATTCTGATATGCTAATTATTAGTATGATAAACTAAATATGCATGTTGTTTGTTACTTTTGCATGTTTCTTTATATTTCCTCATTTTATTACTCACTTAGGTCGCTATTGACGACCCTGAGTTTGCTTGCTCAGATTCTGATCAGAGGCCCTGCAGAAGTACGAGTACTTCGAGCACCTTGTTGATCTCCAGTAGACGGATTTTTTTTATCCACATATGTGAGAGACTTTTATGGTTATGTTTTCTATGATTTCATTATATTGTAATAAGTGAAACTATTGGTGACATTTGTTTTTGATTTCTTCTAGCTGGAATAATTGATAAATCTTATTTTATTTGAATTAATATACTGAGGCTTAGTATATTTGTTTTGAAAATACGTCACCGGCTCTCATCATGTACCGCTTTTTTTGTGATAGTTTCACCAATTATATGATCTTGGGGATGAAAATAATCAAAACTATAATGCATGATGTTGAATTTAACAAAAATAATGATGTAGTGGTACCGATTTAGACTAGAAATAAGGTATTGCACTAAAGTTATGATGACAAAAGCCTGTAAAATCAATGTAAAAGAGCTAGCAACTATAGGGCTTTCAGTATTTCACAATCTCATAGTTTGTGGCAACAGATTAAATTAATAAAATAATTGAGGCAAATATCAACTCAGAAATAAACAAATCATGTTAAAGAAAATTACCACTGAGAACAACACATATCTCAGTGACCAGTGGCGAATGCCAATGCAAAGCTTTTATTGTCACAATCGTAATGCTGTAAAAATCATTGAATTGCAGTTCGGATGTGAAAGTTATAACTGAAAACCCAATTGATGCTTTAACTATGATGATGGCACGGTGGTGATGGCCGGTGGCACGTGTGAGATGAGATCGAGAGGAAAGAGGAGTCAGTGTCAGATTCTTTGACTACTGTGGACAAGAGAGAGATGAAGAATGAAAAATACAGAGATGGCGGTTGAGGTAGGGAAGAAGGAGAGAGAAAAAGGTAGGGTTCTGATTTAATTAGAAGAAATTAGGAATTCAACCCTAAACAACTATTCCCCCTCTTCTATGATGTATTGTTATCTTTGTAATAAAATGTCATAACACACATGAAAAAGTATTTTAGGATAGATGTATATTGTCACAATGCAATGCAATAAATTATGAATTTGCATAAAAAAGTTAAGTAAAATTTCATAAACTCATTACTCATATAGCATGCTTATTACTTGTGATTAGATAAATGAGAATAAATATGTAAAGAAGAAAAGCGCGTCCAATGGCTTCCCCTCTCTCGATTTCTCTGTGGCGCTTCAGTGACCTAATAACAGTAGGAGATGTAAGGGCAAAGGCACTGTTGTGTCGATATCTCCTAAATGTTTTTATTTGAACGAGATTTCTCTATTCTTTGTTGCGGCTGGATGAGGGTAGCAAAGAGATATGCGGATGAATGGGAAGAGGGTTTTAAAACAACAAAATCAGGCAACGAAGCTGAAACCCAAATTTGTTTTGTCAGATAATATTCAGGAAAATTAAAATTTGTGCCATGTCGGTCGATATTTTGGCTGAATGCATAACCCATTTTCTTGGTTCCAAATAGGCCCAAAGTGGAAAAAAGAGTTGGTTCGGTTGGGCAAAGCATTCGGGTACCAAGAGCTGGTACAGTTTGACAATTTTAAGATAGTACATGCCAAACTTAATAAAAGAGAGGGAAAATTTGCAGAATCCATTAAATTGAAAAGTCTTTTGGAGCACCGTGATTGAAGAGGGATTTCTTTAGTTTACTATTTTTACGATATGAAAAATTTTATACATGCATGATTTATAGTTACATAAATAACTTGAATATTTTTTTTGCTCTCGTCAAACTCTGCTAACATTACTTGTTTTGTAGAGAAATTAAAAAGAGAATTCTACCAAGGGCCTGTTTGATTAGAAAAGTGAAAAAAAAAGAAAATGTACAATATAATGTTTCTTTCACTTTTCACAAAAATGCGTTGTGGGTCTCGTCTGTCATATTTTTCCACGCCATTCAACTCTTGTTTGGTTGCATAAGAAAGAAAGTGAGGAAAGAATAAGAAAGGCCCGTTACAAATTGTTTGTTTATTAATAAAATATTCTACTTTGTCTTTTAATTTACTTTTCAACTTGATTTTTAATTGTTTATTAGTTTTTTAGAGCCTGTTTGGCACATAAAGTGACTTCAGAAAATCTAGCAAGTTTCAGTTTTCTTAAAGAAAGTTAATCCCTCGAACATGGGTTACACAGAGAGGCTTATTGTAGTTTTCCTCTAAGGTGCTTGTTTGGTTAATGATAGAAAATCTCTCTAAGAAACCCGCTTATAATATATTATATTTGTTATTAATAGTGTGAGACAACACTTTGTGAGAGATTTGTTTTTTTAAAAACTAAAAACCCGTCAGATTTGCTCTCGTTCTCTGACAATTTTGAGAGGAATTCTAGTATCCTTAAAAGCTGACGTGGCCCACTTTTTGAACCCAATTTTCTCATAACCCAACAAGTTTAGAGAGAAAAAAGAAAAACTTCCTCAACTTTTTTCCTTCCACTTTTCTGGCAAAGAAACACATTTTTAGCAGGAAAAAAAGAGAAAAAAAATCTGATGATGTCACCTCATTGTCTCTCCACTCAAGATCTTAGGGGCCTCGAGTGTAAGTTTTCCAAGTTTTGATTTTTTTGATGTGTTTGGTTGGGTTGAAAAAATGTGAAGTTTGTTAAAACGCAAGAAAATTAAGGGTGCCATATCAGATTTCTTTCCTTACAGTTCCTAGCTTGAATAGAGGAAATTGCGTAGAAAAGTTTGAAAATAGTGGACTCACTTGTCCTTGGCTCATTTCCTAATTTTTCTCTCTTTTTTCTCTGGGTTTCAATTCAAACAAACATGAGTTCAAACAAACAAAAAAAAAAGAGTAGAAAGAGAAGAAAATGAACGAGGGGACCCATAATTCTACCACTCTCTTGTCCTGTCTGTGCAAACAAACACTTTTTTTCATCAATATATTTGTCTAGGCTGATTGTCAGATTTCTAATTTTTGCAGGTATTATCCATCTATTTTGCACTTTGCACCTTGAACTAGGACTAATGGCGGTCATGGGCTACGCGATGTACAGACCATTCGTGAATTCTCAAGTGATGCTGAATCTCCCTGCCGAAAAAATGAGCACAAAGATCCTAGTCTACACCACCTTGATCAGTCCATTAACAAATTATGCGTTGTTGGTGACGCCCATTACAAAAGCATTAGAAGAGCGGTTTCATGTCATCAAGAAAAGGTTGATGATCAACATCTTGATTCGAACTGTGATAATGATCAGCACCGTGGTTGTGGCCTTGACCGTACCGTTCTTCATATACATGGTGGCGCTTACAGGATCGTTTCTAAGAAGCACAGCTACAATGTTGTTGCCGTGCGTATGCTACCTCAAGATCTTCAAAGAACAGGTGGCCATCGGTCTTCGAGTTGGGGATTGTTGCCGGGACTATAGTAATGGGAGCATTAATTGCTTCTATTGGTACGTATACTTCATTGAAGCAGATTATACACAAGCTTTGAGCTTGAGGATGTATTCTTTTTTTGATGTGAAACGTGATACGTGTGTATCAGAAATCAGTGATTGAACAAAATTTATCTATGTTTCTGTAATATTCTTGTTATGTAATACACTAGATAAAATAAAATAAAATAAAATAAAATAAAATAAAATAAAATAAAATAATAAAGAAACAAAAAATATATAATAAGAATATATATATATATATATATATATATATATATATATATATATATATATATATGTATTTGTTTATGCTAAGTTTTGAACTCATGTTCCTTTGTAGTAAATCTTAATACCTAAACCATAATACCACATTGGCATGTGGTTAGGTAGGAGAACTAAATTATTTAAACAAACTTAAAGTCAAATTTCAAATTTCAAATCTCCAACTGAGAGATGTCATAAGATCTTTGGGGATCTTTATCTTAACAACCTGTATTCTTATCTTAACAAACGAATTGCTAAAAAACATAACCTAAAAGATCTTATTCTATTATATTATCGTAATTCTATCCTCCTGCTTCCTTATATAAAAAAAGAACGATAGTCAGAAAAAATTCAAACCAAACATTCTTCCTCCTCCCTTCACCGCTTCTTGAAACTGATCATGACGGAGGAACGTGCCTGAGGCTTGGAGATTGAGGAGCAGGCGAAGGGGATCAATCCAAGTAAGTAAAAAAATAAATTTTTATGAATTAAAATTTTGTTTTAAAGTTTCATGATTAGATCATCCTATCGTGAATTTTTTCATCAAGAATTCTTATCTAAGATTAAATTGTTAAACTAGAATTTAATAATCTATCATATTTAAAATTCTTTTATAAAACTTAGATTCCCCTTCTATTTAGATAATTGTATAGACGATAAATTTATGGTATATCATGTTTAACTTCTGCTTTTCATGAATCCTAGATAAAAAAATATTCAATAAAATCGAAAATACCCTGCTTAGATTCTCTTTCCATGGATCGTTTCTTTCATTAACAACATCACTTTTGTTTAAATAAAAATCTATAAAAGTAATAAATTATTAACCCAATTAGATTAAAGAAAACAAAAGAAAGAAATTCTGGAATATTAAAAAGAAAAAGAATTGGTTTGAATCAAATATATTGGATATTAAAAATTTTCCTTCCAAAAAGAAAATTTTAGAACCTTACCCATTAATCCAAATATGTGTATAAGGTTATATATCAACAACTAAAATATAGAAATAAAAAAAAGAAGGGAAAAAAGAAAAAAATAGCACTGCTCTCGGCCAAGGGCCAAGAGCAGTCGACTGCACAGACCCATTGGGTCGTGCAGCAGGTGCAGACTTGCACCTGGGCGAAGCTCAGGCCAGTGGCCTGGGCAGCCACTGGGCCAAAGACCAAAACAAAAAAAAAGGGAAGAAAAGAAATGGGCTGCCGGTCCAGGTGCGGATAGCACCCGGGCCTGGCTTACTTAGTCCAGGCCAGTGGCCGGGGCCGCCACTGGCCCAGACTGAAAAGAAAAAGAAATAATTTTCTGAGCCTGCTCTCAGCCAGGCTGAGAGCAGGGCTCCTGGGCCTGGTCATTGGACCAGGCCAAAGAACTGAAAACAAAATAATATATATATGTATTATCAGAAAGCCCAATATAGTCCAGCCCAAATATTATGGGTTTTAATCCATTGTAACTTGACCCAATTACAAAGCAGACCCGTTAACTTATTGAAAAAGCCATTTTTTTGACTAGATAAAAATTTGAAAAAATAAATAAAAATAGGGATAAATATATAGATAACCCCTAGAATCTACTTAAAAATTTTGGGAATATTTGGAACTCATATGCGACTGAAACACTACCTTCTAAGTTAAAATCCGCTAATCCAACATTCAGACCAGTTAAGGAATTTTCATATTTTTGACCATTTAAACCCCACAAAAATCAGTAAATAAAATATAAATAATCCTATGAACTCTATACTTCATTATGCAACCTTGTTTAAAGATTTGGATCATCATTATTTAATTTAAAATACTAAATAAATAAGATATCTCATGTAAGATTTGATATATGTAAAATTCGATAAAATCTATTTCGAATGTATTTAATGTAGATTCTTCAAATTGGTGATTGGACACGTGATAAGCCCAGGCGAGTGTTCTTCTACTCACTATATATATATATATATATATATATATATATATATATATATATATGGGGTTACTGTACCTCAGCCTGCATGCTGAGAGAGTTTTCTCAGCCGGCAGACGTGGCTGAATATATGTCACACATCAGCCGCAGAGTGTTGGCGCCAAAAAAATCAAAAAAATCCCGCCTAAACAATCGTGAAACAAATTGACAAAAATACCCCCTTTATATGGCGACTGCTACTTATGGTCGCAGTTACTTAACATTTAATTATACATAGGAGTATCAGGCAATTTATGGTCGCAGTTACTTAATCATTTATCAGTTCCCAATGCGACTATGGTCGCAATAATAAACTGTTTTGGAGTTCAAAATAATTTAAAATTATAATGTATTAACTTTTAAACTGTTTTGGATAACTGAACAGTCACCTAGGAAGTATACAATTTTTGGAAAAGGTAAAAAATATATTTGACAGATATTCACGTGGTTCGAGAGCTTAAACCTTTTAGAATTTCGGAATTAAAAATATATAAAGGGTCATGAGCAAAGGATTAAAAACATACTAAGTTGTTTTTGCTCAAACTCGTTACTCTCACTGTTCGAAAAATAAATTCAATAAATGTCTTCACCACCATCTTCACCGAAAAGAAGCCAATCATCTAATGATGATTGGATATTTAGTTCTGAAACGATGTCTCGCTACGGGTCAGAATCTGAGCTTGATACAGAAGACCCGTTCTGGGAGTTCATTGATGAACCAAAACACAAACATGAAGAGGAAGAAAGCGAAGAGGAGAATGTCGCTGAAGAGGAGAAAGAGACGGAAAGCGATACAGAAGACAAAAACATGACCCTTGACGACGAATCTGATTACGATGGTGATGACGAGGATTAGAAATCATAAAAATTGTATTTTGTATTTTGTATTTTTTTAAATATATATAAATCTGTTCTCTAAAGTTAATTGTGTGAATTACATTTTTTACTACTATGTCTTGGTTGAAATACTGTACAATTGTTACAAACCTTCATTTTAAATATTTTACGCTCAACAAATATACTGCGACCATGGAAGAAGTTAATAATTATATTACTTCACCCGTATAAATTTTTAAAATATGGAAGGTTGCGACTTTGGTCGCAGTTGCTGGACGAGGACTTAATAAATACACTGCAACCTTGGTCGCAATTGCTGGACGCAGAATTAATAAATACACTGCGACCTTGGTCGCAATTGCTCACTGCGACCTTGGTCGCAATTGCTGGTCTTTACTCTTAATAAACAATACTGCTACCTTGGTCGCAGTTGCTGGTCTTTACTCTTAATCTACAACACAGCGACCTTGGTCGCAGTTACTGGTCATTATTCTTAAACAACAACAACACTGCGACCTTGGTCGCAGTTGACGGTCGCAGTCTTAAAAAATAATCTGCAGTGTTGGTCGCAGTTGCTTGTCTTTACTTTAATCAATAACAACACTGCGACCTTAATCGCAGTTGCTTGTCTTTTATTTTTAATCAACAACAACACTGCCACCAACAACTGCAACCAACACCGCGACCTTGGTCGCAGTTGCTTGTCTTTTATTCTTAATCAACAATAACACTGCGACCTTGGTCGCAGTTGCTTGTCTTTTATTCTTAATTAACAACAACACTGCGACCTTGGTCGCAGTTGATGACCGCAGTCTTAAAAAAATAATCTGCAACCTTGGTCGCAGTTGCTGGTCTTTAGTCTTAATCAACAACAACACTGCGACGAGGTGACACGTCACCGCAGCAGTTGCTTATTCGCAGTCTTTTGTTGCAGCGTCGACTCTGGTCGCAGTTGTTCTATTTGCACTGTATTCTTATGCGACCTTGGTCGCAGTGTCGTCTCTGGTCCAAGTTGTTTTGTTTTTCATGCATGACTGCGACCAAGGTTACAGTTTATTAAAAAACAAATATGCTTTTTATTTATGTCCAAAAAATTTATCTCCGGCAATGTGAAAATGATACAAACGCTCTCTTATAAAATAATATTGAGTGTTACACTATAGCAGTACAAAGAAGATTAAACATCAAAAGAGCCCTTGTTGACTAAAAGCAGTGGTGTTATTGAGGTCTTTTTATTTATGGCCAGGCATTTATCTCCAGGCATGTGAAAATGATACAAAAAGCTCTCTTATACAATAAGATTGAGTGTTACAATAAAGCAGCACCAAGAAGAATAAACATCAAAAGAGCTCTTGTGCTGTTCACAGTGTATTAAAAAACTGTGGACAGCAAGGACCATGACTTCTTCCCTTGTGAACGACGAGGACCATGACTTCTTCCCTTGTGGACGATGAGGTCTATGACTTCGTCCCTTGCGGACGAACATCGATCAAGTTCATCCATAGGGTCATCTTCATCCATGGAGGGCAAGCCCCTGTTAGAGACTCTCAAGAAGGCGATAATTCTCATAGCAATTGCTCTCGAAAGAAAACAGTCTAAGTATGTGCTGTTAAAAAAGGGACAGGGTGAGCCCTATTTATAGGCAGCCCATAATAACCATAATTAATGGTTCATTAATCAGAACAGTTCGCCTTAATGATCGCACGACTATCGAAGTCCAATGGAAGGCTGACGCGTGGAGTGTCGTTTCGGAAAGCGTTTAAAGAGAAATGTCTCTAACCGCCAGCGCCGGTTAGCATTAAAAGACATTAACGCCTAAACCCAATGAAGAGCCGACGGGTGGACAACCGCTTCGGGAAACAACGAATGGTGCAGATTCGTCAGCGTAAACTTGACGTCTAAAGATCTCATAAAATCTTTATGACAAGCCGCGTATCTCTGAGTGACTCCAAGTCGCGTCCTATCAGCAAACTTTTCATTTTTCATTTAGATTCAAAAAATGACTTAATCCAAAAAACAACACTTAATAACACCACACTGCGACCTCAGTCGCTATACATGCTAATATACTGCGACCTAAGTCGCAGTCCACGTAATGCAACCCTATTGCAGTTGCTGGCCGTCTTTATCAATAACAACACTGCGACTTGGTCGCAATTAATCATATACACTGCGACCAAAAGTCTCTGACCTTGGTCGCAGTTTAAATTTACACTGCGACCAAAGTCTCTGACTAAAGGTCGCAGTTTAAATTTACATTGTGACAAAAGACTCTGACTAAGGTCGCAGTTTAAATTTACACTGCGACCAAGTATCTGACTAAGATCAAAATTTAAAATAAACTATAAAGTAAAATTTTATCGCAGGCTGAAAAAATTGATCTGAAAAGATTTTATATTTTCAAAAAAAAATTTATCGCAGGCTGAAAAAGGATAAACTAGATCTTTCATAAAAAGAGGTAAGGAAATAGGGCGAAAGAAATTTATATACAAAAACCTAAATTCTATAAAGAGCGGCAAAAAAAAAGGGGGAAAAAATAATAAACAATAAGGAAAGTTATCGAAAAGGGGTATTTGGTAATTTAACTTCTTCCTAAAAGCGGACCGCAAGTCAGTGAGGTAACAAATTGAGCCACGTCACCGCAGGCTGAGAGAGTACTCTCAGCCCGCGGGTTGATATACATTTTTCTCTATATGGGGTTACTGTACCTCAGCCTGCAGGCTGAGAGAGTTTTCTCAGCTGGCAGACATGGCTGAATATATGCCACACATCAGCCGCAGAGTGTTGGCGCCAAAAAAATCCCGCCTAAACAATCGTGAAACAAATTGACAAAAATACCCCCTTTATATGGCGACTGCTACTTATGGTCACAGTTACTTAACATTTAATTATACATAGGAGTATCAGGCAATTTATGGTCGCAGTTACTTAATCATTTATCAGTTCCCAATGCGACTATGGTTGCAATAATGAACTGTTTTGGAGTTCAAAATAATTTAAAATTATAGTGTATTAACTTTTAAACTATTTTGGATAACTGAACAGTCACCTAGGAAGTATACAATTTTTGGAAAAGGTAGAAAATATATTTGACAGATATTCACATGGTCCGAGAGCTTAAACCTTTTGGAATTCTGAAATTAAAAATATATAAAGGGTCATGAGCAAAGGATTAAAAACATACTAAGTTGTTTTTGCTCAAACTCGTTACTCTCACTGTTCGGAAAATAGATTCAATAAATGTCTTCACCACCATCTTCACCGAAAAGAAGCCAATCATCTAATGATGATTGGATATTTAGTTTTGAAACGATGTCTCGCTACGGGTCAGAATTTGAGCTTGATACAGAAGACCCGTTCTGGGAGTTCATTGATGAACCAAAACACAAACATGAAGAGGAAGAAAGCGAAGAGGAGAATGTCGCTAAAGAGGAAGAAGAGACGGAAAGCGATACAGAAGACGAAAACATGACCCTTGACGACGAATCTGATTACGATGGTGATGACGAGGATTAGAAATTTTAAAAATTGTATTTTGTATTTTGTATTTTTTTAAATATATATAAATCTGTTCTCTATAGTTAATTGTGTGAATTACATTTTTTACTACTATGTCTTGGTTGAAATACTGTACAATTGTTATAAACCTTCATTTTAAATATTTTACACTCAACAAATATACTGCGACCATGGAAGAAGTTAATAATTATATTACTTCACCCGTATAAATTTTTGAAATATCGAAGGTTGCGACTTTGGTCGCAGTTGCTGGACGAGGACTTAATAAATACACTGCAACCTTGGTCGCAATTGCTGGACGCAGAATTAATAAATACACTGCGACCTTGGTCGCAATTGCTTACTGCGACCTTGGTCGCAATTGCTGGTCTTTACTCTTAATAAACAATACTGCTACCTTGGTCGCAGTTGCTGGTCTTTACTCTTAATCAACAACACAGCGACCTTGGTCGCAGTTGCTGGTCATTATTCTTAAACAACAATACTGCGACCTTGGTCGCAGTTGACAGCCGCAGTCTTAAAAATAATCTGCAGTGTTGGTCGCAGTTGCTTGTCTTTACTTTAATCAACAACAACACTGCGACCTTGATCGCAGTTGCTTGTCTTTATTCTTAATCAACAACAACACTGCCACCAACAACTGCGACCAACACTGCGACCTTGGTCGCAGTTGCTTGTCTTTTATTCTTAATCAACAACAACACTGCGACCTTGGTCGCAGTTGCTTGTCTTTTATTCTTAATTAATAACAACACTGCGACCTTGGTCGCAGTTGATGACCGCAGTCTTAAAAAAATAATCTGCAACCTTGGTCGCAGTTGCTGGTCTTTAGTCTTAATCAACAACAACACTGCGACGAGGTGACACGTCACCGCAGCAGTTGCTTATTCGCAGTCTTTTGTCGCAGCGTTGACCCTGGTCGTAGTTGTTTCTGTTTGCACTGTATTCTTATGCGACCTTGGTCGCAGTGTCGTCTCTGGTCCAAGTTGTTTTGTTTTTCATGCATGATTGCGACCAAGGTTACAGTTTATTAAAAAATAAATATGCTTTTTATTTATGTCCAAAAAATTTAACTCCGGCAATGTGAAAATGATACAAAACGCTCTCTTATAAAATAATATTGAGTGTTACACTATAGCAGTACAAAGAAGATTAAACATCAAAAGAGCCCTTGTTGACTAAAAGCAGTGGTGTTATTGAGGTCTTTTTATTTATGGCCAGGCATTTATCTCCAGGCATGTGAAAATGATACAAAAAGCTCTCTTATACAATAAGATTGAGTGTTACAATAAAGCAGCACCAAGAAGAATAAACATCAAAAGAGCCCTTGTGCTGTTCACAGTGTATTAAAAAACTGTGGACAGCAAGGACCATGACTTCTTCCCTTGTGAACGACGAGGACCATGACTTCTTCCCTTGTGGACGATGAGGTCTATGACTTTGTCCCTTGCGGACGAACATCGATCAAGTTCGTCCATAGAGTCATCTTCATCCATGGAGGGCAGGCCCCTGTTAGAGACTCTCAAGAAGGCGATAATTCTCATAGCAATTGCTCTCGAAAGAAAACAGTCTAAGTATGTGCTTAAAAAAGGGACAGGGTGAGCCCTATTTATAGGCAGCCCATAATAACCATAATTAATGGTTCATTAATCAGAGCAGTCCGCCTTAATGATCGCACGACTATCGAAGTCCAATGGAAGGCTGACGCGTGGAGTGTCATTTCGGAAAGCGTCTAAAGAGAAATGTCTCCAGCCGCCAGCGCCGGTTAGCATTAAAAGACATTAACGCCTAAACCCAATGAAGAGCCGACGGGTGGACAACCGCTTCGGGAAACAACGAATGGTGCGGGTTCGTCAGCGTAGACTTGACGTCTAAAGATCTCATAAAATCTTTATGACAAGCCGCGTATCTCTGAGTGACTCCAAGTCGCGTCCCATCAGCAAACTTTTCATTTTTCATTTAGATTCAAAAAATGACTTAATCTAAAAAACAACACTTAATAACACCACACTGCTACCTCAGTCGCTATACATGTTAATATATTGCGACCTAAGTCGCAGTCCACGTAATGCAACTCTATTGCAGTTGCTGGCCGTCTTTATCAATAACAACACTGCGACTTGGTCGCAATTAATCATATACACTGCGACCAAAAGTCTCTGACCTTGGTCGCAGTTTAAATTTACACTGCGACCAAAGTCTCTGACTAAAGGTCGCAGTTTAAATTTACATTGTGACAAAAGACTCTGACTAAGGTCGCAGTTTAAATTTACACTGCGACCAAGTATCTGACTAAGATCAAAGTTTAAAATAAACTATAAAGTAAAATTTTATCGCAGGCTGAAAAAAATTGATCTGAAAAGATTTTATATTTTCAGAAAAAATTTTATCACAGGCTGAAAAAGGATAAACTAGATCTTTCATAAAAAAGAGGTAAGGAAATAGGGCGAAAAGAAATTTATATACAAAAACCTAAATCCTATAAAGAGCGGTAAAAAAAAAAGGGAAAACAATAATAAACAATATGGAAAGTTATCGAAAAGGGGAATTTGGTAATTTAACTTCTTCCTAAAAGCGGACCGCAAGTCAGTGAGGTAACAAATTGAGCCACGTCATCGCAGGCTGAGAGAGTACTCTCAGCCCGCGGGCTGATATACATTTCTCTCTCTCTCTCTCTCTCTATATATATATATATATATATATCATTTGTTTATTTTGGGATGTTTATTGTTGCTATTATTGAATGGTTGATTTAGTAAATTGATTGTTAAATTTTTGGAATTTAGAAATTTGCTTAGAAAATTATAAGATTACAAATATTGATGTTGCATAAATAGATTATTAATTTTTCTAGAATCACAAGATTTCTCTTGATTAGAATTCATTGAATTATTTAATAGAATTAGATATTTAAAATTGTGAAATGGTCATCCATTAAAAATATTTAAAAGTATTCAAAATTGTTGAAATTGTAGAAAAGGAATGTGATACTGAATTCCTATATTATATATTGACTATATAGTAAGAGTGGTCATATTATATTGGATCATAAGAACATTGAAAAAGGGATCATGTTACCATTGTCACTGGGTGTTATTTTTCATACTCAGTAACTTAGGTGACACAATCATTAGATAACTTACACGTGGGGATAGGGAAATTAATAAAGAAGATGGTGTTGGTATTTTGGGTAGACTTAAGATATAGTTTGCACAACCGAAATACGATTCAACTATAGAGTTCTAGGGGATAACTGACATCCTGTATTGTTCATATTGTAATTGTTATTGACATATTATTATGGTTAATTATATTGATTACCTAGCGATAGGGCCTGGTTTAGCGCCAAGTGATTGGGCCGCAGTTCTGGATATGTGCAGAACCCACCTAAAACACAAATTACCATCTCTAATTATCAGTTTTAAACAAGAAGACATTAAGAATAAACATAGACAGACACATTGACAACATGACTCTATCTGGACAAATTATAATTTATAAATGGTTATGTGGCATATATTACTGTGCTTTAATATGGTTTTGATATGCTAATTATTAGTATGATAAACTATATTTAGCTATGCATGTTGTTTGTTACTTTTGCATGTTTCTTTATATTCCCTCTTTTTATCACTCACTTAGGTCGCTATTGACGGCCCTGAGTTTGCTTGCTCACATTCTGATCTAGAGACTCTGCAGGAGCAGGAGTACTTCAAGCGCCTTGCTGATCTCCAGTAGGCAAATATTTTTTATCCTCATATGTGAGAGACTTTTATGGTTATGTTTTCTATGATTTCATTATATTGTAATGAGTGAAACCTTTGGTGACATTTGTATTTGATTTCTTCTCGGGAATAATTGATAAACCTTATTTTATTTGAATTAATGTACTGAGGCTTAACATATTTGTTTTGAAAATACATCGCCGGCTCTCGTCACATACCCCTTTTTATGTGACAGCTTCACCAATTATACGATCTTGGGGGTGAAAATAATCAAAGCTACAATGCAAGATGTTGAGTTTAACAAAAATAATGATGCAGTGGTACCAATTTGGATCAAAAATAAGGCATTGCACTACAAGTTATGATGGCAAAAGCTTGTAAAATTAATGTAAAAGAGCTAGTAACTATAGAGCTATCAGTATCTCACGATCTCACAATTTGTGGTAGCGATTAAATTGATAAAATAATAGAGGGAGATATCAACTCGCAAATAAACAGATCATGTTAAAGAAAATTACCACTGAGAACAACACATATCTCAGTTACCTATGGGGAATACCAATGTAAAGCACTCATTATCACGATCGTAATTCTACAAAAATCATTAGAATCAGAGTCCGGATGTGAAAGTTATAACCAAAAACCCAATTAATGCTATTACTGTGATGATGGCACGGTGGTGATGGCCGGTGGCGTGTGTGAGATGAGATTGAGAGAAAAGAGGAGTCAGTGTCAGATTCTTTGACTAGTGTGGAGAAGAGAGAGAGAATGAAAAAGACAGAGATGGTGACCGAGGTAAGGAAGCTGGAGAGAGAAAAAGGTAGGGTTCTGATTTAATTAGAAGAAATTAGGAATTCAACCCTAAACAACTATTCTCCCTCTTCTATGATGTATTGTTATCTTTGTAATAAAATGTCATAATACACATGAAAAAGTATTCCAGAATAGAAGTATATTCTCATAATGCAATGCAGTAAATTATAAATTTGCATAAAAAAAGTTGAGTAAAATTTCATAAACTCATTACTCATGCAGCATGCTTATTACTTGTGATTAGATAAATGAGAATAAATATGTAAAGAAGAAATGCGCGTCCAATGGCTTCACGCTCTCTCAATTTCTCTCTGGCACTTTAGTGACCTAATAACAGTAGGAGAGGTGAAGGCAAAGACACTGTAGCGTCGATATCTCCTGAACGTTTTTTATTTGAATGAGATTTCTCAATTCTTTGTTGCAGCTGGATTATGGTAACCAAGAGATATGCGAATAAATGGGGAGGGGGTTATAAAACAACAAATTTAGGCAATGAAACTGAACCCAAATCTATTTTGTCAAAAAGATATTCAAGAAAACTAAAATGTTTGCCATGTCGGTCAATATTTCGGCTGAATGTATAGGATTGATATTCGACTGATATTTTCAATATCGGCCGATATTAGTTCAAATGATGTTCCTTTTTTTCACCATAAAAATCTATATTGTCTGATATTTAGACCGTTGTGTTCAACAAGGGATGGTCGATTCCCTAAACATAGGTCCTACTGCAATTTCTACTTCTCGAAGGCTAGAATCACGATCAAAGTTTGACAAATTTCTGACACTGGCGATTTTTTCCTTAGCAGCAGTCAAAAAGAAGAAACATATTTTAATATGAGTTTCTTAATTTGTATGCATGTGCATCTTTTTTTTCTGATCCCCTGTCTGGATATTTCACATGCTTTACTGAGTTCATATCTGAAGAAGAATTTGATTCCACAAGAAAGCCTAGACTACAAACCTACTTGTTGTAGACATCTAAATGTGGTAACTCTGTTAGCTTTGATCTTTAAGTAAGATAAGAACATTTTAAAGTAGCCATGAAAAGTAGAAATGAATATGCTACCTAATGTTCTGATTGAAGACCTCTACTATAAATTTGTCAAAGCAGAAAAGACAATCATTATGACTCGATGTTTGTTTGAGAAGCTGTGGGCTAGGACCAAGGGCAGAAAAAGCATAGTGGCTGGGAAACAAAATGGAAAACTGAGAGTGGGGCACACTCGATCAGTTTTCCTTGAAAAATTGGTTGGTGGGCCCCATGCTGTCAGTTTTCCACCCTTTTTCCAGCATTTTTGCAGAGAAAGAAGAATGGGGATTTTGCTGACGTTTTGCCGACGTCAGCGCCACTTTCTGGTTTTCTGAAAATTGCAAACATACAAGATTTTGAATCTTGAGGGAAAACTGACAGTGGGGCCCACTATATCCACCTTTTCCAGCCCATTTTCTTGGTTCCAAATAGGCCCAAATAGAAAAAAAAAGAGCTGGTTCAGTTGGGCAAAGCATTCGGTCTCCTAGAGTCGGTTCAGTTTGACAATTTTAAGATAGTACATGCCAAACTTAATCCAAGAGAGGGAAAATTTGCAGAATCCATTAATTTGAAAAGTCTTTTAAAGCACTGTGATTGAAGAGGGATTTCTACAGTTTACCATTTTTATGATTTGAAAATTTTTATACATGCATGTTTTATAGTTACATAAATAACTTGAATATTTTTTTTGCTGACGTCAAATTCTACTAACATTAGTTGTTTTGTAGAGAAAATAAAAAGAGAATTCTACTAAGGGCCTGTTTGATCAGAAAAGTGAAAAAAGAAAATTGACAGTATATTGTTTCTTTCACTTTTCATAAAAATGCGCTGTGGGTCTCATCTGTCATATTTTTCCACTCCATTCAACTCTTGTTTGGTTGCATAAGAAATAAAGCGAGGAAAGAATAAGAAAGGCCCATAAAAATTGTTTATTTATTAATAAAATATTCTATTTAGTCTTTTATATTTACTTTTCAAGTTGATTTTTAATTGTTTATTAGTTTTTTAGAGCCTATTTGGCACAGAAAGTGACTTTAGACAATCTAGCAAGTTTTATTTTCTTAAAAAAACTTGATCCCTTGAACATGGGTTACATAGAGAGGCTCATTGTAGTTTTCCTCTAAGGTGCTTGTTTGGCTAAGGATAGAAAATCTCTCTAAGAAACCCACTTATAATAAATTCTATTTGTTATTAATAGTGTGAGACAACACTTTGTGAGAGATTTTTTTTTTTAAAACTAAAAACCTGTCAGAATTCCTCTCATTCTCTGAACATTTTGAGAGGAATTCTAACATCCTTAAAGGCTGACGTGGCTTATTTTTTTGAACCCAATTTTATCTCAACCCAGCATGTTTAGAGAGAAAAAAGAAGAACTTCCTCAACTTTTTTCCTTCCACTTTCCTGGCAAAGAAACACATTTTTGGTAGGAAAAAAAGAGGAAAAATCTGATGATGTCAACTCACTGTCTCTCCTTCTCAAGCTCTTAGGGGCCTCAAGTGTAAGTTTTCCAAGTTTTGATTTTTTTTGATGTGTTTGGCTGGGTTGAAAAAAATGTGAAGTCTGTTAAAACGCAAGAAAAATAATGGTGCCATATCAGATTTCTTTCCTTACAGTTCCAAGCTCGAATGGAGAAAATTGCATAGAAAAGTTTGGAATAGTGGACTCACTTGTCCTCGGCTCATTTCCTAATTTTTCTCTCTTTTTTCTTTGGGTTTCAATTCAAACAAATAGGAGTTCAAACAAACAAAAAAAAGAGTAGAAACAGATGAAAATGAACAAGGGGTGAAATCACCTAGGGGGGTGAATAGGTGATAATGCTAATCAATGTACAATTAAAATTTATGATGCAAAAATCACCCAAAACAAGACTAAAAGCCGAATACCCCGTGAAGGGCTCTGAACTCCTTCCTCGTGATTCCTCTAGATACGAGTTTGAGGTGCACAATGCAATCTTGTTGTATGAGTCTTTGATTGACAATATGATTATGAAACAAGTGAATATTGCAATGGAAATAGAGAGCAAGTAATTGGAGCAATGAAAGTAAAGCAAGAAATAAGAGCAAGTAAACCAAACGCAAACATCGAGAATTTTTTCGAGGTTCGAGTACCCAGCTCTACGTCCCCGCCTTCCCTAGAAGGATTTCTAACCACTATAACTTCACAAAGAGGTTACAATCACACTGGAGTACCTAACTCCACAATCTCAAGTACAACTATTCTCTTGGTGATCAAAAGACCACAAACTCTCTTTGAAAAATTCTTTTCCCTTACAAAAGCCCTATAGAACAATGAGTAGGATTGAAGCTCTAGTATGTAAGTGGAAAAAGAAAATGAAAATCAGAGAGTTTTGAAATAAACACTTCAGAAATAAGAGAGATTTTTTAGCATGAAAATCAAGAACAAAAACTCTTTTGAATGCCTTAAACTTTTGAAACTTTTGTAAATTCTTGTTGTAAGAAACCTAACCCTAATCACCCCTATTTATAGGATAGGCTAGGGATTAAAGAGTAAACCCACAAAATGGTAATTAGGAAGTATTTGACCCAGAAAATATCATTTAAACTCGTTTAGAGAGAAAAAAGACAAATTTAAAACGTGTTTAAAAACTAGCCGTTATGGCTGAAAATACACTCACGGTCGATCGACCGGTCGACCGCGGTTCAAAATAAAAGAGCCGTTGCAGGCTCTCGGTCGACCGCCCGGTCGACCGCAACAAACAGAGAGTTACTGTCTTGCAGTCGGCCAACCACACGGTCGACCGGAAAACGTGCACACATGCACGCACCCAACGGTCAGAAGTCGGTCGATCGGGTCGGTCGATCGATCTGACCTGACCTAGTGTCGGTCGACCGGTTGGTTGACCGGCTCGGGCTAAAAACTGAGTTTGAAAGAGGATTTTGGGGAGATTTTGAAGTTTAATAAAATAGTTTTGATTAGAACTATATATAAAACATAAAATTGAGTTTATAAGCAAAAGATTGTATTTAAAAATATTTTGTACATATTATAGGAGAAATCTTTAGGAAAGACATGTGCGCAAAAACGTGTGTGTAGGAACTTTGAGCTTCAAACCTATTCACAATTCTTTAACAAAACTATAAAACTAAAGACAAATCTAATGAAGTCTCTTGAGCCAAAATGAAGTCTTGAGCCATGCAATGCCTTGCTAGAGCCTCCTTTTCTATGTTCCTTCCTTGTTGTGCCATATGCCTTAATTGCTCCATGAACCTAGAAATTCTTGCAAAAAACTAAGCAATGGCCTCCAAACATGGTACTAACCTGAAACTTATCTTGAACAAACTTATCAGTACCAAATAGCTCTTATTTGTTTTGTTATCATCAAAACTCTAAACAAATGGAGAGTGTAACCTTTTGGGCCAACAATCTCCCTTTTTTTAATGATGACAAAACAAATAGGCTATGTTAAAAGATAAAAGAGAGGTGTAAGCTCCCCCTCAAATTATGCTATATTAAACAAATAAAAACAATTTAAATTGCAAGCAAAAGCAATGAGACTAAAAACCATGGGATATAAAACACTTGCAAAATACTTAAACTCAAATACAAGAATTCATAAAAACACTTCACTTTGCAAAAATCAAAACCGTATATTAACTCATATGGAACCAAAACCATATAAACTCATATTTCTATATAAACTCATTCTCTCCCTTTTTGTCATACATCAAAAAGGGATAAGAAAAATATTTTTATTCAATAACACAAACATTAAGTTCACCACAAATAAAGGAAAATCTATTAAAATAAAGTGGTTTAGTGAAAATATCGGCAAGTTGCAAATCCGTGGAAACATAATCAATATCTATATCACATTTCTCAAAATGATCTCTAAGAAAGTGATATCTAATCTCAATGTGCTTGGACTTACTATGTTGATTTGCATTCTTAGTCATATGAATAGTACTAGTATTATCACAAAATATTTTTATATGGTTATAATGCAAATCATAATCAAGGAGAGTATGTTTCATCCAAAGGACTTGTTCACAACAAGCCCCCGCCCAACATACTCCGCCTCGGCAGTTGAGAGAGCTACGGAATTTTGTTTCTTAGAGGACCATGAAACAAGATAATTATCAAGAAATTGACATGTTTCACTAGTACTCTCTCTATCTACTCTACAACCCGCATAGTCGGCATCCGAATAACTCGTCATTGAGAAATCTCTAGTTTTCGAATACCAAAGACCCATTCTAATTGTGCCCTTAATATAATGAATGATGCATTTTACCGCAATAAGATGGGACTCTTTAGGACACGATTGGAATCTAGCACAAAGACACACGATTGGAACCTATCTCGCCGTTAAATACAACAAACTACCTATCATGCTTCTATATAACTTAATATCAACACATTTACCTTGGTCATCAGCTTGGTTGTAGTTGCCATGGGAGTGTTGCTAACTTTCGAGCCTTCAAGTCCAAATTTCTTTATAAGCTCCTTTGCATACTTGGCTTGACATATGAATATCCCATCTTGCAATTGCTTGACTTGGAGTCCAAGAAAGAAATTTAATTCACCCATTGAAGACATTTCAAATTTAAGTTGCATACACTTTTCAAACTCCTTGCAAAGAAACTCATTAATAGAACCAATAATTATATCATCAACATAAATTTGCACTATTAGAATGTCATTATCAACATGCTTAGTAAATAATGTTGTGTCTACTTTGCCTTTAACAAAATCATTTGAAATGAGAAAACTAGAAAGCCTTTCATACCGAGCTCTTGGAGCTTGTTTCAATCCATACAAAGTTTTATCAAGTTTAAAAACAAAATTAGGATGAACATGATCAACAAAACCGGGAGGTTGTTCAACATAAACTTCTTCATTTATAAATCTATTTAAAAATGCACTTTTTACATCCATTTGAAAAAGTTTAAAATTTTTAAAAGATGCAAAAGCTAGTGTCATCCGTATGACTTTAAGCCGTGCTACGAGTGCAAAGGTCTCCTCAAAGTCAATTCCTTCAACTTGAGTGTAACCTGGGCCACTAACCTAGCTTTATTCCTAATAACATTACCGGACTCATCCATCTTATTCCTAAAGATCCACTTAGTACCAACTATTGGTCTATCGAGGGGCCTAGGAACAAGGTGCCAAATTTGGTTGCGCTTAAATTGATTGAGTTCCTCTTGCATGGCTAGCAACCAATATGAGTCCCCCTTGGCTTCGAGGATGTTTTTGGGTTCAAAATGAGAAATGAATGCAAAATTACCACATAAGTCATGGAGTTTGGAGCGAGTTGTTACCCCTTTAGATACATCACCTAAGATGAGATCCTTGGGATGATTTGTAGCATATCTCCAATCTTTAGGAAGCGGTTGAGAGCTTTCCTCTTTATCCTTTTGAACATCACCAATGGGTTCTTACTTTTCTTCTTGAGCGGGTGAGTCCTTCAAGGATAGTCTCTCCATGTCTTCACCTAATGGGTCAATCTCTACAACATTCTCAACAACAACTTTAGATTCTTCAAATTTAACATGCATGGATTCTTTAATGGTAAGAGAAGATCTATTGAATACTCTATAAGCTTTACTAGTAGTAGAATATCCAACAAAAATTGCTTCATAAGCCTTAGCATCAAATTTACCCAAGTTATCTTTAGCATTCAAAGCAAAACACTTGCATCCAAAAACTTTAAAATATGAAACATCAGATTTTCTACAATGATAAATTTCAAAAGATGTTTTGGAAGAATTCTTACACAAATAAATACGATTTGATATGTAGCATGCGGTGTTTACGGCCTCGGCCCATAAATATTGAGGGAGGTCATATTCTCTTATTATAGTCCTAGCCATCTCTTAAAGTGTTCTATTCTTTCTTTCTATAACTCCATTTTGTTGTGGAGTTCTAGGACATGATATTTCATGCTTGATTCCCTTTTCATCACAATAAGTCATGAAGAGTTGGTTAACAAACTCACCACCTCTATCACTTCTTATTTTCAAAATCAAAAAACCTTTTTCTTTTTCAACCCTTTTTCGATAAATCTTAAAATGTGAAAACATTTGATCTTTGTGTTCCAAAAAAAAAATCCAAGTGAAACGGAAAAAATCATCAACTAAAACAAATGCATATCTACTACCATTTAAGCTTTTAGTTTTAGTCCAAAAAGATCCATATGAATTAATTCTAATGGCCTAGTTGATATGATATCCTTGATTGGTTTGAAGAAAGACTTGGTTTGTTTTTCAAGTTGGCATGCACCACAAATGCGGTCTTTCTCAAACTTCAAGTAAGGAATACCCTTCACCAATTCCTTAGAATTAATCCTAGCAAGATGATCAGAAGATGCATGTCCTAATCTTCTTTGCCAAAGCTAAGAATTCTCATCAAAAGCATTCAAGCATTTAGTAGAACAATCCAAATTAAGCATGTCTATGATATAAACATTATTGTTACAAAACCCGATGAGAATATAATCATTGGTTTTATAATCAAAGATTTTGCAAGAAGTATCATCAAAAATAACTCTAAGACCACGATCACAAAGTTGACTTATACTAAGCAAGTTATATTTTAAACCATCAACAAGAATAACATTTTCTATAATAGGAGATGCACCAATTTGAATGTTACCTATACCGATGATAGTGCCCTTGGAGTCATCTCTGAAGGTGACGGTGCCACCTTCAACGTACCTTGATAGGATTGTAAAGTTGTTGATATCCTATGTCATGTGTCTTGAACAACCACTATCAAGGTACCACCGCTCCTTACGTCTTGGAGCCTTGGTGTGTACCTGCATCAAATAATTTAGGACTTGATTTTGGTACCCACATTTTCTTGGGTCCTAAAGAGTTAGTGTCATGAACCCATACAAGATTATTTGTTCTATTAATTTGGTCATAACAAAACTTAGTTAAATGTCCATTCTTACCACAATAAGTACATCTATAAACTCTACCATATTTAAATGCATAGTGAGTGTGTGACTTGTGAGCATGTGTGGATTTAACATGAGTGTTATGTGAAGTGTGAACATGATGAGCATGAGAATTTTTAACATGAGTTGCTTTAGCATGAGAAGTTTGCTTCTTTGAAAATATTTCCTCAAGTATCTTAGTATTGAAAGCACAATCCTTCAAAACATTTTCATAATCAACAATTCTAGTTTTTAACAAAGAAATTTCTTTTTCATCAATCTTTGGAAATTTCGCTTTACAAGCAACTTTGTAAGCATTAAATTCTTTTTGAGTAGAAACAAGATTAGAAGAAATTTCATCCTTTTCTTTTGAAACAATAGCAAGTTGATTTTTAAGAAATACAATTTCATTTTTCAATTTTGAACATTCTACCTTTTTATCATCATAGCTTTCTGAAAGTTCAACAAAAGCATGTACAAGCATTTCTTTACTTAATTCATCTTCTTCATCAAGAGGTTGAGTAGTTACCTTGGGTGTGTTTGCCATGAAACATATGTTCGCTGTGTCCACCTCATCTTCGGACTCGCTTTTCGAATCCCAAGTGGCTTTGTAAGCTTTCTTTTCAATCGGCCTCTTTTGCTTGAAGGAGGAAGTCACCTTTTTCTTGAAATCTGAGCAATCGGCCATGATGTGTCCGGGATTTCGGCAATTGTAGCAAATGATTCTTCTCTCATCTTTCCCTTCCAATTTCCTTCTAAAGTTGAGCTTGTTCTTGCGGTATATCCTCTTCACATTTCTCACGAGGAGGGATAGCTTCTCATCATCTTCTTCATCTTCTTCATCGTCATCAAGAGTGGAGGAAGACTTGAAGGCTATGGATTTCTTCTTTTGAGGAGCCGCTTCTTCTCCTGCCTTCTTTTCCATCTCATGCGTCTTAAGGTTTCCAATAAGACTTATGAGATCCATTTCATCTTTATCATTCAACTCTTTTAAGGTGATAGCCTTTATCTCCCATGAAGAAGGAAGAGCTCGAATCACTTTTCGCACCTTTGGTCATTGCTTATATCATCACCTAAAGAGGAAAGAGCATTGGTAATTTTAGTAAACCTTGTAATCATAGAATCAATAAACTCATCATCAATCATTTTAAAACTTTCATATTGGGACCTCAAGAGATCTATCTCAGCTCTCTTTACTTCTGATGTCCCTTCATGTGTGACCAACAAATGTTGCCAAATCTCATAGACGGATTGACAATGTATTACCCGTGTAAGGTCATCCTCATTCAAGGCAGTTAGAAGGAAATTTTGGGCTTAGAATTAGCCTTATATTCTCTATAGGTAAAGTCAGACCAAGTGCTTTCTTCACTATCGGGTCTAACAAAGGGCTTGGTGAAGGATTTTGCAACTAAGTACCTAAAGATTGTAGAAAAATAGTCATCCTAACCTTCCAAATGGGGAAATTAAGTCCATCAAATTTAGGAGGGGTTTTGATATTGTCGGCCATGTTTACTAGTGTATGAATAAAAGAATGCAAATAATGATTAGCAAATTTTTAGGATCTCTCTAAGGATGTTAAGCCAAAACCTAGAGTCCAAGCTCTGATACTAATTGAAATCACCTAGAGGGGGAGTGAATAGGTGATAATGCTAATCAATGCACAATTAAAAATTTATGATGCAACAATCACCCAAAACAAGACTAGAAGCCGAATATCCCATGAAGGGCTCTGAACTCCTTCCTCGTGATTCCTCTAGATACGAGTTTGAGGTGCACAATGCAATCTTGTTGTATGAGTCTTTGATTGACAATATGAATATGAAACAAGTGAATATTGCAATGGAAATAGACAGCAAGTAATTGGAGAAATGAAAGTAAACCAAGAAATAAGAGCAAGTAAACTAAACGCAAACACCGAGAATTTTTTCAAGGTTCGAGCGCCCAGCTCTACGTCCCTGCCTTCCCCAGAAGGATTTCTAACCACTATAACTTCACAAAGAGGTTACAATCACACCGGAGTACCCAACTCCACAATCTCAAGTACAAGTATTCTCTTGGTGATCAAAAGTATACAAACTCTCTTTTGAAAAATTCTTTTCCCTTACAAAAGCCCTGTAGAACAATGAGTAGGATTGAAGCTCTAGTATGTAAGTGGAAAAAGAAAATGAAAACCAGAGAGTTTTGAAATAAACACTTCAGAAATGAGAGAGATTTTTCAGTACAAAAACCAAGAACAATAACTCTTTTGAATGCCTTAAACTTTTGAAACTTTTGTAAATTCATGTTGTAAGAAACCTAACCCTAATCACCCCTATTTATAGGATTGGGCTAGGGATTAAAGAGTAAACCTACAAAATGGTAATTAGGAAGTATTTGACCCAAAAAATATCATTTAAACTCGTTTAGAGAGAAAAAAGACAAATTTAAAACGTGTTTAAAAACTAGCCGTTATGGCTGAAAATACACTCACGGTCGACCGGCCGGTCGACCGGGCTTCAAAATAAAAGAGCCGTTGCAGGCTCTCGGTCGACCGTCCGGTCGACCGCAACAAACAGAGAGTTGCTGATTGAGGCTAAACCTGCACAAAAATACGAGATTAGAGAACTTAAGAAAGGAATGTGCAAGTGCTCAATACTTCCGCTATAGCAAGTGGCTATGCGGGTCGTGATCCACAAGGAGGGTTTGCGATGGAAGCTTTTACGGTTCTTTATTGAAATCGTTAAGAAAACAAAAGAAAGTTCTTCTCTGTTTTTAAAGTTAAGAAAATGGAAAAGAAAGTTGTTAAAGTTAAGAAGAAAGCGGGAGATGAAGAAGGTGGAAAATCAGAAAACGATAAAAAGTGACTATGTACAAATGGAATGAGTGGAGAAGAAAGAATGAAAACGGTTTAGAAGAAGTGGTGTTTGTGATTTACTTTACAGAAATGAAAGAAAGAAATAAAAGAGTTACTTACCTTCTTTTCGTCAAATGCTTACCTTGAGATCTTAGCTACGAAGTTACCTTGAATTAGAGGCATTCAGCGCATAGCCCATAAGATTTGAGTGTTGGTCTTCATCCACATTACATCATCAAGACTACTTCAAGAATGAAATGATACAGAGAGAGACTCTACTCCATCGTCATGAGCTATCGATGGCACTCGCAATGGCAAGGCTCTTTCGATGCTTCTAGACTCACTTGGAAGACGATTGTACGAAAAAGAAGAGTAAAATAAAAAAAGAAGAAGAAGAAGAAGACTACATAGAAGTACATACACATAAAAAACCTCGATTCGATTTCATAACAATCAAAGAAAAGAAAGAAAACCTTACACCATTGTCACTATAGCTCAAGCTTCATTCTTGTTCTTCGATGAAAGTCGATCTCCTCTGAATTACATAAATGCAAATTACAATTACATAAAAAGGAAAAACAAAAACCTAAACTAAGAAATGGAAAACTAGTCTAAAATCCTAACTCTGCATTGACCTCCTTTTTGCCTTTGAGTGCAGGTATTTATAGGAGAAATGGAGGGGGTAGAGGTGGATATTCAGTTCTGATCTGCTGTTTGTTGGCTTGTTGATTGCTGAATATCTCTTAACAACTGATAGAATTAGAAATAATGATCAACATAAGAGTTATAGCTCTGTCAGTCTGCTTTCTGGATCATCTTGAATCATCAGAATTGAGATTCTGTAGCAAAAGTTATGATTTGAATACTAAAATGTATCCAGTCAGAATCTGAATCAAACTTGCTTGATCTTTGCTTCAACCGATCGATTCTGAGAGGATTCTTCTCAACCAGTTTTCAATCTCTTGATTTTTCCCTGATTTACTGAGTGTGAATTAACTCTGATTTAATTCAGAATTTTTGTGGGCTTTGGGCTCATTTTTCTTCATCTCCTTAAAGAATGGGCCTGCAAATAAATTAAGCAATTAATTAGGACAATGCAGGCTTTTATTCTAAAATAAGTATGGAAATATGATATTAAATATGCAACATTAGAGACCAATCACACCCCCATACCTATCTTTTGCTCGTCCTCGAGCAAAACAACTAAACTATACTAAGGATTATTAGACCACTTTCGCAGGTCACGCGATTGCACTTAGCATGTGCAACAAGCCGTTAAACCTCTAGGTTTCCCCTAGAGGACGAGTTTTGTCTCGTGAGGGTTTTCAGCGGATTGCACCCACAAAATCCATAAAGAAAGGGAAATAAAGAGTTAGTATTTTCGAAAAGCATTTTGAAAGAGAAAAAATATTTGACATATAATTGTAAGATCTAAGCAATCTATAAGTTATAGGAAAACTAAAATTTTCATTCCTAAACTTAGTCTCTAATCAAAAATTTGTTATCAAGTAGAGTAAGGGGTCAAATTGTACTTCTCATCTAGTCTATTACTTTACCCTAAGTCATATGCACCTTGTGACTGTGAAAATTTTGACTAAGGGTTCATTGACTCTAACTCTTATGCCTTATTTATTTATATATATACTTTTTTCTTTTTTTGGTGGTATTATTCCTTAGTTCTATTAGGCTTTCTAATCTGCCCATGTAACGAGCCTCTAATCGATGATTCCCAAACCAAACGGTCTTAGGGCACCAGGTGAGAAAACACCCCCAAGGACTTAAGGACTCGAGCAAACAAGGCCACAAAACTAAGGATTTTATTATATGAACCTCTTTTAGGCGTGAATACTTATGCTTTATTAGGCACAAATACCCAGCTTAAGCAGAGTATCTAATCATCTTTCGCATAAATACTAAGGCTTGCTTAGGCCAAAGCACCTAGCTAATCAATAATTAGACTTATTCATTTTTTTTCTCAAACTTATCTAATTATCTTTCGCATAAATACTAAGGCTTGCTTAAGCCAAAGCACCTAGCTAATCAATAATTAGACTTATTCATTTTTTCATTTTTATATATATATATTTTTATAAGGCATAAGAATCTTTGTTTTTGAACCCTAAGTGTGTAAGTGTATGAAGTGTGCATATTTCATCAAGGTAAAGATCAAGACTAAATTACTTTGACAAATTATCTTCCTAACTCTATAAATCAAACAAATAATCTTATTTTGACCAAGTATAAGAAGTCCTAATTTGGATTTTCCTATTCCTTAAAATTAACTTAATTTCTTACAAAGATAAGTCAAAATATTGTTTCTATTTTTCAAAAAGTTTTTAAAAGTAAAGAAAAGTGTTATATATATATATATATATATTTTTTAAAGAAAAAGAAAAGTTATGTTAGACCCTCCCCCACACCTATCTCATGCATTGTCCTCAATGTATGAATTAATGCATAGATGCATGAAAAAGAAGAAAGGGAAGGAAAGTGTTACCTTAAGGTGGTGGTTCCGGTGGTGGTCTGATTGGTCCACGAAACATGGCCCAATCCACTTTTCTTGGGTCTCGAAGGAACCCACCAGGAATATCTTTAATATAACCCATTAAAAAGATGTATCCATCAAGGATCTTTATTAAATATTTAACCCCATCTAATTTCCAAATTCCATAACAAATTTCGGAGTCAAATTTGTCAACCACCTCGTCCCAGAATGGAGTATGAAATAATAGAACGGTTGACTTGGACTCAGGAAGGACAGCAACTAATACCGACTCGGGAAGGTGACTTAAGTCAAGTAAAGGTTCAGGAGTCGAAATTGGTTCAAGAAGCGGGTCCAAGTCAAGAAGTTGAAACTCTAGTCCACATGTATTTTCTAACAATGGAATGTGACCTAATATGGGTGATTCCAGTTCAGGAATGATAGGTGGAGGAATCAAAACTGACTCTAAAACATTACTCAAGTTTGGTAACACAACAGGAGTCAGTATTGATTCAGAAAGTTGAACTGGATCACAGATTTGAGAATCTAGGTCACATATCTCATTGAGTTCAATATCAAAAAATTGAGAACTTGCCAATTTGTCAATAGGACTTTCAAAATGTATAATTGGTCAAGTTCAATATGATCCTCAAAGACGGGGGATTCAATTTCATGATGAATATGCACAGGATCCAACGTTGACTCGGGGAAAAGATCGAAATCAGGTGAAGATACCAGAGTCATAATCGAATCAGGAAGTAGAATTGAATCACTAAGTTAGGGTTCAGGATCATATTCATTTTCAAGTTCTATTTCAGGAAAAGGAAAACTTGCTAAACTGTCAATATCTTTTTCAAAATTTGGAGTTTGGGCAAGTTCAAATGGTTGTTCTGAAATGGAATCTTGATTTCCAAAACTACATGACTCTTCGGCTCTAACAGAATGGTTAGTGACATCAGAACTGGTCCAACGGTGAGAACGTAGAGATTCGACCATCATATCTATGTCACGATTACGAGTGTTTTGAGCCTGAGTCATGGATTCAAGCATCTTTTCATAGTTGATAGGTTCATTGTTTTGATGAAAAGATGAAGAATTGTCTTGGAAGTGGTAGTGAAATTGTGAGTCCATCAGATTTTGGGATTTGTGTTTGGACTCACGCATACTCATTTCTAAAATTGATGGTTTCCTATTTTGGACGGGTGGAACTGAGTATGACTCTTGAAAATATTGTGGACTAGGTGGAGAAGGAGGACAAGTTGGTTGATAATTATGCTCGGGGGAGGTGAATCCCCACTGACTCGGTGAAGAGTTGAAATTATTATGGACATTATAGTTATTAGATGGGGGACATGGGTCATATTGATTCGGATAAGACCAATCCGGCACACTAGGTTGGTTAAAGTCATGATATGCCGGGTTGGTAATATCCGAAAATGAACTCGGTATGTAATATGGATTATTATTAAAGTTGAAAAAATTATTATTATAAGCCATATCACACAATAGAATACACACAAAAAACAAACAAATAAGCAAACAAATAAAAAAAATTCTAACTAGGTTAGGGTAGACCTATGACCTAGACGACTCCTAACTGGTTAGACTGTCCACGGGAGGTTTAATGTAGACCTTGACCACAAGCTAATCAGCCAGGTCAGGGCAAGGTTGGTGGGAGGTTTTCCGTCAAAAGACGTTCCTTAATTAAATAACCACCAACCTTCGGGCTTTCGGCCCTTAATCCCTTTCCTAGGCACTGATTTGGCAAGAGTCAAGTTCCAACACCTTTCCCCCTTAGGATAATCTCCTAATTGAGTCCGAGATGTCCCTAGGGCCAACGTCTACTCATTTTAAGTTAGGCTTGGGTTAGTGAGTGTTTGGATTCTGATTTTTGGGCTAAGGAAGGGTGATTAAATCCCCACCTTATCTTGTTATTGGGTTGGTGCCCTTAAAATCAATTAGTGCAAGTGTACAAGATATGTAAGATTCACTCAAAGCGATGTAAACAACCAAGAAGTGAGTCCTATGCTAAATGCAATGCATACGTACCTTGCTTCAGCACTCTTCAACAGTAAAAAATAAAGGAATTAAAAAGACACGTGCCTAAAATGCAAATGTCTAATCAATTTTTTATCTTGTCAACAAATATTTTACTGTTGATTATTAGCAGGCTTATGTTATGGCATATAAGAAAAATTAAAGTTGCAGCAAACTAGAATTTTTTTAAACTAAGCAGCCCTGCAAAAAGCTGTTAGTAGTCAACTCTTCCTTGCCGCGGATCCGCGGCTTTTGCCGTGGAAACGCGGCAATTCAGAGGGCCCTTGGTCTCTGCTTTCTAGAGCAGAGGCCCAAGGCCACTTGTATGTCACTGCAATATTAATTTCCTGCTTTGATTGCCCTGTAACCTGCAACAGAGAAGAAAATTCATTTAGTTCTAAAAAATTTTCAAAAAAAATTCAGATTTCAATAAAAACATGTTACCCTCCCCGGCAACGGCGCCAAAATTTGATTGAGGCTAAACCTGCACAAAAAATACGAGATTAGAGAACTTAAGAAAGGAATGTGCAAGTGCTCAATACTTCCGCTATAGCAAGTGGCTATGCGGGTCGTGATCCACAAGGAGGGTTTGCGATGGAAGCTTTTACGGTTCTTTATTGAAATCGTTAAGAAAACAAAAGAAAGTTCTTCTCTGTTTTTAAAGTTAAGAAAATGGAAAAGAAAGTTGTTAAAGTTAAGAAGAAAGCGGGAGATGAAGAAGGTGGAAAATCAGAAAACGATAAAAAGTGACTATGTACAAATGGAATGAGTGGAGAAGAAAGAATGAAAACGGTTTAGAAGAAGTGGTGTTTGTGATTTACTTTACAGAAATGAAAGAAAGAAATAAAAGAGTTACTTACCTTCTTTTCGTCAAATGCTTACCTTGAGATCTTAGCTACGAAGTTACCTTGAATTAGAGGCATTCAGCGCATAGCCCATAAGATTTGAGTGTTGGTCTTCATCCACATTACATCATCAAGACTACTTCAAGAATGAAATGATACAGAGAGAGACTCTACTCCATCGTCATGAGCTATCGATGGCACTCGCAATGGCAAGGCTCTTTCGATGCTTCTAGACCCACTTGGAAGACGATTGTACGAAAAAGAAGAGTAAAATAAAAAAAGAAGAAGAAGAAGAAGACTACATAGAAGTACATACACATAAAAAACCTCGATTCGATTTCATAACAATCAAAGAAAAGAAAGAAAACCTTACACCATTGTCACTATAGCTCAAGCTTCATTCTTGTTCTTCGATGAAAGTCGATCTCCTCTGAATTACATAAATGCAAATTACAATTACATAAAAAGGAAAAACAAAAACCTAAACTAAGAAATGGAAAACTAGTCTAAAATCCTAACTCTGCATTGACCTCCTTTTTGCCTTTGAGTGCAGGTATTTATAGGAGAAATGGAGGGGGTAGAGGTGGATATTCAGTTCTGATCTGCTGTTTGTTGGCTTGTTGATTGCTGAATATCTCTTAACAACTGATAGAATTAGAAATAATGATCAACATAAGAGTTATAGCTCTGTCAGTCTGCTTTCTGGATCATCTTGAATCATCAGAATTGAGATTCTGTAGCAAAAGTTATGATTTGAATACTAAAATGTATCCAGTCAGAATCTGAATCAAACTTGCTTGATCTTTGCTTCAACCGATCGATTCTGAGAGGATTCTTCTCAACCAGTTTTCAATCTCTTGATTTTTCCCTGATTTACTGAGTGTGAATTAACTCTGATTTAATTCAGAATTTTTGTGGGCTTTGGGCTCATTTTTCTTCATCTCCTTAAAGAATGGGCCTGCAAATAAATTAAGCAATTAATTAGGACAATGCAGGCTTTTATTCTAAAATAAGTATGGAAATATGATATTAAATATGCAACATTAGAGACCAATCAGTTGCTGTCTTGCAGTCGGCCGACCGCACGGTCGACCGAAGGGCTCTGGACGACTGTCCGGTCGATCGGGAAACGTGCACCCATGCACGCACCCAACGGTCAGAAGTCCGGTCGACCACTTTGGTCGACCGATCTGACCTGACGTAGTGTCGGTCGACCGGCTTAGGCCAAAAACTGAGTTTGAAAGAGGATTTTGAGGAGATTTTGAAGTTTAACAAAATAGTTTTGATTAGAACTATATATAAAACATAAAATTGAGTTTTTAAGCAAAAGATTATATTTAAAAATATTTTGTACATATTATAGGAGAAATCTTTAGGAAAGATATGTGCGCAAAAACGTGTGTGTAGGAACTTTGAGCTTCAAACCTATTCACAATTCTTTAACAAAACTATAAAACTAAAAACAAATCTAATAAAGTCTCTTGAGCCAAAATGAAGTCTTGAGCCATGCAATGCCTTGCTAGAGCCTTCTCTTTTATGTTCCTTCCTTGTTGTGCCATATGCCTTAATTGCTCCATAAACCTAGAAATTCTTGTAAAAAACTAAGCAATGGCCTCCAAACATGGTACTAACCTGAAACTTATCTTGAACAAACTTATTAGTACCAAATAGCTCTTATATGTTTTTTTATCATCAAAGCTCTAAACAAATGGAGAGTGTAACCCTTTGGGCCAACAGGGGGCCCATAATACTACCACTCTCTTGTCCTGTCTGAGCAAACAAACACTTGTTTTCAACCACATATTTGTCCAGGCTCATTCTCAAATTTCTACTTTTTACAGGTATTATCCATCTGTTTTGTACTTTGCACCTTGAACTACAGACTAATGGCGGTCATGGGCTACGCGATGCATAAACCATCCGTGAATTCTTATGTGATGCTGAATCTCCCTGCCGGAAAAATGAACATGAAGATCGCAGTCTACACCACGTTGATCAATCCATTAACAAAGTATGCGTTGGTGGTGACACCCATTGCGAATGCATTAGAAGAGGGGTTTCATGTCATCAAAAAATGTTTCATGATCAACGTCTTGGTTCGAACTGTGATAGTGATCAGTACGGTGGTTGTGGCCTTGACCGTACCATTCTTCGAATACATGGTGGCACTTACAGGATCGTTTCTAAGTAGCACAGCTACAATGTTGTTGCTATGCGTATGCTACCTCAAGATCTTCAAGAACAAGTGGCTATCGGTCTTCGAGTTGGGGATTATTACTGGGATAATGGTAATGGGAGCATTAATTGCTTCTATTGGTACGTATACTTCATTGAAGCAGATTATACACAAGCTTTGAGCTTGAGGATATATTCTTTTTTTGATGTGAAACGTGATACATGTGTATCAGAAATCAGTGATAGAACGAAATTTAGCTATGTTTATGCAATATTCTTGTTATGTAATACACTAAATAAAATAAAATAAATAAAATAAAATAAAATAAATAAAGAAAGAAACAAAAAATATAATATATATATATATATATATATATATATATATATATATATATATATATATATATAGATATATATTTGTTTATGCCAAATTTCAAACTCATGTTCCTTTGTTCTAAATCTTAATGCCTAAACCATAATGTCACATTGGCATGTAGTTAGGTAGGAGATCTAAATTATTTAAACAAACTTAAAGCCAAATTTAAAGTTTCAAATTTCCAACTGAGAGATCTCATGAGATCTTTAGGGATCTTTATCCTAACAACCTGGATTCTTATCTTAACAAATGAATTGCTAAAAATCCTAACCTAAAGGATCTTATCCTATTATATTATCGTAACTCTCTTCTCATGCTTCCTTATTAATAACAAAAAGGAATGACAGTCAGAAAGAAATCCAAATCCAACATTCTTCCTCCTCCCTTCACCGCTTCTTGGAACTGATCGTGACGAAGGAACGTGTCCGAGGCTTGGAGATTGAGGAGCAGGAGAAGGGGATCAATCTAAGTAAGTAAAAATTTAAATTTTTATGAAATTAAAATTTTGTTTTAAAGTTTCATGATTAGATTATCTTACCATGAATTTTTCCATCAAGAATCTTATCTAAGATTAAATTGATGAACTAGAATTTAATAATCTATCATATTTAAAATTCACTTATGAAACTTAGATTCCACTTATATCTAGATAATTGTATGAACTATAAATTTCTGATATATCATGTGTAACTTCTGCTTTTCATGAATCTTAGATAAAAAATATTCAATAAAATCAAAATTACCATGCTTAGATTCTCTTTCCATAGATCGTTCCTTTCATTAACAACATCACCCTTGTTTATATAAAAATATATAAAAGTAATAAATTATTACCCCAATTAGATTATAGAAAACAAAGGAAAGAAATTATGGAATATTAAAAGAAAAAGAATTGGTTTGGATCAAATATATTGGATATTAAAAATTTTCCTCCCAAAAAGAAAATTTTAGAACCTTACCCATTAATCCAAATATATGTATAAGGTTATATATCAACAACTAAAATATAGAAATCAAAAAAAAAAGAAGGAAAAAAAAGAAAAAAATAACACTGCTCTCGGTAAAGGGCCGAGAGCAGTCGGCTATTAGGTCTTGAAATACACCTAGAGGGGGGTGAATGGGTGTTTATGCTAATCTTAAAAATTCTATGTCTTCTAAATGCAAACCTAAAACAAGTGTAGCTCAACTTAGTACAATCTAACAAGTGTAGCCGAATTCCCCTTGCGAGGCTCTGGACTAAACTCCTCTTGATTCCCCTTGATATGGGTTGAGGCGCTATGTGAAGCTCTTGTTAGATGAGTACGGGATTGGCAAACACAAGTATGATATGGATGATATGAAGAATGATGCAAACACAATGATATATATATAACAAGAATTATAAGCAAGCAAACAATAGCACAAGAGTTAGACAATATCACAAGTAAACAATTTAAAGCAATAAGGAGCAATAGAAATGTAAAGAAATGTAAAGCAAGAAGTGGACGCCAAGGCAATCGCAAACAAAGTGATTTGTTTCGAGGTTCGAGCCACCGCTCTACTCCCCGCCTTCACCTCCGTGAAGGGTTTCCACTATCCACCGAGGATGCCTTTACAATTTGGTCTACCGAAGACTGAGCACCGAGCTCCACCGAGTACAAATGACCTCTACCGAAGAGGTTGCTCCACAAGGAAAGGATTACAAGAACCAAGTGATCACAACAAGATCACTACACTCTTTCTCAAACTCTTTTACAATAGCTCTCACACTTTTACAACTTCACTATAGTAAGAATATAGGATTTTTGGCTCTATGAAGTGAGGTGAGAAAACTTCAGTTGTAGAGTGATATAGAAAATCAAACACAACTGAAAAATAATGCTAAAAGAGTTGGAAATGAATAGCTCAAAACAAACTTGACTTCTCTTTTGAAAAACAATGAAAACTTAGGATTTTTCTTAGTTGAAACACAAGGACCTATTCCCCTCTATTTATCTGGAGAGAATAGGTTAAAAACATTTTATTTACAGCTAAAAAGACCTGAAAAAGCTCTCCAACAACTCTCTAAAAATCTGTTAAAGCAGGGAAAAGAAACAGTTTTTCAGAATTGCCCAAAGAGGAAAGAGCCGTTAGGCAGCAGCAGGCTTAGCGGTCGACCGGTCCGGTCGACCGTTGCCTTGCTGGAAAGAGCCGTTGGGCTCCGGTCGACTGGTCCGGTCGACCGACCTTTTTGGGGAAACACAGTTTCCTTCTATCGGTCGACCGGTCCGATCGACCGAGAAAACCAGAGACCAAACCTGTGTGTCGAGTCGACCGTCCCGGTCGACCGACAGACATGCACAGCCTGTGCACGTCCTGCACAGGCGCCGGTCGACTGGGCCGGTCGACCGGTCTAGCCTGAAACACAAAAATGACAGTTTTTGAAGTTTGAAAAATTTGTAAACTAAATTTTTATTTAAACAAACTAAGGTAACATGCTGGTAGTATTATATAAACATGATCTAAACAAGATATGTATATTTTAAAACTTATAGTCATGTAGATATATACTAAGGCATGAAACCAAATTTAAGCTTGAAAACTTTAAAACAAGACTTCAAAATTTTGTCAAAACAAATTTTGTGTGTGTGTGTATCCTAGAGCCAAATAACCAATACTCAAACTTTACATTCTAATTCTTACAAAGATTCTAAGGACTTCAAGATCTTTAATAGGCTTCTCCAATGATCTTCAATACTTGTGCCTTGAGCCCAATTGGAGTTGGCTTGAGTCCAAATCCTTGTAAATGTGAGAGAATACTTCTAGTATGATGATAAACCTGAAACACACTTAAACAACAAATGTTATTAGTACAAATAACTAGTATGTTTTGTAATCATCAAAATACACTAAACAAGGGTGATTGTAACCTTGGGCCAACAATCTCCCCCTTTTTGATGATGACAAAACATATAGTTATTTAAACAAAAATATGGAAGAAGAGCTTGGAAAGCTCCCCCTCAAATAATGCTATATATAAAACGACATACAAAAACTAAATACATAAAGCATTGAAAACTAAATAGTTTTGTCAAAAACTTAGATAAAACTCAAACTTTATTTTGAAACTATAAAATATTAAAACTTAAACTTATTTTTCTTTTAAACTTAGTTATCTTATTCTCCCCCTTTTTGTCATACATCAAAAAGGGTGAAACTAAACAAACAAAATACATAGAAATATTTTATGAATCCAAAATGCAAACATTTAATTCACCACATATAAATGAAAATCTAGAATAATCTAAAGGTTTAGTAAAAATATCTGCAAGTTGGAAATCAGTTGAAACATAATCTATGTCATATCACCTTTCTCATAGTGGTCTCTAAGAAAGTGATATCTTATGTCTATGTGTTTGGTTTTACTATGTTGATTAGCATTCTTTGTCATGTGAATTGTACTAGTGTTATCACAAAAAATCTTAACATGATCAAAGTGCAAATCATAATCGAGTAGAGTATGTTTCATCCAGAGTACTTATGCACAACAAGCTCCGGCTGCTACATACTCCGCCTCGGCGGTTGATAGGGCTACGGAGTTTTGCTTTTTGGAAGACCAAGATACTAGACAATTACCTAAGAATTGGCAAGTTCCACTTGTGCTCTTCCTATCTACCCTACAACCCGCATAGTCGGCATCCGAATAACTAGTCATTGAAAATTGATCAGTTTTCGGGTACCACAAACCCATCTCAATCGTGCCCTTAAGGTACCTAATTATGCGTTTTACCGCTATTAAGTGTGATTCCTTAGGACATGATTGGAAACGTGCACATAAACAAATAGAAAATATTATATCCGGCCTACTAGCCGTTAAATAAAGCAAGCTACCTATCATGCTACGATATAATTTGATGTCTATATTATTACCTTGTTCGTCCTTGTCAAGTTTCGTAGTGGTTGCCATGGGAGTTTTACTCACTTTTGCTCCTTCAAGCCCGAACCTCTTGATGAGTTCTTTGGTGTACTTGGCTTGATTGATGAAGATCCCATCCACCCGTTGCTTGATTTGGAGTCCAAGGAAGTAATTGAGCTCCCCATCATAGACATCTCGAACTCGTCCTTCATGCATGACTCAAAAGCTTGACATAAAGACTCATTAGTAGATCCAAAAATAATGTCATCAACATAAATTTGTACTATGAGTATATCTTTTTCAACATGTTTTGTAAATAAAGTTGTATCAATTTTACCTTTCTTAAAACCGTTAGAAATCAAAAATGAGGATAATCTTTCATACCAAGCCCTAGGGGCTTGTTTCAAACCATATAAAGCCTTATCTAATTTATAAACATAATTAGGATGTGTAGGATCAACAAACCCGGGGGGTTGTTCAACATACACCTCCTCTTCTATAAAACCATTAAGAAAAGCACTTTTTACATCCATTTGAAACAATTTGAAATCTTTAAATGAGGCAAATGCTAGTGTCATCCGTATGGCTTCGAGCCGTGCTACGGGTGCAAAGGTTTCCTCAAAATCGATCCCTTCGATTTGGGTGTAACCTTGGGCAACTAACCTAGCCTTGTTTCTAACTACATTACCCGATTCATCCAACTTGTTCTTAAAGATCCACTTAGTACCAATAGTTGGTCTATCGTGGGGCCTAGGAACAAGATGCCACACTTGGTTGCGCTCAAATTGATTGAGCTCTTCTTGCATGGCAAGCAACCAATATGAATCGGCCTCGGCCTCGAGGACATTTTTAGGTTCTATATGTGAAATAAAAGCATAATTACCACAAAAATCTTGAAACTTAGAGCGAGTGGTTACCCCTTTTGATACATCACCTATGACGAGGTCCTTGGGATGATGTGGATTGTACCTCCAATCCTTAGGAAGTTCTTGTGTGGGCTCCTCACCATTTGTTTGATCTTCATGTCCTTGAGCCTCTTCTTCTTTAGCTTCTCTTTCCTCATCATCCTTTGGCTTGTCTCCCATAGTAGGTGCATCCTCCAAGGTCACTTTCTCCAAGCCTTCATCTAAAGCATCAATTTCTACAACATTCTTAACAAACTTGTTAGATTCCTCAAACTTAACATGAATAGACTCTTCAATAGTCAAAGAAGATCTAATGAAAACTCTATAAGCTTTACTAGTGTTTGAGTAACCTACAAAAATAGCCTCATATGATCTAGCATCAAATTTTCCTAAATTATCTTTTGTGTTTAAAACAAAACATTTGCAACCAAAGACTTTAAAATAGGAAACATTAGGTTTTCTAGAAAAATACATTTCAAAAGAAGTTTTAGTTGTATTTTTACACAAGAAAACACGATTTGATATGTAGTATGATGTATTAACGGCCTCGGCCCACAAATAATGTGGTAGACCGTATTCATTTAGCATAGTCCTAGCCATCTCTTGCAATGTTCTATTTTTCCTTTCAACTACTCCATTTTGTTGTGGAGTTCTAGGACAAGCTAATTCATGCTTTATTCCATTTTCTTCACAAAAAGTAATAAAGGGAAGGTTAATGAACTCACCTCCTCTATCACTTCTTATTCTTAAAATCAAAGATTCTTTTTCTTTTTCTACTCTTTTCTTAAAAGTTTGAAAATAAGAAAATTCTTGGCTTTTATGTTCAAGAAAGAATACCCATGTAAATCTAGAAAAATCATCAACTAATACAAAAGCAAATCTATTCCCACTTAGACTTTTGGTTTGTGTTGGGCCAAATAGATCCATATGGATTAATTCCAAGGGACGTGATGTCATGTTATCCTTAATTGATTTGAAAGAAGACTTAGTTTGTTTCCCATATTGACATGCGTCACAAACTCGGTCTTTTTTAAAATTCAAACAAGGAATACCTTTCACCATTTCCTTTGAATTTAATCTAGATATGTGGTCAAATGAAATATGCCCTAACCTCCTATGCCACAACCAAGAGTCATCATCGAGGGCTTTTAAACATGTAATATTACAAGACATATTAGGCATATCTATCATATATACATTATTAATACGAAAACCAGAAAACACACAAACATTAGAAATTCTATCAACTACTCTACAAGAAACATTATCAAAAACTACATCAAAACCTTTATCACATAATTGACTAACACTCAAGAGATTATGCTTGAGGCCGTCAACTAAAACTAATGGGGATGTGCCAAGTTTTACATTACCGATACCGATGATTTTACCCTTGGCGTCATCTCCGAAGGTGACGGTGCCACCTTCATGATATCTTGATAGGGTTGCAAAATTGTTGATGTCCCAAGTCATGTGCCTTGAGCAACCACTATCAAGATACCACAAATCTCTACGTTTTTGCGCCTTGAGAGGTACCTACATCATTTAACAAAGTTGTTGACTTTGGTACCCAAATTTTCTTGGGTCCTTGAAAGTTAGCATTCCGAACCCAAACATTATGTAATGATGCACTTAGTCTATCATAACAAAAATTCGCTAAGTGACCCTTACGGCCACAAAATGAACATGAATAAACTTTAGCATACATATATGCATGATGTGTGCGTGGAGTGTGAGCATGTTTTGGGGGTTTGCCATGTTGTTTAGGTTGTGTAGCATGAACATGAACATGAGCATGAGCCTTTTTCTTTGGGGCTTGTTTCTTAGGAAACATAGCCTCAATTTTCTTCTTGTTAAACTCACAATTTTTCAAAACAACACTTAAAGAATCTAATCTTTCCTTAAGCATGGAAACTTCATTTGAATCAACTAGTAGGGCCTTACCTTTGCAAGAAATCTTATATTTTTCAAAATCATTTTTGGTAGTGGCCAAAGTGGAAACCAAATCATCCTTTTCTTTAGTAAGTGTAAAAACTTGATGACTTAAAGATTCATTTTCCTTTTTCATTTTTAAATATTTTTTCTTTAAGAAATCATAGTTTTGTGACAACTCAACAAAAGCCTCTTCTAACTCATCCATAGAAAGATCATTATCATGAGAAGGGGAAGAGGTTACCTTGCTTGTGCCTTCATTAGCCATGAAGCACATGTTGGCGGTGTCTATTTCTTCTTCGGAGTCGGTCTCCGAATCCCAAGTTGCCTTCATAGCCTTCTTCTTGTAAGGCTTCTTTGATGTGGAGGGCTTAGCCTTGTCCGGACACTCCGCCATAATGTGTCCGGGCTTTTGGCAATTGAAACAAGTGATCCTTCTTTCTTCTTTGCCTCCTTGCCACCTTCTTCTACCTTGGTATTTCGCCTTGTTGTACATCCTCCGGACATTCTTAACAAGGAGTGATAGCTCCTCATCATCTTCTTCTTCATCGTCTTCATCAGAGTGTGTAGCTTGACTCTTGAAGGCGATGGTCTTCTTCTTGGAGGGTGCCATTTCCTCCCTTGCTTTCCTTTCCATCTCATGGGTTTTAAGGTTCCCAATGAGACTTATGAGCTCCATCTCTTCATTGTCATTGAGTTCCTTCAAGGTTATTGCCTTAACTTCCCATGAAGGAGGAAGAGCTCGGATGACCTTTCTTACTCTTTGATCATTGTTGATATCTTCACCTAGAGAAGAAAGACCGTTAGTAATCTTAGTAAATCTTGTGACCATATCATCTATGGTCTCATTTTCTTGCATGCTAAATGTTTCATATTGGGACTGAAGAAGGTCAATCTTAGCCTTCTTTACTTGTGAGGTCCCCTCATGTGTGACTATCAAGTGTGACCAAATCTCATATGCGGATTTGCAATGTATAACCCTAGAAATGTCATCATCATTAAGGGCTTGTAAAAGTGCATAGTGAGCTTTGGCATTGGCATCGAATTCCTTGGTCTCTATTTCGGACCAAGTGGATTCGTCACCGGGGGGTACACTAAAGGACTTAGTCACGGCTTTTGCAACTCGGCTACCTAGAGATTGCAAAAACACGATCATCTTAACTTTCCATATGGGGAAGTTAAGTCCATCAAACTTAGGAGGGGTCTTAATTCCATCGGCCATTTTTACTAAATGAATATGAATGAAATGATTAGCAATTTAGGATCTTCTCTAAGGTTGTTAAACCAATAGCCTAGAGTCCAAGCTCTGATACCAATTGAAATACACCTAGAGGGGGGGGTGAATAGGTGTTTATGCTAATCTTAAAAATTCTATGTCTTCTAAATGCAAACCTAAAACAAGTGTAGCTCAACTTAGTACAATCTAACAAGTGTAGCCGAATTCCCCTTGCGAGGCTCTGGACTAAACTCCTCTTGATTCCCCTTGATATGGGTTGAGGCACTATGTGAAGCTCTTGTTAGATGAGTACGGGATTGGCAAACACAAGTATGATATGGATGATATGAAGAATGATGCAAACACAATGATATATATATAACAAGAATTATAAGCAAGCAAACAATAGCACAAGAGTTAGACAATATCACAAGTAAACAATTTAAAGCAATAAGGAGCAATAGAAATGTAAAGAAATGTAAAGCAAGAAGTGGACGCCAAGGCAATCGCAAACAAAGTGATTTGTTTCGAGGTTCGAGCCACCGCTCTACTCCCCGCCTTCACCTCCGTGAAGGGTTTCCACTATCCACCGAGGACGCCTTTACAATTTGGTCTACCGAAGACCGAGCACCGAGCTCCACCGAGTACAAATGACCTCTACCGAAGAGGTTGCTCCACAAGGAAAGGATTACAAGAACCAAGTGATCACAACAAGATCACTACACTCTTTCTCAAACTCTTTTACAATTGCTCTCACACTTTTACAACTTCACTATAGTAAGAATATAGGATTTTTGGCTCTATGAAGTGAGGTGAGAAAACTTCAGTTGTAGAGTGATATAGAAAATCAAACACAACTGAAAAATAATGCTAAAAGAGTTGGAAATGAATAGCTCAAAACAAACTTGACTTCTCTTTTGAAAAACAATGAAAACTTAGAATTTTTCTTAGTTGAAACACAAGGACCTATTCCCCTCTATTTATATGGAGAGAATAGGTTAAAAACATTTTATTTACAGCTAAAAAGACCTGAAAAAGCTCCCCAACAACTCTCTAAAAATCTGTTAAAGCAGGGAAAAGAAACAGTTTTTCAGAATTACCCAAAGAGGAAAGAGCCGTTAGGCAGCAGCAGGCTTAGCGGTCGACCGGTCCGGTCGACCGTTGCCTTGCTGGAAAGAGCCGTTGGGCTCCGGTCGACTGGTCCGGTCGACCGACCTCTTTGGGGAAACACAGTTTCCTTCTATCGGTCGACCGGTCCGGTCGACCGAGAAAACCAGAGACCAAACCTGTGTGTCGAGTCGACCGTCCCGGTCGATCGACAGACATGCACAGCCTGTGCACGTCCTGCACAGGCGCCGGTCGACCGGTCTGGCCTGAAACACAAAAATGACAGTTTTTGAAGTTTGAAAAATTTGTAAACTAAATTTTTATTTAAACAAACTAAGGTAACATGCTGGTAGTAGTATATAAACATGATCTAAACAAGATATGTATATTTTAAAAACTTATAGTCATGTAGATATATACTAAGGCATGAAACCAAATTTAAGCTTGAAAACTTTAAAACAAGACTTCAAAATTTTGTCAAAACAAATTTTGTGTGTGTGTGTATCCTAGAGCCAAATAACCAATACTCAAACTTTACATTCTAATTCTTACAAAGATTCTAAGGACTTCAAGATCTTCAATAGGCTTCTCTAATGATCTTCAATACTTGTGCCTTGAGCCCAATTGGAGTTGGCTTGAGCCCAAATCCTTGTAAATGTGAGAGAATACTTCTAGTATGATGATAAACCTGAAACACACTTAAACAACAAATGTTATTAGTACAAATAACTAGTATGTTTTGTAATCATCAAAATACACTAAACAAGGGTGATTGTAACCTTGGGTCAACAGGTCTGTGAAGTGGGTCCCACTAGCCTAGATTGAAAAAAGAAAAAGAAATAATTTTCTTGGCCTGCTCTTGGCCATGCTGAGAGCAGGGCCCCCTGGGCCTGGTCATTAGGCCAGGCCAAAGAACTGAAAACAAAATAATATATAAATGTATTATCAGAAAGCCCAATACAGTCTAGCCCAAATATTATGGGTTTTAATCCATTGAAACCTAACCCAATTACAAAACAGACCCATTAACTTAATGAAAAACCATTTTTTTGGGGAGATAAAAATTTGAAAAAAATAAATAAAAATAGGGATAAATATCTAGATAACCCCTAGAATCCACTTAAAAATTTTGGGATTATTTGCAACTTATATGAGACTGAACCACTACCTTCTAAGTTGAAACCCGCTATTCCAACATTCAGACCTGTTATGAAATTTTTATGTTTTTAACCATTTAAACCCCCCAAAAATCAGTAAATAAAATCTAAATAATCCCATGAACTCTATACTTCACTATACAACCTTGTTTAAATATCTGGATCATCAATATTTAATTTAAAATACTGAATAAATAGGATATCTCATGTAAATTTTGATATATGTAAAATTTGATAAATTCTAATTCGAATGTATTTAATGTAGATTCTTCAAATTGGTGATTAGACACCTGATAGGCCCAGGTGAGTGTTCTTTTGCTCAATATATATATATATATATATATATATATATATATATATATATATATATATATATATATATATATATATATATATGTTTATTGTTGCTATTATTGAATGGTTGATTAAGTAAATTGATTGTTAAATTTTCTAGAATTTAGAAATTTGCTTAGAAAATTATAAGATTATAAATATTGATGTTGCATAAATAGATTATTAATTTTTCTGGAATCACTAAATTTCTCTTGATTAGAATTCATCAAATTATTTAATAGAAGTAGAAATTATTTAAAATTATGAAATGGTCATTTATTGATAAATATTTAAAAGTATTCCAAATTGTTGAAATTGCAGAAAAGGAATGTGAAACTAAATTCTTATATTATATATTGACTATATAGTAAGAGTGGTCATATTGTATTGGATCATAGGAATATTGAAAAAGGGATCATGTTACCAATATCACTGGGTATGATATTGTTTTATTGTCAAACAGTCATTGATATTGTTATTGTTCGTACCCAGTAACTTAGGTGACATAATTATTAGATAACTTACACTAGGGATGGGAAAATTAATAAAGGAGACGGTGTTGGTAATTTGGGTGGACTTAGGATATAGGTTGCGCAACCGAAATACGATTCCACTATAGGGTTCTGAGGGATGACTGACATCCTGTATTGTTCTTATTATAATTGTTATTGACATATTGTTATTATTTTTGATATTGACTACCTAGCGGTAGGACCTGGTTCAGCGCCAGGTGATTGGGCCGTAGTTCTGAGTATGTTTGGAACCCACCTAAAACACAAATTACTGTCTCCAATTATCAGTTTTAAACAACAAGACATTAAGAATAAACATACACAGACATATTGACAACATGACTCTATCTGGCAACTTTAAATATATAAATGGTATTGTGGTGCATATTATTGTGTTTTAACATGGTTCTGTTATGCTAATTATTAGTATGATAAATTATATTTAGCTATGCATGTTTCTTTATATTCCCTCTTTTTATCACTCACTTAGTTTGCTATTGACGACCCTGAGTTTGCTTGCTCAGGTTTTGATTCAGAGACTCTGTAGGAGTAGGAGTACTTCGAACACCTTACAGATCTCCAGTAGGCAGATTTTTTTATCCTCATATGTGAGAGACTTTTATGGTTATATTTTCTATGATTTCATTATATTATAATAAGTGAAACCTTTGGTGACATTTGTATTTGATTTCTTTTAGCTGGAATAATTGATAAACCTTGTTTTATTTGAATTAATGTACTAAGGCTTAACATATTAGTTTTAAAAATACGTCACTAGCTCCATCACATACCCCTTTTATGTGATAGTTTCACCAATTATACGATCTTGGCGGTGAAAATAATCAAAACTATAATGCAAGATGTTGAGTTTAACAAAAATAATGATGCAGTGGTACCGATTTAGATTAGAAATAAGGTATTGCACTACAAGTTATGATGGCAAAAGCTTATAAAATTAATGTAAAAGAGCTAGCAACAACAGGACTATCAGTATATCACAATCTCACAGTTTATGGCAGCAGATTAAATTGATAAAATAATAGAGGCAAATATCAACTCACAAATAAACAGATCATTTTAAAGAAAATAACCATTGAGAACAACACATATCTCAGTGACCTATGGAGAATGCCAATGCAAAGCTCTCATTGTCACAATCGTAATGCTATAAAAATCATTTGAATCAGAGTCTGGATGTGAAAGTTATAACCGAAAACCCAATTGATGCTTTAACTGTGATGATGGCATGGTGGTGATGGCCGGTGGCGCGTGTGAGATGAGATCAAGTGAAAAGAGAAGGAGTCAGTGTCAGATTCTTTGACTAGTGTGGAGAATAGAGAGAGGAAGAATGAAAAAGACGGAGATGGCGGCTGAGGTAAGGAAGTAGGAGAGAGAAAAAGGTAGGATTCTGATTTAATTAGAAGAAATTAGGAATTCAACCCTAAACAACTATTCTCCCTCTTCTATGATGTATTGTTATCTTTGTAATAAAATGTCATAACACACATGAAAAAGTATTCTAGGATAGAAATATATTCTCACAATGCAATGTAGTAAATTATGAATTTGCATAAAAAAAGTTGAGTAAAATTTAATAAACTCATTATTCTCACAAATTGCATGCTTATTACTTGTGATTAGATAAATGAGAATAAATCTGTAAAGAAGAAATGCGCATCCAATGACTTCACCCACTCTTGATTTCTCTCTGGCACATCAGTGACCTAATAACAGTAGGAGAGGTGGGGGCAAAGACACTGTTGGTCGATATCTCCTGAATGATTTTTCTTTTAATGAGATTTCTCTTTTCTTTGTTGCAGCTGGATTAGGGTAGCCAAGAGATATGCAGATGAATGGGAAGGGGGTTTTAAAATAACAAATTTAGGCAACGAAACTGAACCTAAATCTATTTTGTCAGATAATATTCTGGAAAACTAAAATGTGTGCCATGTCAGTCGATATTTCGGCTTAATGTACATGACTGATATTCAACTAATATTTGCGATATCGGCCGATATTAGTTCTAAATAATGTTCCTTTTTTCACCATAAAAATCGATATTATCTGATATTTAGACCGTTGTGTTTGACAAGGGATGGTCGATTCCCTAAACATAGGTCCTATTGCAATTTCTATACCTCGAAGGCTGGAATCACGATCAAAGTTTGTCAAATTTTTGACATTGGCTATTTTTTCCTTGGTAACAGTCAAAAAGAAGAAACATATTTTAATTGGAGTTTCTTAATCTGTATGTATGTGCATCTTTGATTTCTGATTCCCATGTCTGGATATTTCACATGCTTTACTGAGTTCATATCTGAAGAAGTATTTGATTCCACAAGAAAGCCTAGACTATGAATCTACTTTTTTTAGACATCTAAATGTGGTAACTCTGTTAGCTTTAATCTTTGAGTAAGATAAGAACATTTTAAAATAGCCATGAAAAGTAGTAATGAATATGCTTCCTAATGTTCTGATTGAAGCCCTCTGCTATAAATTTGTCTAAGCAGGAAAGACAACCGTTATGACTCGATGTTTGTGTGAGAAGCTGTGGGCTAAGACCAAGGGTAGAAAAGGCATAGTGGCTAGAAAACAAAATGGAAAACATACAGTGGGGCCCACTCGATGAGTTTTCCTTGAAAAATTGGTTGGTGGGCCCTACACTGTCAGTTTTTCACCCTTTTCAAGCATTTTTGCAGAGAAAGAAGAATGGGGATTTTGCTGACATTTTGCCGACGTCAGCGCCACATTCTAGTTTTTTGAAAATTGCAAACATACAAGATTTTGAATCTTGAGGGAAAACTGACAGTGGGGCCCACTGTATCCACCTTTTCTAGCCCATTTTCTTGGTTCCGAATAGGCCCAAAGCAGAAAAAAAGAGATGGTTCAGTTGGGCAAAGCATTCGGGCGCCTAGAGCCGGTTCAGTTTGACAATTTTAAGATAGTGCATGCCAAACTTAATCAAAGAGAGGGAAAATTTGCAGAATCCATTAATTTGAAAAGTCTTTTGAAGCATCGTGATTGAAGAGGGATTTCTATAGTTTACCATTTTTACGATATGAAAAATTTTATACATGCATGATTTTTAGTTACATAAATAACTTGAATATTTTTTTCTCACGTCAAACTCTACTAACATTAGTTGTTTTGCAGAGAAATTAAAAAGAGAATTCTACAAGGCTTGTTTGATCAGAAAAGTTGAAAAAAAAGAAAAATTGACAGTATAATGTTTCTTTCACTTTTCATAAAAATGCGCTATGAGTCTCATCTGTCATATTTTTCCACTCCATTCAACTCTTGTTTGGTTTCATAAGAAAGAAAGGGAGGAAAGAATAAGAAAGACCCGTTACAAATTGTTTATTTATTAATAAAATATTCTACTTAGTCTTTTATATTTACTTTTCAACTTGATTTTTAATTGTTTATTAGTTTTTTAGAGCTTGTTTGGCACAGAAAGTGACTTCAGAAAATCTAGCAAGTTTCTGTCTTCTTAAAGAAAGTTGATCCCTCGAACATGGGTTACACAGAGAGGATTATTGTAGTTTTCCTCTAAGGTGCTTGTTTGGTTAAGGGTAGGAAATCTCTCTAAGAAACCCACTAATAATATATTATATTTGCTATTAATAATGTGAGACAACAATTTGTGAGAGATTTTTTTTTAAAATACTAAAAACTGACCATTTTAAGAGGAATTCTAACATCATTAAAGGCTGACGTGGCCCATTTTTTTGAACCCAATTTTCTCTCAACCTAACAAGTTTAGAGAGAAAAAAAGAAAAACTTCCTCAACTTTTTTCCTTCCACTTTCCTGGGAAAGAAGCACATTATTGGTAGGAAAAAGGGAGGAGAATTCTGATGATGTCACCCCACTTTCTCTCCCTCTCAAGTTTTTAGGGGCCTCGAGTGTAAGTTTTCCAAGTTTTGATTTTTTGATGTGTTTGGTTGGGTTGAAAAAAATGTGAAGTCTGTTAAAATGCAAGAAAAATAAGGGTGCCATATCCGATTTCTTTCCTTATAGTTCCAAGCTCGAATGAAGGAAATTGAATAGAAAAGTTTAAGAATAGTGGACTCACTTGTCCTCGGCTTATTTCCTAATTTTTCTCTCTTTTTTCTTTGGGTTTCAATTCAAACAAACATGATTTCAAACAAAAAAAAAGAGAGTAGAAAGAGATGAAAATGAACAAGGGGGCCCATAATTCTACCACTCTCTTGTCCTGTCTGTGCAAACAAACACTTTTTTCCAACCATATCTTTGTCTAGGCTCATTCTCAAATTTCTACTTTTTGCAGGTATTATCCATTTGTTTTGCACTGTGCACCTTGAACTACAGACTAATGGCGGTCATGGGCTACACGATGCACGAACCATCCATGAATTCTATGACGCTGAATCTCCCTATCGAGAAAATAAGCATGAAGATCGCAGTCTACACCACGTTGATCAATCCATTAACAAAGTATGCGTTGGTGATGATGCCCATTGCAAATGCATTGGAAGAGCGGTTTCATGTCATCAAGAAAAAGGTTCATGATCAGTGTCTTGATTCGAACAGTGATAGTGATCAAAACGGTGGTTGTGGCCTTGAACATACTGTTCTTCGGATACATGGTGGCGCTTACAGGATCGTTTCTAAGCAGAATAGCTACAATGTTGTAGCTGTACGTATGCTACCTCAAGGTCTTCAAGAACAAGTGGCCATCGGTGTTCGAGTTGGGGATTATTGCTGGGGTTATGGTAATGGGAGCATTAATTGCTTCCATTGGTACATATACTTCATTGAAGCAGATTATACACAAGCTTTGAGCTTGAGGATGTATTCTTTTTTTGATGTGAAACATGATGCGTGTGTATCAGAAATCAGTGATAGAACAAAATTTAGCTATGTTTCTATAATATTCTTGTTATGTAATACACTAAATAAAATAAAACAAAATAAAATAAATAAATAAAGAAACAAATATATATAATTAGAATATATATATATATTTGTGAAAAAAAAAACACCTAGAGGGGGGGTGAATAGGTGTAAAAGCTAATCTAAAAACTAAATGAAAACTTAATGCTCTATATGCGGAAGCTAAAGCAAATGTTGCACAACTTAGTACAATTCAACAAGTGTAGTCGAATTCCCCTTGCGAGGCTCTGGACTAACTCCTCTTGATTCCCCTTGAAATGAGTTGAGGAGCTATGTGAAGCTCTTGTTGGATGAGTATAAGTTAGGCACACACACACACAAGCAATCCAAGCAATCAAGGATATAGCAATAAGATGCACACACACAATCAAGCCAAGCAAATAAGGATGAGCAATATGAAATAGATGCAAGGCAATACAAGCAAGTAAGATATGATGCTATGAATGAAATGATGCTTGAATAAAATGATGCTTGCACAAATGTAAAGAGAGTAAGGGTTAGAGAGATGATGGATCAAACGCTAACACAAAGATTTATTTCGAGGTTCGAGTACCCAACTCTACATCCCCGCCTACACCACCGTGTAGGATTTCCCAACCCACTATAGGAGTACCAAACTCCTCTCTCAACCTTACAATGTCACCGAGGTAATACAACCACAATCCATCTCTACCGAAGAGGGATACGGCCCGTAGCCAACAACAAACACCACAACCTCTACCGAAGAGGCTCACTACAAACACAATCACCTCTACCAAAGAAGGATCAAACCAATACCACTCCGATCACCTCTACCGAAGAGGGATTCACAAAAGCAAGGAGGGTTTACAACTTAGAGGCTTCAACAACAACCTCAAAACTCTCTCTTTCTCTTTTTTCACAAAAATAAGATCCTAATAGTTTAGGATAGAAGATATGGCTCAAATGTGGAAAACAAAGTGTTTTGATCAAAGAAAAATTCTTGGGAAAATAGCAAATTGATATATAAATGAAGAGCAAGAAATCTATTCCCAAAATCCTATTTTCTTTGAAAATAACAAAAAACTTTAAAACAAATCAAATGAATCTTTTTGCCCAAAAAACTCTTTTGAAAACTCTTTTAAAACACTGAAAATGGTCAGGAAATTTTTGCTCAAAAAATCTTAAAGAGAAACTCCAAACAATGGGGTATTTATAGGCCCTAGTCAAAACTAGCCGTTTGGCTGACGTGTCAGCCTGACAGGCCTGGCGGTCGACCGCCAACGGTCATATTTTTGACCGCTGGGCAAACCCGGTCGACCCAACAATCCAGAGAGCAGATCTCTGTAATCCGGTCGACCTCTCGGTCGACCCAAGGATCCAGAGAGCACAGCTCTCAGACCCGGTCGACCGGCCCCTGTGCCAGCCAGACGTGCACAAGTCTGTGCACGTCGGTCGACCCTAGGGTCGACCGGCCCATTGTACGGTCGACCCAGCGGTCGACCGGGTTGGCCTGACAGTCACAATCTGGGTCCAAAACCTGTTTAAAACATGTTATAAAAATTCTTTTAATGATTTGTAAAAACCCAAAAATGTTTTTATCATATTGCATTGATATATAAACATGTGATAAACTTTTCTACTCAAATATCAAGCATATGAAATCATTTTTCATTTTTATCAAAAAAACAACTTTTGTATTTTCATCAAACTTGATTTTTCCAAAACATGAATAGGAATGTCAAAATAAGTTTGTCTTGAAAGTTTAAGCATGTATGTATAAATAGAAACTATCTACTATACATATAAATCATGAAAACTTGTTTTGATCAAACTATTCATGAAAACCAAATACCAAACATAAAACGTGTGTGTTATTGTGCACTTGAGCATATCAACTATACTAAGCTTTACAAATGGATCTAAACACACTATCTAAACTAGGATACCTAAGTCTCTTGACGATCTTCCATCTTCAAGTAGACTTGCTCCCAAAACGCGATCCATCGAGTGCGAAGGTATGATCTTGAAGCTTTGGCACCGGAATCACCATGATAAGCTTCCAAACATCTTTTGTTGAAGCTAATCACCAACTAATATCCTGCTAATGATTTGAAACTTAGAAACACAAGAATATTAGTAAACATAACTACATGAGTTGATCATCATCAAAACTAGAGTGGGAGGCCTTTGGGCCAACAATCTCCCCCTTTTTGATGATGACAAAACTCATGGAGTTATATATGCATGGATTAAAGTTAAGCTTCAAAGAAGCTCCCCCTTAACTCATGCATAAACAAATAAACAATTAAATATGCATGAATGATAATGCATATAAACATGGTGCTCTAGATAACAATGAAATATTCAAGATAAAAACATGTTTTAGATACCAATTCAAATTAAAATAAAACAAGCAATCATGCTCTAGATACCAATTAAAACAAGCAATCATGCTCTAGATACCAATTAAACAAATTAAACTTAAACTAGATACCAATTAAAACATCATAAACATCATATATACAAACACAACAAATAGTCCCCCTTAAGCAAGGAAGACATGCATATATAAACAAAACATAAATTCTTCTCCCCCTTTTTGTCAATCATCAACAAAGGGGTAAAAACATAAAAACAAAATTTTCTCCCCCTTTTGTCAAAAACAAAAAGATCAAGAAGGGGTAATCCAAAACATTCATAACAACAATGATACCAATTCAAGATATGACAATAAAGCATATTGATACCAATTGAAGTAAAACATATAACAATCAATCAAAAATACATGTCATCATTTTTTTTATATTAAAAACATCTTGACACCAATTGATAAGCAAACATATAGCTTACCAATGATATCTAAACACTCTTGATATCAATAGAAAGTATTTTACTTTTAAGAGCATATGATATCAAATTGAAAGTATTTTTCATTTAATAATTCATTTTTGAAATCATAAAGTGTGGGAGTAGAAATCAAATATCAATTGAAAATAAGAAATTCTAGTTTTCTCCCCCTTTATGAAATACCAACTAAAAACATGCATAGGCTTGAATAAGATATCAATTGAAAAATTAACTCAATTGAGAGAAAAAGAAACTCAAGTTCTAGCATAAAACATGTATATGTGTATGAAATAGAATGAGTACCAATAGATGATACCAATTGAAAGCATACATGCACAAATCAACAAATATGAGTACATAAAGAATCAAATTGATACCAATTGAAAGAGTTCAATGATACTAATTGAATTAACAATAATAAGCATGGTATATCTCATATCACAAAGAAGAATACGAACTAGTTAAAATGGAAAGTTTTGTAAACTAGTACGAAATCCTTCAAGCAAGGAATAAAACAAGATTATTTTTCATAAAATATGAAAATCACATGATAATCATCGCTCTAATCAATAAAGCATAAAATGACTCATGAAAACAAAACATGAGCAATAAATGTGAGTGTATAAATACAATGTGAGGATCATAATCATGAAAAATATTTCATTAAACTCAATTATTCCTTAAAACATAAATCTATCAAAAACATGAAGATCATAAATAATTATTTAATCTTCAAGGCATATGTATGTCTAGTATAAACTAAAGTATACATACATATCCAAAACACAACGAGTCCACAAAATGTATATGCATGAAAGTAAGTGGCTCAAAAAGGATGTATATGTATAAGATTAGTTTGAACTATATGGACATATACATGAAGTTAAACTTATAATCATGAAAAGCTAAATTTTCATCTAAAAACAAAGTTCATTTCAAGGTATATGTATGAATTGTCAATACACTAAGTATACATACATATCCCTAAACAAAATTGAGTCCATATATATAGATTTTGCATTGAAGGCAAATGACTCAAGGGCTATACATGTATATCTTAATGTTTTGGCAAAATAAACATATACATGAAATGGAAACACATGATCTTTCAAACTTTAAAAATGGGAATACAAGTTTAAAATGTATGAATCATCAAAACTAGACTATACTAGCACATCTAATGGGTACAAATAAGCATTCAAGCCCAAACATATATAAAGATTTATTTGTGGCCCATTATATGTACAAGTATACAACTAGTCTTAATGAGAACTAACATTTAAACACATATTCAAATCATTGAGCATCAAAACATACACGAATATCATATTTCTAAATAAAACACATACAAAATTCATCAAAATTCTTTTATTTGAATTTTAAACTACATATACATGCAAATAGGCACAACAAGTATAAATTGAAAAAATCATCAAATCTAGCTTATACGTGTACATATAGTGAGTACAAATGAACATGAAGTACACATATATATAAGAATCAAATGTAGCTCACTATTTGTACATATATAATACAAGTTTTGATAAAATCTACATTCAAACATGTTATCACCACATGAAACATCAAAACCAAGACAAAAACCATCATGATAAAAATTAAAACATGATTAATATGCAAATTCACATGTATTAGATTCATGATGTACACTATAGCTAAACAAAAGGTGAGAACACTAAATATAAGTTCATATAAGCATGTGTGTCTCAAATACTATATATGTATGTCAAGGATCTAATAAACATGGCATTTACATACTAATCCAAAGACAATGAAACATGCTATAAACAAATGCATATGAAAAGCATGTAAACAATAAATATGAGAGTTAGAGATTTATACCAAAATCGATGAGGGCACTTCTCTAATTCTCCAAACCAAGGTGGTCCTCCCACCATCTCTTCCCTTGAAAGTGATGCATCCAAATGATTTCCTTTAAGCTCGGAACGCATCCACTCCAAGGTGCCATCACTCTCACGTCATGTGAGAGCCCACACCTACATCAAAAATAGGAGGGGTGGTCTTTGGTACCCATACTCTTTTGGGTCCATGGGGGTTAGTACCTTCTCTAACCCAAACAAATTTCTTTACTAAATTTATATTATGTAATCTATCAAAACAAAATTTAGCAAGGTGGCCCTTACGACCACAATGTGTACAAGTGTACACATGAGCATACATAGTGTGATGGTGTCCGTGAGGATCATGTGTATGCCGTGTATGGTGTGCATGAAAAGATGGAACTTGTTTCTTTCGAAACAAAGTTTCCAACCGTGTATGCCCTTCTACACATTGGCTCAAAGTGGAGCCCAAATAATCTACACTCTTCTTTAGCAAACAAATATCATCATTAATCCTAGAAGAAGAGGTACATGCATTAGGTAGACTAGATGATAAGGCTACACTAGCATGGCAAACATGAGCATCAATCTTTTTATGCAAAACTTCATTTTTCTTTAAACATGCATTTAGCTCATTAGAAATAGAAATAATTTTATTTTTCAAAGCAACATTCTCTTTTAAAACAAAATCTACCTTTGAAGACAAGTTTTCATTTTTCTTCGAAAGGTTTTCACAATCATTTTTATTCTTCAAAAATTCATTTTCCTTTAATACAAGATTAAGTTGAGATCTCAATGAATCCCTATCATTAGAAATCTCCTCCTTTTCTTGCAAAACAATATCAAGTCTAGATTGCAAATTCTTATTTTCATTTTTAAGACCTAGACATTCCTTTTTCACAATTTTATATTTCTCAATTAATTTTTCACACACAATGGATAGTTCTTCATTTAAAGCATGGGCATCAACATGATTATTTGAAGAACTAGAGCAATCTCACTACGATCTAAGTGGGGTTCCGAATGTACCTCAAGGGAGTCATTCCCTTGGACCATATAGCATTGAGATTCGGACTCTCCACTAGTCTCCTCTTCTTGTCGGATTTGTGCTTGAAGCTCGGAGGTGGTGGTTGTTTGACCCGAAAAGAGAGGAGATGAAGAAACTGGTGTAAAAGGAGTTTCCTTGAATCAAATGAAACTATTACACAGCAATTACAACTTTCCCTTCCAGTTACAAGGGAGGGAGGATATTGAAGCTTGAATCCCCCCTTTGTTTAAGGCTGGGTTCTTCGTGTGGCGGTGGAGAGTGAATCTTGTTCTCCGTTGATCAGATGACCGTCTGGACCGTCAGGGGGTCTTCTCCTCGGCAGGTAGAGAGAGTAACACAGCTTTGTCTACCACAACTCTCAAAGAGAAGGTAGGCGAAGAGCAGCTCGTGCGCGGCAAGCTTGCCAAGGGGTCGAACTCTCTCTCTGAATGTGCGTCGATCTCTCTATGTCGTGCCCTTCTTGTACTTATGCCCGTATGTGTCGTATGCGCGTGCCTGTCCCTCTATAGCGACTGGGCTATTTATAGAGGTCTTAGGGGTGAGCGTGCCCCCTAAAAACGATCCACAAAGAGGGGCCGCTTCCCGCTACATGGGCGGTGAATGGCGCCATAATCGAGGCAGTTATAACTGAGACGCGGGTCTGGACCCTAGCGCCTTGAGGTTGAGACGCGGGTGTCGAACCTACGCGCCTTGATGCTGAGACGCGGGTGTCGAGCCTACGCGCCTTGATGCTGAGACGCGGGTGTCAAGCCCACGCGCCTTGATTCTAAGACGCGGGTTTGGACCTTCGCGTCTTGATGCTGAGACGCGGGTTTGGACCTTCGCGTCTTGATGCTGAGACGCGGGTTTTGACCTTCGTGTCTTGATGTCGCATTTAGCCTTGCGTCTGGATCTTGGATCTCTGCCTTTTAATGGCTTGTCTTTGTGATTTTTAGACAGCCTACAGAACCCCCTCCAAAATTTTTGATATTCCGCAGTTAACTGGGACGGATTTCAAAATACTTTAGATTTTTGCTAAATTTGCCTCCATGACTGGACTGTTAATGCTTCGGGTTTGATCTAATCTGGAGTTGGTCTTCGTGAGTGTACTGTTGAACTCTTTGAAGCCATCAGGGTTGATCATGTTGAGTGTCTAGATACACAGTCTAAACCTCCCCGACTGCTTTTAAGTCTGTCACGGGTGCGCTTTGAGCCAGGAGTGGTTGGTTTTCTGCTTGTGCCAGTGTACTGTTGAACTGATCTGTAGAAGCAGGAGACTGAACGCAGGTTCTTTTTTGAAAAGCAGAGATAGTGCTGCTTTAAAGACGCGACTTCTTAGAGAGACGCGATTGATCTTCCATATGGCGGACGCGATGTTAGGTCAGCTTGAAAGGACGCGTACTTTGGAGAGACGCATCATTTGAATATAGACGCGATTATCTGGACGCGCTTATGGCGATGCTGACGGGGCACGTCCATCGAAGAGACGCGACCGTCGGTTACGAATCCGTGCTATGTCATGATTGCACTGCCAGTTGGCCTAGGGAATCAACGGGATTTCACCTTTTGGCACGCGGATTTCCCGGTTCATTAAATGATCTACTCCACGCGTTAAGCGATGACTCGCTGCAGCAATATGGCGCATGATCTTCGCGAATCCTTGGAACGATCCGTGCCACGCGTCAAGCGATGACTCGCTGGAGAGGTTATCGAGCCACGCGCTGCGTATCTTCGCGAATCCTTGTGCCTATAAAAGGCAACAGGCGGAGAGAGATCTCTTCTTCTCCGATCGCATTCGCTTACGTTTTAAGAGAATTCTTCCTTCTCTGTTCATCTCCATTACTGGATTTTTGAACTGAGATGGCACCCAAGGCTAAACCAACTGCATCGTCCTCAAAGGCGGCCGCCGCCGAGGCCCGGAGGGGTGGCTCCTCCTCTGCATGGGAAGTTCTCTACCCAGGTTTAACGCCGTTCGGGTTTCACCATTACTGGAAGTACAGGAACCCAAAAAGATATCTTTTTGGAGAACCCTTAACATGGAACCATTAACACAGAAAATAAATCCGTGTTTGATTCTCAGACGCGGTCTCAGACGCGGTCTTTGAGTTGATAACCGAGGCGCAGGTTTGAGTACTTGGCGCCAGCGAGTTCTGCATCTTGGATTCTTCACTTAGAAGGTTTCCAGACGCGAACTTGATGCTTACGTCCTGGACGCGGACTTGATCCTTGCGTCCTGTGACATCAGGTGACTTAGAGACTTTTCATAAGTCTTGGTTTTCAAAACGCAGACTTGATCCTTGCGTTTTGTGACATCAGGTGCTGGTTTTTGATGGATCCCGCACCTGAGCCCAAGTACTTAGAGTCTTTTCGTAAGTCTTGGTTTCCCAAACGCGGACTTGATCCCGCGGATCTTACGCCTGGACGCGGATTTGCAGTCTGGACGCAGATTTGATGATTCTTGCGTCTAGTATCTCTTCTGCGTCTTGACTGTAGACACTTAGCATCTTTTCTTGTTCCTGAAAAAGCGTCTGATTAAGTGTCCTTTTCTTTTGCAGTGCCACACCCTACTGCCCCACTTGCCCAGAACAGCCATTTTGGGCGTGTAGGTGGTGCCGATCGTGACTTGACTTTCGTGCTACGAAGGACAGTACCTGTGACTGCTGACAGGTCGAAGGAGCGCCAGGAGAGGCTCTCTGATGTTGATATGAGAACCCTTAGGGTGCTCATGACCGATGCACTATTCACAACGGATGCACGCGTCACACTAGAGAAGCCTGCCTTCTTCTTCGGGGATCGTATCGGCGATGGTGGCAATTCTTTATATGACGGAAATTATAGGTGGCTCCGTCAGATAAGGGATGGAAGGTTCTTTCTTCCAGCCATGGAGAGGATGCTCCCTCTGTCCTATCTCCAGCACATGTCCGTCCCCAGAAGATGAAATGGGACGTTTCCCGATATGTCCCTGAGATCACTCTCGGTGATTTAGGCTCTCATAAGGTACATCGTCATGATGCTCATGATAGGACAGTTCTTGGCCTGTTCCCCGGGTCGCACAAGTCTGAGCTCCAAGCTGGAGAGATACCGAAGCTCGCCACTACTTTCCTCAATATGTTCATGGAAGCGGAAGGCGACTATCCGGTCGAGTTCCGTGCACTTGGGTGGGTCCATTCCACGGAGAATTATTGGTGGGGCAGGATGGTGGGCTTTGTCCTCACCGATCTTGGAGATCTGCTGGAGCATGTGGGATTATACTCAGCAGTCAGGGGCGTGCAGTGGGGTATCCATCCAAGCTCTCAGAACTTCTTCGGGGTTCTAGAGCGTTATAATCCTTTGACGGGGACGTTCTTCACTCTGGTCGGGGAGATAGGCTTCGCTCTGCACGAGCTGCATGAGGGCTCTGGGTTGGCGACAGGGAATCTTCCCTATGAAGAATATATCCCAACCACTGAGGAGCTCAATCTTATAAAGAAAGAGTCTCCTGAAGTGTATGAGACTTATTGGGAGGTGCTTTGCCACTTCCATATTTGTGCTCAATTAACCACTTGGAGGTCGGGAGGGATCAAGCAGCTGTCTTGGGCCAGCTACTTGTTCAATAATGCCAGTGATAAAAACCATCCGATAACCCGACTGGCTCCCAGCTCTGACAAAGAGATTGATGACAGGATCGCCCTGGCTTCTGAAGGCTACTACACCACAGATTCAAACGAGGATGGTTTCGAACCTGATACGCTTTTCGAAAGCTATCATCATCAAGCCCGGACCCCTATCTTCAGTCGAGCATTGTTGGCGGGCTTCTTGATGTTGTGGCTGAAGCGTTGTGTAGTGCCCACGCTGCCACATGAGGTCATTGTCGCCGATGTGGTGTACCCGGCGGTGCTCCTGGCCCATGGCCGTCCCATAGCCCTTCTCCCGGCCGTGGCGGCTGGTATTCAGAGCGGGTTGCGGGCGCTGACCAAAAGTTTCTGCGAGGCCCCGAAGACTGTCGACTCCCACGGCAAGCCGTATGTTGACTCAGAAGGGAATCCGACGGTGAAGCGCCCCAACCCTCGGGTCGAGCTGCCTTATACGTACCTTATGGCTTGGTACGTGATGATTGCCCCGCCTTGATGACGCCGGTGCATGGGAGTGAGCGTCCCGTCCCTTTTGTGCAGCGGTTGGAACGTTCGGACTGGCGTGATACCTACATATATTTCATTCGGAGGTGTCTTTCAGACGCCATGAACTACCAGCTCAACCGCTGCTTCCCAGAGATTCCTGGTGCACCTTTCGGGGAGCAGTTCACTGATTCCGCAGGCCAGGATGGTTTCACGCAGCTGTCCGCGGGAATCTTTTGGTGGTTGATCAACATCCGGCCAGGATATGTGCTGTTCCGGCAAGGGACTTCATGCACAATTGAGCCGTATATGTCGAGTCATTTCGCCCGACAGTTCGGCTATGATCAACTTTACGTCGGCGATCCCAATGCTCGACTTGCCTTTGAAGGGAACTTGTTCGAGGGTGCTCGGGCTTGGTACTATAGCGTGGCTGGAGGGACAGAAGCAACTTTTCGTTTGCCTATCGAGGGGCCGAAGAGCCGTACCAGCTTCACCTTCTGCACCTGGTACTCTCAGGTCAACCAATCACCGGGCTTCGCTCCAGAGTATATGTGCAATGCCCACCTCAAAGCACGGTCGGAGTCTGGAAAAAGCTCGCGGGCTGTTAACCAGTACCTGAAGGCTCAAAAGGAGCTCGGGAGAAGGTCACGGGAGGAGCCTCGAGCAACTCAGAGGGAGGTCAGAAGAGGACCAAGAGAGGAGCCGCGGGCAAAAAGAGCGGAGCCGCGATCAACCGGGGCTCGACAGGCGGTGGGCAAGCGTCGTCAAGGCTCTACTTCCACTGCTGAGCCTGCCTCAAAGAAGGTTCGGAGGGACTTGACGGCCGAAGTTTCCCGATCCGAAGACGTCCCTGCTGTTGTTAGAGTACTGAGGAAGGAGGATATAGCTGAAGAGGAAATCCCTCTAGTCCGTGCTCCCAGGTCGCGCAGCAGAGACCGCGGGAGTGCAGAGGAGGGGGAGCTTGTTGACGAACCCACCGCTGTTGACGAGGACGTGCAGCTCGAGGTCGACATAATGAGCGGAGGGGATGTTGAGATTCCAGGGATCTCAGCTCAGCCCGAATCTTTCTCAGCTCAGAGGAGGGATGAGGCTCAACAGTCTGGGTCTCCTTGTGTCTTTGTTTCTAGTCCTCGAGCAGTCAACCCCAGTCCTACCACTGGGGTGTTTAAAGGCAAGGCTCCGGCTACCGAGGCCTCTCACGTTGACCTGTCGTCTTCCTCATCTGAAGAGAAGTCGTCTTCCTCATCTGAAGAGGAAAGCGATTTTGAGGATGAGGTCGACTATGGCGACGAACCCGCTCCTCCTGATCCGAGCAAATTTTCACACATCTCGGAGGAGGAGATGTATGGGTGTGAGCCGTCGACGGCGCCGTCACCAGCGGCGATTACTCCCGCTGAAGGTACCCTTTTTACCTTCTGACCTGATTTACATTTTTAAAGAGGATGTTTTAACATTCTTCTATTATGCTGCAGGGTTGGCCGAGGGTACCGAGGCTGCAACCTCCTCGTACATCGAGGAAATGGTAAAAGAGCTGGCCTAGCCCGAAGGAGTTGAGGCTCCAGTTGCCGAGGTAGCTTCAGAGAGGGCAACTACTGAAATTGGGGAGCCTTCCACTTTGCCGGAAGAGGAGGCGACTACTGAGGCTGGGGAGGTTCTCACTCTGCAGGGTGAAGAGGCTACCATTGAAGCCAAGGAGACTTCCACTTCGCCGGAAGAGGAGGCAACCACTCAGGCTGGGGAGGTTCTCACTCTGCAGGGCGAAGAGGCTACCATTGAAGCCGGGGAGGCTTCCATTTTGCCCATTCTGCAGGAATCGTTGACCATTCTGCAGGAATCGCCCGAGAATTTGCCACCATCTCTGGACCTCCAACTTGGTAAGGCCGTAGTAATGTCTTGAATATTCCTCTTCTCACCATTGTGGCTAATGTTGAGGTAATTTGCAGAGAGGACTGAGGGGGCTCAGGTAGAGAGTCCAACGATTGGTACCCCTTCAGAAGGCCACACAGCTCAGGTCTTGGCTGAAGTTTCTGAGGAGGTAGCGCTTACTACTTCGTCATCAGCCGTGCAGGTTACTGCAGAGATAGCACCTCCAGAAGTGACAGTGGCTACTTCAGCTCTGACCGTATCGGGGGTCAGCACGACTCTTGTGTGAGAAGATCCGCCTTACATCCTTTTTCCCGTGATAGAAAGGGGGTCAGGGAGTACTTCCGACGATGATGCTATGGCGTTCCTGACACGCCAAACGGTGCAGCAATTTTTTGACTCGATGCAATCATGTATCGAGCTCATCCTGTCTAGGCGTAGCTCTTTTGCATTCGCCCAGACGTTTCTCGGGAACATGGCCGAGAACCTCGAATTCATCAGAGGCCCTTCGCTTGCCAAGTCGTGTCGGCTGTTGGTGGAGCAACTGGGAAGCGACCTGAAAGAGCTGGAGTCTCTGGAGGGTGGTGGCCCTCTTCCTGAAGCCCAGGTCATCCTGACTAGGCTTCTAGCTGCTCAAGAACAAGAGCGACAGGAGGCGGAAGCTCAAATTGCTGAAGAGGTCAGCAATCTTGAACGTTCCCGAGCTGAGTGTCAGAAACTGGCTAACGATTCACGGGAATCCGAGCTTATCATGCAGAGCACAGAGCATATCATTATCAACGCTCGGGCTGCCATTGCCAAGGCAGAAGCCGTGCTTGCAATTAATGAGCAGAAGCTTGCCACCATCAAAAAGGAGTTGGAGGAGCAACAAGCTGCTAAGGTGCGAGCTAAGGAGAGCTTATCTCTCCATTCTTCCAGGGTAGAATCTCTGCGAGCGCAGCTGGCTGCTAGACCCTTTTTATCTGAAGAGGAGCTGCGGGTTCAAGCTATGATGGAGGCTGAGAAGGCGCGTCAGCATGAGCTGCATCGTCTTAGAGAGCGCATCCGTTCCTTGCCGAAGCAGGACGTTTAGCCTTTTCTCTTTTTTCCCCTTTTTTTTGTAAAGAAGAGGACACTCTGCTTACCAAGAGTGCTTGTATCTACTTTTATCATTTTTGATATAATAAAAGTTTTGGGAAATTTTTGTTCCATCTTCTTTGCTCTTCTGCTTACCAAGAGTCCTTTGAATGAAACGCAGGGTTGTCTTTTTGATGCGACACGGCATTGACCCTTAGGGAGACACGGTCATCAGTTCAGATGAACTTGGGTAGAACCAAGTCTTTTTGATGAGACGCGGCGTCAATCTGTTAGGAAGACGCGGTCATCATCAGTTCATAAGGAACTCAGGTAGAACTAAGTCCTTTTTGATGAGACGCGGCGTCAATCCGTAATGAGACGCGGCTCTGAATAACGCGAAAAGACGCGATTTGAGCAGACGCGAGGGACACAGCACTGTGTATTTTCCCTTTAATCTTGGAATGGGCTAAGTGCTTCCTTTAGAAAGGGCCCTGTTTGCTGAAGGGACGCAGCTTTGAATCGCGCGGACATTCCTTCGGAACGCGGGTGATCGTCACCCAGTCTGAAGAGGGGACGCGGATTCTAGGACGCGGTTTTCCCATCTGCGTTAAATGCAGTCTGACTTAAAAAAGATTTTATGGGATCTTTGAACGTCAAATCTTCACGACGATTGGACGTCAAATCTTCGCTGACGATTGGGCAACCGGGTCATCCGTTGTTTCCCGACGCGGTTGTCCACGCGTCGGTTCTTCATTAGACTTAGGCATTAATGCCCTTTAATGCGAAACCGGCGCTGGCGGTTGGAAACCAGCGTCTGCGACGGTTCCCAAAGCGGCGTTCCATGTGTCAGTCCCTCATTAGACTTTGACAATTGTGCGGCCATTATAGCCGACGGTTTCCAATGGAACCATTAATGGCGGTTACCGAGAGCGGCCTATAAATAGGGGCTCGCCTCCTCCCCTTTTAACAATCCAAACTTAGATTGTTTTCTCTTTGAGAGAGAGAGCACTCTGTGAACTTCTGCCTTCTTCAGCGTACTGCCTCCATGGATGAAAATGGCCCTGTGGATGAAGATGACCAAGAGCTTTCAAGCCTCTGTTTGGTCTCTTCAGGACAGAGTGTCTCTCTGACCACCTTCCATGTCCACATGCTGACGCAGAGAGTTAAACTCTTGACAGAGGCCTCTACTGGTATGCCGTCCCAACTTGGCCTGATATTTGAAATCCACCCAGGCTTGCATCTTGGCATCTCTTAAAGAGATATCACCATTTGGACGAAGTCGTCGTTGGTGCATTCCCTGGAATTTGTGCCATTGACTGGATGCGAGCATAGAAGTCTGTGGTACTTAACGCTAGCTTTGCTCATGAAGCTCGCGTTTTAAGGCCACTGACTTGGATGAATTCCAAACTCGGGCTGAAGTGTTCAGACGCGAATTTTACAACCCTTGTTTGTTCAACAGGGAAATGGCAATTTTTTCGGCGTCTGAGTCTTTTCGCGTCGCGAGTGCAGAATTGGACTGCGTTTGAACTCTGTGTGTATCACAGTCTTGAACGCGTCTATCTCTGTCACCGCGGGGATTTGACTTGCTGCGCGAATCATTCCCGCGTCTGCAGTCTTTGACAGCGCGGATTTTTCCCGCGTTTGCAGTCTTTGACGATAGCCGCATCTGTCACTTAGCTTTCTTTGAAATATATTAAGTTCCAGATTTTCTAACTCTTTTGTTCATTTCTTGCAGGTAGACTTGATCGTCCTTTTTCACGTTCGCCGGGCTGCTGGGAGAATATTTCAGCCGGCGAGCTTGTTCAATGTTCGTCCACAAGGGAATATCTTATGGTCCTCGTCGTCCACAAGGGAATATCTTATGTCCCTGACGAGGACGTAATCCTCGCCAAGGTCTCTTCAGGTCCGCTGCACCAGTCATGCTTGCTGGTAAGAGATGGTCAGGTTGAGTATGGCGGCGGGGGTTACGGTGGATATAGTGTTGGTGGCAGCCCAAGCTTCCTCTCTCACCCCAGAAGTGGCATCAAGGACACTCCGTATTTGCTGGATGGCCTTCTGGCGAGAGAGATGCTCATGAATGAGGGGTTGCAGGACTTTCTGCTGCCACCAGACCTCAAGAACACCATTGCTCTCAGCTTAGTCAGCTAGGGCGCTTTCGATGTTCACGTCATGCACCATAGTGCAATCGGCTCCAATCGTTGCCACGGCTCGGTGCCTTTTCGAACATCATGTTCTTGGAATCAGATGCGGCTTCAAGGAGTGAGTACAACCTCTGAGAGAGAGAGAGGGACTTCTTTGTACTCCTTAATCGTAACACTCAATCTTATTGTATAAGAGAGCGTTTTGTATGTAACACTCAATCTTATTGTATATGAGAGCATTTTGTATCACTTTCATATGCTTGTTATAAATAAAAGTGACACTTTTCTTTTTGCCTCTTTCATCATCTTGAACTTTTTGTTTTCAGTTAGACGCGTAGAAGCAAAGGATCTTTGACTTTGTCAAGATTATGATGATAATCTTAATAAGCTAAAATTCAATAATCTTCAAAATACTGTCAGAGGTGTAATATTAACTTGACAGGGATAAAATGATTTTTGGTGGACCTGCCACTTTATAAGAGAAAGTGACAAGTAGAATCGGTACTTCCAGGGGAGGGTGAACTCTGATCAGAGGTTTGGAATTAACTTGATTGAGCTCAACTGGGGGTTTAATGGAAACACTGTTTACGGTGTGGTATTAACCTAACAATGTTTTTAGGTAAACTTGTCATCCTGTTGAAGAGAATAACAAGTGGGACTAGACTCGTGGGGAGTCTAGGAAGGCTTGTTACCATCAGAGGTGTGATATTAACTTGACGGGTTGAAAGTGGTCTTGTCAGAAGTGTAATGTTAACTTGACAAGGATGTGAGTCAGAGGTGTGATATTAACTTAACTCAGAAGTATTTCAGTTTTGTTTGGGAAAACTGAGAATGTCACTGCCATAGGTGTGATGTTTAACTTAACAGTGAGGTAATGCTAGAGGTGTAATGTTGAACTTAGCATTGGTCATCTCGACTTGGACAAGGAAGTCGAGGAAAGGTCATGGCCATAGGTGTATTGTTGAACTTAGCAATGACTCGGATGCTAGAGGTGTAGTGTTAACTTGGCATCATTCATTTCATCTCGGCTTGGACAAGGAAGTCGAGGGAAGGTCATGGCCATAGGTGTATTGTTGAACTTAGCGATGACTCGGATGCTAGAGGTGTAGTGTTAACTTGGCATCATTCATTTCAGCTTCGATACGGAAGTCTGAAGGAAAGTGACTGTCAGAAGTGTAATGTTAACTCGACAGAAACTTGATGTACTGCTTAGAGGTATAATGTTAACTTAAACAGTAGTTTTGTCAGAGGTGTGATATTAACTTGACAAGAATTGGCTTGAGCCGAGAAGAGTTTGAGGACCTGTCATTCTGTGGATGAGAATTGACAAGTGAGATTTGAAGTACCAGAGGTGTAGTGTTAACTTGGCAAAATTTGAGAGTTTGCTACTCTATGTAGAGTTGACAAGCAAGATTTGTACTCTACAAGGAGTATTGAAGGTTTTCATTACCAGAGGTGTAGTGTTAACTTGGCAACGATTGTATTTTGTGGTCCTACCATTCTATGGATGAGAATTGGTAAGGGATTTTGGAGGAAAGAGTGGAATCAGGTCCACTTAGGATTTTTAGCAAATCCCCAGCTATCAACGGATTTGAGGTGCCTTTACCAACTACCGTTTGAGTTGGGCTAGCCATGCTATTCCCCTCAGCATGATGAGTTGTCGAGGACTTATGTTGGGCTTAAAGGCCAACGTTTTCCTCTATCCTTAGCCGTTGGAGGCGTCGGATGTTAATGAAGAGATTCTTCTTGCTTTGATCAGAGGTGTACTGTTAACTTGATCGGCGGAAGGATACCCTTTAAGGATAGTACTTCTTCAGGAATCTGCCATTGATGGGCATCATGAGTGTATCGCCATCCAAAGTTATGTGGCGATATGATCCATTTGAGTAGACTGACTCTACTACAAATGGTCCTTCCCATTTGGGTTGGAATTTTCCTTTTGTCTTGTGCGTCATCACCATGGGTCTTCTGACGGCTAAGACAAGATCGCCTTTCTTGAAAGTTTGCACTTTAACTTTCTTGTTGAAGGCTCTAGTAATTCGAGCTTGGTAAAGCTCAATTTGCTGTTGGGCCTACAAACGCTTATCGTCTAAGGCCTCCAGTTCCTGGAGTCGCCGTCGATGCTTCTCCTCTGTCGTCATCTCCGCTGTCAGGGCGACGCGTAGAGACGGAATTTGGATTTCCAGTGGAAGCACGGCCTCACACCCGTATACCAAAGAAAATGGCGTGGCTTTAGTCGGGGTTCGCACTGTTGTGCGATAGGCCCATAAGCATTCACCTAGTTTGTCGTCCCAGTCGCGTTGACTCTTTGAGACGAATTTCTTGAGAAGCTTGCCAATGGTTTTGTTGAAAGCTTCTGCGAGGCCGTTAGCGGCAGGATAGTATGCCGTTGAGGACACGCTCTGGATTCTGAACTTAGCGCAGAATCTCTGAAAAGCCTGGCTGATGAACTGGGGTCCATTGTCGTGGATAATCCGCCGAGGTACACCGAACCGGTAAATGACGTGATGTTTTACAAACTTGATCACGTTAGACGACTTGACTTCCTTCAAGGGAATGGCTTCTGCCCATTTGGAGAAGTAATCGGTTATTGCCAAAATGAACCGATGTCCCTTTGATGATGGTGGGCTGATAGGGCCTACCACATCCATCCCCCACATTTCAAATGGCCAGGTAGAGGTCGTCGAGTGGAGATACCCTGGTGCTTGGTGGATGAAATCCCCATGCACTTGGCAAGCGTGGCACTTTTTGGCATAGGCGACGGCATCGGCAACCATCTTGGGCCAATAGTAGCCCAATCTTTGAAGTCGATGTGCCAGTTTTGGGCCAGGTTGATGGGCTCCACACATACCATCGTGGGCTTCTTTCAACACCTCTTGGGCCTCTTTTGGTGAGAGGCACCAGAGTAAGATCCCGTCATGCGACCGACGATACAATGTTCGTGTAATCGTATTGTAGTAAAATTTAGGGGCTTTCCTTCGAATGGCCGCCGCCTCTTTGGCGTCCTCGGGCAGGATACCGTACAAGACATAGTCGATGTAGGGGAATCGCCAGTCTTTAAGCTCTGGACCGGCTGACAATTCCAGTGCTTCTTTGCCTTGACAATCTCTCTTTGACTGCTGATAGTCTTCGAGAGCATTTCTCGGGCAATATAGGTCGTGGCTGTAGACGAATATCTTCTCCATTGCTCCAGCTGGAAGAGCTAAGGAGGCCGCGAGGGATGCGAGGGCATCTGTGTGCGCATTCTGTCGGCGCGGTACATGGTCGATGTAGAAGTTTGCAAACCCCTCGGCCATGCGGATAGTCGCGTTGTAATAGGGTACTAGGTCTTCGTGTCGGACTTCGTACTCCCCGCGAACTTGGCTGACGATGAGTTTAGAGTCACCGTATGCCTCGAGATTTTTAACACCAATCTCATCGGCGAGCTGCATCCCAATCAACAGAGCGTTGTACTCCGCCACATTGTTGGAGCAAGATTCAGTTAGCGAGACAGCTCGGGGAATCACATAGTTCTGTGGGGAGACAAGTACTACTCCCACCCCCGCTATTGTGTGTCCCTTTGGGCTTGTTCTCGATGCACCGTAGAAGAAAAGTTGCCACACTTGACTTTCGAACGATGTCTGAGTCAGGCAGACTTCAGCCACTTCATCCGGGAGATCCTCATAGATTTTGGCTGCCCTCGGATCTGGGTGCTCCGCTAGGAAATCCGCCACCGCTTGCCCCTTAATGGCCTTTTACGGTAAAAAGTGCATATCATATTGGGATATCAACATGGCCCATTTTGCCAGCCGGCCGTTTAATGAGGAAGGTTTAGTCATAAATAACCTCAGGGGGTTGACTTTTGATATGACATTTATAGTCTGGCCTACCAAATAGTGTCGCATTTTCTGAATGGCGAACACCAGTGCCAAACATTCTTTCTCGATCGGGTTATACCGATGTTCGGCTCCGATCATTGTTCTACTCAGATAGTAGATCGCTTGTTCTCATCCTTGATCATCATTCTGAGCTAGTAGAGCGCCCAAAGAATGATCCATTGCCCGGACGTACACCAGGAAAGGCTTTCCGGATACCGGAGCTGCAAGGACTGGGGTTGGGTGAGGTATTGTTTGATTTCCTCAAACGCTAGTTGGCAAGCGTTGTCCCAAATGAACGAGACACCCTTCTTCATCAACTTAGCGAAGGGCTGGCATCTTCCGGAGAGGTTTGAGATGAACCGGCGGATGTATGCCAATCGTCCCTGCAATCCCCTGAGTTCCTTGAGGTTTCTCGGGGGTTGCATCTCTTGGATAGCGCGGACTTTCTCCGGGTCCAAATGGATTCCTGTGGAGGTCACAACGAACCCTAAGAATTTGCCACTGGCTACCCCCAGGAAGGACTTGGTGGGGTTCATCTTCAATTGATGAGCCCGCATGATGTCGAAGACCACCTTCAGATCAGCTATATCGTTGCCTTTAGCGCGGCTTTTCACCGCGATGTAATCGACATAACATTCCACCTTTTTGCCCATTTGCTGATGGAAAATGGCATTCATGGCCCTTTGGTAGGTTGCCCCCGCATTTTTCAGTCCGAAGGGCATGACGGTGTAGCAATATACCCCTAGAGGCGTCCTGAAGGAGGTATGCTTTTCGTCATCAGGATACATCTTGATTTGATTGTATCCTGAGAACCCGTCCATGAAGGACATTCGTTCGAATCCACAAGTATTGTCAATCATGACATCTGTAATTGGCAGTGGGAATTCGTCTTTGGGGCAGGCCTCGTTTAAATCGCGGAAGTCGATACAGATCCGGATCTTCCCGTTCTTCTTAGCGACGGGGACGATGTTGGCTACCCAGTCGGGATGTTGTTCTTCCCGGATGAAGCCAGAATCGATGAGCTTTCTGACTTCTGATTGAATCGCCTCCATTATTTCTGGACGGAACCGTTGCTGCTGTTGTTTGATAGGTTTTACGTCTGGATTAATATTGAGGCGGTGCATGGCCACTTGAGGATCAAGTCCTGGCATATCCTCGTAATTCCAGACGAAGACGTCTATATACTCTTGTACAAGAGATATTAGATCTTTCTTCTCTGAAGGTGATAGGCCGTCACTTATGAAGATGGGCTTAGGGTTAGCCTCATCTCCTAGGTTGATCTGAACAACCTTGTCTTTTGTGGGTGGCTCACGCTGTTCAAAGCGGGTATCCCAAAGAGCATTCAAATGTTTGATCCAAGGATCTGCATCTGCGAGGATCATTTCTTCATCTTCGTCTTCCAGGTGGCTTGTTGAAACCATGTTCACTGAAAGTTCCTTGAAGATGTTGCCGACACTGACATCTGACTCCCAAGATGACGTGTCTGAAGAGTAATCATTGTTCGACGATTCTTGAGAATCGGAGGCTGATGGGACCGGAGTTGATACATAGCTCAACCCCCTGCGCGTCCGATGATAATAATCGGGGGCTTTCCCTTTCGGCACAAAAGATCGAAGTAGGGTTCTTCATCCTTTGCCGAAGTTCAGCCCAGGTCGGGTCGTTAGGTCGTACCCCATTCATTTCATCATTTTGAGCACTTTTGGTTCATAATGATCGAGTTGAGGGGATTCCTCCTCGCCTTCCGATTCTTCGCGGGGTGTTGGTTCAGACGAAATTCACCCGAAAAGGATTGGCTTTTGGCCTTTTCGTCTTGCTGGAACCATGAATATAGATTCCTGCCATTACCATTATCCTAGTATGTCCCGAAAGATGATTTTACTGGTACATGCAATGATGTCAAAGCATCCATTGCCGACCAGGGGTCATCGTCTACGTCGGTGCTAGTATCCGACGGTATTGAATCAGAGGCACACGCAGAAAAGTACGCAAAATCTAAATCCTCATTAATATACCAACCGCCCGCATCGTCGGTGGTATTATCAACATCGAGCTTATTAGTCCTTTTTATAAGTGGTTCCAGCTCCCACAGGCACTCTTCTTTTTCGGGCTCGGTGTCGGCTTCATTTCCAGAGTCCAGCTCCTCTGGTTACGGGATTTCATCCACCGGATCCTGATATAAGAGGGAGTCGGTGAAATAATTTTCGACCCCCTTAAACGGATACCTTTCGGCAACCAGCGTTTGCACCTTCCCACTCCCGTCAATGTATTTCATGACCTGGTGAAGAGTGGAGGGAACGATGGAGTTGCGGTGGATCCATGGTCGTCCAAGCAGCAGGTTGTAGGAAGTGTCGGCATCAATGACATAGCATGTCACTTCCGACTTTAGGCTTCCAATCTGACACCTGAGCTTGATCTTCCCCATCGGACGGGTTCCGTTGGTATTGAACCCGTAGATGGTCGTCTGTGTAGGGCTCAGACGGTGGGTAGGGATGCCGAGGTGTTGCATGACTCGGCAAGGCATGATGCTCAATGCGGACCCTGGATCTACCTGAATGCGATTCACCTCAGACGATCCGATATAACCTGTAAAGTACAGGGGTCGGTCATGCTTCCCTTTAACCTGCATATCATCCGCCGTGAAGGTGATGCAGGGAGCATTTTGGGAGGTGTGGAGACAATTCTCTACATCTTCCTCCTTTGGCACCTAGGTCATAAAGACCTCAGCATTTGCCAGAGCTTCTTGTAGAGCTTCCCTGGTCGACTTTGATAGTCTCAGAAGCTCATACAGGGTAATCCGCGCTGGGATGTTGGCTAATTGAGCCAAGACATCAAAGCGGTAAGGCGTTGTGGATCCTTCCGCTATACCCTTTTGAAGAGCTCGAGAGAATCGAGTCTCTTTCTGCTTCTCCACGGGTGGCTTTGTGGAGGGTCTACTTGGCTCTGCAGCTGGTTATGGAGGGTTTGCCGCCACTTCGCCATACTGTTTCAAGTAGGGCTGTCCTGAGCGGGTCCCTGCCATTAGTTTGGTTGGGCTCTACGGCCAAGACTATTGTTTCCTCTTCTGAGTCGGTCAGTGAGGGAACGTCATCCTCTGCTTCTCGGGAGGAGGCACATACCACATGGCAGGACGAAGTCATTGCCTTGCCTTTGGACTTCTTGTTGGTTACAGTAGTCCATTGCTGGCTGTCCACTAGGTCAGGGTGGACCCACATGATCTCCCCTTGAGGTGTAGGGACGGGTACTAAGCCCTTCTCTTGCTGCTGGTGAGGGTCCGTGTTGACCACTCTTAGTTCTCCTCTTGGGATTGGGATCACCTCCGCAGGTGCTGGAGGTTATCTTCCGAACTGGAGAACCGACGTCATATTGGCCGTCACCTTCTTCTGCTCTGGTCGGAGTTTCAATACCTCCGCGTCAATCAGAGCCTGAAGGATGTCCTTGAAGACATAGCAGCTTTTGGTTGGGTGTCCCAACATCCTGTGGTACAAGCAGTAGTTGGGATTGTCAGTTTTACCGACTTCTTCGGGGCGCCTGGCCTCAGGGAGCTTCAGTCGGTTGCTCTTGTTGAGTAGCTTGAAGAGCGAGTCAACATGTTCCTCCTTGAAGGAATACTGCTTGTTGGGGCGTGGCTGGCTTGAAGAACCACTTGCCTTGGTCGGTTGAGGTTTGGAGGGAGATTTGGTCTTCGTCGCCAAGTTATCCTTCCGCTTTGTCTAGAGGGATGTGTCTGGTGCACGCCTGGTTGACCTCTCCGGCCGCGGCTTGCCTTCTTCTGCCCTGACGCGGGCAACAATCTCCTCAGCCTGTTCACCTTGTTGGACTAATTGCTTCCAGGTGCGGCTTTCAGCGACTCCTATTTGAGCAAGGAGTGAGGTTTGAAGATTGTGGCGGCATGTTTCCACCAGGGTGGCCTGGGTCATGCCGCTTGAAACCGGAGTGCCACATTCCGAAATCTTTCTACGAAAGATTTGACGGACTCTCCCTTTCGCTGTCTAGTAGCTAAAAGGGTGGGCATCGCGACCTCCGAGTCATCTTCGAAGAAGCGTGTTAAGAACAGCTTCTCCAGATCGCCCCAGTTCTTGATAGAACCTTCTGGAGCTTCATGAACCATTCAAAGGCCAACCCTTTTAGGGTGCCGATGAATAGACGTGCCAGGATGGCGTCGTTATCTACTACATTCCCGGTTTGAGATTTGAAGTAGTAGATGTGCTGATTGTGCGACCCTTTCCCATCAAAGGCTTGGAGGGTCGGAGCTTTGAACTTGGGCGGATATGGAACCAAGTCCCATTCAGCCGGGTAGGGTCAGACCACTCCTACCTCTTGGAGGTCTTTGCGATTGGCAAGGGCCTCGAGGCGCTGCTCCAGTTGCCTCATTCTTTTAGCATGAGCCTTTCCCGGGTCTTGGTCGTCCTTTGCTTGCGACGAGGACTTGGACGAGCCAGAAGTAGATCGTCGCGTCTCGTCGGAAGGTTCGGAAGATGAACTTTCTCCCTTTCTTCCTTTGCCCTTTGACTTTTTAGGAGGAGGTTTCCTCCTCTCTTCGAGCAGCTGTGCAAGCATATGTTTGAGGTTGTCAATCGATGCCTGCTGAGACATAAGCATGTCTAGGTGTGCCTTCTGGACCTGCTCCATACGTCTTACCGTCTCCTCAGGAGTGCTTGTCATGTAAGCGGAGGCCTCCTTCTCGACGAAAGAGTTCGAATCCCGTGATTCCGCTACAGCGGAATGGGAATCATTCACCTTAATGCCCTGGGCTAAGGCATTATAGTCAATTGGGGGAATGGCCCCAGTCCGGGTGCAAGTGTGTTGGTACACCCCTTCCGGTTCAGAGTCAGACTCATCGGAGCTGACTGCAGGTTGTTTCCCCTTGCTCCTGCTTGTCATATACGCAGTGAACTCGGGGTACTCAACGTCAGAGAAGGTTCTCCTTCTGTGGGAGCGTCTTCTTTTAGCTGACGGAGGAATCAGGGTCAGCTGTCTGACTAGCGACTGCTGGTGCACGCCTGATTCGCAACGGCATTCAAAAAGCATGTGAATGAGCCGTTGGCAGTAACATGACGAAGTGGCCTGATTGGCACTCCTTTTCTTCATCAAATAATCCCTCAAATCCAAAAGAAGGGGATTGAAAAGATTAACCTCACAACGTCAGAGACGGGAGGTATCCATGTGCTGCACTGAGAGATTAGCCTCGCAACGTCGGAGACGGGAGGTATCCTTGTGCTGCGCAGTCTGGACGCGGCCTTCAAGGACGCGGTTATCGCGTCGCAGCTGTAAGGCGCGTGCTCGGCGTCTCTGTTGAGATGAAACGCGAGCCTCGCGTTGATGTGTGGTGCGCTGGGGCAGAGGCGCTTGAGAGACAGCGGGCTGCTAGGGCCCCATGCCTATGGGCGCGTGCCTCTTGTGCTTGACAAGGCGCGGAGGGTTCACCTTGGCATTTAGCAAGTTGGTCTTCAGAGGACCTAACTTGGGGATTCTCGCGTTTGGGCCGCCAAATGCGAATTTCACGTACTGGACGTGGCGCGGGCAAGGCACCAGAGCGTGTGTCGCGCCCGGCCTCAGTTGGACAACCAACGGTTCCAACTTGCAGCTGGCGCGCGCGCCTTCTCTGTCGACGCTCGGCGTTCCGGTTGCGTCGTGGAGGCGGAGAGAGACCGACCACATCCTGGTGTTGGGCTGCAGCGACTTTGACCACGCGGGTCTCCTGAGAGACGCGGGCGCGTGGGTTCTGTGCGACACTGTTGGTCGCGACAGTGTTTGGGGCTACGCGGGCCTTCGGAGAGGCGTTGACGCGTGCATCCTGCTTGACACAGTTGGCAGCAGGAGCGGTGCCTGAGAGAGAGACAGAGCGGGGTTCGGGGCCATTTCCCGTGAGACCCTGCGGCAGACGCGGGTCTTTAGGCTCTTGGAGCCAGAAGAGAGGAACTCTTCAAACTTCGCCTGGTCGAACTCGACGATGAGCGATTCGACCATTTTCCCCTTACGGAGGACGTCATCCTGCGCCACGATCTATTCGTCGGTCATGAAGGAAGTCCCCAGCGGAGTCGCCATCTCTTGTTTGACCCGAAAAGAGAGGAGATGAAGAAACTGGTGTAAAAGGAGTTTCCTTGAATCAAATGAAACTATTACACAGCAATTACAACTTCCCCTTCCAGTTACAAGGGAGGGAGGATATTGAAGCTTGAATCCCCCCTTTGTTTAAGGCTGGGTTCTTCGTGTGGCGGTAGAGAGTGAATCTTGTTCTCCGTTGACCAGATGACCGTCTGGATCGTCAGGGGGTCTTCTTCTCGGCAGGTAGAGAGAGTAACACAGCTCTGTCTACCACAACTCTCAAAGAGAAGGTAGACGAAGAGCAGTTCGTGCGCAGCAAGCTTGCCAAGGGGTCGAACTCTCTCTCTGAATGTGCGTCGATCTCTCTATGTCGTGCCCTTCTTGTACTTGTGCCCGTATGTGTCTGTATGCGCGTGCCTGTCCCTTTATAGCGACTGGGCTATTTATAGAGGTCTTAAGGGTGAGCGTGCCCTCTCAAAACGCTCCACAAAGAGGGGCCGCTTCCTGCTACATGGGCGGTGAATGGCGCCATAATCGGGGCGGTTATAACCGAGACGCGGGTCTGGACCCTAGCGCCTTGAGGTTGAGACGCGGGTGTCGAACCTACGCGCCTTGATGCTGAGACGCGGGTGTCGAGCCTACGCGCCTTGATGCTGAGACGCGGGTGTCGAGCCCACGCGCCTTGATTCTGAGACGCGGGTTTGGACCTTCGCGTCTTGATGCTGAGACGCGGGTTTGGACCTTCGCGTCTTGATGTCGCATTTAGCCTTGCGTTTGGATCTTGGATCTCTGCCTTTTAATGGCTTGTCTTTGTGATTTTTAGACAGCCTATAGTGGTTGTTGTCAATTTCTTCCACAATGCAAAGGCGGAATCAATATTAGAAACAAATAAAAGATATTCTTTGGCAATGTGCTTCTAATAGCCTCTAGGGCTTGTGCATTGGCCCCTATATGAGTGCAATTACCAAGATAGCATTTCTTGGTAGCCGCAAGATAAACATGCAAGCCTAGGGTTTTTAGGTAGATGGCCATCCTAGTCTTCCAACAAGAATGTTGGAAGGGTCAAAGCTAGGTGGGGTCATGAAGTCCATGGTAAACTATATGAGTGTGCAAACAATCAAATGCAAACAAGATTAGCAAGCAAATGGATCACTCCTAGGATGTTAAGCCTAATATCAGGAGCACTAGCTCTGATACCAATTGAAAAAAAAACACCTAGAGGGGGGGTGAATAGGTGTAAAAGCTAATCTAAAAACTAAATGAAAACTTAATGCTCTATATGCGGAAGCTAAAGCAAATGTTGCAAACTTAGTACAATTCAACAAGTGTAGCCGAATTCCCCTTGCGAGGCTCTGGACTAACTCCTCTTGATCCCCCTTGAAATGAGTTGAGACGCTATGTGAAACTCTTGTTGGATGAGTATAAGTTAGGCACACACACACAAGCAATCCAAGCAATCAAGGATATAGCAATAAGATGCACACACACAATCAAGCCAAGCAAATAAGGATGAGCAATATGAAATAGATGCAAGGCAATACAAGCAAGTAAGATATGATGCTATGAATGAAATGATGCTTGAATAAAATGATGCTTGCACAAATGTAAAGAGAGTAAAGGTTAGAGAGACAATGGATCAAATGCTAACACAAAGATTTATTTTGAGGTTCGAGTACCCAACTCTACATCCCCGCCTACACCACCGTGTAGGATTTCCTAATCCACTATAGGAGTACCAAACTCCTCTCTCAACCTTACAATGCCACCGAGGCAATACAACCACAATCCACCTCTACCGAATGTTGGCCCAAAAGGTTACACTCTCCATTTGTTTTGAGTTTTGATGATGACAAACCAAATTAGTGCTATTTGGTACTAATAAGTTTGTTAAGATGAGTTCCAGGTTTGTACCAATTGTGGAGACCATTTGCTTAGCTTTGCAATAACTTCTAAGTTCCATATAGCAATGAAGGCATATAGCTCATCAAGGAAGGATCATAGAAGAGAAGGCACTAGCAAGGCATTGGATGGCTCAAAGATTGCTCAAGAAGTCCTTTATTATTTTGTTTTTGATTTAGTAGTTTGTTAAAGGATAGTGGATAGGATTGAAGCTCCATCACACACGTTTTTGCGCACATGCTTATTCCAAAATAATTTCTTATAAATTATACAAAAATATTTTACTTACAAGATTTTGCCTACTATATATCTTTATGTTTGAATACTATTTCCTGAACAAAAGAATTTTTATCAAAATCAAAATCCCCTTTTAATTCTTTACAAAACTTGTGTTTTGACCTGATCCGGTCGACTGGGCAGTCGACCGAGTCTGTGTCAGTCTGGTCCAGTCGACCGGACCAGTCGACCGGGGTGCTGACAGATGCACGTATCCGTGTGCATGTCTGTCAGTCGACCGCCCAGTCGACTGTACTGAAATACCTTTGCTCTCTGTTTGTGCACAGTCGACCGGGCAGTCGACTGGTACACTGTTTTTGCTACAGGTTTCTTCGGTCGACCGGGTCGGTCGACCGCTAGCTCATAACGATCATATTTTTGAACTACCGGTCGACCGGCCGGTCGACCGATAGATCCGTTGCAACAGTAACGGGCAGTTTTTAATGAGCTGTTTATTTTTGTCTTTGTGTTTAAAAATGGGTTTAAGGTTATGTTTTGAATTAATTACCTCCTAAACTTCAGTAATTGTGTTTTATCCCTAAACCCTAGCCCTCTCCTATAAATAGGGGTGTTTGGGGAGAGATTTTCACAACAATTTTTTGCAAGAGAAAATTCAAAAGTTTAAAAGTTTAAAGCTTTCAAAGTTCTTGGTTTTTGTGCTAACATTCTCTCAACTTTCTGAAGGGTTTTTCAAAAGATTTTCTCTGATTTCAATTTCTTTTCCTTTACACACAAAAGAGCTTCAAATCTACTCATTATTCTCTAAGGACCTTTGTAAGGGAAGAGATTTTTGAAAGAGAGAGTTTGTGGTCTTTTGACTACTCAGAGATTCTTGTGATTGTAATTGTGGAGTTGGGTACTCCGGTTGTAATTGTTCTTTGTGATAGTGGAAGTAGCTAGAATCCTTCTGGGGAAGGCGGGGAGTAGAGTTGGGTGCTCGAACCTCGATAACATATCCTTGTGTTTGCGATTGGTTTACTTTCTTGCACACTTTACTTTACTATACTTGCTCTTATTAATTGCTCATTGTCATATTTGCTTGCTTGCATTCATATTGTGAATCTTGCCTTGTGATAATTATATCTTTTATTTTTAATTTCCCCTTGATTAGCATTGTCACCTATTCACCCCCCTCTAGGTGACTTTTCAATTGGTATCAGAGCTTGGACTCTAGGTTTGGCTTAACATCCATAGAGAGATCCTTTAAAACTTGCTAATCAACATTTGCATTTCATTCATTCATCACTAGTAAACATGGCCGATAACATTAAATCCCCACCTAAATTTTATGGACTCAATTTCCCAATTTGGAAGGTTAGGATGACTATATTTTTGCAATCTTTGGGTAGCTTAGTAGCCAAGTCCTTGACCAAATCTTATGAAGCACCCGATGGTGATGAGAGCACTTGGACCGACCTAGACTTTAAACTATATGAGGCTAACTCCAAGGCCCAAAACTCCCTATTGACCGCCTTGAATGAGGATGACCTTACACGGGTAATTCATTGCCAATCCGCCTATGAGATTTGGCAACACTTATTGGTCACACACGAGGGGACTTCACAAGTCAAGAGAGCTAAGATAGATCTCTTGAGGTCCCAATATGAGTCATTTAAAATGCTTGATGATGAATCTATTGATAGTATGGCTACAAGGTTTACTAAAATCACTAATGGTCTTTCTTCCTTAGGTGATGTCATCTCCAACGATCAAAAGGTGCGGAAAGTAATTCGGGCTCTTCCTTCTTCATGGGAGATCAAGGCCACCACTTTGAAGGAGTTGAACGACAAGGACGAGATGGACCTCATTAGTCTCATTGGGAACCTAAAGACCAATGAGATGGAGAAGAAAGCAAGAGAAGAGGCCACCACTTCAAAGAAGAAATCCATGGCCTTCAAGACTTCATCCACCAATGATGACGATGAAGATGACGAAGAAGATGATGAGGAGCTTACTCTACTTGTGCGCAATGTCAAAAGAATGTACCGAAAGAACAAGCTCAACTTCCGGAGAAAATTTGAAGAGCGGAGGATCATATGCTACAATTGCCGCAAATCTGGACATATAATGGCGGAGTGTCTGGAGTTCAAGAAGAAGATGACTTCCTCCTTCAAGCCAAAGAAGCCGGAGGACAAGAAAGCCTACAAAGCAACATGGGATTCGAAAAGCGAGTCCGAAGAGGAGGTGGATCAAGCTAATATGTGTTTCATGGCAAACACACCAAGGTAACCCCCAATCCCTTGATGATGAAGATGATGATATAAGTAAGGAAGTTCTAGCACATGCTTTTGTAGAACTTTCTGAAACTTATGATAACAAGAAAATAGAATGTTTTAAATTACAAAAAGAAATTGCTTTTCTTAAAAATCAACTTGCTTTGGTGACTAAAGAAAAAGATGATATTTCTTCAAATCTTGTTTCCATTCAAAATGAATTTGATGCCTACAAGATTTCTTGTAAAGGTAAATCTCCATTGTTGATGAAAATGAAATTTTTTCTTTTAAATCTAAAATGAATGATTTTGAAAAAGTGTTAAAAGATTGTGCTTTCAATACCAAGAAACTTGAGGAAAAATTTTCTAAAAGCACACATCTCATGCCAAGATTCCACATGCTCATGCTACACATAACACCTCTCATGCTAAATCTTTTCATGCTCACAATGCTCATTCCCACAAAACACACACTCACTATGCTTTTAAATATGGTAGAGTGTATAGATGTACATATTGTGGCAAAAATGGACATTTAGCTAAGTTTTGTTATGATCAAATTAATAGAACTAATAATCTTATTTGGGTTCATGACACTAACCCTAGAGGACCCAAGAAAATGTGGGTACCAAAATCAAGTCTCAAATTATTTGATGTAGGTACACACCAAAGCTCCAAGACGTAGGGAGCGGTGGTACCTTGATAGTGGTTGTTCAAGGCACATGACGTGGGATATCAACAACTTCACAACCCTATCAAGGTACATGGAAGGTGGCACCGTCACCTTCGGGGATGACTCCAAAGGAACTATCATTGGTATAGGTAACATTCAAATTGGTGCATCTCCTATTATTGAGAATGTTGTTTTAGTTGATGGTTTAAAACATAATTTGCTTAGTATTAGTCAACTTTGTGACCGTGGACTTAAAGTTATTTTTGATGATGTTTCTTGCAAGGTTTTTGATGTGAAATCTAATGATTGTATTCTTACCGGTTTTCGTGATAACAATGTTTATATATTGACATGCTTAATTTAGAGTATTCTACTAAATGCTTAAATGCTTTTGATGAAAATTCTTGGCTTTGGCATAGAAGATTAGGACATGCATCTTTTGACCATATTGCTAGAATTAATTCTAAGGATTTAGTAAAGGGTATTCCTTGCTTGTCTTTTGAGAAAGACCGCATTTGTAGTGCGTGCCAACTTGGAAAACAAACCAAGTCTTCCTTTAAACCAATCAAGGATATCATGACTACTAGGCCCTTAGAACTAATTCATATGGATCTTTTTGGACCAACAAAAATAAAAAGTTTGAATGGTAGTAGATTTGCATTTGTTTTGGTTGATGATTTCTCCCGTTTCACTTGGGTTTTCTTTTTGCAACATAAAGATCAAACTTTTTCATATTTTAAAACTTTTCGAAAAAGAGTTGAAAAAGAAAAAGGTTTTTCGATTTTGAGAATAAGGAGTGATAGAGGTGGTGAGTTTGTTAACCAACTCTTCATGACTTATTGTGATGACAAAGGAATTAAGCATGAAATGTCTTGTCCTAGGACTCCACAACAAAATGGAGTTGTAGAAAGGAAAAATAGAACATTACAAGAAATGGCTAGGACAATGATAAGTGAATATGACCTCCCTCAATATTTATGGGCCGAGGCCGTAAACACCGCATGCTATATTTCAAACCGTATTTATTTGTGCAAAAATTCTTCAAAAACATCATTTGAAATTTATCATTCTAGAAAACCAAATGTTTCATATTTTAGAGTTTTTGGATGCAAGTGTTTTGTTTAAATACTAAGGATATTTTGGGTAAATTTGATGCTAAAGCTTATGAGGCAATTTTTGTTGGATATTCTACAACTAGCAAAGCTTATAGAGTATTCAATAAATCTTCTCTTACTATTGAAGAAACTATGCATGTTAAGTTTGAAGAATTTAATGTGGTTGTTGAGAATGTTGTAGAGATTGAACCATTAGGTGAAGACATGGAGAGACTATCCTTGAAGGACACACCCGCTCAAGAAGAGGAAAAGCAAGAACCTATAGGTGGTGATGTTCAAGAGGATAAAGAGGAAAGCGCTCAACCGCTTCCCAAAGCTTGGAGATACGCTACAAATCATCCTAAGGAGCTCATCTTAGGTGATGCATCCAAAGGAGTCACAACGCGCTCCCAACTCCATGACCTATGTGGTAACTTTGCTTTCATTTCTCATTTTGAACCCAAGGGCATTCTCGAAGCCGAGACGGACCCATATTGGTTGCTTGCCATGCAAGAGGAACTCAATCAATTTGAGCGCAACCAAGTTTGGCACCTTGTTCCTAAGCCCCACGATAGACCAATAATTGGTACTAAGTGGATCTTTAGAAACAAGATGGATGAGTCCGGTAATGTCATTAGGAATAAAGCTAGGTTAGTGGCCCAAGGTTACACTCAAGTTGAGGGAATTGACTTTGAGGAGACCTTTGCACCCGTAGCACGGCTTGAAGCCATACGGATAACACTAGCTTTTGCATGTTTTAAAATTTTTAAACTTTTTCAAATGGATGTAAAAAGTGCATTTTTAAATGGTTTTATTAATGAAGAAGTTTATGTTGCTCAACCTCCCGGTTTTGTTGATCATGTTCATCCGATTATGTTTTTAAACTTGATAAAGCTTTGTATGGATTGAAACAAGCTCCAAGAGCTTGGTATGAAAGGCTTTCTAGTTTTCTCACTTCAAAAGATTTTATTAAAGGCAAAGTAGACACAACTCTTTTCACTAAGCATGTTGATAGTAATATTTTAATTGTGCAAATTTATGTAGATGATATAATTTTTGGTTGTACTAATGAGTTTTTGTGCAAGGATTTTGAAAGGTTAATGCAACTTGAGTTTGAGATGTCTTCCATGGGTGAGCTAAATTTCTTTCTTGGACTCCAAATCAAGCAATTGCAAGACGGTACCTTCATTAACCAAGCCAAGTACGCAAAGGAGCTAGTGAAGAAGTTTGGGCTTGAAGGATCAAAGGCTTGCAACACTCCAATGGCAACTACAACAAAGCTTGATAAGGACGACCAAGGTAAAAATGTTGATATTAAATTATATAGAAGCATGATAGGAAGTCTTTTATATTTAACGGCAAGTAGGTCGGATATCATGTTTAGTGTGTGTCTTTGTGCTAGATTTCAATCGTGTCCTAAAGAGTCTCATCTTATTGCGGTAAAACGCATTATTCGTTATATTAAGGGCACAATTGGAATGGGTCTTTGGTATCCGAAAACTAGAGATTTTTCAATGACTAGTTATTCGGATGCCGACTATGCGAGTTGTAGAGTAGATAGAAAGAGTACTAGTGGGACATGTCAATTTCTTGGTAATTGTCTTGTTTCATGGTCCTCTAGGAAACAAAATTCCGTAGCTCTCTCAACCGCCGAGGCGGAGTATGTTGCCGCGGGGGCTTGTTGTGCACAAGTCCTTTGGATGAAACATACTCTCCTTGATTTTGATTTGCACTTTGATCATATAAAAATATTTTGTGATAATACTAGTACTATTCACATGACTAAGAATGCAAATCAACATAGTAAGACCAAGCACATAGAGATTAGATATCACTTTCTTAGAGATCACTTTGAGAAAGGAGATATAGATATTGATTATGTTTCTTCGGATTTACAACTAGCCGATATTTTCACTAAACCACTTGATTTTGCTAGATTTTCGTTTATTTGTGGAGAACTAAATGTTTGCATTATTGAATAAACATGTTTTTCATAACCCTTTTTGATGTATGACAAAAAGGGGGAGAATAAGTACATGGACAAAAATAAGTTCATTTGGTCTTGGTTCCATATGAATTTATGTTTTGGTTTTATGAGTTTTGGTGTTTGTGAATTCTTGTGTTTTATTGGTATTGTTTTGGTTGGTTTTATTTAAGTATCTAGAACATGTGTTTGTGTTTTCAATGAATTTGTGTTTTTCATATAGCATAATTTGAGGGGGAGTTTTTCTCCTCCCCTTTATTTTTGTTAATAGCCTATTTGTTTTGTCATCATCAAAAAGAGGGAGATTGTTGGCCCAAAAGGTTACACTCTCCATTTGTTTTGAGTTTTGATGATGACAAACCAAATTAGTGCTATTTGGTACTAATAAGTTTGTTAAGATGAGTTTCAGGTTTGTACCAATTGTGGAGACCATTTGCTTAGCTTTGCAATAACTTCTAAGTTCCATATAGCAATGAAGGCATATAGCTCATCAAGGAAGGATCATAGAAGAGAAGGCACTAGCAAGGCATTGGATGGCTCAAAGATTGCTCAAGAAGTCCTTTATTATTTTGTTTTTGATTTAGTAGTTTGTTAAAGGATAGTGGATAGGATTGAAGCTCTATCACACACGTTTTTGCGCACATGCTTATTCCAAATAATTTCTTATAAATTATACAAAAATATTTTACTTACAAGATTTTGCCTACTAATATATCTTTATGTTTGAATACTATTTCCTGAACAAAAGAATTTTTATCAAAATCAAAATCCCCTTTTAATTCTTTACAAAACTTGTGTTTTGACCTGATCCGGTCGACTGGGCAGTCGACCGAGTCTGTGTCAGTCTGGTCCAGTCGACCGGACCAGTCGATCGGGGTGCTGACAGATGCACGTATCCGTGTACATGTCTGTCAGTCGACCGCCCAGTCGACTGTACTGAAATACCTTTGCTCTCTGTTTGTGCACAGTCGACCGGGCAGTCGACTGGTACACTGTTTTTGCTACAGGTTTCTTCGGTCGACCGGGTCGGTCGACCGCTAGCTCATAACGGTCATATTTTTGAACTACCGGTCGACCGGCCGGTCGACCGATAGATCCGTTGCAACAGTAACGGGCAGTTTTTAATGAGCTGTTTATTTTTGTCTTTTGTGTTTAAAAATGGGTTTAAGGTTATGTTTTGAATTAATTACCTCCTAAACTTCAGTAATTGTGTTTTATCCCTAAACCCTAGCCCTCTCCTATAAATAGGGGTGTTTGGGGAGAGATTTTCACAACAATTTTTTGCAAGAGAAAATTCAAAAGTTTAAAAGTTTAAAGCTTTCAAAGTTCTTGGTTTTTGTGCTTTCTCTCAACTTTCTGAAGGGTTTTTCAAAAGATTTTCTCTGATTTCAATTTCTTTTCCTTTACACACAAAAGAGCTTCAAATCTACTCATTATTCTCTAAGGACCTTTGTAAGGGAAGAGATTTTTGAAAGAGAGAGTTTGTGGTCTTTTGACTACTCAGAGATTCTTGTGATTGTAATTGTGGAGTTGGGTACTCCGTTGTAATTGTTCTTTGTGATAGTGGAAGTAGCTAGAATCCTTCTGGGGAAGGCGGGGAGTAGAGCTGGGTGCTCGAACCTCGATAACATATCCTTGTGTTTGCGATTGGTTTACTTTCTTGCACACTTACTTTACTATACTTGCTCTTATTAATTGCTCATTGTCATATTTGCTTGCTTGCATTCATATTGTGAATCTTGCCTTGTGATAATTGTAGCTTTTATTTTTAATTTCCCCTTGATTAGCATTGTCACCTATTCACCCCCCCTCTAGGTGACTTTTCACCGAAGAGGGATACGGCCCGTAGCCAACAACAAACACCATAACCTCTACCGAAGAGGCTCACTACAAACACAATCACCTCTACCAAAGAGGGATCAAACCAATACCACTCCGATCACCTCTACCGAAGAGGGATTCACAAAAGCAAGGAGGGTTTACAACTTAGAGGCTTCAATAACAACCTCAAAACTCTCTCTTTCTCTTTTTCCACAAAAATAAGATCCTAATAGTTTAGGATAGAAGATATGGCTCAAGTGTGAAAAACAAAGTGTTTTGATCAAAGAAAAACTCTTGGGAAAATAGCAAATTGATATATAAATGAAGAGCAAGAAATCTATTCCCAAAATCCTATTTTCTTTGAAAATAACAAAACACTTTAAAACAAATCAAATGAATCTTTTTGCCCAAAAAACTCTTTTGAAAACTCTTTTAAAACACTGAAAATGGTCAGGAAATTTTTGCTCAAAAAATCTTAAAGAGAAACTCCAAACAATGGGGTATTTATAGGCCCTAGTCAAAACTAGCCGTTAGGCTGACGTGTCAGCCTGACAAGCCTGGCGGTCGACCTGGCGGTCGACCGCCAACGGTCATATTTTTGACCGTTGGGCAAACCCGGTCGACCGCCCGGTCGACCCAACAATTCAGAGAGCAGATCTCTGTAATCCGGTCAACCTCTCGGTCGACCCAAGGATCCAGAGAGCACAGCTCTCAGACCCGGTCGACCGCCCGGTCGACTGGCCCCTGTGCCAGCCAGACGTGCACAAGTCTGTGCACGTCGGTCGACCCTAGGGTCGACCGGCCCATTGTACGGTCGACCCAGCGGTCAACCGGGTTGGCCTGACAGTCACAATCTGGGTCGAGAACCTGTTTAAAACATGTTATAAAAATTCTTTTAATGATTTGTAAAAACCCAAAAATGTTTTTTATCATATTGCATTGATATATAAACATGTGATAAACATTTCTACTCAAATATCAAGCATATGAAATCATTTTTCATTTTTATCAAAAAAAACAACTTTTGTATTTTCATCAAACTTGATTTTTCCAAAACATGAATAGGAATGTCAAAATAAGTTTGTCTTGAAAGTTTAAGCATGTATGTATAAATAGAAACCATCTACTATACATATAAATCATGAAAACGTGTTTTGATCAAACTATTCATGAAAACTAAATACCAAACATAAAATGTGTGTGTTATTGTGCACTTGAGCATATCAACTATACTAAGCTTTACAAATGGATCTAAATACACTATCTAAACTAGGATACCAAGTCTCTTGACGATCTTCCATCTTCAAGTAGACTTGCTCCCAAAACGCGATCCACCGAGTGCAAAGGTATGATCTTGAAGCTTTGGCACCGGAATCACAATGATAAGTTCCAAACATCTCTTGTTGAAGCTAATCACCAACTAATATCCTGCTAATGATCTGAAACTTAGAAACACAAGAATATTAGTAAACATAACTACATGAGTTGATCATCATCAAAACTAGAGTGGAAGGCCTTTGGGCCAACAATTTGTTTATGCCAAGTTTCGGACTCATATTCCTTTGTACTAAATCCTAATACCTAAACCATAATGCCACATTGGCATGTGGTTAGGTTGTAGATCTAAATTATTTAAACAAATCTAAAGCTAAATTTCAAATTTCAATTTCCAACTAAGATATCTCTTGAGATCTTTAGGGATCTTTATCTTAATAAGATGAATTCTTATCTTAACAAACAAATTGATAAAAATCCTAACCTAAAAGACCTTATCCTTTCATATTATCGTAACTCTCTTCTCCTGCTTCCTTATAAATAAAAATAATGACAGTCAGAAAGAAATCCAATCCCAACATTCTTTCTCCTCCCTTCACCGCTTCTTGGAACTGATCGTGACAGAGGAACGTGTCCGAGGCTTGAAGATTGAGGAGCAGGCGAAGGGGATTGATTGCTAAAATAAAGAACAATTAATGAGTTTAAGAATTTACCGTGTAGCTTGTGGCTAACAGGTCGTGTCCACAAGGAGGGATGCGATGGAAGCCTATCGATGAATCGTTTAGAAATAAGGAATTGTGTTCGTTTTTTATGAAAAAGAGAATGGAAAGAAAGAGATGATTCAAAGAAAAATTGTAACTTTTAGAAAAGGTTTTGGAGAAGGTGATTTAGAAAGCTTGAAAATTGTTTTGTTGTTTGTAATAATGAAGAAAGTCTGGGCTCACTATCTCACTACTCAAATGTTCATTCTTCTCTTAAAATGTTAAGTCCCTCAAGTGATCATTTGCAAAACTTAAAGTTGATTTTTAGAAAGCTTTAAGTAAAGCACATGAGATGGTTAGAAGAATTGAGTATTTTCTTCAAGAAATCGTTAGAATCGAATATTAAAACATCAAGCGCGAAGAAGCAAGAATGAATTAAAAACAATTCAAGAGATGTTCATGAAAGGATTGTGAATTCAACTATCCATTCCCATCATCATGTGCCTTCAAGAACACTTTTAAAAAGAAAGGCTTTTAAGTGAGGCACACATATGAGTCATCGAGACTTTTTCTTTTAAAACAGAAGAGAAGAAGAACAAGAGAGAGTGATGATAACTAGCCCAGAAAAATGTTTAGTGATCCATAGAAAACAATGAAGAAAACAAAAACATTATGCAAACCATACCGTACTGCAGTGGATGAAAACTCGGCTCGATTTTTGTATTGTTGTCACTTCAATCTTCAAGTACAAGCTCTCAGTCCTCTCTCTCACAAATTTTGATACTGGACTACAAATTAAAAAGTAAGATTACAACTTTTGTTCTAGCTAACAAAGAGCCTAAATCCTAAGAAATAAATACAAAACTTAATCCTAGTCTTCGCTGCCTTTTTCTTTGTTGAAACATCTATTTATAGCCAAAAACCTAAAGGAGGAGATCCCGGAAAGATTGGGGGAGCAAACGCTCCCAACAGAATCTGTTGGGCCACAGAAACATGGCTTGGGTCACGTTTTTGTGGCCTTGGTGTGGCCAGGTGGCCACACCCAAGGGGGAGAAGCTGCTGGTTTGAAGAGTATCCCGTATGTCCTGCTGGTTTTCTTGTTCTGCTCCATCCATTGATGAAACAGCCTTTGATTTTGTGGCTTCAATCGCTCGACTCAGGAAGGATTTTTCTCAACCTCTTGATATGCCAAGATTTAGCCCTGATTTCTTCATTTTGAATTTATTCTGAATTAATTCAGAATTTGGTGGGCTTTTGGGCTTTTTTCTCTTTTCTTTCTTTGAGCACTTGGGCCTACATTTAGCAAAGAAAATGACAACTTATTAATAGAATTTATTAGCTAACAAGTGTGGTAAAGTGACAATATAAATGCAATATATGTGACAAATCACACCCCCACACTTATCTTTTGTTCGCCCTCGAGCAAAACATCAGACTAACTCGAATCAATTATTAGACCACTTTCGCAGGTCACTCGATTACACTGAGCATGTGCAACAAGCCGTTAAACCTCTAGGTTACCCTAGAGGATGAGTTTTGTCTCGTGAGGGTTTTCAGCGGATTACACCCACAAAATCCAAAAAGAAAGAAAAAAGTTAGTATTTTCGAAAAGCATTTTTTTTAAGGAGAAAATATTTGAAGTATATTTGTGAGAGTTTAAATAATCTATAAGTTATACGAATATCAAATTTTTCATTGCTAAACTTAGTCTCTATTCAAAAACATGTCATCAATTAAAGTAAGAAGTCAAATTGTACTTCTCATCTAGTCTATTAATTTACCCTGAGTCGTATGCACCATCGTGACTGTGAAGTTTACTAAGGGTTCTTCAACATTAACTCCTATGTCTTATATTTATTTATTTTTGATGAAATTTATTTCTCAATTTCATTAGGCTTTCTAATCTGCCCATGTAACGAGCATTCAGTCGGTGACACCCAACCGAACAGTTTTAGGGCACCAGGTGAGAAAACACCCCTAAGAACTTAAACACTGGAGCAGATAAGGCCACAAAACCAAGGTTTTTATTTATACGATGTACCCCTTATAGGCGTGAATGCCTATGCTTCATGGGCATAAATACCCAGCTTAATCAGAAGATACACATTTTTTTCTTTTTTTTCAAACTTATCTAATTATCTTTTACATAAATACTAAGGCTTGCTTAGGCCAAAGCACCTAGCTAATTAATAATTAGACTCGTTTTCTTTTTCATATTTTATATAAGGCATAAGAGTCTCTGTTTTTAACCCTAAGTGTGTAAGTGTATTTTGTGTGCATATGTCATCAAGGTAAATATCAAGACTAAATTACTTTTACAAATCTTCTTCCTGACCCTAAAAATCAAACAAGTTATCTTATTTTGACCAAGTGTAAGAAATCCTAATTATGATTCTCCTATTCCTTAAAATTGACTTAAATTATTACAAAAAAATATATCAAAATATAGTCTACCCTTTTCAAAAAGTTTTTTTTTTATTTATATATCCATTTATTTTTTGCTTTTTGTTTATATCAGTCATGTTAGAACCCTCCCCCACACTTGTCTCATGCATTGTCCCCAATGTATGAAAGAAATGTGTAAGTGTGTAATACCCCTCTCCCGGAATACGTACTTAGATACGTATTCAGTCTTTCGATCGTATTTTTCGATTTACCTTCCGTATTTGACCGATTTTAATTTCAAATATCATTTCCAATATTTTAGATTTTATGTGATTTTCTGGAATTTTCTGGAATTAAATGAATTTCTCCGAAACCGGTGTCGGCCAGTGCCGCTGACCGATTTCCGAATTTTTATCTTCCAAACAGTTAGGAATTTTTAGGAAGTCCTTTAGACTTTATTGCTTAGAATCATATTTCTTACTTATACACTTTTTCTGAGAATTTTATGATTTATGAAATTCTTTCGGAGTCGGTAAATAACTGATTCCGGGATTTTTAATTTTAAAACTATACAGTATTTCTTCAAACGAATTTCACCATGAGTCTTCAAATATTATTCTTGATTTTTGGTAAAATTTTCAGATCATTCCGAGATACTTGAATTTCGGGCATTTTTTCAATTATTGCAAATCCCATTTTCCACCTCATGTGCCAACTCAATTCCCACTCACCCTTCACCTAACCCCACTCACTCTCTCTCCTTCCCATGGCTGGCCAAGTGGCCAAGTGAGGGACACCTCACCCCCCTTCTTTTGCAAGAAAACCCTTCCCTTTCACCTTAATTCCACCCTCTTTGGAATAATCCCAACCTATAAATCCCTTTCATTTGCAAATTTCCCCTTTTCCTTCTCTTTCACTTCATCAAGAGAAAAGCTCTCCATAATCCTCTTCTTCTTCAAGCAAGAACCCTAGCTCCTAGATCACCCCAATCCCTTCACCTCCACCTCAAGATCTCAAGGACTTCAACCAAGGCTTCATCAAGGACTTCAATTCCAACCATCACTCCCCAAGGCAACACCTAGAGCAACTCCTTCAACTCAAGGTTTTGGAATTGTAGCCACCCTCGTCCTCCATTGGATCAAGCTCCTAATTGAACCTTCCCAAGTGAGTATCTTTACTCACCAAGACCTAGATTTCCCTCTATTTACTTGTGATAGTAATTCTTGTAAAATGGTTCCATAAAAATCCAATTTTTAGGTCATCAAAGCTCAAATCCAACCTCCCCATGTGTGTATATCTACTCACTAAGGCTAGTCCCTGTTGTGGTGTACTTGTGTTGATAGATCAGGTCCCCTAATCACATAAAAATCCTATCTTTAGGCTGTTAGAACCAATCCCTTAAAAATCTGATTTTCTGCCTTAACAGTAGCAGATTCCAGAGGATCGGTCGACCGGCAGTCGACCGATCACTCTACCGAAGTGCACAGCGTGCACAGTTTTGAGCTGGCGGTCGACCGGCAGTCGACCGACCACTCGACCGGCTTAAGGAATTAGTGTGGACCAGTCGACCGGCAGTCGACCGGCCAAAACCTGGAGCTCACGGCATCTGCACGGTCGACCGGCAGTCGACCGGGAGCCGACCGCCAGTTATATCCCCAGTCGACCGGCAGTCGACCGGAGGTCGACCGACAGCCTAATTCTGGGCCAGTTTTCTGACTCCTTTCCTTTTTAATTTCTGACCTTTCCCTGATATTTGTTTACTGTTTTAGCTTTGTTTATGCTTCATACCTGTACTGCATGACTTGTTACCTGATAGATCTTGCTTTATTATGCTTCATGACTCATGTTACATATTGCTATTCCATAACTTGTTAAATGTGAAGTATCACCACCCCTTCATGCTATCACTGAAACACCAAGCATGATATACCCGACTTATTATATAAAATAGACCAACTTACATTGGGGTCAGGGGGAAATATGCGGATATCGATATGTGTTCGTGTTTACAGTGGTTTTAGGTATATTGTACAATTATGTTTCCGGTCTAACCTGTGGTACTCCAGGGGACCGAGGGGAGTGCTTGCTCCCTTTCCTGTTTACTGTCATGACAAGGCATACATAAGACCCTCCTGTTAGGCCTTGCGGCTGGTTCCGTCTTCAAGCAACGGAACACCCTGGACCGTGGTCCCGGGCATGCACGGGACCCACTGTAAACATAGTTCGTCGATACAACCGCTGTTTCCAATAACAACCTTGCTTTACTAGGATATGGATCTATGTGCTCTGGACGCTGGGTCACATAGCTAGATATCACAGTAAGACAAGTAATAATAATAAGACGTAAATTGTAGATTTATTGCATATGACCTTATCTTATTGAGTTTACATCATTTGTTATCCGTTGCTATTTATTACTACTCCATTTTCTTTATCCATGATCCTTAGTCACTTGGCTATCTTTTATTTGTTGTTATATGTCTTGACCCTTTGGATTTGCATATTCAGATTCCGAGGCTTGGAACGAAGTGGAGCCTTCCACAGAGGACCGGGCCTATTTTTCTGAGCAGGCTGACCAGCTCTAGTCTCATCGTGCCGACTCTTCCTTTGATTCACGGGATCTCCGTCCATACGTGAGCATTTTACATTTTTGGATGTATATCGTTCCTTTTGGACTTGGGTTGTGATAAAGGACACTTGTGAAGTGATTTTGCTTATCATAACTTGTATAACTTTGTATTTATATTTTGTAAGTTGGCATCTGAATATACCACGCTTTGTGTTGTACTCTGATACTTGTTGTACTTAATGCTTAGCGTATATACGTGGGGGCTCCATCTGACCTACGTATATGCGTTGCAGTGACGTTCCCGTATCCGTGGGATCGGGGCGTTACAGGTTGGTATCAGAGCCTAGGCTCTCAAACCTAAAAGTACAATCAAGTGGCAAATTCTAGTGATTTGCTAATGCCAACTACAATGTACAAAGTTATCTAGTCCTCCTTGATTCCGTCCTTGATTCATTTCCTCGTGTCCTAAACTCCTTTCATTTGTTTCCAATTCCAGATCTTATCCCTTTCGGTATGGAGAGGCGATCGGGTCGTAACAACATCGGGCAAGTACCGAATGGACCCGTAGGAGGGGAGAGTGCTGATATCCTGAAGGTCATTCAGACCATGATGGAGAACCAGCAGCAGCAGACTGAGCTCCTCAGGCAGGAGTTGGCAGCCCCAAAGGAGCAAAGGCCTGGGAACGTGTCAGACTTCCGGCGGTTGCAACCGGCTATCTTCACGGGAGTCGAGAAACCATTGGATGCTGAACAATGGTTGACGGACACCACTGATTTGCTGAACGCCGCCCGAGTGCCTAAGGAGAACCAAGTGGAGGTTGCCAAGATTCAGCTGAAGGACATAGCTCGGACTTGGTGGTTAGCCAAAGAGGCCAGACTGGAGAAGCCTGTCTCCTGGGATACTTTCTCCAAGAGCTTCTACAGTCGATTCTTCCCTGCCACTGCTCAGAAGGACATGGAGGAGCAGTTCATCAGACTACAGCAAGGGAACAAGTCCGTGGATGAGTATGCCGCGGAGTTTCTCAGACTGAGCCGCTTTGCCCCGTACATGGTGACGGATGAGGAGAAGAGGGCAAGCAGGTTTCAGCAAGGTCTGCAGATGGACATACAGGTCCTCTTGATGCCCCAGCAGCTGAAGACCTATTCAGAAGTTCTCACCATCGCTCGAGAGGTGGAGCGTGGGTTAGTGAAGAAGCAAGAGGATCAGATGAAGAACCAGGCCATGAAGAGGCCGTTTGTACCGGTGGGTAGAGGAGGACCGTCCAGAGCGGCGAAGGTCCAGGCTAGGCAGCCATTCAGAGCAGTTCCTTATCAGATGGCTCGACCAGGTCTTATCTGCAACTTTTGCCAGAAACCAGGACACTCCCAGCAGAATTGCCGGAGGGCAAACGGATTGTGTTTGGTGTGTGGAGCACGAGACCATGCCGTAGAGACCTGTCCACACAGGAGAATGGGGTTTGCTAACCAAACCTTGCCGGCACCTCAAGAGCAGAATGGACAGAGGGTACTACCAGGGCCAGTTGGGCAGAGGAACCAGGGACCAGTGATGAGGAGAGCTCTTCCCCTTCCTCCACCGCATGTTGTCCGCCCAGTGCAGAGAGAGCCAGGACGGCAGCAGGGCGTGGTAGAGGTCAGGCCTACAACCTGACAGCAGTAGAGGCTGAGGCTTCAGAGGAGGTGATTACAGGTAACATCAGAGTTCATTCAATACCTGTTCTCGCTCTCTTCGATTCAGGTGCATCCCACTGTTATATCTCCGATCATTTTGTAGCTTTACATTCTATACCTGTTAAGGCTTTAGACCGCAAATGGGAGATAAGTACAGGGAATGGGGTAGTTATATCTTCTAGAGTTTGTGCTGACTGTCCAGTGGAACTTTGTGAGAAGATCTTGGCCATAGATATGCTCGTACTAGACACCAAGGGGTACGACGTAATCTTAGGCATGACCTGGCTCAGTCAGTACTATGCAGTGATTGACTGTAGAGAAAGGAAGATCTATTTCAGAATCCCACTTCAGCCGGAGTTCCAGTTTAGTGGAGAGGTGAAGCCTGCTAAGAAGAAGATTCAGATGACCACTTCGGAGGTTCAGAAGGGAGTGCCAGTGTGGGATGAATTTCCAGAAGTCTTTGCTGAGATTTCAGGACTTCCACCGGAGAGGATAGTGGAGTTCTCCATTGATACAATTCCAGGGACAGCTCCTATATCCAAGGCTCCGTACAGGATGGCACCGACGGAGTTGGAGATCTTGAAGAGGCAACTGCAGGAATATTCAGACAAGGGACTGATTCGACCAAGCACTTCACCATGGGGCGCTCCAGTGCTATTGGCGAATAAGAAGGATGGTGGTAGGAGACTTTGTATTGATTATAGAGAATTGAACAAAGTCACTATTAAGAACAAGTATCCCTTGCCCAGGATTGATGATTTGTTTGATCAGCTTCATGGAGCCCGTGTATTTTCTAAGTTAGATTTGCAGTCGGGTTACCATCAGCTGAGGGTGAAGAAGGAGGATGTTCCGAAGACGGCATTCAGGACCCGATATGGCCACTATGAGTTCCTGGTTATGCCTTTCGGAGTCACAAATGCCCCTGCAGTTTTCATGGACTTGATGAACCGAGTGTTCTCTCCTTATCTGGATCAGTTTGTAGTTGTATTTATAGATGACATCCTGATCTATTCAAAGATAATAGGGAGCATGCAGAGCACTTGAGAATTGTGTTGCAGACTCTACAGCAGGAGCAGCTTCATGCCAAGAGGAGCAAGTGTGAATTCTGGTTGGACAGCATAGCTTTCCTTGGACACATAATTTCAGCAGAAGGAATTTCAGTTGATCCTAGTAAAGTCCAGGCAGTGAAGAATTGGCCAGTTCCGAAGACGGTGACTGAGATAAAGAGCTTTCTTGGACTAGCCGGATATTACAGGCGCTTTGTCCAGGATTTCTCTAGACTTGCAGCTCCGTTGACCAGGCTCACCAGAAAAGGGGAGAGATACATATGGACAGAAGAATGTGATGCAGCATTTGAGCAGTTGAAGCAGAGGCTTATTTCAGCTCCAATCTTGAGGACTCCTTCAGGAAGAGGAGGGATGGTCATTTTCTGTGATGCATCAGGTAAAGGCCTGGGGTGTGTGCTTATGCAACATGATCATGTTATAGCATATGCATCTAGGCAATTGAAGCCTCATGAGAGGAATTACCCAACTCATGACTTGGAGTTGGCAGCTGTGATATTTGCTTTGAAGATCTGGAGACACTACCTTCTGGGAGACAAAGTGTTGATATACACAGATCACAAGAGCCTCAAGTATATTTTCTCACAGAAGGAGTTGAATATGAGGCAGAGGAGGTGGTTGGAGCTTATGGCGGACTATGATATTGACTTGCAGTATCATCCAGGCAAAGTCAATACCGTTCCAGATGCACTGAGCAGGATGCCAGAGAACAGAGCGCTAGTCCACCTCACGCAGCAGAGGGAGTTGATTCAGGAGCTCATCAGATTGGATTTGATGTTAGTGCAAGGAGGTGATAAGGCCGGGCAGTTCATGGCTTTACAGATCCAGTCATCATTGATAGAGGAGATCAAGGAAGCTCAGAAGGAGGACCCCAGATTGCAGACATTCAGAGCTCAGGTGGAGGCTGGATTGAGGTCGGATATCTGCATTCACCCAGATGGTGCATTGTATTTTGGAGATAGACTTTGTGTTCCCCAAGGAGAAGTCAGACAGAAGATTTTGGAGGAAGCACACAGTTCAGCTTATTCTATACACCCTGGGGGAAACAAGATGTATCAGGACCTGAAGAAGCACTTTTGGTGGAATGCTATGAAGAGAGAGATAGCCCAGTTTGTTGCCAAGTGCTTGGTTTGCCAGCAGATAAAGATCGAGCATCAGAGATCAGCTGGACTTCTTCAACCTTTACCGATACCCGAATGGAAGTGGGAGCACATCACCATGGATTTTGTGACGGCATTGCCTCGGAGTCCCAAGGGTAATAATGCTGTGTGGGTAATAGTTGATCGCCTCACCAAGTCAGCTCACTTCATACCATTCAGGGTAGGCCAGTCGACAGAGGTTCTGGCAGACAAGTATATGAAGGAGATAGTTCGTCTGCATGGAGTTCCAGTTAGTATTGTATCAGATAGAGACACCAGATTCAGATCTCATTTCTGGGAGAGTCTCCAAGAGAGTCTGGGAACTCGTCTGAAATTCAGTACTTCTTACCATCCTCAGACAGACGGGCAATCTGAGAGGACTATCCAGATCCTTGAAGATATGTTGAGGGCTTGCATGATTGACTTCGGAGGATCATGGGAAGACCATCTTCACTTGGCTGAGTTTTCATATAACAACAGCTATCAGGCAAGTATTAAGATGGCACCCTTTGAGGCATTGTATGGAAGGAAGTGCAGATCACCGATTTGTTGGGATAAAGTCGGTGAGAGGAGTCTTTTGGGACCAGAGATCCTGATGCAGACGACAGAGAAAGTCAGGGTTATCAGAGATCATCTCAGGGCTGCTCAGAGCAGACAGAAGAGTTGGGCAGACACTCTAAGGAGGCCATTGGAATTCCAGACCGGAGATCATGTGTTCTTGAAGATATCACCTACCAAGGGTGTAATCCGGTTCGGTACACGTGGGAAGCTAAGTCCGAGGTATATCGGCCCATTCGAGATCGTGTGGGAGATGTGTCTTATAGATTGGCGTTGTCGCCATCTTTGGACGGGGTGCATAATGTCTTCCACGTGTCTCAGTTGAGGAAGTATGTCAGGGATGACAGCCATATTCTGGATCATTCCGAGCTGGAGCTACTACCGGATTTATCATACCAAGAGCAGCCGATGGCCATTCTGGATAGGAGTGTCAAGACACTGAAGAACAGAGCTATTCCATTGGTAATGGTGTCTTGGAACAGGCATGCGCCAGGAGAGGCCACTTGGGAGCGTGAGGACGTTATCCGGGAGCGTTATCCTCAACTTTTCACATCTTGATTGGGTAAGACTCTTTCCTTCTACTCTTCTCTACCGTTATCTTTCCTTATATCCGTATCTATCTGTTGCTTTTCCTGTTATCTTTCACCTTATGAAATTTCGAGGACGAAATTTTTGTAAGGTGGGTGGATTGTAATACCCCTCTCCCGGAATACGTACTTAGATACGTATTCAGTCTTTCGATCGTATTTTTCGATTTACCTTCCGTATTTGACCGATTTTAATTTCAAATATCATTTTCCAATATTTTAGATTTTATGTGATTTTCTGGAATTTTCTGGAATTAAAATGAATTTCTCCGAAACCGGTGTCGGCCAGTGCCGCTGACCGATTTCCGAATTTTTATCTTCCAAACAGTTAGGAATTTTTAGGAAGTCCTTTAGACTTTATTGCTTAGAATCATATTTCTTACTTATACACTTTTTCTGAGAATTTTATGAATTTATGAAAATTCTTTCGGAGTCGGTAAATAACTGATTCCGGGATTTTTAATTTTAAAACTATACAGTATTTCTTCAAACGAATTTCACCATGAGTCTTCAAATATTATTCTTGATTTTTGGTAAAATTTTCAGATCATTCCGAGATACTTGAATTTCGGGCATTTTTTCAATTATTGCAAATCCCATTTTCCACCTCATGTGCCAACTCAATCCCACTCACCCTTCACCTAACCCCACTCACTCTCTCTCCTTCCCATGGCTGGCCAAGTGGCCAAGTGAGGGACACCTCACCCCCCTTCTTTTGCAAGAAAACCCTTCCCTTTCACCTTAATTCCACCCTCTTTGGAATAATCCCAACCTATAAATCCCTTTCATTTGCAAATTTCCCCTTTCCTTCTCTTTCACTTCATCAAGAGAAAAGCTCTCCATAATCCTCTTCTTCTTCAAGCAAGAACCCTAGCTCCTAGATCACCCCAATCCCTTCACCTCCACCTCAAGATCTCAAGGACTTCAACCAAGGCTTCATCAAGGACTTCAATTCCAACCATCACTCCCCAAGGCAACACCTAGAGCAACTCCTTCAACTCAAGGTTTTGGAATTGTAGCCACCCTCGTCCTCCATTGGATCAAGCTCCTAATTGAACCTTCCCAAGTGAGTATCTTTACTCACCAAGACCTAGATTTCCCTCTATTTACTTGTGATAGTAATTCTTGTAAAATGGTTCCATAAAAATCCAATTTTTAGGTCATCAAAGCTCAAATCCAACCTCCCCATGTGTGTATATCTACTCACTAAGGCTAGTCCCTGTTGTGGTGTACTTGTGTTGATAGATCAGGTCCCTAATCACATAAAAATCCTATCTTTAGGCTGTTAGAACCAATCCCTTAAAATCTGATTTTCTGCCTTAACAGTAGCAGATTCCAGAGGATCGGTCGACCGGCAGTCGACCGATCACTCTACCGAAGTGCACAGCGTGCACAGTTTTGAGCTGGCGGTCGACCGGCAGTCGACCGACCACTCGACCGCTTAAGGAATTAGTGTGGACCAGTCGACCGGCAGTCGACCGGCCAAAACCTGGAGCTCACGGCATCTGCACGGTCGACCGGCAGTCGACCGGGAGCCGACCGCCAGTTATATCCCCAGTCGACCGGCAGTCGACCGGAGGTCGACCGACAGCCTAATTCTGGGCCAGTTTTCTGACTCCTTTCCTTTTTAATTTCTGACCTTTCCCTGATATTTGTTTACTGTTTTAGCTTTGTTTATGCTTCATACCTGTACTGCATGACTTGTTACCTGATAGATCTTGCTTTATTATGCTTCATGACTCATGTTACATATTGCTATTCCATAACTTGTTAAATGTGAGTATCACCACCCCTTCATGCTATCACTGAAACACCAAGCATGATATACCCGACTTATTATATAAAATAGACCAACTTACATTGGGGTCAGGGGGAAATATGCGGATATCGATATGTGTTCGTGTTTACAGTGGTTTTAGGTATATTGTACAATTATGTTTCCGGTCTAACCTGTGGTACTCCAGGGGACCGAGGGGAGTGCTTGCTCCCTTTCCTGTTTACTGTCATGACAAGGGCATACATAAGACCCTCCTGTTAGGCCTTGCGGCTGGTTCCGTCTTCAAGCAACGGAACACCCTGGACCGTGGTCCCGGGCATGCACGGGACCCACTGTAAACATAGTTCGTCGATACAACCGCTGTTTCCAATAACAACCTTGCTTTACTAGGATATGGATCTATGTGCTCTGGGACGCTGGGTCACATAGCTAGATATCACAGTAAGACAAGTAATAATAATAAGACGTAAATTGTAGATTTATTGCATATGACCTTATCTTATTGAGTTTACATCATTTGTTATCCGTTGCTATTTATTACTACTCCATTTTCTTTATCCATGATCCTTAGTCACTTGGCTATCTTTTATTTGTTGTTATATGTCTTGACCCTTTGGGTTTGCATATTCAGATTCCGAGGCTTGGAACGAAGTGGAGCCTTCCACAGAGGACCGGGCCTATTTTTCTGAGCAGGCTGACCAGCTCTAGTCTCATCGTGCCGACTCTTCCTTTTGATTCACGGGATCTCCGTCCATACGTGAGCATTTTACATTTTTGGATGTATATCGTTCCTTTTGGACTTGGGTTGTGATAAAGGACACTTGTGAAGTGATTTTGCTTATCATAACTTGTATAACTTTGTATTTATATTTTGTAAGTTGGCATCTGAATATACCACGCTTTGTGTTGTACTCTGATACTTGTTGTACTTAATGCTTAACGTATATACGTGGGGGCTCCATCTGACCTACGTATATGCGTTGCAGTGACGTTCCCGTATCCGTGGGATCGGGGCGTTACAAAGTGCATGAAATAAAATGGAAAGGAGGAGAGTTACCGATACACTGGGTCAAAAAGACCCATTGCCGTTTCATTTACCGGCACTGATTCCAAGAAAGGTTTAAGGCGTTGACCATTTACCTTAAAGTCATTTCCATTCTTGGGGTCACTAATCTCAACTGCACCGTGTGAAAACACGATTTTTACAACAAATGGCCCAGTCCATCTCGATTTCAATTTTCCTGGAAAAAGATGAAGCCTAGAATTATAGAGTAAGACTCTTTGTTCAGAGACAAAGGTTTTTCTTATGATGTGCTTGTCATGAAAAATCTTCACTCTATCTTTAGTGATCCTAGCATTTTCATAGGCCTCATTTCTCAATTCCTCCAATTCGAAAATTTGTAATTTCTGAAGGTCACCGGCCTTAGTCAAGTCGAAATTCAATTGCTTGATAGCCCACAAGGCTCAGTGCTCTAACTCAACGTGCAAGTGATAAGGTTTACCATAGACTAACCGATAGGAAGACATTCCTATAATTGTTTTGAAAGCGGTCCTGTAGGTCCATAGAGCATCTACAAGTTTAATGGACCAATCTTTTCAGTTTTGGTTCACAGTTTTCTCCTATATAAGCTTGACTTGTCCATTTGAAGCCTCAACTTGCCCCTGTTTGAGGATGATAAGGTGTGAACAACTTGTGAGTTATGGCATACTTTCGCATAAGGGCTTCAAAAGATCTATTTCAAAAGTGAGTGCCATTATTACTAATGATAGCACGAGGGGTTCCAAAGTGGGAAAAAATGTTCTCTTTCAAAAACTTTATGACAACTTTGTTATCATTAGTTTTACAAGGAATGGCTTCTACCCACTTGGACACGTAATCCACAGCAACCAATATGTATTGGTTCCCAAATGAATTAGGAAATGGACCCATAAAGTCGATGCCCCAAACATCAAAGAGTTCTATTTCTAGAATTGGGTTGAGGGGCATCATATTTCGGTGTGAAATCCTTCCTACCATTTGGCATCTAGGGCACGTCTTGCAGAATTCATAAGCATCCTTGAATAGAGTGGTCCAATAAAACCCACTTTGTAGCACCTTTTCAGCAGTCTTGCGGGGACCAAAGTGTCCACCGTATGCAAGTTCGTGACAGAAGGATAGAACACTCTTAACCTCCTCATCTGGAATGCATCTCCTAATAATTTGTTCAGAATAGTACTTGAAAAGATATGGTCCTCCCAAAAGAAATACCGGACTTGGGATAAGAATCGGTAAACATCATTTTTGGACCAATGAGACGGAGTTTGGTTTGTGACTAAGTAATTCACTATATCAGCAAACCAAGGTTCCCTAGAGATAGCTAATAGATGTTCATCAGGAAAATCCTCATTTATGGGTAATTCATTACATGGAGAATTAGAGATCCGTGAGAGGTGGTCAGCAACGACATTTTCTACGCCTTTATTATCTCAAACCTCAAGATCAAGTTCTTAAAGAAGGAAGATCCAACGAATGAGTCAGGCCTTGGCATCCTTCTTCATCATGAGGTACCTAAGTGCAGAATGATCGGTAAAAACGGTGGTTTTGGACCCTAGTAGGTAGGGACAAAACTTCTCTAAGGCAAACACTACTGCCAAGAATTCCTTCTCGGTTATAGTGTAGTTCAGTTGAGCATCGTTGAGAGTCCTACTAGAGTAGTAGATCACATGCTGCTTGTTATCGATGCGTTGTCCTAGGACAGCGCCTATGCAAAATCAGAAGTATCGCACATGATCTCAAACGGCTTAGACCAATCCGGTGCAGATATGATTAGTGCAGAAATAAGCTCTCTCTTAAGCTTCTCTTAAGAATTTATGCATTCAGCATCGAAAGTGAAGGACACATCATTAGCTAACAGATTAGTCAAGGGCCTAGCAATTTTGCTAAAATCCTTGATAAATCGTCGATAAAAACCACCGTGTCCTAAGAAGGATCTAATGTCCTTAACGCATTTGGGCATGGGAAGCTTAGCAATGACCTCGATTTTGGCTCTATCCACTTTAATCCCTTTCTTGGAGATTTCATGACCCAAGACAATTCCATGTCTTACCATAAAGTGGCATTTCTCCCAGTTCAGTGTCAGATTTTTCTCAAAAAAACGTTGGATGACGAGTTCTAGATGGTGGAGACATTGAGTGAATGAATCTCCGTAGATGGAGAAATCATCCATGAAGATTTCTAAGAAGCGTTCTACCATATTTGAGAAAAGACTCAACATGCAACGTTGAAACGTTGTGGGGCATTGCATAAGCCGAAGGGCATTCGACGATAAGCAAATGTCCCAAATAGATAGGTGAACGTAGTCTTTTCTTAGTCCTCAGAAGCGATAGGGATCTTGTTATAGCCCGAGTAACCGTCCAAGAAATAGTAATACTCGTGACCCGCCAAACGTTCAAGCATTTGATCAATGAAGGGAAGTGAAAAATGGCCCTTACGAGTTGCAGCATTCAGTTTCCTATAGTTGATGTAAACTCGGATCTTCATGGGAAGTCGAGTTTGAACCAACTCTTTGTTCTCGTTTTCCACTACGGTGAAACCAGATTTCTTTGGGATCGCATGGACAGGACTGACCCACTGGCTATCAGAAATAGGATAAATTATCCCATTGTCTAAGAGTTTTATGATTTTAGCATAAACAGCCTCTTGCATTATAAGGTTTAACCTACGCTGCGGGTCTCTTTTGGGTGTGGCATCTTCATTGAGGTGATGCGATGTTGAACGATGGTTGGACTTAATCTCTTGATATCAGTTATAGTCCACCCAATGGCTTCCCTATGTTTTCTTAGAATAGCTTTTAGATCTTCTTCTTCTCCGCCATTTAAATGGGAGGCAATGATGATGGGAAAAGTCTCTTGTTTGCCTAGATAGGCGTACCTGAGATGCGCAGGTAGGGCTTTCAATTCTAAGGAAGAGGAAGGCTCACTAGAAGGACTAGTCAAATCTGTTGGCTCCATTGTTGGTGAAATGGGGTTTGAGGCCCAATTCACAGCAGAATCTACAGCTTGATCAAGATTAAAGTCATCAGACTCTAACCCAAAGTCACTCTCCATTTCTGATTCTAATTATTCTTCGTGTTCACTTGTCAAGTTCTCAATTAGGTTGACTTCAAATGTTTGGTCCTCGATATCGCGGGGTTGTTTTCCTAGATTGAAGACATTGACTTCTCTAGTCATGTCTCCAAAGGTTAACCTCATAGACCCATTCTTACAATTGATGATGGCATTAGCAGTAGCAAGGAATGGTCGACCTAGGATAACAGGAGTTTGAGCCCTACGATTAGAGTTGGACACAGGTTGTGTCTCCAGAACTATGAAATCGACAGGGTATATGAACTCTCCTATCCAGACTAGGACATCATTAATTTCTCTTTTTGGAACTTTAACAGAACGGTCAGCCAGTTGGATGGTGACTCGAGTTGGACTAAGGTCACCCAACCCGAGTTGCTGATAAACAGAGAATGAAAGCAAGTTAATACTTGCCCCCAAGTCAAGAAGTGCACGACTAATCTCAGCTTGTCCTATTGTGCAGGCAATGGTGGGACTACCTGGATCCTTGTAATTGACAGGGATAGGACCTGATAATAGCTCACTAATATTAGTGGCTAAGAAGACCTTCTTAGGAACATTAGTCATTCTCTTCTTGGTGCACATGTCCTTAAGAAACTTAGCATAGGAAGGAACTTGTTGGATGGCATCAAGAGTGGCACATTTATCTTCACTTAGTTAAACATCTCAATTATCTTGTCCATGTACAGATTTTGCTTGTTGTTTTTCAACCTATTAGGAAATAGTACTATAGGCTGGTGCACCTGGCTGGCTGACTTGTCTTTTTCAGACTCGTCAGAATTGGAAGAAATTGGATTAGATGAGGTGGAAGCTTGATTGTGGTTGTGCTGAATAGGATTGGTTGGTGGTGACACTTGGTTATCAACTCTCTTTCCTGATCTCAATGTATGAACAACATTACATTGATTGAATGAAGGATCCTCAGCCAAATGAGCTTGTTGAGAATTCCTCGGATTGGTGACTGGCTGACTAGGTAGGCTACCCTTTTGTCTCTCATTCTATGGAGTGGCTATTTGACTCATTTGAACCTCTAACCTCTGGATAGTTTGCATGAGAGAGTCTTGGTTTTTCATATATCATTCCATGTTTCTTTCAAAGTCAGTCATTCTCCTTTCTAATTGAGGATTCTGGAAGGAGGATTGTGGAGCTTGATTAGGAAAGTTCTGTTGATAATTCGGAAAGTTTGGTGGATGGTTGGGAGAATTATTATGGAAATTGGAAAAGTTAGATTGATGATTGGAAGAATTATTACCATGATGGAAGTGGCTAGCATGAATGGTCAGAATTATTCTGGCTCCATGAGAAATTAGGGTGATTTCTTCAGTCGAAATTGTACGTTGGAGCGTAAGGGTTATTGTCGGCCTTGAAAAGGCCGCATTCATCGTTCATGATGGGATTGCTGAGCCTGAAATACTGGGCACTCTTCGAAAACATGATTCATGGCTTGACAGTAAGTGCAGCTCGGGGGTGGAAATTAGTTCGGGCTGACTTGATTGAATGGACTTGGTTCTTTCATTTCTAGAGCTTCCAGTCTTCTAGCCAAATTAGCTAACTTAGCCTCATTAGCGATGGACGATTCGATGGAATGGAGACCTCCTTTTGAAGAGATGGAGTTAGGATTCCTAGAGGTCTCACTAGCAGATTCCCATTGGATGGTCTTCTCAGCCAGATTTTTATACAAATCCCATTTTCATCTTCATCTTTCTACAAGAACCCCCTTGGCACATACTTTCTAAGAGGGTTTTGGTGGAATAGTCTAAACCGTCATAGAGAATTTGGCATTGTCGCCATTTCTCTATTCCATGCTGTGGACATTGGACAAGGAGATCTTTAAAGCGTTCAAAGTACCTCCAGAACGGTTCACTTGGTTCTTACTTGAATTGCATGATCATTTTTCTAATGGGAGCGGTCTTATGAATAGAATAGAATTTCTACAAGAAAACCTTGATGAAACCATCCCAGTTTGTGATGGAACTGGCTGCTAAGCTGTAGAGCCACTTCTTTGCTAGGTCCTTAAGTGCGAAAGGGATAAATCTCAACCTAATAGCATCGTCTATAAGGTGTGAGATTTTCATCATCAGACATACTTCCTCAAATTCTCTTATGAAGAGTAGGCATCTTCAGACTCTAGGCCATAAAACTTGGGGAGTGTGTTGATGAATTGAGGCTTGAGCTCAAAATTATTTTCACCAACCGATGGAAGTTTAATGCAAGATGGAAGTGAGGTCCTAATAGGGTAGAACCTATCCTGCAGTGATGTTGATTGAGCCATTACCGGATCTGGTCTTGATTCAAACTTAGGTGGTGATGTGTTTCTAGTCAACCTAGATGAATTAGGGTCTCTCGACCACACTTGCATACACAAACACAATCACAACAAGTTCAAACAACAGTCAACAATAGAAATCAACCAAGCCTAGTCTAAGGTAACCTCGACCTAGACAACTCCTAACTGGTTGATTATCCACAAGAGGTAGAATGTACAAGCTAATCAGCCAGGTCAGGGCAAGATTGGTGGGAGATTTTCCGTCAAAGACGTTCCTTAATTAAATAACCACCAATCTCCGGGCTTTCGGTGCTCAATCCCCTTCCTAGACACTGATTTGGCAGGAGTCAATTTCCAACACTTTCCCTCTTTAGGATAATCTCCTAGTGAGTTCGAGATGTCCCTAAGGCCAACGTCTATCAGATTTTACTTAGGCTTAGATTTATGAGTGCTTGGAGTCTGATTTTTAGGCTAAGGAAGGGTGATTAAATCCCCACCTTATCTTGTTGTTGTGTGTTGCCCTCAAAATCAATTTGTGCAAGTGTACAAGATAAATAAGATTCACTCAAAGCAATATAAATCAACCAAAAAATGAGTCCTATTCTGAATGCAATGCGTACGTGATCAGCATGATTTTGTCACATTTTCATTCCCATATTTATCTATTATTTGTATATAAATAATGCTACTCGGTATAGTTGATTGAACTTTTGCAGGAAACAGGTAAAAGAAAGAGAAAGAAGAATCCGGTTACTTTCAGCAATAAAATCACGCAGTTGGTAAAAGATTGAGGGTTGCTTTCCAAGTATGTCGCGGTATTTTGATCATAACTTGAGCTACAAGACTCCGAACAAAATCATTTAAGATGCTACAGAAAGAGAATTCGAAGATCTACAACTTTTGTGTTGAGAGGTTTTGCTGATTCAGCCATTTACCTGCCCGTAAAAGTCAAAAAAACATTCTACTACTGTCATTGGACCAAATCTGGGCGCAATTATGAGAGGTTGAGGGGGTTGAATGTAATTTATTTTCTCTTGCGATATTTTTACTCCAGATTTGACTTGTAACTGAGATGGAAAGGAGAACATTTGTGAGAGTGTCATGTTTAGAGAAAATGTGAGAATAGCATTTTCATTGGCTTATAAAAGCCAATGAAAGCTAGGGTTTGGGGGAGTTTTTTTTCCTAGGGTTTTTATTTTTTAGAATTTTTCTCTCATAATCAAGTCTTGGATTTTGGCCAATTTTTCAAAGTTGTTTTCATCTAATGGAGGTCTCTTCTAATTCCAATCTCAGATTTTAGAGGTAAGAATTTATTTTTATTTTTATTTTTATTATTTTTTAATGAAATCTCTCTCTCTCTCTGTTAATGCTATTTTAATCTTATGATTTAGATTACCAAAAAAAAAAAAGAAAAAAAAAAGTACAGAGGCGCCTGTTGGCGCCTCTGCACAACAGAACAGAGGGCGCCCATTGGCGCCCTCCATTTGAAAGGAGAGGGGCGCCACCCTGGCGCCCCAATTTTGAAGAGGCAGGCGCGGCCCCAGGCGCCCCTGCAGCTCAGTTTTTTTTTATTTTTTTATTTTTTTTATTTTTTTAATTAATTTAATTTATTAGTTGTTTAATTATACATGCTTGCAATTAATTGTTTAATAAATTTTAGATAACTTTAAACTGAGTTAGTTAGTTTAGTTGATTGTTAATTTTAGTCATGAGTAACTAATTTTCTAGCGCCCAAGGGAAGATGGACCTAGGCTAGATTATTTTGTGGTAAACCTGTAGTTTCATAACTCTGATTGTTGCACTCACCAATTGACCTAGAACTTTTAGGAGATTATTTCTAGAGTCACTAATATTTGACAAGGTATGTATTAGTAGTTAATGGTCCATGCTTAGAATTTTACTGCTTTTAATTTATTAGTCATTTTATTTACCTTTGATGGACCATGTGATGAAGATAATACCATGTGCTTAGATCTAGTGTTCAGACTTACTTTACCTATTAGGAATAGAGATTTTGGTAAGTAACAACATATTAGTATGGAGACCGAGATTGACCACTTGATGCTAGTTTAGGAGATTCGACCCTGGGCACTTGACTTTTCTTAGATTGACAATTTAGTTTAGAACAAACTACCACAAAATTTTTGATCCATTCGTGTAGAAGTGTCATAACCAAAAGAACCACCTGTCCCTGTGGACCGACCCTCAAGTGCTACATCGAACGACCGTGCGCTTGTGGTAATTTTAAAACGAGGAGACAGAATCTCCCCATCAAGTTTTTGGCGCCGTTGCCGGGGACACGGTGTTCTATCTTTAGTTTTGACACCTATACCGAATTGTAAAAAAAAAAAATCAAAAATCAAAAAGAAAATAAAAAAAATCAAATTTAAAAAAATTTAAAAAAAAAATCCTTTCCCCATGGCCTATCCAAATTCATTTGGTTACGATCCATTTTATAGGCAAGACCCTCCCTTCCATCCACCAAGCTCTCTTCCAGATTTTAATGAATACATCCATCCCACGAACTACTCATTTTCTTCATACCATCCCATGAGTTGCATTCACTGTCAAGATCCAAATCATTCTTCTGAACAGTGTCCTTCGATAGGGTATTCGTCAGGACTAGGTCAAAATCAATTCCACACATTTCAAGGACCTACGAGCGAGCCTTATCCATCAAACTTCAATTCAGAGGGTTGGAATTGTCCTCAATTTTCTTGGGACCAATCATACCAGAATTCTCAACCTAATTGGTCCTATATTGAACCACCACCTCCGTCTTGGGGATTTGACAATGATCATGAGAAACCGATGAGCATATTAGAGGAGAGTTTTAAAGCCATGCAGCAGACTATGGCCGAAACAAATCAGCAGTTAATCGAGGCATGTGCTCACATGGATAAGATAATGACTCATCTCAACCAACCTGTTTCAACCACAAGTCCAGATCAAGTTCAAGAGTTCACCAACTTTCACAAATTGAGTTAAATGGCAATCAGGTGGACAAGGAATTAACATTAGAGGAAGCTTCTGAAACTTTCAGGCAAACTTCAAAGCAAGTACTCTATGACTCTAGAGACTGCTTAAACAGGTTAGTAAATGAGTTGGTTAGTGAGCAAGAGAAGGATCCCTTTTCTAATCAACTACTTCATGAACCAATGCCGACTCGACCCATGTCCATTCAAGAGCACATCAACTTTCATAAGATGAACAAAAGCCAAACTGTTAGACCCGAAGAGAAAATCGTTGGCTATAGTGACATGTTTAATCATTCCATTGAGATGCCCTTCGAGTCCCAACTATTTCATCTTAATCAATTTGAAGAGCTTGAACATGAAAGCCTGTTGAGGAAGTTGTGAAGGTCCATGAGGTGTACAAACGTGATAATGATCCTCAGTGTCTGGATGAAGTGATTAGAAATTATTTGGCTACACGTACAACTTATGTGGAGCCAGTTGAATCTTATTGTGAAGAGGAATGTGACAGTGATGAATTTTTGTTTCAAGAGAAATTTGAGGATAAATTTTCTAAGTTCTGTGAAAAGACAAGTATTGAGGAGCAGAAAATTGCATCCACTCATATGGAGAAAATGGAACACACTGATTAAAATTGTGAGAATGCCTACATGGATAATGAGCCTTTGTTTCTTGATGAGCTTTTTGTTGAAGAGTATGAGCACAATGATGAGAAAACATGTGTTGAGGATCTTGAGTTTAGAGTTCCCTTTGAGAAAACAAACTCGATTTGAGTATCTTCATTTTCGATGAGCCAACCAATGATCATACTTTTCAAAACTTGATTCAAGAATCTCTAATTAATCAAAGCTTTGAAACCCTATTTGAAGACGAACTCATATATTTGAATGAACCGGTTAAGGAAGCGTTGGTTAGTTACACACCTCCAAAGAAAATTGTTGATTTAAGTTTTGAGGTGATGTTTGAGGATGAGCTTAAATTCATAGGCAATCATATTGTGGACATTCCAATTATATCGTGTAAAATTGATGAATTTGTGAGGAGGTATGAAAAGAAGAGAAGGAAGAGATGGAGGAAAGTGATGAACAAGATGGAGAGAATGAAATTAAAAATGACAAAAAGATTAACCTCTTCACTTTGTCCATTAAAGAGAACCCATTGGAATGATGGGAAGCGAGCTCGAGGGAATAGACCTAGAAAGATCTAGGTGTGGGGGAGTTGTGAAATTGTACATATGTAAATATTTATTTATTATTTTTTTTCCTTTTAGTTGTTGAGTCTTTTTATTTCTCTTTTAGTTAGTTGAGTCAGTTTTAGTGAGTCTTTTATTTCTCTTTCTCTAACCTATGTGCCAAGTTTTTTTTACAAGTGATACAGGATAGGTAAGGAGGCATCCACCACATACAAGGAGTATTTTTGTTGTTTCGGCAGCTGAGTTCTCTAGTGCACTGTGAGTATGTCTAATCTAGCATACTGTTTACATTTCTGTATCTTTTGTATGCTTGGAGTGCATGGTCATCATGATTGTGTGCATATTGTGGATGCGTAAATTACACGTTACATTATTTTTATCTCTGTATTCATTTTTTGTGTGCATGAGGACATGACACAATTTAGGTGTGGGGGGAGATACACATTTTTTTTTCTTTTATGAGTTTTTTTTTATTTTGTTTTGATTTTAGGGTTTTTTTTCTTTTAGGTGTCTTTAAAAAAAAATTGAAAATTTTCTGCAAATGATTAACTAGTATGTGAGTGATTTAGTATCCATAAGTGGATTTTAAGGGTAATATCAAAATGAAAGAATCATAAAGTCTTAAAATAAAGATTAGAATATAAAACGGACATACTATCTAAACTTAGTCTAAGTGATTATGTACCCAATAACACTTACACTTTTAAGTTCATAGGCTTGGGATATTGATTACAACTTTAAAAAAAATATTGTTAAAAAAAAAGGTTTATTATATAATAAAAATAAAGATTAATAAGTCTTGTTTTGTGGCCTCAGTTGCTTGAGTAATTAAGTCCGTAGGAGTGTCTTTACACTTATTGCCCTAAGACCATCTGGTTTGGGAGCATTGGCCCAAAGCTCGCTACATGGGTAGCTGAGAAAGCCTAATAGGACAAGACACTTTAAAAATATAATAATTTTGATTATCAATTAGCTAGCTACCTTGGCCTCAGGAAGCCTCGGTATCTACGCGAAAGATAGTTAAAAAAAAAAAGAAAAGAAAAAAAGATAATAATTTTGATTATCAATTAGCTAGGTACCTTGGCCTCAGGAAGCCTCGGTATCTACGCGAAAGATAGTTAAGAAAAAAAAAGAAAAGAAAAAAAATAAAAAAATATGAAAGTTGTAATTAAATATTCTCAAGCTTAAGAACTATATCACGATCACGGGGTACATAGGATCTGAAACTTAGGACAGGTGGTGTAAAGTTTTGGATTTGAGACTTTATTTTATAGCCAATATGATTTCTTGAATTTGAGATTTTACTTGAAAATGAAACTCATGGAAATTGATGATCTAACTAACTAGTTAACCCAAAAAAAAAAATTGATTTGTTTTCCATTTCTTGATTTTCGGTTATCCTTATTTTACTTTTATTTATTTCTTAATCTCTAATTTTCTTGGATTTTGTGGGTGCAATCCGCTGAAAACCCTCACGAGACAAAACTCGTCCTCTAGGGGTGACCTAGGGGTTTAACGGCTTGTTACACATGCTAAGTGTAACCGTGATTCCTACGAAAGTAAGTTAGAGTAGTTTAGTTTTTCTTTTTCTTTTTATCAGTTTTGCTCGAGGACTAGCAAAAGATAGGTGTGGGGGTATTTGATCAGCATGATTTTGTCACATTTTCATTCCCATATTTATCTATTATTTGTATATAAATAATGCTACTCGGGTATAGTTGATTGAACTTTTGCAGGAAATAGGTAAAAGAAAGAGAAAGAAGAATCTGGTTACTTTCAGCAATAAAATCACGCAGTTTGTAAAAGATTGAGGGTTGCTTTCCAAGTATGTCGTGGTATTTGGATCATAACTTGAGCTACAAGACTCCGAACAAAATCATTTAAAATGCTACGGAAAGAGAATTCGAAGATCTACAACTTTTGTGTTGAGAGGTTTTGCTGATTCAGCCATTTACCTGCCCGCAAAAGTCAAAAAAACATTCTGCTACTGTCATTGGACCAAATCTGGGCGCAATTATGAAAGGTTGAGGGGGTTGAATGTAATTTATTTTCTCTTGCGATATTTTTACTCCAGATTTGACTTGTAACTGAGATGGAAAGGAGAACATTTGTGAGATTGTCATGTTTAGAGAAAATGTGAGAATAGCATCTTCATTGGCTTATAAAAGCCAATGAAAGCTAGGGTTTTGGGGAGTTTTTTTCCTAGGGTTTTTATTTTTTAGATTTTTCTCTCATAATCAAGTCTTGGATTTTGGCCAATTTTTCAAAGTTGTTTTCATCTAATGGAGGTCTCTTCTAATTCCAATCTCAGATTTTAGAGGTAAGAATTTTATTTTTATTTTTATTTTTATTATTTTTTAATGAAATCTCTCTCTCTGTTAATGCTATTTTAATCTTATGATTTAATTACCAAAAAAAAAAGAAAAAAAAAGTACAGAGGCGCCTGTTGGCGCCTCTGCACAACAGAACAGAGGGCGCCCATTGGCGCCCTCCGTTTGAAAGGAGAGGGGCGCCAGGGTGGCGCCCCAATTTTGAAGAGGCAGGGGCGGCCCCAGGCGCCCCTGCAGCTCAGTTTTTTTTATTTTTTTTTATTTTTTTAATTAATTTAATTTAATTAGTTGTTTAATTATACATGCTTGCAATTAATTGTTTAATAAATTTTAGATAACTTTAAACTGAGTTAGTTAGTTTAGTTGATTGTTAATTTTAGTCATGAGTAACTAATTTTCTAGCGCCCAAGGGAAGATGGACCTAGGCTAGATTATTTTGTGGTAAACCTGTAGTTTCATAACTCTGATTGTTGCACTCACCAATTGACCTAGAACTTTTAGGAGATTATTTCTAGAGTCACTAGTATTTGACAAGGTATGTATTAGTAGTCAATGGTCCATGCTTAGAATTTTACTGCTTTTAATTTATTAGTCATTTTATTTACCTTTGATGGACCATGTGATGAAGATAATACCATGTGCTTAGATCTAGTGTTCAGACTTACTTTACCTATTAGGAATAGAGATTTTGGTAAGTAACAACATATTAGTATGGAGACCGAGATTGACCACTTGATGCTAGTTTAGGAGATTCGACCCTGGGCACTTGACTTTTCTTAGATTGACAATTTAGTTTAGAACAAACTACCACAAAATTTTTGATCCATTCGTGTAGAAGTGTCATAACCAAAAGAACCACCTGTCCCTGTGGACCGACCCTCAAGTGCTACATCGAACGACCGTGCGCTTGTGGTAATTTTAAAACGAGGAGACAGAATCTCCCCATCAAGTTTTTGGCGCCGTTGCCGGGGACACGGTGTTCTATCTTTAGTTTTGACACCTATACCGAATTGTAAAAAAAAAAATCAAAAATCAAAAGAAAATAAAAAAATCAAATTTAAAAAAATTTAAAAAAAAATCCTTTCCCCATGGCCTATCCAAATTCATTTGGTTACGATCCATTTTATAGGCAAGACCCTCCCTTCCATCCACCAAGCTCTCTTCCAGATTTTAATGAATACATCTATCCCACGAACTACTCATTTTCTTCATACCATCCCATGAGTTGCATTCACTGTCAAGATCCAAATCATTCTTCTGAACAGTGTCCTTCGATAGGGTATTCGTCAGGACTAGGTCAAAATCAATTCCACACATTTCAAGGACCTACGAGCGAGCCTTATCCATCAAACTTCAATTCAGAGGGTTGGAATTGTCCTCAATTTTCTTGGGACCAATCATATCAGAATTCTCAACCTAATTGGTCCTATATTGAACCACCACCTCCGTCTTGGGGATTTGACAATGATCATGAGAAACCGATGAGCATATTAGAGGAGAGTTTTAAAGCCATGCAGCAGACTATGGCCGAAACAAATCAGCAGTTAATCGAGGCATGTGCTCACATGGATAAGATAATGACTCATCTCAACCAACCTGTTTCAACCACAAGTCCAGATCAAGTTCAAGAGTTCTACCAACTTTCACAAATTGAGTTAAATGGCAATCAGGTGGACAAGGAATTAACATTAGAGGAAGCTTCTGAAACTTTCAGGCAAACTTCAAAGCAAGTACTCTATGACTCTAGAGACTGCTTAAACAGGTTAGTAAATGAGTTGGTTAGTGAGCAAGAGAAGGATCCCTTTTCTAATCAACTACTTCATGAACCAATGCCGACTCGACCCATGTCCATTCAAGAGCACATCAACTTTCATAAGATGAACAAAAGCCAAACTGTTAGACCCGAAGAGAAAATCGTTGGCTATAGTGACATGTTTAATCATTCCATTGAGATGCCCTTCGAGTCCCAACTATTTCATCTTAATCAATTTGAAGAGCTTGAACATGAAAGCCTGTTGAGGAAGTTGTGAAGGTCCATGAGGTGTACAAACGTGATAATGATCCTCAGTGTCTGGATGAAGTGATTAGAAATTATTTGGCTACACGTACAACTTATGTGGAGCCAGTTGAATCTTATTGTGAAGAGGAATGTGACAGTGATGAATTTTTGTTTCAAGAGAAATTTGAGGATAAATTTTCTAAGTTCTGTGAAAAGACAAGTATTGAGGAGCAGAAAATTGCATCCACTCATATGGAGAAAATGGAACACACTGATTAAAATTGTGAGAATGCCTACATGGATAATGAGCCTTTGTTTCTTGATGAGCTTTTTGTTGAAGAGTATGAGCACAATGATGAGAAAACATGTGTTGAGGATCTTGAGTTTAGAGTTCCCTTTGAGAAAACAAAACTCGATTTGAGTATCTTCATTTTCGATGAGCCAACCAATGATCATACTTTTCAAAACTTGATTCAAGAATCTCTAATTAATCAAAGCTTTGAAACCCTATTTGAAGACGAACTCATATATTTGAATGAACCGGTTAAGGAAGCGTTGGTTAGTTACACACCTCCAAAGAAATTGTTGATTTAAGTTTTGAGGTGATGTTTGAGGATGAGCTTAAATTCATAGGCAATCATATTGTGGACATTCCAATTATATCGTGTAAAATTGATGAATTTGTGAGGAGGTATGAAAAGAAGAGAAGAAAGAGATGGAGGAAAGTGATGAACAAGATGGAGAGAATGAAATTAAAAATGACAAAAAGATTAACCTCTTCACTTTGTCCATTAAAGAGAACCCATTGGAATGATGGGAAGCGAGCTCGAGGGAATAGACCTAGAAAGATCTAGGTGTGGGGGAGTTGTGAAATTGTACATATGTAAATATTTATTTATTATTTTTTTTCCTTTTAGTTGTTGAGTCTTTTTATTTCTCTTTTAGTTAGTTGAGTCAGTTTTAGTGAGTCTTTTATTTCTCTTTCTCTAACCTATGTGCCAAGTTTTTTTTACAAGTGATACAGGATAGGTAAGGAGGCATCCACCACATACAAGGAGTATTTTTGTTGTTTCGGCAGCTGAGTTCTCTAGTGCACTGTGAGTATGTCTAATCTAGCATACTGTTTACATTTCTGTATCTTTTGTATGCTTGGAGTGCATGGTCATCATGATTGTGTGCATATTGTGGATGCGTAAATTACACGTTACATTATTTTTATCTCTGTATTCATTTTTTGTGTGCATGAGGACATGACACAATTTAGGTGTGGGGGGAGATACACATTTTTTTTCTTTTATGAGTTTTTTTTTTATTTTGTTTTGATTTTAGGGTTTTTTTTTCTTTTAGGTGTCTTTAAAAAAAAATTTGAAAATTTTCTGCAAATGATTAACTAGTATGTGAGTGATTTAGTATCCATAAGTGGATTTTAAGGGTAATATCAAAATGAAAGAATCATAAAGTCTTAAAATAAAGATTAGAATATAAAACGGACATACTATCTAAACTTAGTCTAAATGATTATGTACCCAATAACACTTACACTTTTAAGTTCATAGGCTTGGGATATTGATTACAACTTTAAAAAAAAAATATTGTTAAAAAAAAGGTTTATTATATAATAAAAATAAAGATTAATAAGTCTTGTTTTGTGGCCTCAGTTGCTTGAGTAATTAAGTCCGTAGGAGTGTCTTTACACTTATTGCCCTAAGACCATCTGGTTTGGGAGCATTGTGAAATCACCTAGAGGGGGGGTGAATAGGTGATGGCTATATGAATTAAGCCAATTTTGCGGAATTAAAACTTTCACACACAAATAGCACAAATAAAGACTTGCAATAAATACAACAATTAAGGTGCAAGAATTGAAAGGAGTAGAGTTAGAGAAAATTGATCAAACGCAAACGCAAGGATGTGTTTCCGAGGTTCGAGCCACGCTCTACGTCCCCGCCTTCACACTTGAAGGATTTGCACTACTATCGTTGATCCCACCGGATCGCCAATACAAGGACACACTTGTCCCTTACACTTGTGATGCCGCAACACCACCCGAAGCTCACTAGCTCCCTTGAGGCCGATGCCTCTACAACTTCACTCCAAGAAGAAATGAGTGATCACACTTGATCACTTTACAAAAGCTCACTTGCACAATCCTAGAACCAAATATGTAGATGTAAAGCTTGGGATTGTGGTGTGCAAAATCTAGAGAGAAGGTAGAGAGTAGGCCACAAGTTGGGTGTTGGAAAATTTAGGCTTTGGAAATCTTTTAAGAAGGAAAGTTTTGAAAATCTTTGTAAAACTCTTATGAAAAATTTTGCAATAGTTGTCTAATCAATATGAGGTGACCCTCTATTTATAGGGGTCAAAAACTGCCTCAAAAACTCGTTGGAGACAAATCCCAAAAAGAAACATAGTCAGAAAAACTAGCTGTTGGACCTGTCAGAACTTTTGACAGAGTCCGGTCGACCGGGTCGGTCGACCGCCAACGGTCAAAAAATATGACCGTTGGGGTTCACCGGTCGACCGGGTCGGTCGACCGAAAACTCCTGAAAGTGAAAATGAACTTCGGTCGACCGGGTCGGTCGACTGATATAGACGTGCACAGTATTGTGCACATCGGTCGACCGGGCCGGTCGACCGGTCACTGTAAGTTCTGAAAAAACAGAACTTCCAGAACCAGAAAATTTGGTTTTGGTTTTGGGTTTTGGGTAAGATTTTGGAACTTGTAAAAACATGAAGTATAAGCATGTGTCATACTTCAAACATGTTAAAAGTAGTTTGATAAAATTCTTTTGAACACATACTTGTTTTTCAATAAAAATGTTTTTCCAAAAACTATTGTTTTTCTAAAAGGCGTATTTTCAAATATGTTGTCTTTAAAAACTAAGTTATAAACGGAATTGAAAAATCTTTTTGAAGCCTAACTGAAATGTGTGTGTGTGATGATCCCATAGCTCTACCTCTAATATCTAGTTTTGACAAAATATCTAAAATAAAAATAAAATTACAAATTTTGTTTTTCTTTGTCGTTTTGATCTTGTCTTGATCTTGTCTTGATCTTCACTTCATCATCTTGATCCCAAAGCATCCTAGTTGTGCGTAGCTTGGGAATCTTCATTTTAGCGGCGTCCAAACTTGTGAGTCTTTTAGCGGAGCCGTCAAAAACAACCTGTTAAATAACCTGAAATATTCTGAAATAAAACATGTTAAATACATAACTAAATATGTTTTGTTATCATCAAAATAACTGGGATAATGGCCTTTGGGCCAACAATCTCCCCCTTTTTGATGATGGCAAAACATATGTAGTTATCACAAAATATTTTGGGTAGAGACTTCAAGTGAAGCTCCCCCTCAACACAAGCATATCATAAATGACAAAAATCATATGTGGGCATAGTATATAAAAATGATAAACACATATTTCCATGTCAACAAGTACTCATATCATAGGACAAATACTCATGTCATATATAAAGATAGAACATGGATACATATAAAGAGATACGTCCACAAGGCATACATGTAGAAATCCAAATACATGTCCCAAAATACAAATACATGTCCCAAAATACAAATAAGTACTACATGTCCAGAAGAAATACTACATGTCCAAAACACACATCCAAAACACACAAATACTACATCACAAATATCCAAACACAAAATATCTCTCAAGATAACTCTCCCCCTTTTTGACATCATCAAAGGGGAGGTCACTCATCATCATCTCCAGCTTCCTCATCAGCCGTCTGCTCGTCGTCACCAGCGTCTTCGCCTGAAGAAATGACCTCATCTGGGTCAAAGCCATCGACTCTGGTCCGCGGTGGTGGAACTGAAGCACGAGCTCTGGGAGGGAATGGAGGACCGGTGGACGGAAGACGACACGCAGTCGCAGTCCGATCAGGAACGGGCATGTCAAATTTTGAGAAAAGGGCCTGAAACTGGACATCCACGAATCTCATGGAGTCAGCGAAATATGACATGTCGTTTCGGACCTCCGCCCGAAAAGCAGCATCCCGAATGTCACGAGCTTCCAACTCAGCACGAATGGCTGCATCGCGCTGCTCGGCCAAGGTCTGATGTGCCTCGAGCTGAGAGGAGATAAACGTCTGAAGCTCAGGAGGATATGCAGGTGCTGCAGAAGAAGAGGATCCAGGAGCAGAAGATGAGCCAGGACCAGCAGGAGGAAGATGTGGTTGCACCGGAGCGTGTCTACGCAACTGCGCTTCCATCATCTTTAGAACAACTCCATTGATGTTTGTCAGGGGGCTTGAAGGAGTTTCGGCAGAAAGATCAAAGTCAAGAGCTCTAAGAAGATGGGTAATAAGCATGCCGTAGGGCAAACTTCTACCCGCAGTACGGATCTGATCAGAGCCCATATGACAAGCTATGACTCTAGGAAATTCACCTTAATCCCTTTAAGAAGACAATAGATGATCAAAGGGACACAACCCCTAACATGGCTATACTCACCATGTTTGGGGACAATGTTGTAAAAGATAATCTTGGCAAGGACTTGAGATTGAAGTGTGTACTTACTCATTACCTCATTTCTAACCAACCCGGGATTGTCATTCCCGTGGATCAGAGTAGAGGCGGTGAGTGAAGACTCACCCTCAGGAAATTCGAAATCATGTAAATCATGAGAATACACATCTGCTCCGCCAGTGGAGAGATGCAGAATCCTAGCAAACCGACCGATAGAGAGGTCGATTTCCCTACCTAGAACTCTAGATGTGATCCGGTTTCCATCAAATTCATAATTGGCATAAAAGTAAGGAACAAGGGAAGTGTATACTTGCTCCTTGATGGTCAAGAACTCAACTAGATTATTATTTTGCAGGATTTGAGGGATATCTAGGTGTTCAAAATCCTGAATGGTAACAAATCTCCCTGAATTGATATTTCTAGTGGAGAGGTGGGAGTATCTATCTTCAGCTAGATCATTTCTAAAGGGCCGTACGGGTCTAGGACCCTGAGATGAGGGTTGGGCAATACCCTTCCCTTTCTCAGTACGAGATCTCTTAGGCATGATGAATAAAAATTTGATTTTTAGGTGAAATCAAGATTATGGCACGATCTAGAAGCTAAGCAACCTAAAATAGTGACAAAGGAATAGAGATTTCTAAGCTAGAAGTGAAGATTCACAGTAAAAATTCGATTTTTACCTTGATGAAAATTCTGAAACCCTAACTGAAAAATCCTGAAATTCTCCGAATCCGGTGGTTGGAAGTTGTTGAAATCGAAGATCTGAAGGTGGAATGAAGGATTTGAGATGGGTTTTAAAAAGATTTGGATTTGGTTGAAGGATTGGAGAGAAATCAAATATGGGGAAATTTTGGGGTTTACGGTCGCTGAGTGAAATGAGAGAGAGAGAGAGAGAGAGAGAAAATGAAATTATATAGCAGATTTGGGCAAAAACACGACGATCGGTCGACCGGTCCGGTCGACCGAATCCAACCGAGAGCTCTGTAAATGATATCGGTCGACCGGGTCAGTCGACCGAAATATCCCGAGACCACAGCAGGCCAGCATCGGTCGACCGAAATTCTGGTCGGTCGACCGGTAGCACAGAAAAAAAATAAAAATTTTCTCTCAGGCAGAGTCGGTCGACCGGAGCTTTAGGGGTCGGTCGACCGGCTTTGCCTGAAAAACTGCTAACAGCAAATAGCCCAAAAAAATTTTTTAATTAATTTTGTAGTCAAAATAGGTATGATATATTAAGCATATAGGAACACACCAACAGTTTTTAAATCTTCATTAAGTCTTTACAAACATCAAAATACAAGCAATCCAATTTTAATTTTATTTTCATATTTAAACAAAGATTTTAAAGATGTTGAAGCCGAATACCCAGTGACGGGTTCTGAACTTCATCCTCTTGATTCCTCTTGAATGAGTTGAGGTGCGCAATTGCCATCTTTAAGGTATTTGCTTAAATAAGAAAATTTACAAATGTTTAATTTTTATTTATGAAAATAATGTGTATATGCATACAAGTATATAATCACAAATACTAAACTATACATGTGGACATGTGATGAACAAGGCATGAAACAAAGATATAGAAGTTAACACAAGGCACATATACATCATGATAGAAAGGTAGTTCTATACAAGCATATATCAATAGAATACAAAAGCAAACTATCAATTCTATACATATGTATACATGTCAAAAAGAAATCAAAATTGAACATGGCATATACAATCATGTTAGAGTTGCAAGTTTATACTAATCATGTATCAATGAAGCATAAAACTAAACTAGCAATCCTATAACAATTGTATATACAAAATTAAAAACTCTTAAATGGAGATGTTACCAATTTACGGGCAATCTCCAAAATTAGGTGCCTCCACGATAGCGATGCAATCTTGATGTGTTCTTTTAAGCTTTGTTGCATCCACCACCCGGGCACCGTTTCCTCCTAAGTCTTGGAGGATGTAGATCCACCTATACCTGTTTCATTTGAAATCGGTGGCTCTTTTGGTACCCAAATCTTAGTGGGTCCTTTGGGGTTAGATCCGGGGCGAACCCAAACATATTTATTCTTAACATTGTTCTTAGCATAGCAAAACTTTTCTAAATGGCCTTTGCGGCCACAATGTGTGCAAATATAAATTCTACCATTATTATTATTACCATACATGTATGCATGCTTGTGTGGGTGTACATGTTTCCGTGCATGTGTATGGTGTGCATGAGCATGGTGTGTATGTTTCCCTTGGGTTACTCCCTTAGGAAACTTAGAAGCAAATTTCTTTAAATCAAAAGCACATTGTTTTAGAGTTGAGTCTAATACTTCAACCCGTTTTTGCATCTCATCAAAATCATTTTTACTACATGATGCAATGGGGGTTTTCCCTTTACAAGCTAGTTTATAATTTGCAAAATCACTTTTTATTTTCTCAAAAGAATTAGACAAATTATTTTTCTCCTTTTCAATAATATTAAGTTTATCTTTCAAGGACTCATTTTCTCTTTTTAACTTTTTATTATGAGATTGCGAAATCTCATATCTATGTTGTAATTCCTCAAAGAAATGTGCTAGTTCATCCATAGTGAGATCATCATCATCAAGAGTGTTATCAAGTGTTACCTTAGAAGCATCCTCACCGTGCGCCATGAAGCACATATGAGCGGCGTCGTTCTCCTCTTCGGATTCCGACTCCGTGTCATCCCATGTTGCTACCATAGCCTTCTTCTTCCTTGGTACATGCTTTGAGGTGGTCGCTTGGAGAGCGGGGCAATCCGCTATGAGATGTCCGATCTTCTTGCAATGGAAGCAAGGACCGGGCTCCTCTCTTTTCTTCTCGTATCTTCCTTGAGGTCTCCCTCTTCGGAAGTTGCTTTGTCTCCCCTTCTTGTAAAACATTTTGCCCACCTTCCGGATGAGCATGGCGAAGTCCTCATCGCAATCCTCGGATGAGTCGTCCTCTTCAATAGTTGTTGGAGCGGCTTTGAAGGCAATTGTTTTCTTCTTGGGTGCCTCCCTTTCTTCTCTTACCTTCGTCTCCATCTCATGCGTCTTGAGATTTCCGATGAAGCCGGAGAAGTCCATCTCCTCTTTGTCGTTGAGTTCTTTGAGTGTAGTCGCCTTGACTTCCCAAGCTTTGGGAAGAGCTCTAATCACCTTCCTTATCTTTTGATCGTTATCAATCTTGTCGCCTAAGGAAGAAAGAGCATTAGTTTATTTTTGTAAAACGGGTGAGCATGTCATCAATGCTCTCATTATCAAACATGTAAAAGTTCTCATATTGAGAACGTAGCAAGTCAACCTTAGCTCTCTTGACTTGTGACGTTCCCTCATGAGTCACAATGAGTATGTTCCAAACCTCGAATGCGGATTTGCAATTTATTATGCGTGCAAGGTCATCTTCACTTAGGGCTTGGGTTAATGCATATTGTGCCCTAGCATTAGCCTCATAGTCTTTGGAAGTATCCTCGGACCATGTGCTCTCATCACTAGTTGGTTCAATGAAGTCTTTGGTAATGGCCCTAGCTACCCTAACACCTAAGGATTTCAAGAACAAGTTCATCTTGACTTTCCAAATGGGAAAGTTCAAGCCATCGAATTTTGGTGGGGATTTAATGCTAGAAAAGTCCATGGATGCCATGAATGCACAAGCAAGTAAAAATGCAACAAAATGTATATAGCCAAATATGGATCTCCCTAAGGTTGTTAGACCTAAGTTGTAGGGTTAGGCTCTGATACCAATTGAAATCACCTAGAGGGGGGTGAATAGGTGATGGCTATATGAATTAAGGCAATTTTGCGGAATTAAAACTTTCACACACAAATAGCACAAATAAAGACTTGCAATAAATACAACAATTAAGGTGCAAGAATTGAAAGAGTAGAGTTAGAGAAAATTGATCAAACGCAAACGCAAGGATGTGTTTCCGAGGTTCGAGCCACGCTCTACGTCCCCGCCTTCACACTTGAAGGATTTGCACTACTATCGTTGATCCCACCGGATCGCCAATACAAGGACACACTTGTCCCTTACACTTGTGATGCCGCAACACCACCCGAAGCTCACTAGCTCCCTTGAGGCCGATGCCTCTACAACTTCACTCCAAGAAGAAATGAGTGATCACACTTGATCACTTTACAAAAGCTCACTTGCACAATCCTAGAACCAAATATGTAGATGTAAAGCTTGGGATTGTGGTGTGCAAAATCTAGAGAGAAGGTAGAGAGTAGGCCACAAGTTGGGTGTTGGAAAATTTAGGCTTTGGAAATCTTTTAAGAAGGAAATTTTGAAAATCTTTGTAAAACTCTTATGAAAAATTTTGCAATAGTTGTCTAATCAATATGAGGTGACCCTCTATTTATAGGGGTCAAAAACTGCCTCAAAAACTCGTTGGAGACAAATCCCAAAAAGAAACATAGTCAGAAAAACTAGCTGTTGGACCTGTCAGAACTTTTGACAGAGTCCGGTCGACCGGGTCGGTCGACCGCCAACGGTCAAAAATATGACCGTTGGGGTTCACCGGTCGACCGGGTCGGTCGACCGAAAACTCCTGAAAGTGAAAATGAACTTCGGTCGACCGGGTCGGTCGACTGATATAGACGTGCACAGTATTGTGCACATCGGTCGACCGGGCCGGTCGACCGGTCACTGTAAGTTCTGAAAAAACAGAACTTCCAGAACCAGAAAATTTTGGTTTTGGTTTTGGGTTTTGGGTAAGATTTGGGAACTTGTAAAAACATGAAGTATAAGCATGTGTCATACTTCAAACATGTTAAAAGTAGTTTGATAAAATTCTTTTGAACACATACTTGTTTTTCAATAAAAATGTTTTTCCAAAAACTATTGTTTTTCTAAAAGGCGTATTTTCAAATATGTTGTCTTTAAAAACTAAGTTATAAACGGAATTGAAAAATCTTTTTGAAGCCTAACTGAAATGTGTGTGTGTGATGATCCCATAGCTCTACCTCTAATATCTAGTTTTGACAAAATATCTAAAATAAAAATAAAATTACAAATTTTGTTTTTCTTTGTCGTTTTGATCTTGTCTTGATCTTGTCTTGATCTTCACTTCATCATCTTGATCCCAAAGCATCCTAGTTGTGCGTAGCTTGGGAATTTTCATTTTAGCGGCGTCCAAACTTGTGAGTCTTTTAGCGGAGCCGTCAAAAACAACCTGTTAAATAACCTGAAATATTCTGAAATAAAACATGTTAAATACATAACTAAATATGTTTTGTTATCATCAAAATAACTGGGATAATGGCCTTTGGGCCAACACATTGGCCCAAAGCTCGCTACATGGGTAGCTGAGAAAGCCTAATAGGACAAGACACTATAAAAATATAATAATTTTGATTATCAATTAGCTAGCTACCTTGGCCTCAGGAAGCCTCGGTATCTACGCGAAAGATAGTTAAAAAAAAAGAAAAGAAAAAAAGATAATAATTTTGATTATCAATTAGCTAGGTACCTTGGCCTCAGGAAGCCTCGGTATCTACGCGAAAGATAGTTAAGAAAAAAAAGAAAAGAAAAAAAAGAAAAATATGAAAGTTGTAATTAAATATTCCCAAGCTTAAGAACTATATCACGATCACGGGGTACATAGGATCTGAAACTTAGGACAGGTGGTGTAAAGTTTTGGATTTGAGACTTTATTTTATAGCCAATATGATTTCTTGAATTGAGATTTTACTTGAAAATGAAACTCATGGAAATTGATGATCTAACTAACTAGTTAACCCAAAAAAAAAAAATTTGATTTGTTTTCCTTTTCTTGATTTTCGGTTATCCTTATTTTACTTTTATTTATTTCTTAATCTCTAATTTTCTTGGATTTTGTGGGTGCAATCCGCTGAAAACCCTCACGAGACAAAACTCGTCCTCTAGGGGTGACCTAGGGGTTTAACGGCTTGTTACACATGCTAAGTGTAACCGTGATTCCTACGAAAGTAAGTTAGAGTAGTTTAGTTTTTCTTTTTCTTTTTATCAGTTTTGCTCGAGGACTAGCAAAAGATAGGTGTGGGGGTATTTGATCAGCATAATTTTGTCACATTTTCATTCCCATATTTATCTATTATTTGTATATAAATAATGCTACTCGGGTATAGTTGATTGAACTTTTGCAGGAAACAGGTGAAAGAAAGAGAAAGAAGAATCCGGTTACTTTCAGCAATAAAATCACGCAGTTTGTAAAAGATTGAGGGTTGCTTTCCAAGTATGTCGCGGTATTTTAATCATAACTTGAGCTACAAGACTCCGAACAAAATCATTTAAGATGCTACGGAAAGAGAATTCGAAGATCTACAACTTTTGTGTTGAGAGGTTTTGCTGATTCAGCCATTTACCTACCCGTTAAAAGTCAAAAAAACATTCTGCTACTGTCATTGGACCAAATCTGGGCGCAATTATGAAAGGTTGAGGGGGTTGAATGTAATTTATTTTCTCTTGCGATATTTTTACTCCAGATTTGACTTGTAACTGAGATGGAAAGGAGAACATTTGTGAGATTGTCATGTTTAGAGAAAATGTGAGAATAGCATTTTCATTGGCTTATAAAAGCCAATGAAAGCTAGGGTTTTGGGGGAGTTTTTTTCCTAGGGTTTTTATTTTTAGAATTTTTCTCTCATAATCAAGTCTTGGATTTTGGCCAATTTTTCAAAGTTGTTTTCATCTAATGGAGGTCTCTTCTAATTCCAATCTCAGATTTTAGAGGTAAGAATTTTATTTTTATTTTTATTTTTATTATTTTTTAATGAAATCTCTCTCTCTGTTAATGCTATTTTAATCTTATGATTTAAATTACCAAAAAAAAAAAGAAAAAAAAGTACAGAGGCGCCTGTTGGCGCCTCTGCACAACAGAACAGAGGGCGCCCATTGGCGCCCTCCATTTGAAAGGAGAGGGGCGCCACCCTGGCGCCCCAATTTTGAAGAGGCAGGGGCGGCCCCAGGCGCCCCTGCAGCTCAGTTTTTTTTTATTTTTTTTATTTTTTTAATTAATTTAATTTAATTAGTTGTTTAATTATACATGCCTGCAATTAATTGTTTAATAAATTTTAGATAACTTTAAACTGAGTTAGTTAGTTAGTTGATTGTTAATTTTAGTCATGAGTAACTAATTTTCTAGCGCCCAAGGGAAGATGGACCTAGGCTAGATTATTTGTGGTAAACCTGTAGTTTCATAACTCTGATTGTTGCACTCACCAATTGACCTAGAACTTTTAGGAGATTATTTCTAGAGTCACTAGTATTTGACAAGGTATGTATTAGTAGTCAATGGTCCATGCTTAGAATTTTACTGCTTTTAATTTATTAGTCATTTTATTTACATTTGATGGACCATGTGATGAAGATAATACCATGTGCTTAGATCTAGTATTCAGACTTACTTTACCTATTAGGAATAGAGATTTTGGTAAGTAACAACATATTAGTATGTAGACCAAGATTGACCACTTGATGCTAGTTTAGGAGATTCGACACTGGGCACTTGACTTTTCTTAGATTGACAATTTAGTTTAGAACAAACTACCACAAAATTTTGATCCATTCGTGTAGAAGTGTCATAACCAAAAGAACCACCTGTCCCTGTGGACCGACCCTCAAGTGCTACATCGAACGACCGTGCACTTGCGGTAATTTTAAAACGAGGAGACAGAATCTCCCCATCAGTACGTATCTTGCTCCAACACTTTTCAACAGTAAAGTAAAGGAATTGAAAAGACTCGTGCCTAGAATGCAAATGTCTAATCAATTTTTTTAACTTTTCAACAAGTTTTTTACTGTTGACTTAAAATAGGGATGTTGGATAGCAGAAATAGCACAAATATGACATATAAAAACATAAACTTTTGCGAGCAATATGTCCTGCAAAATAAAGTTTTTAGTAGTCCAATGAATTTTTTCAGATTTTACAAAGCAATTTCTTGAAATTCTGTTTCCTACTTTCGAGAGTAGGGGTACAGAATTTGCAAGTCTTCTTGGCAAAGCTTGATTGCTAAATCTTGATCTTCAAGTCCCTGAAACAACACATAAAACTTGTTAAAACAACTACACCGTTCCCTCCCCGGCAACGGCGCCAAAAATTGATTGCTAAAATAAAGAACAATCAATGAGTTTAAGAATTTACTGGGTAGCTTGTGGCTAACTGGTCGTGTCCACAAGGAGGGATGCGATGGAAGCTTTTCGATGAATCGTTTAGAAACAAGGAATTGTGTTCGTTTTTTATGAAAAAGAGAATGGAAAGAAAGAGATGATTCAAAGAAAAATTGCAACTTTTAGAAAAAGTTTTGAAGAAGGTGATTTAGAAAGCTTGAAAATTGTTTTGTTGTTTGTAATAATGAAGAAAGTCTGGGCTCACTATCAGACTACTCAAATGTTCATTCTTCTCTTAAAATGTTAAGTCCCTCAAGTGATCATTTACAAAACTTAAAGTTGGTTTTTAGAAAGCTTTAAGTAAAGCATATAAGATGGTTAGAAGAATTGAGTCTTTTCTTCAAGAAATCGTTAGAATCGAATATTAAAACATCCAGCGCGAAGAAGCAAGAATGAATTAAAAACAATTCAAGAGATGTTCATGAAAGAATTATGAATTCAACTATCCATTTCCATCCTCATGTGCCTTCACGAACACTTTCAAAAAGAAAGGTTTTTAAGTGAGGCATGCATATGAGTCATCGGGATTTTTTCTTTTAAAAATAGAAGAGAAGAAGAACAAGAGAGAGCAATGATAGCTAGCCCAGAAAAATGTTTAGTGATCCATAGAAAACAATGAAGAAAACATAAGCATTTTGCAAACCATACCGTACTGCAGAGGAAGAAAACTCGGCTCGATTTTTGTATTGTTGTCACTTCAATCTTCAAGTATAAGCTCTCAGTCCTCTCTCTCACAAATTTTGATACTGGACTACAAATTAAAAAGCAAGATTACAACTTTCGTTCTAGCTAACAAAGAGCCTAAATCTTAGAAAATAAATACAAAACTTAATCCTAGTTTTCGCTGCCTTTTTCTTTGTTGAAACATCTATTTATAGCCAAAAACATAAAAGAGGAGATCCCGGGAAGATTGGGAGAGCAAACGCTCTCCAACAGAATCTGTTGGGCCGCAGGAACGTGGCTTAGGCCGCGTTTTCGCGGCCTTGGTGTGGCCAGGTGGCCACACCCAAGGGGGGAAGCTACTGGTTTGAAGAGTATCCCATATCTCCTGCTGGTTTTCTTGTTTCTGCTCCAATCGTTGACGAAACAGCCTTTGATTTTGTGGCTTCAATCGCTTGATTCAGAGAGGATTTTTCTCAACCTCTTGATATGCCAAGATTTAGCCCTGATTTCTTCATTTTGAATTTATTATGAATTAATTCAGAATTTGGTGGGCTTTTGGGCTTTTTTCTCTTTTCTTTCTTTGAGCACTTGGGCCTACATTTAGCAAAGAAAAAGACAACTTATTAATAGAATTTATTAGCTAACAAGTGTGATAAAGTGACAATATAAATGCAATATATATGACAAATCAGGGATCAATCAAAGTAAGTAAAAAATTAAATTTTTATGAATTACAATTTTGTTTTAAATTTTTAAGATTAGATTATCCTACCATGAATTTTCCATCAAGAATTCTTATCTAAGATTAAATTGTTGAACTAGAATTTAATATTCTACCAGATTTAAAATTCCCTTATGAAACTTAGATTCCCCTAATATCTAGATAATTGTATAAACTATAAGTTTATGATATATCATGTTTAACTTCTGCTTTTCATGAATCTTAGATAAAAAATATTCAATAAAATCAAAATTACCACGCTTAGATTCTCTTTCCAGGGATTGTTCCTTTCATTAAAAACATCTCCTTTGTTTAAATAAAAATATATAAAAGTAATAAATTATTACCTAAATTATATTATAGAAAACAAAAGGAAGAAATTTTGGAATATTTAAAAGAAAAAGAATTGGTTTGGATCAAATAAATTGCATATTAAAAATTTCCTTCCAAAAAGAAAATTTTAGAACCTTACCCATTAATCCAAATATTTGTATAAGGTAATATATCAACGACTAAAATATAAAAATAAAAAAAAGAGAAAAATAACACCTCTCTTCGACAAAGGCAAGAGCAGTCGGCTACACAGACCCATTAGGTCTATGCAGTGGGTGCAGACCCGCACCCGGGTGCAGCTCAGGCCTGTGGCCTGGGCAGCTACTGGACCAAAGACCAAACAAAAAAAAAGGGAAGAAAAGAAATGGGCTGCCAGCTGGGTGTAGACAACACCCAGGCCTGGCTTACTTGGACCGGGCCAGCCGGGGCCGCCACTGGCCCAGACTAGAAAAAATAAAAAGAAATAATTTTCTTGGCCTACTCTCGGCCAGGCCGAGAGGAAGGCCCCCGGGCCTGGTCATTGGGCTAGGCCAAAGAATTGAAACAAAATTATATATATATATATATATATATATATATATATATATATATATATATATATATATATATATATATATATTATATATATAAATGTATTTTTTATCAGAAAGCCCAATACAGTCTAGCCCAAATATTGTAG